>JACVBY030000618.1:277500-877500 GCA_017589505.3 Metroxylon sagu
AGCAAACTCCCTCCTTGGACGAGCACGGGGCTTAGTCAAGTAGAACCGGGTTGCGCTGCTTGATGCTCCGATCGAAAACAAATCAGTGGGGCCATGCCGGTACGACAGAATATGCGTTAGAAAGGTCAATCCCTCCCCCCCTTTTTTAGTAAGAAAATCAAAAACCGGGCCGAACTTCTAAAAAGCAGCCCGCCCGCTTCCATAGAACAATATCGTGGCAACGTAGACCTAAGTGGCTTTATTGGATCCTGGGGAACCATCACAAGTACGGCCGGCCTATAAAACGAGAATGCCGTGTCGTCCAGCGGAGCTTAGAAGAAGGTTACTCGGAACCTAGAAGAAGGAAGGTGACTCGCGCAGACAGCTGACTCCTTTTCAATAGAAAGGAATAGCCAAACCAACCCAGCTGGCTGGTCAATCTCAGTGATCTTATCGGCCGGAGACGGACGACCACGGTCCCGACCTTACCAGCACCGTAGGTTTACTAATCAATGAAGCCCCTCAACCTACTATCTTTTCTTACAAAGTAAACCAAGCCTAACCAAACCGTCATGGTCACGACATTCAACATTTAGATATTATTTTACGGGAGGAGGAACGTCTCCTCATGTAAACATATTTTCTTGTTTAGGGGGGATCACACTTACTTGTTTTTTAGTACAAGTAGCTACAGGTTTTGCTATGACTTTTGACTATCGTCCAACCGTTACAGAAGCTTTTTCCTCTGTTCAATACATAATGACTGAGGCCCATTTTGGTTGGTTAATTCGATCAGTTCATCGATGGTCAGCAAGTATGATGGTTCTAATGATGATCCTGCACGTATTTCGTGTGTATCTCACAGGTGGATTTAAAAAACCCCGCGAATGAACTTGGGTTACAGGTGTGGTTTTAGCTGTATTGACTGCATCTTTTGGTGTAACTGGTTATTCCTTACCTCGGGACCAAATTGGTTATTGGGCAGTCAAAATCGTGACAGGTGTGCCTGAAGCTATTCCTGTAATAGGATCGCCTTTGGTAGAGTTATTACGTGGAAGTGCTAGTGTGGGCCAATCCACTTTGACTCGTTTTTATAGTTTACACACTTTTGTATTGCCTCTTCTTACTGCCGTATTTATGTTAATGCACTTTCCAATGATACGTAAGCAAGGTATTTCGGGTCCTTTATAGAGAAGACAGATCATAGATATTTGTAATTGATCATATATCATATCGGGAAGGAACAATACTATTTCATTGCTACAAATATGGATTCATTGCTACAAATATGGATTATGGAAAAAATAACACATGTTATTTGGATACTTCTCTTCAACTCCGAAGTATTGTATTTCTTAATTGATACGAATAGTTGAAGTGGATTTTCCGAGGAGAGGATGGATTATGGGAGTGTGTGACTTGAACAATTAATTGGGCCATGCAGATATATGATTTTATCCGCCATGTTGGAATTCATAACCAAATGTGTCTCCGCATCCAACCACCACGTAAGTCCCCCTATGTAGCAGAGGATAGGCAGGTTCGCTTGAGGAGAATCTTTTCTATGATCATACCCGAATCATGTCATGCATGAACAGGCTCCGTAAGATCCCGTAGAATAGAATAAGTTATGTGGCATGATCCAATGTTCTATCTATTCCACTTACTTCATTTTATTTATAGTGTAGAAATGCATTCATTTCCTCTGCATCGATCCCGATCTATGATACTATCGGAGTGAAATAAGGGATCTAAGGAAGAACAGCGGCTAGACTTTATTAGTAACAAGTAAATACTTTGTATGTAAGAAAATCGAGATGTTGTGGGGATAAACACCAATCAAAAGACATGAGACAATCCAAAAAGCACTTGATCATGATCAAATTTGTAAGCCTACTTGGGTATTGAGCATTTACTTGTAAGATAAGAACTGAATTCTTTTCAATGAATAGTTGCAACTCCGTAAAATGGAATTTGGTAAATCTTTTCTTACATAGAGTATTTATTATATATGTGGAGATATGTATGAAATATAGATTTTATATGTATCTAGTTCTTTCATTCCTTTGGTTCTTGCTCGAGCCGGATGATGAAAAATTCTCATGTCCGGTTCCTTCGGGGGATGGATCTATAAGAATTCACCTATCCCAATAACAAAGAAACCTGACTTGAATGATCCTGTATTAAGAGCTAAATTGGCTAAAGGAATGGGTCAACATTATTATGGAGAACCCGCATGGCCCAACGATCTTTTATATATTTTTCCAGTAGTAATTCTAGGTACTCTCGCATGTAATGTAGGCTTAGCGGTTCTAGAACCGTCAATGATTGGTGAACCGGCAGATCCATTTGCAACTCCTTTGGAAATATTACCCGAGTGGTACTTCTTTCCCATATTTCAAATACTCCGCACAGTGCCCAATAAGTTATTGGGTGTTCTTTTAATGGTTTCAGTACCAATGGGATTATTGACAGTACCTTTTTTTGAGAATGTCTATGACATCCCCGACGCCTTCCCACCAGCCAGCTTCAGCTTCAACGTCGCAGGGAGGGGCAGCCGTGACACAGACATTTGTCCAAAAAATGGTCGCCGACACCATACAAAAGCTCAATCTCCCGGAAACGGGTCCGGCGTTAGCCTACCGCAAGCCATATCCTTCGTATCACGATGACGAGCAGTTTCCGCACGGATATTCGCACCCGACGTTCAAAGCTTTCGACGGCACGGGGAATCCGATAGAACATCTGGCCTACTTCATAGCCAATTGTGGGGACAGAAAGGGGTCGTTGCTGCTACGGCAATTTGTGAAAAGCCTTCCTGGAGCGGCATTCGTGTGGTATACCAAGCTCCCACCGAAGAATTCCATTCCTGACTGGCCGGCCCTGGAGACGGCGTTTTTGAATCGGTTCTTCACTACCAAAAGGGCAGTAAGCATCACGGAGCTCACTCAGACCAAGCAAAGGCCGAATGAGTCAGCTGCAGATTTTCTCACGCGGTGGATAACCTTGAGCGTCCATTGCTCTCAACACCTGGAACGGAAGCGGTAAAAATATGTATGGCAAACAACCATCAGCACCTGGCATTACCCCTACATGGAGTCGCTCCCAGGATCATCGTTTAGATGGTCAGGAGTGGGGGAAGACTCACCATTACCAAGGAGTACATGATACTAAAAGAGTCATATGATATCTAGATCATGAGGGTCGCTGTCTCTGACTAGGTCGACTCTTTCCCTCCTTCTTCGGTCTTTAGGCGGGTTGTACATTAATTCTGTGGTTAATATTCATAATGCCCTCTTGGGGAAGAAGTTCGAATAGGAAGGTGGGGCAATACTTTTCTCTTCCTGTTCTATCCGTCTCTGGCGGCAATGCCTGTCGTCCATACCAAACACATCTTTCTCGAGAGGTTGGAACAACGAATGTTTTATCTACGGATAGGAGGTAGTTCGAATCGAAGCTTCCCTCGCGAGTCGAATGGAAAAACTGACCCTTTGATCGAGAAAGTGGGACTACCTAATAGCAGATTCTTCCTCCCTTGTTTTCTTCTTCTTGCATCTCTTCCTTGGATGTGCTGGCTTCTGCTTCAATCTTTATTGTCTCTGTTGTCTTTTTTTCTCCCGTTCTTTCCTTTGGAGCGGTGGTCGATTCTGTCCAAATTTTTGGTTGTTAGTCATTCCATTCTTTTGATTATTTATTTGATTGTTACCTTGTGCTCCACTTCTGCGACAATTGAAGGGGGCTCCACAGTGACAGCATTCTTTTCAACCTCCTGGACGCCCCCTGTTATAAGTGCTTCATGTCAGTCTTTTGATATAGTCTGGATTATCGCAATTTAGTCCTTATGATTGACATAGTCATCTCAGTATACAAAATACCTTAATCTGTTTTCTTGTCGTCAGGATGAGCTGGTGTCTTTTGCACTTCTTCATTTTCTCTTTCTTTCTCATTCTCTTCTGACCCCTCTTCACTTGCGGTTTCTGCAGTGGCTGGCTGTCTTCTCTTTGTTTCCTTTGCGAACCTCCTCATCGCTCTCTGGGAAAGAACATGTCAGTATATCATTGTGCTAAAAATGAAAACAAATATGTAAAAATTTGCATGATGGAACTTACCTGTCTCTTCACTTGAGTTGTTTGCCTTTTATTCTTCTTCTGTTTTTTTTCCCTGTCGCAGCTCCAAGTCGAGCATCTTCATTCCTTACTTCTTTTTATTCTGATCTTCATCGATCCTATTGCCTTTGGCCCATCTCCTTCTTTCGATGGCTCTGAACTCACAATATCGGCTTTGTTACCAACAAGGACGAAAAGCCCAGTTGACAAAGAAAAAGCCCTCTGTACACTATTTACCGGGTGATTAAGTGACAGTCTAACTGAAGCCTGACCGTGCCGACTAGCCATCATCCTAGGATTAATCACGGTCAATTCGAGTTTTTTATTGCCAACGGTGGGATCTACCACATAAAGAAAGCGGTCCCAGCAGCTTATAACCGTCCGATCGAGATCGATCAACATATCTGCAATTCAACGAACTGCATCAAAGGCTTCTCGCTAAGCTGCTTAAATCAAAAAAATTCAATTGCTTTGTAAACTTTTCAAAATAAATAATTCAAGCCCAAAGACGGATCACACATACTAACCTATCGTCACAGATGGCACCGTGAACTGCCCCGGCCACAATAACGCGAGTATGGCAGTCCATACGTCTCACTACCCAAAAGAGGTGACTACTGCATCCTAAGAGATATACAGCTCTGCACACTGAATCAAAGTCATAAATTCGTACTTCCCGTTCTACTCCCAGATCCGGAGTCGTAAGGTTGTAATAAGCGTAAGACAAGTCTATTGGACTACACGTACCCATGCGAGAAGCACTTAAGAAAATGTTCTACCTGACTTGCCTAACTTGCCAAATCACTAAGACCATGTGATTTAGTACACATGTCAGGCGATCAGGTCAATCAAAACCAGACCCGGGTAAGGGATTCAGCCAGTGCCTCTCGGCTCAACAAGGCAATCAATCACTGAAAGGTCAACCGTGGAAAACTGTCAGCCACGGTATCCCAAGCGGCCCACCGATAATGTACTAGCTCCGTCATCGCTCTAGTCAATCCCTATGGACAAAAGACTAAGACCAGCTATTCCATGATGAGTCATCCGCACACCTGAAGGCGTGGCGTTCATACAAAGCAGGACGACTTTGAAGCACATCACAATACAAGTAGCAGGCAAAAAGGGAATCATTTTCTTAATCATTTTAGTGTCAATCCGCCGACAGGGCTATAATGGGAAAAAAGCAAAAATGAAAAAGAATCTAAAATGCCTTTTTAGGTCTTTGTTTGGCCTCAACATTTGAAAGTAAATGAATGCCCATCTTATACACATGTCTGCGGAATGTTTCAGCATCTAATGCTTTCGTGAGAAGATCAGCCAATATCTCATCTGTTGGCATATGAACAACCGCGATGTCTCCTTGCTTCACAAGACCCATTATATAATGGGTCTTTCCCTTGAATGTGCTTTGACTTGGAATACTGTCTGGGGTCTTTCGTCAACGAGATTTTAGATTTATCATCATAAAATAATCTCATCGGCTCCACAACGGAATCCACAAGACCCATCCCTATCAATCACTGAAAAAAAGAGAAAGACCTCCATAAGATCAGAGCTTTCAAGCGAGATTTCCACTTTAGGGAAAGCTTCACTCGCCTATACAAGAAAGGAGATTCCCCATGAACCGAAGGAGCGATGGGGATCCACCATTTGCAAGTGAGGAATGGTGCGCAAGGACAAAGTAAGATAGGAAGGAATGATAGCGATTGCTTGTAGTCCTAGTCCAGATTGACTTCCTCCAGAATCTTTCCAAGAAAGAAGAGCGGCTAAACCAAGTCTATTGGCTGGGCAGCTTCAGTTCGATTCCACGATTGGAAAGAGTCAAGTTCCATTAGGGGGTGCCCATATGGATCAGACTCGGTCAATCAGTGACGCTG
Organism: Metroxylon sagu; assembly: GCA_017589505.3. NCBI lineage: Eukaryota > Viridiplantae > Streptophyta > Magnoliopsida > Arecales > Arecaceae > Metroxylon > Metroxylon sagu. The sequence goes on from JACVBY030000618.1 coordinate 283,463, forward strand.
CCTATGTTCACGTACTCAGGTCAATGTTCACCTCAGATGGAGTGTTCAAAGCATGGGTCCCCGTCTTCCTGATTCGAGTACTGGCTAGCTCGCCTTCTCCTTTGGTGCTCATGATCACGAGTGGAGCATTCCTTCTTGACTTGAGTGGAATTGGGTGGAAACCTGTCTTGGTACTCCAAAGCGCCCTTCTGTTCCAGCTGGATTCTCTTTTTTTTTCAGTAGCTATAACTGACTTGACCGCTCCTCATAAAGTAGTATTGATTCTCGTCTCTTGTTCTAAATGGGTATGGGTTATCAGTTTGGTGAGTTCATATTTTCGTTGGAACCAAGGGGTCTTTCACTGGAAAGGCCTCATAGGTTAATAGCCAAGTGTAGGCCGGCGCCTAGTGAGCAACTGGACCTAGTCTCTCCCCTAGCGGATATGGACTCCTAAACCTTGCCCAACCTGTTTTAGTCGCTGAGATGTGTGCCTGTACTTCTATATCTATGACTAGCGCTCTTTTTCTGTTATGGTTCTTTAGCGAAGTGCCTATAGATGAAGGTTCCTCAGAAATGAGCAAACACGATGAGCTAACGTAGTTTCGCGGTAGTGACTTTCTTTCTCCGTTGGGTCTTTTTGCTCATGTCGGGCCTTAGCCCTCATGTGCCTCAGGTGGCTCTCGCTCTTCCTCGCTCGTATATTTACTTTATATAGGCGTCGCTACGTCAACGTGGTTTAAAGATAGGACTTGAGCATTGGATCTGCCCGGCTTGCGCTTAAGGGGCTCGATCATATATGAAAGTTGGCAATCGCCAAAAGAACCCCGCGAACTGATGTCCTTATGCTCGATCAACCCGAGCTTCTTATCTGGCCTACTAGAGGTGATATGCGCCGGTTGATGAGACTATCGTTCTGTGCGTTAGCTGTGATATACTGTATGAAAAGAACAGCCACTCCTCGTATTGGCTACCGTGATGGAGCCACAGTCGAGGTTTTGATTTGATATAATCGTCTTTCCTTTTGCTATAAGCCTCGTTCTGTGGAAGCCTTAGCGACTCGTTCGCTTGAAGGGTTCAGTTGTTAGTGGACTAGCGTCAAGCTTCTCCTTGCCCTTCCGTGATAGATGGAAATGGGACAAGGATAGATGCGCCCTCCTTAAAGAACAGCTCCTGCCACCACTACTATAAAAATCAGCCTTATCGCTCCCCCTTCGATCAAAAGGGTCTAGCTTCATGGTTGGCTTGCAGATTTCGTTTCTCAGCCCTTGCTTCTAGCTTGTACTGCGCTTTAGGTCAGTCTCTTGTGCTCTTTTGAAATGTTCTATCATATTTGATCACTTTCACTAGAAGACTTAATCAAAGAGGTACTTCTATGAAAGTGAGAATCTCATATCTTTCGACTATGTAATAGAAGTCTTTCTCTAGTTCAAGAGCAAAGAGAGTCAAATTCACTGATCTTGGTTCCGCTTCTTGTCTTCGAAATCTTCCAGTCTCTCTGTGTGAACATTGAACTAGAAAGACCTTCTTCATTCATCACTCAACCAGTCTGAAATCTATCTGCTGAATGAAGGAAGGGAGTGATCGAGGCAGGAATTGGAGTCTGATTCTCTGCTTTATCTAATCCAGTTTGAACATTGACTATAAGGTCGGATGAAGGTCGAGAAGAGTCTGTTGACTTCTGGGACGAGATGAAAAGCAAAATGATTATCATACTGATCTAGTCAAGCCTATAGGGGATGCCTCATGGAAAGCTGAGGGATTGGACTAGTCAACTAGGGGGGGATTGCGTCGAGTCTCCGCTTTCTGCTTTCTACAAACGACCACTGTTGAACAAGAGAAAGGAGGTTGAGCTCCGCTGTGAGATGATATTGATCCGGTGGTTAGGGAGTCAAAAAAAGCTGTGAATTGGAAGCTAGCTTTGCATTCCATCCATCCTCCAGTGGAATGTGTGGGAGGCGACTCTTTTCCTTTCCCACGCTTCTCAGTCCAGTCCAACGACATATAATTGAAGGTAGGGTCTTTTTGCCTCACTTGAATTCGCTTTTCGTACCTTCCATCCCCAACACTGCTCGATCTTCTCCCGTCTCATCGTATCAACTCTTTGCCGGAACGAGTCGAACTCAAACAGAGCTATTACTATAATATAAGTAGTTCTCGAACTGACATCAACCGTTCTTGATCAGCCAACTCTACATCTCGCTGAGTAACAGGTCCATCCGAGTAAAAAACACGAGACGACTGATTCGCTCGAAGAATGGACAGAGGCAGAAGTAGGACTCGTACCCACTCCTCTGATTGATCAGCCGAAGTCTCTATTACTACTCCATTTTTTTTTTTAGACAAAAATGTTCTTGGAAACAAGAGAATGATAACGCGCTTCAAAAGCAGTGGTTCCGGATTAAGTTAAGTAATCGATGAGGCAGAACAAGGGCTTGATTTACTGACCTAGAACTATCCTCTCAAACCCGCTCTATGGCCAACATTTCTAAGGCGAAATGAGAGTTTTTCGATTGTTTAGGGGAAAGCCTCATCTGGAGCAAGAGACCTTTCTCTCTCAGTTAAGAGAGCCCCGAAAAGCCAATTAAATCGAAATAAGAGAGCCAACAGATCTGGAGTTAGGAGACCCTAGGCAGGCAGAAGAAGAGAGCTAACTTCATTGAAAAAGCTTGATTCGAACCGGCACTTGTCGGCTCGAAAGCCGGAACAACCCTTCCTCAATTGGCAGTTTCGAGGTCAGAGTTGACTATAAAGCCGCTTCCCGTCAAAAGCATGCATATCAGGCCGACATAGGCGTCAATTCAGCACGGTAATCACAGAAGTTTGATTGCAGTGTGGTAAGGGGTCAGTCAACCAATAAGGGCAATTTTTCAGGGGTACGGCTAAGCTCTCTTTCTCGCTAATAAACCGGTCCATCCTAAGAGATCAGCTTCATACTCAGGACTGTGTCGAGCAAGGGCCGAAGGGATTTGAATTCCACACGCCTACGAAGCATTCAGTTAGTGGAAATTAGGGGCACGAACAGGAGACCCTGAGTCTCGCCTAGATGCGAAAAATCCACTCCAGTGATGAGACCTATAAGAATCAACTTCCAGCGTTTAACCGGGGGATTTTGAAACAAGGAACTCTTCCTTCGGGGACTGACCTTGAAAACGGTCCAATTGATCAAAGCCTGTCTTTTTGGCCGTCGATCACTTCTATTCGTCCCTTCGCTAGCCGCGCTTCAACTCAAACTAACAAGCCAAAGAGCTGGTGTGCCCAACAATAAACCAATATTGAAGAAATTGGAACTAAAAGAGATTTTCTCGATTTTCTCTATTCAACTGCCCATCCATCCATCTATCAATCAATTAGAAGTAGTATCGCATCATTCTCGCTTACTTTTCTCTCTATCTCGGGACGGTACCACTGAAGATTGACTTTTAGCCTTTTTGCCGTCTCTTTCGACGCCAGTCGATGTTCCCCCTATTAAGAAAATGCAACGTTGGATGACAGCCCGCCTGTTGGGGCAAAAACCTATCATCCCTCATCGCTGGGCTTCTCGAATCAACTGGGAACCTTTGACCGGACATTTTCGGACCTCGATCAGGATTCCTCATAGCTGCGCCGTGGAAAATCCACTTGTCATTTATTGTATAAAGAGGCTAAACCCTCTTTGCCTCGGAGACAGGCTTTTCAAACAGAACTTTGGATGAAAAAAGAACGGTCATTTGGCAATCAATAGAATTGCCTTCGGAACCAGACCTTGGAAACAGAACAATTGACCTTCAAACAAAGGCTGAAAAGGAAAATCTCAAAAAACGGGAGCCGCACCTACCATTTCTCAACATTTGAAGTGAGCCCGGGATTGCCCAATGCCAGTCCATTTGTACTCTTCTCTGAATCTTCAGACGAAATGATTGAGCTAGATGGGAGACTTTGCTCCACAACATCGTGCTTGCATTCCACTTTGATTCAACTTCAACAAAATGGTTTAGGTGTATTTACGAGATGAATTAGTTCTCTTATCCAGATCAGGCATAAGTAGGACCGAAGTAGGCAGACAAGATAGATGACCCAAAGTTCTGCAAATAACACAGAACTATTGGTAACACCTTAAAAGAGTGCTTCGTGTTCAAGACAGGAAATGATTAAGAACAATGAGGTTACCCTCAATGACTCAGAAGAAGAGACCACAATAGCTGCATTGGTGTTCGTGGGCTTTGATGAAGAGGTGCACTCCTCAAGAAAAATGAAAGATTACTCCAATCTTTGCACCGATGAATTCAAAGTCATAAGTTTAGACGAAGAGTGAATCGAAGATGAATGGCAGATGCATGTCACAAGGAGCGCTAAGAAAACAAGGCAAAAATAGAAAAGAAGGCAAAAAAAGATAGATTGCTTTGCAAAGACATCCTCTAAAGTCCCGTCAGCATGGATTTATGGCGTTCGTCCCCTAGAAAAAGGAAAAAGAAAAACAGAAGGAAGACATGATGCATGACTTATTCGAACTCGCAGACGAGGCTTTGACCTGAATTTTACAGGGGATCTCGGTTGTTTGAAATATAATCGGGATAGGCATTAACTTGAATCCGTTTCTGAGGGGAAGCTCTTTCTAGTCTAATATCCTCTCTGATCTTTTTCAGAACGTCAGAGCTTAGCTTCCAATGACCACGTAAAGTAAGTTTCATTTTTGTTATTAATTCATCTATAGTTGGCGCTTCCAGCTCCCTTTCCCCAGCGGGTTGACCAGGAGCCCCCCCTCCTTGTGGCAGGTGCCCCAGGGTTCAGTCGGTGGATGGTTCGGGAGAAGAATCTCCTTCGTCTCTGATGATAAGTTCAGATATTGCCGCCAATTCACAGAGCTTGAAGATGTGACTTCTCTGTCACACTGCCCCCACCGAATTCTCCCCAGCAGGTAAGATCGCACTCCCCGTGTTCACTCCCCGTGTTTTGGCTACTTAGAACGGCCCTTACGCAAGAAACAAGAGCCAAAGTTATAGTCCGGGAGAAGCCCAACTTACATAATCCAAAGGAGAGGTGTAAGGCCCGTGAAATTGTACCGGTCCAAAGTAGACCGGCCCAATCCAACCCTGCGCACGATTGTGCGTGAAAACAAAAGGAGGAATCCTTCCTCCCCGCGCGAGTTTTCCGGCGAAACGGAGGGGAGCGGCCTAGGATTTTACTAGGCCGCCCTCCTCTGTACGAAGGGGTGAAACCCCTTCGCCATCAGAAAAAGGAGAGGCCGAGAGAGAGAAAGAGAGAGGGGAAAGGGAGAAGAAAAGAGGAACCTCTGTTCCTCCCTTCTGTCCAGGAGCACTACCATCAACGGATGCTAAGAATGAGAGGTAAGTCGTCGACGGATGCTGAGAATGAGAGGTAAAGTCCTCGACGAGTCATCGATGGAGAAAAAGGAGAGGGCGCCGGTGGTGGCCACAGTGAGGGGATCAGGGGAGAGGAGAAAAAAGAAAAAAAAAAAAAAAGAGAAAGAGGAAAAGCCGACGATGCTGGCTGTTGCCGTTGCGGATCCGATCGCCGCCGTCGATGGAGGAGGTAAGGAACCCATGGCTGATGGCGAGGAGGAGAAGAGCGCGGCGAAAGCAAGGGGATTGGAAAAAAAAAAAAAAAAAAGAGAATCAGGGAAGAGGAGAAAAAAAAAAAAAAAAAGAGAAAGAGGAAAAGCCGATGCCGTTGCGGATCTGATCGCCGCCGTCGATGGAGGAGGTAAGGAACCCATGGCCGACGGCCATGGGGTTCCGATGGTATGGGTGGAGAGGAGGAGAAGAGCGCGGGAAAGCAAGGAGATTGAAAAAAAAAAAAAAAAAAAAAAAAAGAGAAAGAAAGAAAGAAAAAATAAATAAATAAATGAAAAAAAAAGGAAAATAAAAGAAAAGAAAAAAAATAAAGAAAAAAAAGGGGGAAGGAGGAGGGTGAGTGCTAAGAGTGCGGCGCAGATCCAATGATTTTTTAATTAATAAAAAATTTTATTTTTATTGATTAAATAAAATGTATGTAAATTGTATCAGTTGAAAGGGACGATCAACGTGACAGGGCTGAGCTAAATTCGAGTGATCAATGAGAGATTGTTAGCCGGATCTTATGTAAGAATTTTTCTACACAATTTTTACTAATATTTTATAAATAATAATGGCTTGAAATTCATGCAATAAGCTGATTTGATTTAATTGCTAGTTTACGTGATTTACATTTGGTTGAATTGTGAATTTTGTGCTATCTCCTGATGTTTGGTTTTAAATGATAAATTTTTGCCTAATTATGATTTATGAAATTTGATTATTTTGAAATTGTACAAGCTACAATTTAGTTGATTATTTTAGGATAATTATGTTATGTGATTATAAATTGATTATTAGCAAATTGAAGAAGCATGATTTTTATTTTGATTGCATCAATATATTGTTAATCATGATAAAAGTTAAGATGCATTGATATGCGTGCCATTTGTTGGTTGCGATGCATGAGTGCATGAGGGTTGATGCTCTGGGCTGGCCATGTGAGAGCCCCGCCATAGGCCGAAAATGTGGTAGTGTTGCTTGTCACAGGCTAGAGTATGACATTGTGAGCCCCATCACAGGCTAGAAATATGATAGTGTTGCCCATCACAAGCTGGAGTGTGATATTGTGGGTGCCCCGTCATGGGCCAGAAATGTGGTTATAGTAGTCTAGAGCTGAAGACCATGTGGAATTGGATCCAATGTATGATTGGTTGAGTCTGAAGTAATTGGATGTGTGTTACATGATTGCATGATGGCATCTACATTTATCGGTTTGGTAGTTTGGTTTTATATAATCAAATGAATTTATATATGTATTTATATTATAAAGATTGTATATTAAATTGTTATGTAAGAAGGTAAATTTTATGTAGAGGATTTTTACTGGGTTGTTTAGCTCATTATACCCGTTGAAATTTTTTTTATAGATCTGAGGTGATTAGTCCGATAGGACGGGATGGAGTGACGTTGGAGCTATTGCTATTAGTTAGATAAATATAAATTTATGTTAAATAAATTTTAAAGATTGCAAAAAAAAAAATAATGAACTGATGTTTATGATGCTAGTGGATGTTTGTTCAGGTTTTAAATAATGATAATTGCTATTTTTCTTTCAATGATAAAGCTTTTATGGAATATAGTATGGATTGCTCATAACAGGTCTTGCATGGTTTCTAGGGCTTGCCCTAGGGTTCATATGGCCGTGTCACGTGGCCGAATCAGATGATGAATTCGGGGCGTGACAAGAGGGCTTGTGCCCCTAGAGATAAAGTGACCTTGCATAATAGTGCATGAAAAAGGTCAGTCGACCCCAATATTAGACAAACACAGTATAAGACAGCGACCTAGGTAAAATAAATTAGGAACGAATAGAGATATTTTTGAAAGCGACGAAGATGAGGAGATAATGGGTGTATGATATTTAGTTGAATTTCTCTTTCGCTCCTTTGTTCGCAGAGTGGCATGCCAGAAAAAGAAAGGGTACCAATGAAGCCAACCATTAATGACTAGTTCGAACACCAAGAAAGTTCTGATCCCTTATTTGATCAGACAGACTGCTCTTAGAAAGATGAAAGAAAATCCGACTCTCCAAATTGTTGACCAACGAAAAGCATGGGAGAAAAAAAGATGCACAAACGAAACTGCAAACAACGAATTTCTCAAGATCAATAACAACTATCTACACCGACCTGCTATAAGAATTCCATGACCACCTTTTTTTTTTATACGCAATTCCTTGATCCAAACTCGCACTTGGTCGTAGATAAAGTTGTAACCGAAGTAGACCAAGAAGGGAGTGGAATGATGACCGGGCACTCTCTTGGACTCATGGTTTGGAGCAAGCGAAGTTTTCCTTTCACTTGGTACGAGACACCGTACGCTACATGGAAGAACACAAGATTTGTGAATGAATTTCACATCTCATATGACATCTGTACCAACAGACTTCTTCGAACACCTATAAGGTAAGTAGCTACTCCAGCTGATCTAACTTCAGATAATCCAGCTTATTTTAAGGATAGGTAAGCCCCTTTTCCTTCAGGGGATGCAGCAAGACTACGTTCTCATCAGAGTTCCACCGCTAAAGCCCTCAATCCACTTTAATAAAAAGGCAAGTACACCTACTCTACTTTAGAGTCGATCCAGATTTCGTCGCTAAAGCCCTGCTGAATATAGCATAAGGCGTTTGCATCTTTCTTAAAGTTTTCCTTGTATTGTTTTTAATGTACTGCTCTTGTCAAAGAAGACGTCTGCGATGATTCTTCGTAGCCCTCTTCAATCACATCTCACAGGTATTGAAAAGAAAGAAGGTTTGCATCTGACTGCTCCAATAGTCATAGTGCTCTCCATCAAAGATTGAAACTTGACTTGGAGAATATTGGAACAGTGTATTAGTAAATGAAGTTACACCATCTTGCCTGAAAGAATTGTAGCTTGCAAAGTTGGCTCTAATAACGTGGAAATCACTACCTAATAGAGATGTAGATGATAAACTAAGACATATGTTTGTGTTTACCTCTATGACCTATGAACTAGCGTCATTCTCCTTGCTTAACCAATTGGAGAACTCTCTAGAAGGTTTATTTTCATCCTCTGTTTTATGGGCAGAGCTAATCCGCTATGCTTTTGATCCACAAAACATGAGCTTTGCCAATACCTAGATAGGTTTGAGCGGACTATTGGTCAGTATTTGGCCAGTATCCCCCGAGCCTTTGAAGGTTTTTGTGATGATTAAGAATGGATTAAGATAAGTTAATCTAGATTAGTTTTAATTAAATAATAATAATAATAATAATGATGATCTACTTGTATGCTGAATTCTCTCGGATCTTCGTGAGTGTTCCGTAGTGGATGGAGAGAGAAAATTCAGTGAGGATGATTGGTAATGGAAGGAGAGAAGAAGAGTTTTCACAAAGCCAATAAACTGGACCACTCTTTTCTTTTACATTCTTCTCTGCTTCATTTTTTCTTCTTCTTCTTCCTCTCCTTCTTCCTTTCGTTCTCTCTGCATCCGGGCTGCTAAACCACCATTGGAGGGTGTAGCTTGAACCCCCTTCACTGTGGAGCATCACCAGAGCTGGAGTTGACGCTGTCGATGAGGTAGGGGGGCCAAAAAAATATCACGTTATTTTTTTCTGTTCCATCTTTTATTCCTCTGTTTCATAACAACTTCCTCAATTTCAGCTGAGAGGGTGGGAGATCTTCTAATTAAAAAGTAGGGGAGGATCACTGGAGCTAGAGGATCATACGGGGAGGTTCAAATCATCGCTAGCAACCCCAGCAAGGTTTAGGTGAAAATTTCATCCCGTCTCTGTTTCTTTTTATTGAGTGCACAATGATTTTTAGGAGGCTTAGAATAGTCGTTGTCAGAGGCTTGGAGCCGTCGGTGTGAGGTCGCAGGTGCTCGACCAAGGGGAGGAAGCTCAGGTGGCCCTTGACTCGGAGAAGGAGAAGAAGACAGAGTCTTCTTCTTGCTTCACCCAGGCTCGATGGGGGAGGCCATCGGACCTGGTGGCGTGTGTCGCTGCCCATCACCGACGGTGAATGGGTGACGAGACAAGGGAGCCAACGGCGGTGGATTTGGGCCGCCGACAGTGAGGAAGAAGAGAGAGAGAGAGAGCAGAGAGAGGGAGAGAGACGAGAGAGAGAGAGAGAGAGGCATCGGCTTGGGGCCGTTGTTGGAGATCGCCACTGCCGCCGTCATGGTCGGTATCGCGGGAGGGAGGAGTCACGCGTGGGAGGGGGAGGGTGCGGCTGGGAGGCGGCTTGAGGTGAGGCCGCGTGAAGAAAAAGAGGAAACAGTGAATTGGTAGCTCTCATGTCGAGGTGGTGTGGGGCTGACCATGCGAAGAAGAGGAAGAAGGCTTCAGCCTTCTTATGAGTTGGGCTTGAACCAGTGGGCCTAGTTCAAGTTGGTTCAAGCTTTGGGATTAATTTTAAATTAAAAAAAATGAAAAGAAAATATTAGGATTTGATTATAGAATTCATGGGGATTGGTTAAACTCACTCTGTAAATTCAAATCTAGGTTTAGAAATGCTTAATTTGGTCTCTATTTCATCCAAAAATTATATGATTGAAATAAAATGATTTGAATGAGTCCGAGGAAACGCATTTATTTAAAATTATATCGATCAAATCTGATCTTGGGAACTGAACCATTATGATTAGCGATGAGTCTAGTTTTGATAATGATGTTTAAATCAATTAACGGCCAAGGTAATCATAGGAAAATTTACCGATGAAAGTAGGGGCATTTTTATACATATTGCAAAGTTAGTGAAAACTTGTAAAACTAGAAAATAATTAAATTTGAGATAAAAAGCAGTGAGTTAGGGGGTTGCTAGACATTGAGTGAGTGGTAAAAGAGTCATTTTCAGATTTTGGGCTAGAGGAGTAAAATGATAATTTTTCTTGGTTATGGATTTTGATAAATTGAATATTTATGTGGGATTATAGGTGATCGCTGACTGCACATGTTGCATTGAGAGGATTATGGGAGTAGCGATCTGAGGTAGGAGTTCTACACTTTACTGTTATGTAATATATTTTCATAACTTGCATGCCTCTATATATCATATATGATTGATTTTTTTTGCATGATTTGGAATGAACATCATGAATTATTATGGATTTACGTATATATGTATATGATGGTATGGTATTTTGCTATAAATGGTCTTTGATTTAATTTGGGATTATGGATTTTGGGTTTTTCGGATATAATATGGCATGGTCTTTTGGAGATAGGATGTGATGGTATTCTAAAAATGGGATGGATACTGCTGGTACGTGGTACTAGTTCTGGCAAGGAGAGTTTGTATCCTCTCGCCTAGACTGGCGGCATTGGGAAAGGAAGTAAGCCCGAGGAAGGCCGGTGTAGAACAAAGTCATGGTATAGGACCTGACTGAGTTCATTTACACAGGGCACTAGTATATAAACTAACCTGGATGGAAGAAGTATCATCAGGTTAGGTTGTTTACACGTAATACTAGCGCTAGACTGCGACAGTATGTATCAGCAATAATGCCTCGCGATGCATGCTTGCTAAGGAGGAGCTTATTTAGGGGATGCCTTACGTACTGTGGCAAGAGGGCCCAATGGGCATATTGCATACGAGTGAGGGCGACTTTCTTGGTGATGCCATGCGTACGGGTGCATGGATGGTTTGGTGATGGATGTGGTTATCTGGATGCCATGGCTGACATGGCTATGGTGGTAGTTATATGGATGGTTCGGTAATGTATATGGTTATTTGGATGCGGTGGCTGGTATGGTTATGGTAAAGGTTATATGGATGGGTTGGGCCGTGGTGGTTATGGATATTATAGTTGGTTTGGGTTGGTTTGGTATGGTGGTAGGTATCAGGGTGCGATGGTTATTTTTGGCACTTGGGTATGGTTATTTTTCGCGGTGTTAATATTTGGATTGTGTTGGATTGGTTATGGTATGATTATTAGGATGGTTTTTGATATTTTTCTTGTATTTTGGATGGTTATATACATTATGATATCTTTTGTTCAAACATATTTTGGCTATACTAAAATTTTTTATTTAGTATATTCCTGATGGTAAGTGTAGAAATTCTACTGAGCTTTTTAGCTCATTCCATTATGTTTTATTTTTTTTAGCAAATGAGGAGGACGTTTACCTTATAAACCAAAGTTTCAAGGAGGGACCCTAGGAGTGAGGCCAGAGGATTGTCTTAGCTTTTGTTATATTAGACATTTTGTATGTAGCAAATGGAGTTGATATGTATAGGATTGATGACATGATATAGAATCTGATATATTTGAGTTTTCTTTTAGCTTCCGTAATGATGTTTATAATATGTTTATATTGGGGTTTAGCAAGCCTTGCATGCTCTTTAGATTCACTTAAGGGTATGTTGCTGTATCATGGCGTCCCTATACCAGAATCAGGATCAGGGGTCGTGACAGTTTTCCTTTGAGGTTTGGCCATTTGGCTTGTTCAGTCGAAGGGGGTGGTAAACGAAAAATCTTTGCCATAGGCAATTATGTCAAGCAGCGGTTGTTGAAACCCTTCCATGATTGGGCAATGGAATTGCTTCGTCGCTTACCCATGGATGGCACTTTCAATCAACTTCGTCCATTGCGAGCACTTAGAGGGAGGCTAGATGTATATAGTTTTGACTTGAAGTCAGCTACCGATAGGTGGCCCTTAGTTGTCATCTATCATATGATGATGATGTTCTTTGGACCAACCTTGGCATTTGCTGTTGTGAATGCGGTGCTTGGGTACAAAACCTTTTACCATTGAACCTTCAACTTTCAAAGTGAAGAGAGTATCCAGTGTGTGCTTTCGTTGTGGCCAAGCCTTAGGATATTACTCCTCTTGGCCTTTGTTTACCCTATCACATCATTTTGTGGTATGGCTAGCGGCGGAACGGGTTTACCCCGGCGAGTCTTTCAACGCCTATGCTATCCTTGGTGACGATGTTGTCATTGAGGATGGTAGGGTTGCGAGAGAGTACTCCCTCCTTCTTAAGGATCTGGACGTAGACATTTCATTGCCGAAATCCTTGATCTCTAATAGGGGGGCTCTCGAGTTCGTGAAGCGCTTCATAGTTAAGGCATGTAGTGTGGATGTATCACCTATATCCATGCGCGCATTCCTCTGCTGTCGCACTACCTTTGGTATCCTTCAGCTTTGAGACCTGTATGGGATTGAAAATCCCTGCACTTTATTGAGGTTGGCGGGAGCTGGGTATCGTGTTCTTGGGAAGGAATATCATTCTCGTTCATCAAAATGGGAATGGATATGAGTTGCTCACTCAAAACCTAACCGAGGAAGTGGACTTCCTTTGGAATATTGGTTAGGGAGAGGATCTCCCCTTAATCCATGTCTGAAGGCGTCTGTGGTTCACTTTTTAAGGAAGGAGCTCAAACCGAGGGATTTGAAAATAACGCCTGATGAGCTTCTCTTTGATGGTGCTATAGCGTAATTGGATGGAAAAGTGGCTCAAAGTGAATTAAAACGCTTCGGCTTTCTTTGGAAAGTGTATACGATATGGTTTCTCACCATGATAGCTCCAGCAAACTACTGGATCGCGAGACCCAGGCCTATAAGAAAGTTGGCTCTGAGACCACTGTTGAATTTTTTATGATTGGGCCCGTTTTGTTGGGTTGAGTGTTGGATGGTTTTAGTTCATTTTTGGTTGTTGGGCTCCCATCCAAAAACGTTCTGCTGGTTTGGTGGGGATGGCCCTTTACCATCTTCTTTCTCTTTTGTTTCCGATGTGGGATTTCTTTCCAACATATTTTTGATCTCAGTCCACCCATAAAGTTGTGGCACATGAATGCCAAAGTAGATTAGTCGGTTTCCGGCTGGCTTACGTCCTAGCCGTTAGGGCTTCGACTCCGACAGCTTCTTCTTCGTAATCAAGCCGGGGCAAGGGCATGAGCGTTCTTAGAGAAGGCGATCTTCAGGCATGCACCGGCTCCGAAATTGCGTCCGGTGCCTTTCCCTTTTTTATTTCATCGAGAGGGGGCTTGAAGGACTCTGCAAATAAAGGTCAGGCAACCGCTTGGGTTGTGTTGGCTTCAATCCAATAAACGAGGCCTCGCTATGAGAACTGACGAGCGTTTAGCCCTATCCAAATATTTTTTTAATATGACAAGTGCTGCCTTGCCTGCTCGATTCAAAGGACTAGGATGGAAGGGAGAAAAACTTAGAAGCTTTTTTGGATTGAGAAGGCTCGGATGAAAGATCCAAGGCCAAGGCCAGGCGAGTAGCAAACGAAGATAAGTTTAGCCATCTCATTGAGGAGGCTCAGCGTGTACTGGCAAGTTATCAATCCGTTTTGTAAGTCCACAAGGCCTTTTCTTGTGTTTATAGAAGCAGCTGTCCCTGGAATCCACTTCATATTCAGATCAAGATCTATATAACGCACAACTGCCCTAAAGCTGTAAGCGGGGTTTAGTCAAGTAAAGCAGAAGGTGATAGGAAGACACAAGCAGAAGAGGCATATTTAGACAACCAACGTCAGCTACGAGTTCGCACCACAACCAACAGCTGCCTTTGCTAACCTTGCCTAACCTAAACTAACGCACTCAGAAGGTCACATGTCTAGCTGCTAAAGGAAGAGCTGTAAGACAAGAACTGCTAGCTACCGGTTGTCTGTTCTGAATATGCCATTGGTTTGTCTTCCTTTTTTGTTATTGTTCTTATAGAGATTTTTTTTGATGATCGAGATTTCTCATAAGACAAGATTTTTATGATCTTCTCGGTTTTGAATAGTATATGAGCAGAGCGAGAGCAACTAAAGTTTACTTCAGGAATAGAGGTTTTTGATGTAGTTGCGCACGTTTTTTCTTTTTTAATCGATATTAGGTTAGTGTTCAATGTACCTTAGTAGAAGATCGAGAAGAATGCATTGCATTCCAAGTGAGATGCCCAAGAAAAAAAGGAACGAGAGGAAGAATCGACAAGGAATCCATAACAAACATAAAATCAGGAATAATAAAGCATGACAATTGGTCTTTCGTTGTTTGCTCTGTGGCAAAAGGTCAAGGCTCATCCGCTCATCGGGAATCGAATGACTTTCTTTCTTTATTTATCTCCTTCCCGGTCGAAACGATCGATCCCGGTCCAAAGTCTTGATCGGTCGAGCTCTCGTTCTCTATCTGGCCGGGTGATAGGTACTTTGCTTTCTCTTTTTCTTAGATTTTTCTTATATATATTTATTTATATATATAAATATAAATTTCAAAAAAGAGGGGAACTCAAATCCTTGCACCCGGGCTTATAGGTCCTATTCTTGTGAACCCTACGGCTTATATATCCGTCGGATCGGTTCGTATATACAGTTAGCTAAGGCTCACGGCCACTTTCATCTGTAAGGAAGACAAGACACTTTTATACCTCGACGCGCCGCAGCCACTATTTTGACGACTTTTACGGCAATTATGAACGGAACGGAACTTTCTCGATTCCAATGCAACTTATCCTTTTGGAGCTGACGTAACAAACTACGCGAGCCTCCCGATGAAGCCAACAGAAATCCTATCCGAATACTCAAAATAAAAGGCAATTTCATTATGGTGGTATACCAGCCGCCAGTTCTGGAACTTCCAGTTCCAATCGGAGCATATAGATCCGTAAATGGATTTGTATGTATAGCCACTTCAGTCGTGCTCGTCCTTTCTCGAATGGAAAAAAAGTGTCTTTTTTCTGGGAACATGGTAAACCAGAAATGCTTATGTTCGTGATTCTTCATCCACCGATGCAGAAAATGCTCAAGTTTTCCATTCTCATATGAGGGAGGAAAGTTTATGGGCAAGAGGTCGGCACGAAGTGATTCATCATGCTCAAACATGAACCGATCGCTCGTTGGGGACGATTTATAAATCATCAAATTCCCACAAATGGAATGAGAAGTGGGTCCATGTAAATGATCGAGACCTCGCAAACAACAACGTTCCTTCCCCATATGGAGTTCGGGACCCAAAGGCAATCGTTGAGTGAACTCTATCTTATTCGTATTAGTTGACCTAAGCCGCACCATTATTGCTGGGGTGGGGCTCGGCCTCCGAACCGTACGTGGGACGAGTTTCTGCCTCATACAGCTCGGGCCGAAGACCGGGGGAAGTTGAGGAGAGATGGGAAGACCCAGCTGCTGCTGGTCGGGACGGACAGGAAACGGGGCGGGGATAAGCTTGTGAAGAAGCAAGCTTATTCCCCCACCCCCAAAAAACAAACCGACCCTATAGCGCTTCGCGTTCTTTCTATTCCATCCCAGTCTATTCCGGGATAGGCGGCTAATATTAATCTAATAAGTGCAGTAGTCGTCGTCTGACCAATCGGCTCGGACACCAGACCGCTCGTGCCCGCCCATTCTGTCTCGCCCTAAATGGAATGGCTCTCTTAGTTACACTGCGCCCCGACCCGAGTCCCCACGTCCGCTTTTATCCGCCCGCAACCCGCTTTCTTTGCCAACACAACATTAGGGCCGTCCCCTTCATTCTATGCTGACCCGGGCCGGGGCTGGCTTTTTGGGAAGCCCCTTCCCACCGCGCTCACGGCCCGGCTGGCCTGCCAGCGGTAGTGGGAATTCTCCCGTTCCCTGGTAAAAAAAAGTTGGTTGGATGCGGGATCTACTCTACGAGGAGCGGTACGGACGTAGATGATATCATCACGACCTCTCTTTGCGTACCGCTAGGGATGCTTAACGCCACTTCGCCAACTGGCATTACCCGCGCTTTCGTGTCTCTCGGTGGGTCAGCAAGGAGTGTCACCAGGTCGACATTAGTGCACGAAGGTTCGTGCCCAAATGCATGGTACGGTGTAAAAGCCAGGTCGTGCCGAACATAAGATTAACCGTATCAAATTTATTTGCATCAATGATCAGACGCAAGCATGCTCACACCAAGCCAACATGTGAGCACGCACAGCAAACAGTGCGCATACACGATCAAGATTACCCAAAGATGAGCACAGTGCTGAAATTTCTTAGACAGGCATACGGCGAGATTATCGGGCACGCGGTGGCGTGCGCACCAGAAAGACCGAACGCAAGACTGACACAACATCAGATCATGCAGCACACAGGCTAAGCAAAGTTGGATGCACGCAGGACGTGCATCGGAGGCGTGTGTGCCTGCGCAGGACGTGCATCGGCAGCATGCGCGCCCGTGCGGGGCGCGCACCGCGTGCGAGCGTGCGCAGCAAGCAGCGCGCATACACGATCAAAATTGCTCAAATATAAGCACAGAGCTGGAATTCCTTGGACAGGCGTGCGGCGAGGTTGTCGGTTACGCGGTGGTGTGCACACCAGAAGGACCAAACACAAGACTAACACAGCACCAAGTCATGTAGCGCACAGGTCGAGCGAAGTTGGATGCGCGTAGGATGTGCACCGGAGGTGTGCGTCCCTGCGCAGGACGTGCATCGACAGCATGCGCACCCCGCGGGGCGCGTACTGGTAGCGTGCGCGCCTGCTCAAGGCGCAGGGTGTGCCTCCACCGAGCACGGGGCTCGCGCGCCTGTACGGAGCACACGCCGACAGCGGGCGCACCTACGCACGACGTGCGTCGGCAGCATGCGCACCTGCGCAGGCAGTGCTTCGACAACACGGCGCGTATGAGCAGTGTGTGCGTGGCTAGCTCGTGCTGGCGTGTGGCGTACGCATGGTGGCATAGGCGTGCACATAAAGGTTGAGTTTAGATAACTACAAACTCATAGAATTAAGGCTTGGCATGCTTATCTAGTGTTTGGATAAGAGTTTGGGCGTTGCAAACTAAGCCCTGCCATGTCTTTAAATAGCCAAGGAGACCCTACACCAAAGCATCGTGAATCGTGGAGTCTAAAGAAGAATCCCACGATCAAAGAGAGGAATCAAAGGGGCGGCCAAAGAAGCTGCTTGAGTTCAGATCATCAAGCAGCAAGGAGTTTGCCCAAGCAGCGAGGAGAGGTTGATCTGAAGGAGATTCCGTCCAAGCCTTGTAATTTTCAGCAAGAGAGGGAAGTGAGCAGTCCATTGGAAAGTGCTCTAGAATTTGAGGAAATTATAGAGGAGTGTGTGCTTTTCTTGTAAGGGGCTAGATTCTTCTTGAGAGGAGAGTTTTGCATGTATTGTGAGTTTAATCAATACATCTACATTTCCCTTGAACTCGCACTCTTGTGAGAGCGTGAGCATGCTTCTGTAGAAGCGCTGCTGGTTGCTTGGACTGAAGAAGAAATTGGCAAAGGCTTTGTGCAGCTAAGAAGCCAATCTTGGCATCTTGGATTGAAGAAGAAATTGGCAAAGGCCTAGTGCAGCTAAGAAGCCAATCCTGGCATACATGCGGCTTGATCCTAGCCATAGGCGTATGAAAAGGCTAACTAAAGAAAGAGGCAACTCTAGTGCTACGTACCCTGAAAGAAAAAACTTAAACAAATAAAAATTATTAGTTTTTCTTTCTGCACACTTCACAGGGTGTGACGATGTTTCTGAGCAGCGAGGCTTTGTCCGGCTTTGTCACGGGGACGGAAAAACTTCTTTTTTTTCTTTTTCTTTCAAAAACAGTCCCTTTTTTTTTTTTCCTTTTCCTGCGCGACACTTGAATTCCTTCCAAGTCAACCTATACCTGCGGTGATCATACGCAACTCTCTCAACAGCATATGGTACTCTCGGATTGTAGATAGTTGAACCTCTTTGGTGTGCTCCTGATATCCCTATCACACGCCCGTTGGGTCTAATAGTCAAAGGTACTATCAGTAGCCTCCCCTTTCAGAACTATCCCTGAATGAGCATAATAGAAACGATGCAAACTTGCCCAACCTCCCTCCTGGAGTGGATCTGCACTCCCCGATCCAACACCGAACGCACAGAACTGTGATGCCTTCATACACCAAGCACCAATGCTGTAATACCCCAAGTTTAGTCCTACATTGGATGGAAGAGAAATGTACTATGTGCTTATAACTCAAATCTACTTGCTACCCATTAACTTCCACTCGAGTTTTTGGGCTACGTGGTTTCGGCCCACTAAGCCACTCGATCTTCCATGCATAATCCGCAAAGGGTTCGATGCGCACGTGCCGCTCGGCCCTACTCACGTCCACCGCGCGTCCTCGTTTGCACGCATGCGCTCCTCCATGTTCGCGCGCGCTCAACTCGACACCGCGCCAGCTGCACCTATTGCGCCCAGGTGTACGCGCCGCCTGCACTCTACGCCCTGTCTTGCACGCAGCTTTGCGCCCTATCTTGCACGCAGCTCTGCGCACGGCCTGTGCTGCACCCAGGTGCACACGCCACCTGCGCCGCGCCCTGGCATGCGCGCAGCCCTGCGCGCCCTGAGCCTTGCTCGGCTCAGCCATGCCACGGCCCGCACAGTGCCACCTCCGCTGAACTTTTGCAAACTTCTTTTGGCTTGTGCCTTGCCAACCACGATGTAGCCCAGTTTGGCGCCCAACCTCATGTCTGGCCCAGCCACTGCCGCGCCATCATGCCCCGCACTCGGTCATGCGGGTGCGCACACCGTGCGCTAAGTTTGGCTTGGTGACATTTCTTCCCGGAAGGAAGAAATCGACGTCCCCATTGATTCCCTCTGCAAGTACTGGAGAACTTGTTCTTCAAACTGCCAGGCTAGCGGATGGGCTTGGAGCGTTACAAATGGTATCAGAGCCGACCCAAATCTGCGAAGTTGATGGGCATGAGAAAGGGCTACCCATGGGGCGGTGGTAAAGTCCCACCATGAGGTGGAGCCACCCTTGCAGCACCAACAATCCGACTCGGGGTAGATTCTGGCTAAGTTGTGGCGTGCGATGAGGATGTCGCATTATAAGTTGGGGAAAATTGTGATACCTAAGTTTAGTCGCACATTGGATGGGAAAGAAATGGATGATGTGCTTATAACTCAAGTTCACTTACTACCCATTAACTTTCACTTGAGTTTTTCGGCCACGTAGTTTCGGCCTGCTAGAAGTTAATTGGGCTAGCGGGTGGGCTTGGGGCATTACAAATGCACAAACACAGCATATACAAGAAAACTTTTCAATTCACTTTATTTCCTCAAAGCAGGAATATAAGACCGTACAAATGGTAGGACACAACACTCAATGATTGCCTCACAACCCTCTTTATTTCCTCAAAGCAGGAATATAAGGTCTTACATAACCCTCAATGATTGCCTCACAACCCTCTTTATTTTTTCAAAGCAGGAATATAAGGTCCTACAAATGGTAGGACACAACCCTTAATGATTACTTCACAACCCTACCCACAAGCACTCAAAGTAAGAATATAAGGCCGTACAAATGGTAGGACACAACCCTCAATGATTGCCTCACAACCCTCTTTATTTCCTCAATCCTCAAAGCAGGAATATAAGGTCCTACAATTGATAGAACACAACCCTCAATGATTGCCTCACAACCCTACCCACAAGCACTCAAAGCAGGAATATAAGGCCGTACAAATAATAGGATACAACCCTCAATGATTGCCTCATAACCCTACCCACAAGCACTCAAGAAAGTTCTTTTTTTCCCCTATCAGAACTCCACTCCAGTACAAGATGGCACCTTCTCTCCTAACCTGCGGCCTTCTCTAGAAAGCCCTTCTTTCCTCTTATCGGAACTCCACTCCAGTATAAGATGGCGCCTTCTCTCCTAACCTGCAGCCTTCTCTTCGTTGAGGTTCCTCTTCAACTCTCAACTCTTAAGTGGATGATGATAGGATGGATGATCGGCGCATCACCTGGGAGCCCTCTTATGTAGAGCCACGTCTCCCCTTGAATCACGCCCAAATCTCCAATCAAACGAAGAGATAATGTCGTGCTAATCCTTATCTGATTGATTTGAATCTTCTTAAATCATGTGCATGCGGCGCTATCCGTCCTGCTCGCTTCACCCGATTCTTCTGATGAATATTTCGCACTGCCCATTCGACCATCATGCCGCAATCTTCGCACTGCGATCTTCGGGTTCATGGCGTACCTGTGCACCACCCAGTTGGCTAAGGCTAAATCCATTAGATTAGCCTTGAGGACGTAACAAACTTACACCCATTCGCATTAGTGCATCCAAAGTTCCTTAGCCTTATGCACGAATTTTTGAATAAGCCATCTTCCTATCAAGGTTAAGGAGTCAACTGAGCATCTCAGCGGCGGGATTGAATACCCGGATCGAATCAGAGTTCACGCCGCCCGCCCTGAACAAATAGGAGGCGTGGGCCACAGGTCGCACATAAGTCACCGGGTCGCACGACAGAAGAACACCCAACATTAGCAGTCGGCTCGTTGGTAAGGCGAGAGCTTCAAGCCCGATTTCTGGTGGCACACCCCCCAAACAAGCACCACTCGACGAGGGGGGGACGGGGAAAGCTACAGGCCCAAAACCTTCGACCCTTCTTTCTATATGGGGGTGCCCGGGGCACCTCATCTTGTCATTTCGTCCTTGCTCATTCCCGTTAGGCCGAAGTGTTTGGCGTTTCCTTCTCCGCGCCCGCTCACGCTTCGCTGACCTATCGCGTGGTAAAGAGAAGAGAGTACGAAAGAATTGTAAACAGAGCAGACCGCAGAAAGATTCTAAATATGACAAGTCCCCCATGGATTCGATAAGAAGGAAATGAAAAACAGGAACGAAACGAAATAAAGCATTTCTAGCGGATGAGCTTCTCCCAATTATGTCTGGTAATAGAATAGGGCGGCTTGCTCTGACCAACACTCCACTTTTTGCTCTGTCCATGGAGCGTATGAATTTCCTGGAATGTAGATAGAGCAAAAAAAGGAATTCAGGGATAGGAATAGGAATTATAGTACCATTGGAAGAAGGGGCACCAGTGGGAACATCTCTACTGACGAACCATTTCAATAGTACGGGTGCTGCCGTGCCACGAGGCACGACCATGGAAGTAATGAAAAAGAAGAAGTTCTGTAGTTGGACCATCTGCTCTATCCGTTCGATTTGAGCTTCTCCAGAGAAGATGAGACGCTAAAAATGAAAGTGTTCGCAACGCATACCGAAAAAGGGTACACATGTTGCCGACCATTAATGACTAGTTCGAACACCAGGAGCAGGGTTGAAACCAAGAAATATTTGAAACTTTCCCTATGTTTCCTAACGTTTTCAACGAGAGAAGCCCGACACAGTGGTCTATCCAAATCCAACTGTAGTTAATGGAAGGTTTGGTGTGAGTAGATTCTCTCTTAACGAAAAAAGTCAATCAATGTTAGCAATTGGTTGATGAACCAGTAGCGGGTTAGGATCTGGATTTAGTATCTCTTATTCCGGTAGTAGGTCTTTTTTAGTAGGAAGAGCTGCACTCGTTACTGATCCCCGGAAACTCTCTATCCTTTGCTATGATCTTAGGCAGGAAGTCCTCTTTTGTCTCTTGTCACTTCTGGATTCCCTGTCAGGAAGTCCTCTTTTGTCTCTTGTCACTTCTGGATTCCCTGTCAAGGGGTCTGAGATTCCAATAAAAGTGGGAGGGATCCGAGTTGCCTTCGATCTCGCCCGCTTCTATTTAAGCCACTAATTTGAAAAGGTACTCTTCCTAACCCTCAGTTTTGCTTCCCCGTTGATCCGATCCCGTGACAAACGCAAGCCCGACACAATAGCGATTAAAGAATGCTTCTCTTCGTACGTACCAGATGCTTGCTCTATAGAGAGGAAGCAAAGTTAACGTGATTAGCGGATTCTTGTTATTGATAGATACCCGAGGCCCAGTCAAAAATGGGCTTCGGAGATGGGAGGAGTGACAGACCATAGAACCGAAGGCGGTCAGGAGACCTGATCATATCCCCTAAAAAAATCAAAAGTACTCAAAGTGAAAAACCATAAGACGACCAGTCCATCAAGTTGAACGTAGGTGGCAAAGAAAGAAACTGAATGAGACCAAACCCCGATCAGCAGTCTCCACTCCCCTGGAAAGATGCAACCAAAGGC
Organism: Metroxylon sagu; assembly: GCA_017589505.3. Taxonomy (NCBI): domain Eukaryota; kingdom Viridiplantae; phylum Streptophyta; class Magnoliopsida; order Arecales; family Arecaceae; genus Metroxylon; species Metroxylon sagu. The sequence goes on from JACVBY030000618.1 coordinate 305,823, forward strand.
AGACCCGCAGAACAACGAGAGTCAAGCACATAGAGAATAGAACCGTGACAAAATACCGGTTTGATCAAGGCAGTCCATTCGAGGCTATCAACAGTGGTTACTTATCCGGTCCGACCACGTCATCCATAGGGCTGTCCGCATCCTTAGTTGCCATTACATTAGTCTCCGGGTTGATGCGAGAGGCATCACCCTCAACCAAATAGTCTCTAGTAGCAACAAGCCCACCACCCACACTAGAGTGGAGCTAATCCTCTTATTTTATGTGATTGTATCCACATCTATTGCTGAAAGAAAGAGCCAGCGAGGGTCAGGCGCACCACTAAGCAGCCCTAGAGAGCAGATGGGATGGCGCTATATTGTTCTCCCCAAATTACGTGGATGACTTTTACATGGAAGCTAGAGTAGAGCACAAAGCAGCACAAGGACCCCATCATACCATGTATAGCTGGACCGAAGGATGCTTACCATGAAGCCGATCTCGCTTAAATAGGTTGCACATGGTTCATATCAACATCGGCACAAATTGAGATCGAGCACACATCGCATATAGATGGCTGAATATTCCATCGATGGACTTGAGAAAGACCGACCTTCCTTATAATATATATATATATATATATATATATATATATATATATATATATGCTTTTCATCCTCAAAAATAGCTCTTCAATACTTAATAAGGTCTCTCCATCCCATTCTTCGGAGCCCCTATTAAGACCATTACTTTTCATATCGCGAAGTCAGTATATGTCCTCCCAAACCCTACATTTTAGCAAATAGTCCTGCACATTCTTCCAATCGACATGAGGACCAATCAGCCAGCATAGCTACCTCCTTCCTACATAGAAATAAAAGAAGGATCTTTCATTTTGTCTGAATGAGAGTACCTTTTGAATATAAAAAAGATGAGCATCTATCTCATGAGGGAGTGGCAAAACCGATAAAGCAGGAATTTTCAGAAATGCATCTAGCCATATCATTGCAGGGACAGGTTATAAAAAAGATGAGCTCTAGTCAGTTGGTCTAGGGAGGGGAGCAGCAATCGAAGCCGTGATTTGTATAGTATGTCTTGCCTTCCTAGTCCAGTTGGTTGCTAAGTTACTAAATCCTTATCTCCCGGTGGTCGAGTACCCCTGACGCATCGATTGGATTGTTTAGTTTGACCTTATGTTGGCCCAACATCATTCTGTTTTCCACACTCTCTCCTTTCATGAAAAGTGTTTTTTTGACTTCGCTTCACAGTTGGAGTTGTACACATCATAGTCATCGTTCCGTCCTTAATGTTAACGCTCTCGCGCTGACTTTAAGTCTCGAGTCAAAGGCATCTCGAACAAAGTTGCTTGGCATATGCGATCACCACACGTTCGTGTACCTACAAAATGAGGGCTTCAATGCCTACTGTACAATCATGTGAAAAGTGCATCCTACAGACCAAAAACTTAGTGGTGTATGCTACACCCCTTGTACCTATACTCATTAAAACGTTTATTGTAAGACAATCTCCAATGCGATGCACAACACCCCATGCAAATCTGATCAATGTGCATAGAAGGAGAGCTTGTCCATCTAGAAAACACATGTTAAGTCGATCAATCGATTAAACTATGTATAGAGGCAGTTGGGCCATATTAGCAAGCATGACGTGCTGGACTGACTCAACACATCTTTCTTTCCCAGCAATAGAAGATGCACAAAGTAGTTTCAGTAGCACTATCGTGTTTGCATCAGCGATTTTTTCACCAATGGGTTTGGCTTTGGAATTAATCTACTAGCATCGGAGGGAGAAGCGGAGTCAAGAGCTGGAGGAAATAACACCACCCACAATAGTCTCTGGTAGCAACAAATAATCTCTGATAGCAACAAACTCACCACCCACAATAGAGCGAAGACAATCCTCTTTTTCTATGTGATTGTATCCACATCTATTGATGAAAGAAAGAGCCACCAAGGGTTGGGCACGCTGCTAAGCAGCCCTAGAGAGTGGATGGGATGGCGCTACATTGTTCTCCTCAAACTACGTAGATGACTTTGACACGAAAGCTAGAGTAGAGCACAAAGCAGCATAAGAACCCCATCATACCATGTATAGCCGGACCGAAGGATACTTACCATAAAGCCGATCTCACTGGAATAAGTTGCACATGGTTCGTATCAACATCGGCACAAATTGAGGTCGAGCACGCATTGCATATAGATGGTTAAACATTCCATCGATGGACTCGAGAAGGACCGACCTTCCTTTTATATATATATATATATATATATATATATATATATGCTTCTCATCCCCGAAAACGGCTCTTTAATACTTAATAAGGTCTCTCCACTCCATTTTTCGGAGCCCCTACTATGACCATCACTTTCTGTATCACTAATTTAGTATATGTTCCCTCCTCGAGCCCTGCATTTCAGCAAACAGTCCTGCACATTCTTTCAATCGCCATGAGGACTAATCAGCCAGCATAGCTACCTACTCCCTACATGGAAATAAAAGGAGGATCTTTCATTTTGTTTGAATGAGAGTACGTATTGAATATAAAAAAAATGTTCATCTATCTCATGAGGGAGGGGCAAAACCGATAAAGTAGGAATTTTCAGAAATGCATCCTGCCATATCACTGCAGGGACAGGTTATGAAATATCTGGACCATTAGGGAGAAAGTTCAAAAGAAACTAATAGAAGTGGAATTCATCACCCCCATCCATTATCCGAATTGGTTGGCGAATGTAGTACTTGTTAGCGAGGAAATGGAGGGAATAGGGTATGCATAGATTTTGAAGATTCGAACAAATTGATTGGGACCTTAGGGTTATAAAAAATCTTTGCCATTATGAGCCTTAATGGAAGGAAAGATGGGGGAAATCCATTTTGGATTAAGAAATTGATGTGCTGATGCTTAACAACTAATCCAGATTGAAACTTCGCGTTCAGGACCTAGCACCAACACTATCAATGGGGGCAAACGACAATACCACCATAACGGTTCTAGTAGCAGCAAAAATAGTGGCATAACAAATATAAATAGTAGAACATGAGCAGCAAAAGTTTACTCGGCGCAATAATCGGTGGCACTACTAGCAAAAGCCTAGGCTTTGTGGGTACCGAGCAAAGGCAAGGCATCGAATCCCTTATCAAGCCCATCCACATCAATAGCTCACTACCCACTAACATCGAAATAAGGGGATGAATCGATTGGCAAATCGGCTGCAATAATTGAACTCGACTAATGCAGGTGGATGAAGAGCTTGAAGGGATGGTTAACAAGAAAAGATTTTCTTCCACTTAGGGGAGATAAGGCAAAGTCCTCAAACTCCAACTAACTAATTCGATCAGATAGTATGAAGATAGGGATATAGTATCAGTGACCTAGGCTTGACAACTCATCCGGTCTTCTTTCTCACCTGGTCAATGCTGGAGTTTGGATAGTTGTCCCAATCCCTGTGAGACCTTGTTCTTGCACGACTCGGAGGGAGAAATACCTAGCTTGTAGGGAAGGGACGAGCATAGGTTAGCTGGTTTAGGGAAGGGGAGCAGCAGCCGAAGCCGTGCTTTGTATGGTATGTCTTGCCCTTCTAGTCCGATTGGTTGGTAAGTTACTAAATCCCTCTCTCCCGGTGGTCGAGCACCCCTTTTGTCTGACCTCTTGTGTTGGCCCGACATCATTCTGTCTCTCGCACTCTCTCCTTTCATCGAAAAGTGTTTTTTTGACTTCACTTCACAATTGGAGTTGTACGCATCATAGTCATCGTTCCGTCCATGATGTTAACACTCTCGTGCTGACTCTAAGTCTCGGGTCAAAGGCATCTCGAACGAAGTTGCTCCGCAAATGCGATCACCACACCTCCATGTACCTATAGATGAGGGCTCCAATGCCTACTGTACAATCATGTGAAAAGTGCATCCTGCACATCAAAAACTCAGCGGCGTATGCCACACCCCCTGTACCTACGTCCATTAAAACGTTTATTGTAAAACAATCTCCGACGCAATGCGCAACGCCCGATGCAAATCCGATCAATGTGTGCAGAAGGAGAGCTTGTTCATCTAAAAAACGCGTATATTAAGTCGTTCAAACGATCAACTATGTATAGGGGCGGTCGGGCCGTATTAGCAAGCATGACGTGCCGGACTGGTCAACACATCTTTCTTTTCTGGCAACAGAAGATGCACAAAGTGGTTTTAGCAGCACTACCGAGTTTGCATTAGCGATTTTTTCACCAATGGGTTTGGCCTTGGAATTAATCTACGGAGGGAGAAGCGGAGTCGGGAGCTAGAGGAAATAACACTTTTAGATAGACGGGAGAGGGAGAGGCAGTTGTTTCATTCGTTGACCCTCCACTAGGTACAACTCCATAATAAGAAGCGCAGGAAGCACAAAGAAGGATGGTGTAAGCTTGGTTAGCTAGAGCGAGAGCAAAAGATGTGGAGGCGGGGGCTATGACCAGAGCCCCCATGGATTGATACGGAACCCCCCAGACCCTGTTATCGATCCGCCAGCACCATAAAGCGGGTACTGAGGCATTTGAACCGGAGTTTTCAGCAGTTTGATACTCGGGCTTCAGTAGCCGATAACAGGTGGACCATAACACGTTGACCATGCAAAAAGAAATCCGGGGGCAAAGGCACCATGGGAAGAAAGGCTCAAACTTAGATATCAATAGCAGCCAGCCAGTTAGTTGAACCAATGCCAGTTGACCATGTGAAAGAAATCGATCCAATTTCGAGCGCGGTCACAGAACCACTACGGGATAGTCCGTGGGACAAGATCGGGATCCAGATTCATATCCCTCAGCCACTAGTGGAAAACCTTTCAAAGGAAAAAGTTGGTTGGGAGCGGGAGGGAGTCAATTACAGAAAGAGTAGAGACGGATATGGAGAATGTAGCTCCGACCATGTCAACTATGATGCTCTCGCTGCTGCCACTCCTTCCACCAGTGAATGCTGGCACGCGCTCTTCCCGAACCTCCGTGTCTAGGTCCTGCTGAAAAAGACTACAAATGATTTACCATCCATCCCACTCATATAGGTATGTTATCGGATGAATTAGATCGGGAAATGGATCGAAGCGTGCAAAATGGTCGCCTCGAAATACAGGGCGCAACGGAACCAAGGTTCTTTGGGTTCTTTGTTGGCGTCTTGCGTAACAAGGGCAAGAGGAGGCTACGACGTTCGCCTACTTTGATAGGCAACGCATTGCAAGCAAATAGAGCAGAGAGCTTGCCGTTTGTTTCTATTAGAGTCGCGAGCTTGTTGTAGTCGGTCCTGAAGGGAGAATCTTGCTGCTTACTTGATATATCCCCGCGTCCTTGCACAGCTCATTTTCTTCGAGCCTTGCTTCTCCCTTCCCCCTCTCCCGAGGGACCGACCGTATGGAGTATAGCCAAGTGGTAAGACCCTGGGATGGAACTGGAGCTACAGTTCCTTTCCGTCCATCGATTGGCAAGCAAGCCAACCAGACCAACCTCTTATTGCCACGAAGAGGAGACTTGATCTCTCGGTGAAGTGAAAGGCTTATTCGGACAACGAAGCGAATAGGCCCGATGCGAGCTAACGTGAGTCTAACAGTTCTACGTCTTTCTAAGGAATGGACTGATACAGGTTCAGAAAGAAGGAAGAATATGGCTGCTTAGGCCCCAAGAAATATAAGAAGCACTTAATCATGTCTTGCCCTTATCCGCATGGTCTTTAAAACCGTTGCTTAGCCCCTGACCCGGCGCTTTCCCCACCACATCTTCTCTTCCCTCCCTTGCTTCGGACAGAAATAGAGAATTTTCTATTCCACCACTGAGAGAGCAGATAGTTGCCTCGTCAGACATGTTGCTAAGTTGTGGTTGGTTCCTCTTTGCTATTGACTCGGGTCTGTTAGTCTAAGGGGAGACTGAACTACCATCAGAAAAAATCACACTGACAGACTTACGCACCAAACACAGAAGATAGCACAAAGAGGACAGCTAGAGATAGAGAGATTCCCTATCAACAGGGCAAGATTGTTCTTTCTATCTTTATCTATCTCCTTTCTTTCCTTCTTGTTTAGTACTCGATTCAAAGAGTCTCAGATATTCCCTTGTTTTAGAAAGCAGGATAGAAGAAGTAAGGTACGCTAGCTGAAGAAAAGGAGAGGTAGAAAGAAATAGAGAGAGAGAGAGAGAGATTTAAGCACACTAAAAAAAAAAAGAAGTAAACAATTTTCATTTTTGAAATACCTCAAAGTTTGCTTGCAAAGGACTTCACTCCTAAGACATATGAGTCACTCACACTATCTTCACAAGTCTCACTTCAACCTCCCAGCAACCTCCACTTCTCCTTTCATGGGCGACTTTTTATATAGACTTAGAGAGCCTTCATGGAGGTGACAAGTGTCACTCGATTGGTTACATACGAGGACTCACAAGACTGACATCTAGACGCATGGCAACTGACTTAGGAACTAAGACAACCCTTGCGCTTGCCTATTTAGAAACTTTTCTATATAGGAGGACACGTCTCATTCCTTGGGGCACAAGTCTGTATATGGAAATACTTGGTAAATATAGTCCAAACAATAGAATACTTTTTCTCTTAACTGGTGACTCATCAACCTTGGTCATCAAGGTTTCGTGCAAGGAGACACATGTCCACTCACATGAGGGAATCCAAGTGGCCTTCTTCTTTTATTCACACACATGACCGTTATAATAATGTTGAATTTTGAATAGGCATAACATGCACTCAAATTCACGACGCATGCTTGCTAAAGGAGAAGCTCACTTGGGGATGCCTTACTACCGTGGCAAGGGAGCCCAGTAGACGTATTGCATACAAGTGAAGGCGACTTTCTTAGTGATGCCATGCATATGAGTGCATGGATGGTTTGGTAGTATCTGGATATGGTGATTGGTTTGGTTATGGTGATGGTTATATGGATGGGTTGTGTCACGACCTCTGATCCTGAATCCCGATCTAGGGGCTCGCAATACAGCCGCATAGCCTTAAAGCAAGGCTCAAGAGTATGCAAGACCTACTAATCTCAACCTTAACATACCATGAAATGCAAATATAAAAGCCAAAACACATATTGTTTTCTATATTATATTACCAACCTATATATATCATCCTCATCTGATACATATAAAAGTCTATACACCCAAAAGAGAAACTACAATAGCTTCCTGATCTCACTCCTGGGGTCCCTCCCTAAGGCTTTGGTTTATCAAATATACATCATCCTCATCTGCTGCAAAAAAATAAGATATAATGGAATGAGCTAAAAAGCCCAGTAGAACTTCTACACTTACTATCATGAATATGCCAAATAAACAGTTTAGTATAGTCAAAATATGTTTCAACAAACAATATCACAATACATATATCAATTCGAGAAACCAATAAAATCCATCCTCAAAAGGAAATATACAAGCCACTCAAGAGTCCCTATCCACCATCAACTCATCTCCGTGACCACAGTCACACCCAAATCATCCACATACTCACCATCACCTCCACACATCAGAATACTCATACCACAATCTCAGAATAACCTCCACACCCATACTTCCATACCCTCGCATGCAAGATACCACTAAGAAAGTCGCACTCACTTAGTAAGCAATACGCCCTGGGCCTCCCTCTATAACCCTTGCCACAGCGCCCGTAAAGACATCACTAAGTGAGCCACTCCCTTAGTCTGCAATACTGCTGGTACATACTGTCCCCATCTAAGAGCCAGTATTACGTGTTAACAACCTAACCTGATGATACTTCTCCCACTCAGGTTGGTTTATATACTAGTACCCAGCGTAATAAACTTAGTCATGTCAGCTGTCATAACTGTGTTCTACCCGACTTACGTGACCTTCATGCCCTTCCCCGGGCTGCTAGTCTAGGCAAGTAATGGTACCGCAGTACTCCAACTCACCACCAAAACTAGTACCATGTACCAACAATACCCATCACATATACCATCTTCCCTCAACTAAGTCACCCTCAGACATCTCCGTAGCACCACCAAGCCACCACACGCCACAATGCCAAATAAGCACGGTTGAAAAATCCAAAACCATTTATATCAAATAATATACTGCAATATATACGCAAATCCATAACAATTCATAATACTCATCTCAAATCATGCAAGGAAATCCCGTAATAAAACATGATATATGCAAGCAAGCACATCATGAAAACATATTACACAACAGTATTGTATAAAACTCCTACCTCAGATCGCTACTCCTATAATCCCCTCAGTGCAGCACATATAGTCAACGATCACCTATAATCCCACATAAATAATCAATTTATCAAAATCCATAATCAAGAAAAATTACCATTTTACCCCTCTAGCCTAAAATCTGAAAATAACTCTTTTACCCCTCTCACTCAATGTCTAGAAACCCCTTACTTACTGCTTTTTATCCCAAATTTAATTATTTTCTAGTTTTACAAGTTTTCACTAACTTTGCAATATTTACAAAAATGTCCCTACTTTCGTCGATAAATTTTTCTATCATTACCTTGGCTGTTATTCAATTTAAATATCATTATCAAAACTAGACTCATTGCTAATCATAATGGTTGAATTTTCAAGATCAGATTTGATCAATATAATTTTAAATAAATGCGTTTCCTTTGGCTCATTCAAACCATTTTATTTCAACTCAATATGAACATCATATGATTTTTGGGTGAAATATAATCAAATTATGCATCTCTAAACCCATATTTGAATCTACAGAATGAGTCTAGCTAATCCCCATGAATTCTATAATCCAATCCTAATATTTTCTTTTCATTTTTTTAATTTAAAATTAATTTCAAAGCTTGAACCAACTTGAACCAGGCCCACTAGTTCAAGCCCAACTCATAAGAAGGAGGCTGCAGCCTTCTTCACGTGATCACCCCAACCCTCTTCACGTGATCACTCCAACCACCTCGACGCGAGTGCCACAATTCACTGTTCTTCTCCCTCTCTCCCTTTCTCTCTCTCTCTCTCTCTCTCCCCCGTGTCCCTCCCTCTCTCTACTCTCTCTCTAGTCTCTCTCCCTCTCTCTGCTCTCTTTCTCTCCCGTCTCCCTCCCTCTCTCTACTCTCTCTCTAGTCTCTCTCCCTCTCTCTGCTCTCTCTCTCTCTCTCTCCCTCTCTCTCGTCTCCCTCTTCTTCCTCACTGTCGGCGGCCCAAACCCACCGTCGCTGGCTCCCTCGTCTCGTCGCCCGTTCATCGCCAGTGATGGGCAGCGACATGCCACCAGGTTCGACGGTCTCCCCTGCCAAGCCCAGGAAGAAGAAGCCTGTCTTCTTCTCCCAACCTGGCTCCCCTCCCCCGTCGCACCTCCTCGTTGCCGGCCACCATGGCAACGGCAAGCAGCGGCAACTTTCTCTCCCCTCTGGCAAGCACTTCGGCAACGACTGACCCATGGATCACCCAAAAATCCCACCGGTTTCTCAGTTAACCTACAGCTAACCTAAAAAACAGAGGAAGTAAAAGTTTACCTCCGCCTTGCCAGAGTTGCTAGCAACAATTTCAGCTTCCCCGGATGATCTTCTAGCTCCCATAATTCTCTCATACTCTTTAATTAGAAGATCTCCCACCCTATCATCTGGAATTAAGGAAATGATCAAGAAATAGAGGAATGAAAGATGGAACAAAGGAAAATAACGCGATATTTTTCTAGCCTCCCTACCTCACTAACAGTGTCAACTCCAGCTCCGGTGACACTCCACGATGAAGGGAGTTCAAGCTACACCCTCCAATGGTGGTTTACCAGCCCGGATGCAGGGAGAATGAAAGAAAGGAGAGGAAGAAGTGAAGTGGAGAAGAAAAAGGGAAGAAAAGAGTGGTCCAGTTTGTTGGCTTCTCGAAGACTCTTATTCTCTCCTCCCACTACCAATCATCCTCGCTGAATTTCCTCTTTCCATCCACCACGGAACGTTCGCGAAGACGGAAGGAAAAAAAATCAATTTAACGAGTTTTAATTAAGACTTACCCTGACTTAGTTTATCTTAATCCTCTTTTCTTAATCGTCACAAATCCTCCCCCTTTAAAAAAAATTTGTCCTCGAAATTGAGGCACCTTAAAGAAAAATCATCAAGGATATTTTTCTTCCTACTCTTGAGCTTCCAAGTTACTTCTCCCTCTGAGTCATGCCTCCAGATCTTTAGAGCAAATACTACAGCTGCAAGCTTTAGATCATGGGTAGGATAGTTCTGCTCATAGGGCTTCAACTGTCTGGATGCATAGGCAATAACCTTCCCATTCTGCATCAGCACGCAGCCAAGACCCATTTTGGAAGCTCTGCTCACAATCATCAGACCACTCAAACTTCACATTCTGTTGAGTCAAGCGGGTTAAGGGTACTGCTATCTTAGAAAAGCCTTCAACAAATCTCCTGCAATACCCTGCAAGACCCAGAAAACTGCACACCTCAGATACGGTGGTTGGTCTACTCCAATTCACAATAGCTTCCACTTTCTTAGGATCCACTGATAATCCCTCTTTCGATATAATATGCCCCAGAAATGCAATACTCTATAGCCAAAATTTGCATTTCGAGAACTTAGCATATAATTTCTCCTCTCTGAGAATCTGCAAGATAATCCTTAGATGCTCTGAATGCTCTTGCTAACTCTTAGAATAAATAAGGACATCATCAATGAATACCACAACAAACAGATTCAAATAAGGCTTAAAAACTTTGTTCATCATATCCATGAAGGCTGCAGGGGCATTAGTCAAACCAAAAGGCATTACCAGAAATTCATAATGCCCATATCTGGTCCGAAATGCAGTCTTTGGAACATCCTATGCTTTAATTTTCAACTAATGGTATCTAGATCGTAGATCTATTTTGGAAAACACCTGCGCTCCCTGCAATTGATCGAATAGATCATCGATCCTGGGCAGGGGATACTGATTCCGTACTGTGACCTTATTCAGTTCTCTATAGTTAGTACACAACCGAAAACTTCCATCTTTCTTTTTCACAAATAGTACAGGGGCTCCCCAAGGTGATACACTCAATCGAATGATTCCTTTATCTAGAAGTTCCTGTAACTGCTTCTTCAACTCTTTTAACTCTATAGGTGCGATTCTATATGGAGCTTTAGAAATAGGCCGAGATCCAGGAAGCAAATCAATAGCAAACTCTAACTCCCGATCTAGTGGCATTCCCGGAAGGTCTTCTGGAAACACATCTGGGAATTCCTAAATCACTGGGACACTACCCAGGTCTTTGTCCTGCTATCGCTGGTTATCCAAAATCATTGCCAGATAGCTTTCACATCCTTTCTTCATCAATCTCCAAGCACCCATAGCGGAAATTAGACCTAAAGTATCTTTAGGCCTACCCCCCTTAAAGATGAACTCTGAGTGTTCTAGAATCTGAAATCTCACCTCTTTCTTGAAACAGTCTACAGAGGCATGATATGATGCCAGCCAATCCATCCCCAGAATTATATCAAAGTCTGCCATGTCCAGAATCAGTAAATGTGCCATCATATCTCGGCCTCCCACACTGATTTGACAAGCTCGACATACCAAATCTACTATCACAATATCTCCACTGGGTATGGCAATTCCCATTGGAGATTCCAATGCTTCAGGACTTAGGGACTCACACTTCTTCACAAAGATGGGTGATATGAAAAAATGAGTAGCTCCCGGATCAAGTAAAGCATAAGCAAGAATAGAAGCAACCATAATCTCACCTGTCACCATGGCATTGAATGCTTGAGCATCCTGCTGTGTCAAAGCAAACACCCTGCCTTGAGTCATTGGCCTCTGCGTAGAAGCAGCTCAGGGTGGCGATGCCTGATGGCTCGATTGCTACCTATCTAGGCACTAGAAGGGAAGATGACACGGCTTGTGATAGGTATAGCAATTCCGAACATATTGGGGATGCGATCTCTAAAGATGAGGGCCACTACAAGAATAGCAGCTCAAGGCTCTCCTTAACCCCGGCATTGAGGTAGGTGGAGCTGACATCTTCGTCCTATAATAGGACCCTTGAGAGCTCTTGGCAGGTGCACTTCTAACTGCAGATGCCCTCCTCAAGACTTTGTCCCTAACAGCTAGAGCCTCATCATGGCCTCTCAATAACTAAGGCTTTATTGACCACAACTCTATAGGTGGTCAGCTCAAAGTTAGAAACCTCCCTTCGATTTCTCTGTCGTAGCCCATCCTCAAATTTCTTGGCTTTATCAGAATCACTGCCTTGGCTCTATCAAAATCACTGCTAGCAAAAGTAGGAGCATACCGAGACAGCTCCTCAAACTTATGGAGATACTCAGAAACTGTCATATCTCCCTGCTGAAGTAGATTGAATTCAGAAAACTTCTCCTGCTAGATATTGGGAGAAAAGTACTTATCATAAAAGGCTACCCTAAAGTCATCACAGGTGATCAAAGAGATATCACCACCTCTCCTTGACACCTCAGACCTCCATCAATTTTCAGCTCCCCCTTAAGCAGAAAAGAGGCAAAAAGGACCCTATCAGCTTCAACACACCGCAGGGTCACAAAAACTTTATCCATCCCTTTTATCCAAGCCTCCGCATCTAGAGGCTCTTTGGTGCCTCGAAATGGATTAGGGCCAAACTTCTTGAATTCTGACAGGCTACCCTATCTGTCCCTTCGAAAACTCGCCTGCTGTTGCAGCTGCTGCTGAGACTACATCTACTGATTCCAGGCTGCTATCCGATCAGCGAACCTAGTCAGTCGCCTAGTGCGACCCCTACCCTCTAAAGTCATATGCACAAACAACACATGCAAAACAAGTTTGCTAGGCCCTTAGGAATTTAGGTCCCAAAGTTAAATTTTGGTTATGATGGCCAAAAATCTCAACATCACCCTATACCTTAAAGCCTGCTCCTCACTTATCTCTAGGTTCTATTCTACCCCTCTCCCTAGGGTCTGAAGCCTAAGCTCTGATACCACTAAATGTCACGATCCCTGATCTTGAATCCCGGTCTAGGGGCTCGCAACACGGCTGCATACCCTTAAAGCAAGGCTTAAGAGTATGCAAGGCCTACTAATCTCAACCTTAACATACCATGAAATGCAAATATAAAAGCCAAAACACATATTGTTTTCTATATTATATTACCAACCTGTATATGTCATCCTCATCTGATACATATAAAAGTCTATACACCCAAAAGAGAAACTACAATAGCTTCCTGATCTCACTCCTGGGGTCCCTCCCTAAGGCTTTGGTTTATCAAATATACATCATCCTCATCTGCTGCAAAAAAATAAGATATAATGGAATGAGCTAAAAAGCCCAATAGAACTTCTACACTTACTATCATGAATATGCCAAATAAATAGTTTAGTATAGTAAAAATATGTTTCAACAAACAATATCATAATATATATATGAATTCGAGAAACCAATAAAATACATCCTCAAAAGGAAATATACAAGCCACTCAAGAGTCCCTATCCACCATCAACTCATCTCCGTGACCACAGTCACACCCAAGTCATCCACATACTCACCATCACCTCCACACATCAGAATACTCATACCACATTCTCAGAATAACCTCCACACCCATACCTCCATACCCTCGCATGCAAGATACCACTAAAAAAGTCGCACTCACTTAGTAAGCAATACGTCCTGAGCCTCCCTCTATAACCCTTGCCACAGCACCCGTAAAGACATCACTAAGTGAGCCACTCCCTTAGTCTGCAATACTGCTGGTACATACTATCTCTATCTAAGAGCTAGTATTATGTGTCAACAACCTAACCTGATGATACTTCTCCCACTTAGGTTGGTTTATATACTATTACCCAGCGTAATAAACTCAATCATGTCAGCTGTCATAACTATGTTCTACCCGGCTTACGCGGCCTTCATGCCCTTCCCCGGGCCGTCAGTCTAGGCAAGTAATGGTACCGCAGTACTCCAACTCACCGTCAGAACTAGTACCACGTACCAATAATACCCATCACATATACCATCTTCCCTCAACTAAGTCACCCTCAGACATCTCCGTAGCACCACCAAGCCACCACACGCCACAATGCCAAATAAGCACGGTTGGAAAACCCAAAACTATTTATATCAAATAATATACTGCAATATATACGCAAATCCACAACAATTCATAATACTCATCTCAAATCATGCAAGAAAATTTCGTAATAAAACATGATATATGCAAGCATGCACATCATGAAAACATATTACACAACAGTAGGGTGTAAACTCCTACCTCAGATTGCTACTCCCATAATCCCCTCAGTGCAACACATATAGTCAATGATCACCTATAATCCCACATAAATAATCAATTTATCAAAATCCATATCCAAAAAAATTACCATTTTACCCCTCTAGCCTAAAATCTGAAAATAACTCTTTTACCCCTCTCACTCAATGTCTAGCAACCCCCTACTTACTGCTTTTTATCCCAAATTTAATTATTTTCTAGTTTTACAAGTTTTCACTAACTTTGCAATATTTACAAAAATGCCCCTACTTTCGTTGATAAATTTTTCTATCATTACCTTGGTCGTTATTCAATTTAAACATCATTATCAAAACTAGATTCATTGCTAATCACAATGGTTAAATTCCCAAGATCAGATTTGATCAATATAATTTTAAATAAATGTGTTTCCTTGGGCTCATTCAAACCATTTTATTTCAACTCAATATGAACATCATATGATTTTTGGGTGAAATAGAATCAAATTATGCATCTCTAAACCCATATTTGAATCTATAGAGTGAGTCTAGCCAATCCCCATGAATTCTATAATCAAATTCTAATATTTTCTTTCTATTTTTTTAATTTAAAATTAATTCCAAAGCTTGAACCAACTTGAACCAGGCTCAGGCCCACTAGTTCAAGCCCAACTCATAAGAAGGAGGCTGCAGCCTTCTTCACGTGATCACCCCAACCCTCTTCACGTGATCACTCCAACCACCTCGACGTGAGTGCCACAATTCACTGTTCTTCTCCCTCTCTCCCTTTCTCTCTCTCTCTCTAGTCTCTCTCTAGTATCTCTCCCTCTCTCTGCTCTCTCTCTCTCTCTCTCCCTCCCTCTCTCTCTCTCTCTCTCTCTCTCTCCCTCCCTCTCTCTGCTCTCTCTCTCTCTCCCTCCCTCTTCTTCCTCACTGTCGGCGGCCCAAACCCACCGCCGTCGGCTCCCTCGTCTCGTCGCCCGTTCACCGCCGGTGATGGCCAGCGACATGCCACCAGGT
This sequence comes from Metroxylon sagu, assembly GCA_017589505.3. Taxonomy (NCBI): domain Eukaryota; kingdom Viridiplantae; phylum Streptophyta; class Magnoliopsida; order Arecales; family Arecaceae; genus Metroxylon; species Metroxylon sagu. The sequence continues at coordinate 321,020 of JACVBY030000618.1, forward strand.
TCAACGGTCTCCCCCGCCGAGCCCAGGAAGAAGAAGCCTGTCTTCTTCTCCCAACCCGACTGCCCTCCCCCGCTGCGCCTCCTCGTTGCCGGCCACCATGGCAACAGCGAGCTGCGGCGACTCTCTCTCCCCTCCGGCAAGCACTTCGGCAACGATCAACCTATGGATCACCCAAAAATCCCACCGGTTTCTCAGCTAACCTACAGCTAACCTAGAAAACAGAGGAAGTAAAAGTTTACCTCCGCCTTGCTAGAGTTGCTGGCAACGATTTCAGCTTCCCCGGATGATCTTTTAGCTCCCGTAATTCTCTCCTACTCTTTAATTAGAAGATCTCCCACCCTATCATCTGGAATTAAGGAAATGATCAAGAAATAGAGGAATGAAAGATGGAACAGAAGAAAATAACGTGATATTTTTCTAGCCTCCCTACCTCACTAACAGTGTCAACTCTAGCTCCGGTGACACTCCACGGTGAAGGGAGTTCAAGCTACACCCTCCAATGGTGGTTTACCAGCCCGGATGTAGGGAGAACGAAAGAAAGGAGAGGAAGAAGTGAAGTGGAGAAGAAAAAGGGAAGAAAAGAGTGGTCCAGTTTGTTGGCTTCCCGAAGACTCTTATTCTCTCCTCCCACTACCGATCGTCCTCGCTGAATTTCCTCTTTCCATCCACCATGGAACGTTCGCGAAGACGGAAGGAAAAAAAATCAATTTAATGAGTTTTAATTAAGGCTCACCCTGACTTAGCTTACCTTATCCTCTTTTCTTAATCGTCACAGGTTGGGTAGTGATGGCTATCTGGATATTATGGTTGGTTTGGCTAATCGGGGTGCGGTGGTTATTTTTGACGCTTTGGTATGGTTATTTTTCCTTGGTGTTAGTATTTGATTCTGTTGGTTTGGTTATAGGTATGGTTATCCGAATGGTTTTGAATATTTTCTGGTATAGACCTTATTGGCTTTTTTGGATGGTTATATATATTATGATATCTTTTGTTCAAACATATTTTGGCGATACTAAAATTATTTATTTAGCATATTCATGGTGGTAAGTGTAGAAATTCTATTAGGCTTTTTAGCTCATTCCATTATATATTATTTTTCCAGCAGATGAGGAGGATATTTACCTTATAAACCAAAGTTTCAGAGAGGGACCTTAGGAGTGAGGCAAGAGGTTGTCTTAGCTTTTGCTATATTAGACATTTTGTATGTAGCAAACGGAGTTGATATGTAAAGCGTTGATGACATGATATATAATCTGATATATTTGAGTTTTCTTTTGACTTTCGCAATGATGTTTATTATATGTTTATATTAGAGTTTAGTAAGCGCTCTTTAGATTCGCTTAAGGGTATGCGGCCGTGTCACAGTATCTTCGTACCACGACCAGGATAAGGTCGTCACACAATTGTTAACATAAAATGCCGCACATGATCAGGGACTGGTGCTTGGCTGGATGAGTTTCTAGATCTTTGACGAAAAAATGTCGGCTTCAGTCATTTGGATCGCGCTTGACTTGGTTGGTATCTTGCTCTAAAAAAACCCGGAACGATAGGGAAGCTCAGGACTCCATTTATGCCTAGACCAAAACTGGTTTGGAGCCAACGAAAAAAAAAAAATCTTGTCTTGAACTTCTTTGATCCTTCCTTGGATTTCGGGAGTTTGGAGCTGATGCGAAAAACGAAGGGTTTTTTCACATCTTTAACCCAAACAGTTGCTTCGGTCTTCAACTCAATCTTTCTGATCTTCGAGAGCTGCAGAGGCTCGACGGGAAGAAGACTTTGATTTCCTTGATTGAGGCTTTCATTCCTATCCTTTCATCATTGAAAATCCGGAACTTCTCCAAAGCAGAGAGGAATGTGGCTCCGAGGAGACAGTCGTGCTCTAGATCCCTTAGTAATACAAAGTCCAAATTCTGGCAAACACGATTCCGGCAAACATGGACATTCCAGACCATATGAGGGATCTGTAAAGGTGCTCCATTCACTGCATAGTCTTTTTCTGAATATTTGTCCCAGTATCTTGGAGGGACAATTTCTTTCCGCAGACAATTCAGATCAGAACCGGAGTCAATGAAAGCATTGACCCTAAGGACTTTGTCTTTCATCTTCAAAGTTATGGGGATCGCCCACCTTTGGGACAAAGTGTGAGGGCAAACCCTAATTAGTTCTTCGCTTAGCCTCTCGGCTTTGCATTCTTGCTTAAGGATTATTAGCTCTCTATCTTAAGTCTCTTGTATGGCCATGGACGGGTTCTGCAGGGCTGGACACTCACTCTTGTCTTTCTGATGTGCTTTCATTTGAATTTGAGGGAATGGACACAGGTAAGGGAACTGGAGGAGACGGATGATGAGGATTCATCGACGTCTCGGAGGAACTGGGATTAGATGACAGGCTATGATCAGATATTTTTTTTGCCTGCATCTTGGATTGAAGGGGAAAATTTTCTGCCCAAATTTTTTTGAAGTCCCATTGGTTGACTTTGGGTCAACTAAAACTCTCTAGTTAGGTTCGGGCGTCATACTTTATCAGGATATTCCTGAAATCCAGCGTCTTTCCCTTTGACATTTAGAGTGAAGACTTGGGCTGTGTAAAAGGTGTAAAAGATATCAGGGTTTAGACTTGTAGTGGATGAGGTGTCTCACTAATGCAACGCTTCCTGGCATGATTTTAGTATGACTTCAGCTAGTATTGAGGGAAGTGGAAACAACAGCATATACGGATCATTGAAAACGTTCCAACTGCTCTTTCACCTGGGATCCACAGTGGTACCCCATGTCTATCTGTGTAACGCCCCAAGCCCACCCCTAGCCTAATTAACTTCTTAGTAGATCGAAACCACGTAGCCCAAAAACTCGAGTGAAAGTTAATGAGTAGCAAGTAGACTTGAGTTATAAGCACATAGCACATTTCTCTCCCATCCAATCCAATGTGGGACTAAACTTGGGGCATCACAATCTCCCCTTATAATGCGACATCCTCGTCGCACGCCACAACCTAGCCAGAATCTACCCCGACCTAGCCAGAATCTATCCCGAGTCAGGTCGTTGGGGGTGGCAGTCAGGTCGTTGGGGGTGGCTCCACCTCATGGCGGTGGAGTGGGGTGGCAGTCAGGTCATTGGGGGTGGCTCCATCTTATGGCGGGACTCCATCACCTCATGGGTAGCCCTTTCCTCATGCCTACCAATTTCTGCAAACTCGGATCGGCTCTGATACCACCAAGCCCACCCGCTAGCCCAATTAACTTCTAGCGGGCCGAAACCACATGGCCCAAAAATTCGAGTGGAAGTTAATGGATAGTAAGTAGACTTGAGTTATCACATGACCCATCTCTATCCCATCCAATGTGGGACTAAATTTGGGGTATCACAATCTCCCCACCTTATAATGTGATGTCCTCGTCGCATGCCACAAGCTAGCCAGAATCTACCTCAAGTCGGGTCATTGGTACTGCAAGGATGGCTCCACACCATGACAGAACTCTACCACCGCCCTATGGGTAGCCCTTTCCTCATGCCCACTAACTTGCTGTCGTTCACATGCTTTCTGTTATGTTTCAACTCTAGATAAAGAGGAGAACTCTCTCTTACTCTTACTACTATCAGGCTAGCTAAACTCCTCTTTCTCTGCCTTAAAGATTGCCTTAGAGATGGATTGTGAATCTCATAGCACCTTCCAAAGAGATAGGCAGGTCGGGCATCACATACGAATTTCCAACACATCCCATAGTTTTGAAGGGGGAGACGCCCGGTTCCTACTAACTGAACACAGGCAAATTCTTTTTTGAAAAGGAAGTCTGAAAGCATACTTTCGGGGCTTCGTTTTCTCCTTTCTTTAGTGAAGGCAGGCATCTGAAAAGGTCTCTGGACTGAGGCTTAACCACTCCTGTTGTGACGGATTCGGACGTGGATACGGATGCTCACTCGGTTTCGGACTGATGGACGGACGATTTCCGATAGAATCCAGAGAATCATGGACAGGCAAAGTTTGGTATGGGGCTCGCAGTAAGCTACAGATTTGAATGAGTTGACTACGTGCAGAATCCCCATCTCCGCTTCTGCTTCGGCTTCTCCTAGAGGTCCCCTCTTCTCTGCTTTTTCTAGGTCCTTTCCTCACTGAGGACCATGGGCCAACAACTTCAGATACAAAGCATGATTCTTCCAAGACGTGCGAGGCGCCCCCAGCGTTCCAAGGGTGAAAGACTTTGTTGAAAATGTGCCTTAGGTTGCAAAATTATGGCAGAATAATCAGTCAACAAATCAGATTTTTAGGAGTTTTTATTTTTTTTGTTACATATTTCTGTTATAGCTTGATATCAGGAATCAATCAGGAATCTGTTAGACATGATTTTGAATTAATATTTTTTTTTTGCTTTCTGTTATGTTTCAAAGCAATACAGTGAATAAATAAAAGTTGTTCTAATTTTTTGCTATACAATAACAAATTGGTATCAGAGCATTTTTCTTGAGGGACCTGTGAGTTCAGTGGATTAATATACAAAACCAAAAATACAACACATTTCATCAGATGGAGTCTACATCATCGAATTTCTCAAATGTTCCACTGCCTATTTTTAATGGTGACAACTATCAAGCCTGGGCTGTTAGAATAACAATCTATCTTGAAGCATTGGATCTCTAAGAAGCTATAGAAGAAGACTATGATATTCCTCTATTGCCTGATAACCCCACAATGACTCAGCTCAAGACCCATAGAGAGAAGAAAACCAGGAAGTCCAAAGCTAAAGCCTGCCTATTCTCTGCTGTTTCAAGCACTATATTTACAAGAGTCATGAACTTGGAATCAGCAAAGGATATCTAGGTTTACCTCAAGAAGGAATACCAAGGTAATGAAAGAACTAAAAATATGCAAGTACTCAACTTGATCAGGGAGTTCTAAATGCTAAAAATGAAGGAGACAGAAACTATTAAAGACTACTTCGACAAGTTGATGGGTATAGTAAACAAGGGAAGGCTACTTGGCAAGGACTTTTTTGATGAACGGATTGTGCAAAAAATTCTTGTAACTTTGCCTGAAAAGTATGAGTCTAAAATTTCTTTATTAGAAGAATCTAAGGATCTGTTAAGCATATCCTTGGCAGAATTGGTGAATGCATTATAAATGTCACGCCCCGAATCCACCATCTGATTTGGCCATGTGACACGGCCACATGAACCCTAAGGCAAGCCCTAGAGACCATGCAGGGCCTGTTATGAGCAATCCATACTATATTCCATAAAAGCTTTATCATTAAAAGAAAAATATCAATTATCATAATTTAAAACCTGGACAAACATCCACTAGCATCATAAACATAAGTTCATTGTTTTTTTTTTTTCTACAATCTTTAAAAATTTATTTAACATAAAATTTATATCTATCTAACATTAGCAATAGCTGCAACGTTACTTCATCCCGTCCCATCGAACTAATCACTTCAGATCTGTAAAAAAAATTTCAATGGGCATAATGAGTTAAACAGCCCAGTAAGAATCCTCTACATAAAATTTATCTTCTTACATAATAATTTAATATGCAACATTTATGATATAAATACACATATAAATTCATTTGATTGTGTAAAACCAAACTACCAAACTGATAAATGTAGATGCCATCATGCAATTATGTAAAACACATCCAATTACTTCAAACTCAACTAATCATACTTTGGATCGAATTCCGCATGGTCTTCAGCTCTAGGCTACCATAACCACATTTCTGGCCCATGATGGGGCACCCACAATGTCACACTCCAGCCTGTGACGGGCAATACTATCATATTTCTAGCCTGTGGTGGGGCTCACAATGTCACACTCCAGCCTGTGACAGGCAACACTACCACATTTTTGGCCTGTGGCGGGGCTCTCACATGGCCAACCCAGAGCATCAACCCTCATGCACTCATGCATCGCAACTAACATATGGCACGCATATCAATGCATCTCAACTTCTATCATGACTAACAATATATCGATGCAATCAAATAAAAATCACGCTTCTCCAATTTGTTAATGATCAATTTATAATCACATAACATAATTATCTCAAAATAATCAACTAAATTGTAGCTTGTACAATTTTGAAATAATCAAATTTCATAAATCATAATTAGGCAAAAATTTATCATTCAAAACCAAACATCAGAAGATAGCACAAAATTCATAATTCACCTAAATGTAAATCACGAAAACCAGCAATTAAATCAAATCAGCTTATTGCATGAATTTTAAGCCATTATTATTTATAAAATAATGGTAAAAATTATGTAGAAAAATTCTTACTTAATGATCCAGCTAACAATCCCTCACTGACGACTCGAATTTGGTTCAGCCCTGTCACGCTGGTCGCCCCCTTCAACTGATACAATTCACATACATTTTATTTAATCAATAAAAATAAATTTTTTTATTAATTAAAAATAAAATAAAAATTAATTCTCCTTTTCAGAACCCATCATTGGGTCTGCGCCGCAGTCCCAGCACTCACCCTCCTCCTTTCCCTCTTTTTTTTTATTTCCTTTTTTTTCTTTTCTTTTATTTTCTTTTCTTTTCTTCCTTTTCTTTTCTTTTATTTCCTTTTTTTCTTTCTTTCTTTCTTTCTTTTCTTTTTATTTTCTTTCTTTCCTCTCCCCTTCCTTTTCTTTTTCCCGATCCCCTTGCTTTCCCAACGCTCTTCTCCTCCTCTCCACCCATACCATCAGAACCCCATGGCCGCCGGCCATGGGTTCCTTACCTCCTTCGGCGACGACGGTGATCGAACCCGCGACCGGTAACAGCTGGCATCGTCGGCTTTTCCTCTCTCTCTCTCTCTCTCTTTCTTTCTTTTTTTTTTTCCCGTGATCCCCTCACTGCGACCACCACCGGCGCCCTCTCCCTTTCCTCCATCGATGACTCACCGAAAACTTACCTCTCCTTCTTAGCGTCCGACGATACCTCGACGGTGGTGCTCCTCGGCAGAAGGGCAGAGGTTTCTCTTTTCCTCCCCCCTTTTTCCTCTCTCTTTCTCTCTCTCTCTCTCTCAGCCTCTCCTTTTTTTGACGGCGAAGAGGTTTCACCCCTTCGTGCAAAGGAGGGTGGCCTAGTAAAACCCTAGGCCACCCCCTTCCGTTTCGCCGGAGAACTCGCGTAGGGGAGGAGGGATTCCTCCGCTGATTCCACACGCAATCGTGCGCATAGGTGGGATTGGGCCGGTCCAATTTCACGGGCCTTACATTCTCCCCCCCTTAAAATAAATTTCATCCTCAAATTTTTTTTTTTTTCTTACAGATACTTCAAAGAATTGGGGATGCTTATCTTTTACTTTTGACTCGAGTTCCCAAGTTGCCTCTCTTTCTGAGTGTTTGCTCCATTGTATCTTCACATAAGGTATGGTGCGATGGCGTAAAACCTAATCCTTTCTGTCTACAATTCACACTTGGTATTCATTGTAAGTCAGATCCTCCTGAAGATGCAATGCCTCATGCTCTAGGACATGATTTGGGTCCAGAACATATTTTTTCAACATTGACACATGAAAGACATTGTGCACATTTGACAGAGTTGATGGTAATGCTAGTCGATACGCCACATTTTCGACTCTATCGAAAAACTCGAATGGACCAATGTATCTCGGGCTTAGTTTACCTTGAAGTCCAAACCTCATCACACCCTTGTTAGGAGAAACCTTCAAAAACACATGATCACCCATCTGAAATTCTAGTTTCCTCCTTCTGTTGTCAGCATAACTCTTCTGCCTACTCTGAGCTGTACGAAGATGTTCTTAAATTACTTGTATTTTCTTAATAGTCTGCTGCACTAACTCTGGTCCCAAAAATTTTTGCTCATCAACATCATCCCAACAAATCGAAGATCGACATTTTCTTCCATACAACGCTTCATAAGGAGTCATTTGGATACTTGCTTGATAACTATTATTATATGCAAACTCAATCAAAGCCAAATAACTATCCCATGCACCACCCAAGTCTATAACACAAGCTCTCAGCATATCTTCCAAGATCTGGATGGTCCGTTCTGATTGTCCATCTGTTTGTGGGTGAAACGCAGTACTGAAGCTCAATTGGGTGCCAAGCGCTTTATGAAGACTTTTCCAAAATTGGGACACAAACCTACTATCCCGATCAGATACAATGGTTACTAGAACTCCATGTGGCCTCACAATTTGTTCTATATACATGCCCGCCAACCTCTCCAAAGAGAATCCAACCCTAAATGATAAGAAATGGGCAGATTTGGTCAACTGATCCACAATTACCCATACAGCATCACTACCCCGAGGGGTTCTCGACAAGCCAGTCACAAAGTCCACGATGATATGCTCCCATTTCCACTGAGGAATCTCAAGAGACTGCAATGGTCCAGCGGGCCTTTTATGTTCAGCTTTCACCTGCTGACATACTAAGCACTGAGCAACATGAAGGGCTATGTCCCGTTTCATGCCAGTCCACCAAAAGTTTTTCTTCAGGTCACGGTACATCTTGGTACCTCCAGGATGCATAGTATAGGCCGAACCATGTGCTTCACCCAAAATCTCTTCTTTCAGCTCTTTATCCTTTGATACACACTCTATCCCCGAATCTCAGTGAACCATCCTCATGAATTTGAAACTCTGTTTGAGCACCAGTCTTCACCATTTCTATAATCTTTTGTAACTCTGGGTCCTCCTTCTGAGACATCTTAATCCTCTCTATTAGGGTAGGTTGTACTGTCAGTGCAGCAAGCTAAACCTTGGGGTCATGTATCCGAATTTCAATACCAGCTCTATCCAAGTCCAATAAAATATATCTTTGATTAGTTATCAAAGCTACCAATTCACCTAAAGATTTTCTACTTAAAGCATCAGCCACCACATTAGCCTTCCCTGGATGATAGCTAATGGTCAAATCATAATCCTTTAACAATTCCAACCACTTCTCTGCCTCAAATTCAATTCATTCTGAGTAAAAATATACTTCAAGCTCTTGTGATCAGTGAAGACCTCACATCGTTCTCCATACAAATAATGCCTCCATATTTTTAAAGCAAATACTACCACTGCCAATTCTAAGTCGTGAGTTGGGTAGTTCTGCTCATATGATTTTAATTGTCTAAAGGCATAAGCAATCACATTTCCATTCTGCATTAATACACATCCAAGTCCTCTACGTGATGCATCACTGTAGATGGTAAACCCTTCAGTTTCAACTGGAATAGTCAACACCAGGGCTGTCACTAATCGTCTTTTTAACTCTTGGAAGCTCTTCTCACAATCCTCTGTCCATTCAAACTTCACTCGCTTTTGAGTCAAGCGAGTTAGAGGCATGGCAATACGGGAGAATCCTTCAACAAACCTTCGATAGTATCCTGCCAACCCTAAGAAACTGCGTATCTCAAACACATTAGAAGGCCTGCTCCATGCAACCACCACTTCCACTTTCTTTGGATCAACTGAAATACCTTCTTTAGAGATCACATGTTCGAGAAAAGCAACACTGTCCAACCAAAATTCACATTTAGATAGTTTTGCATAAAGCTTCTCTTCCCGAAGAGTCTGTAGTATTATCCTCAAATGTTCTCCATGTTCTTGTGAGCCTTTTGAATAGATTAGAATATTATTAATGAACACCACCACAAATCAATCCAAGTAAGATTTGAATACCCGATTCATAAGATCCATAAATGCAGCTGGTGCATTGGTCAAATCAAACGGCATAACCAAAAACTCATAATGCCCATATCTGATCCTAAAAGCTATCTTCGATATATCTTTGACTTTTATCTTTAATTGATAGTACCCTGATCGAAGATCAACTTTCGAGAATACTTGTGCTCCTTGCAATTGACCAAACAAATCTTCAATTCTCAGTAAGGGATATTTATTTCGTACTGTCACCTTATTCAGCTCTCGATAATCTATGCATAGCCGGAGACTTACATCTTTCTTCTTCACAAATAGTACAGGAGCACCCCAAGGGGACACACTCGGTCTGATAAAGCCCTTATCCAATAACTCTTGCAATTGTTTCTTCAACTCTCTCAATTCTGCTAAGGCCATCCTGTATGAGCTCTTTGAGATTGGACCAGTACCAAGAATCAGATTAATGGAGAAATCAATCTCCCTATCAGGAGGTAACCCTAGTAGCTCATCCGAAAAAGCATCAGGGAACTCATTCACAATAGGAATGTCCTTTGTATAGAGCTCCTTTTGTTGGTTATGCAGCACTGTAGCTAAATACCCTTCACAACCCTTCCTGAGAAGCTGCTTGACCTGTAGTGCTGATATCATTTTTAGTTGGGCAAACGGCTTGCCACCCATAAAACTAAACTCAGCTTGCTTAGAAATTTAAAATTTTACTATCTTCTTGAAATAATCAATTGTAACATGATAAGCTGCCAGCCAATTCATTCCAAGAATCAAATCAAATCCTTCATTTCTAAGACTAACAAATCTGCCTTCATCTCTATATCCCCAACGGTTAATATGCAATCCTTACACATTGACTCCACTAACATAGTATCTCCACTTGGTGTAGAGACACACATCTCAACTTCTAATGGTATAGGTGTTAACTTGCTACTTTTAACAAAACAAGAAGATATAAAGGAATGCGTAGCACCCGGATCAAACAATGCATACACTGTATGGGATAATAACTTAATTATACCTGTCACTGTAGCATTTGAGGCATTAGCATCTAGCTCTGAGAGTGCATAGATTCGCCCGTGAGCTCTAGGTTTTTGTTGTGCCTCCCCCGACTGTGGTGCTATCGGAAACTCTAGTCTTCCTTATGGCTCTCTCCCCTTGGGACAATTTGCTGCTATGTGACCTGGTTATCCACATGCGTAGCACCTCTTCTGAGGTAGCCTGCAGTCTCTTTGGAAATGGGGTCCTCCACATCTGAAACACTTGATTTCACCTTTACTTGAGGTTCTATCACCTGGAGATGCATTGTTATGCCTCTTTGTATTAGGGTTTCTATTGCCTTAGCCTTGGAAATTTTCAAATCTACCTCTTTTCTTCATAGCCCTCTCCCTCGCAACTTGTGTATCATTAAAGCCCTTTTCTATCACCAAAACCTTGTTCACTACCTCCTTATGGGTGGGCAACTCAAAAGCAGCCACTCGCTATCGGATTGGGCTCCTAAGTCCATTTTCATACTTACAAGCCCGAATAATTTCCTCTGCCACTACTGTAGGTGCATACCTCAATAATTCTTCAAATTTGGTAGTATATTGTGCCACTGTCATACTGCTTTGGTCAAGACGATCAAACTCTCAAAACTTCTGGAACCTAACACTCTGAGGAAAGTATTTTTCATAGAAGACCTTCTTGAACTCCTCCCATATGTGCGGTGCATCATTTGGGCCAAGTTTTCCTTTCTTTATCTCCCGCCAGTCAGCTGCCTCGTCAAGCAATATGAAGGTCGCAAAATTGACCTTCTCCTCCTCTGGACATCTTAAGGCCTGGAAGACCTTCTCAATCTCTTTCAACCAACTCTCAGCCTCCATAGGGTCAGAAGTGCCCTTGAAAGCCGACGGTGCATACTTCTTGAACTCAGTTAGGCTAACCCTGTGCTCTGGTTGAGTTCTGGGGCCCTATAGTTGTTGTTATTGTTGTTGCTGCTGCAATTGTTGCTGCAAGAACTGCTGCTGTTATTGCTGTTGCAGCTCCATCATCCTCATCATATCTGCCCTTGATGCAGCTTGTTGTTGCAACAGAATATCTAGTAGTTGGGCAGTAATCACATGCTCGCTGGGCTGTACTCTAGGTTCCTCCGTATTTCATGCTCCCAATGTCCCTGCTTCTGTGGTTCCCACTCTAGGGGTACTAGGAACTTCAGTAGTGGGGACCACAAGGGGCTCCTCCTGGCACAAACCCCGCACCGGTGAGGCTGTATCATTTCCTTGTGGTTCAGACGGCTCCCACGTAGCTGTGCCATCGGCGAATCGGGTTGGCCTTCTAGGTCGACCACATCCTCTACCTCGAGCCATATCAACTTCTATACGACAAGGTTCAGTTTACAATTTATGATAACCATATATCAATCAAAATTATTTCACATTTCAAAACTTTTAATTCAAATAAAATTTAAAATTTACCCCACTCACTCTCACATCGATCCTAAACCCTAGAATCTTAAACCATGTTTTTATGCCACTTCAGTCACCATCCTCCATAATCATAACTTTAGCTTTGGTACCATTTTTATTATCATCCCTAATGATCATAAACCTGGCTCTGATACCACTTCTGTCATGCCCCAAATCCACCATCTGATTCGGCCACATGACATGGCCACATGAACCCTAAGGCAAGCCCTAAAGACCATGCAAGGCCTGTTATGAGCAATCCATACTATATTCCATAAAAGCTTTATCATTGAAAGAAAAATAGCAATTATCATAATTTAAAACCTGGACAAACATCTACTAGCATCATAAACATAAGTTCATTATTTTTTTTTCTACAATATTTAAAAATTTATTTAACATAAAATTTATATCTATCTAACATTAGCAATAGCTGCAACGTCACTTCATCCCGTCCCATCGGACTAATCACCTCAGATCTGTAAAAAAAATTTCAATGGGTATAATGAGCTAAACAGCCCAGTAAGAATCCTCTACATAAAATTTACCTTCTTACATAACAATTTAATATACAATCTTTATGATATAAATACACATATAAATTCATTTGATTATGTAAAACCAAACTACCAAACCGATAAATGTAGATGCCATCATGCAATCATGAAACACACATCCAATTACTTCAGACTCAACCAATCATACTTTGGATCCAATTCCACATGGTCTTCAGCTCTAGGCTATCATAACCACATTTCTGGCCCATGACGGGGCACCCACAATGTCACACTTCAGCCTGTGACGAGCAACACTATCATATTTCTAGCCTGTGGTGGGGCTCACAATGTCACACTCCAGCCTGTGACGGGTAACACTACCACATTTTTGGCCTATGACGGCGGGGCTCTCACATGGCCAACCCAGAGCATCAACCCTCATGCACTCATGCATCGCAACTAACATATGGCACGCATATCAATGTATCTCAACTTCTATCATGACTAACAATATATCGATGCAATCAAATAAAAATTACGCTTCTCTAATTTGTTAATGATCAATTTATAATCACGCAACATAATTATTCAAAAATAATCAACTAAATTATAGCTTGTACAATTTTAAAATAATCAAATTTCATAAATCATAATTAGGCAAAAATTTATCATTCAAAACCAAACATCAGGAGATAGCATGAAATTCATAATTCACCCAAATGTAAATCACGAAAACCAGCAATTAAATCAAATCAGCTTATTGCATGAATTTCAAGCCATTATTATTTATAAAATAATGGTAAAAATTATGTAGGAAAATTCTTACTTAATGATCCGGCTAACAATCCCTCACTGACGACTCGAATTTGGTTCAGCCCTGTCACGCTGGTCACCCCCTTCAACTGATACAATTCACATACATTTTATTTAATCAACAAAAATATTTTTTTATTAATTAAAAATAAAATAAAAATTAATTCTCCTTTTCAGAACCCATCATTGGGTCTGCGCCGCAGTCCCAGCACTCACCCTCCTCCTTTCCCTCTTTTTTTTATTTCCTTTTTTTTTCTTTTCTTTTCTTTTCTTTTTTTTCTTCCTTTTCTTTTCTTTTATTTCCCCTTTTTCTTTCTTTCTTTTCTTTTTATTTTCTTTCTTTCCTCTCCCCTTCCTTTTCTTTTTCCCGATCCCCTTGCTTTCCCCGCGCTCTTCTCCTCCTCTCCACCCATACCATCGGAACCCCATGGCCGCCGGCCATGAGTTCCTTACCTCCTTCGGTGATGACGGCGATCAGACCCGCGACCAGTAACAGCCGACATCGTCGGCTTTTCCTTTCTCTCTCTCTTTCTTTCTTTTTTTTTTTTTTTTCCCATGATCACCTCACTACGGCCACCACCGGTGCCCTCTCCCTTTCCTCCATCGATGACTCACCAAGAACTTACCTCTTCTTTTCGACGTCCGATGATACCTCGATGGTGGTGCTCCTCGGCAGAAGGGTAGAGGAACAGGGGTTCCTCTTTTTCTCCTCCCTTTTTCCTCTCTCTTTCTCTCTCTCTCTCTCTCGGCCTCTTCTTTTCCTGACAGCGAAAGGGTTTCACCCCTTCGTGCAAAGGAGGACGGCTTAGTAAAACCTTAGGCCACTCCCTTTCGTTTCGTCAGAGAACTCGCGCAGGGGATGAGGGATTCCTTTGCTGATTCTATGCGCAATCGTGCACATGGGTGGGATTGGCCGGTTCAATTCCATGGGCCTTACAGTAAACACAAGAGCAAAAAAGAATGATGAGAAAAAAAAAAATTGTAAAAGGTGCACTTCAAACAAAGGTAAAAAATTAAGGAGGAGGCAAAGATAAAGAAAACAACAAGACATACAACAACAAAAATTTTGTTTGAATCTGTTTAATATAGAAAAAAAAGGTTCGACATATGATAGTGGATGGGACCTTAACGTGATCTGATTCTGATTATGATGTATGATGACGATGATAATTTCTTGTCGGTCTCAGAACCGGCAGACTTTTTTTAGCATAAAAAGAATGTGCTTAGTCGATTTCTTCATACTTTATTTATACCCTCGGTCAAGCGAACCAAAGCAAAAGCGAAATCTCTTTCCGTGCGCCAGGCCTTTGAAGGCAAGGAACTCTATACCCAATTCCTACTGCTAAGTTCACATCTTCTTTTTCTATCTACCATGCAGCCAGGTTTGAAGCCTTTTGCCGCTTAAAGACCACTCGCCGACAAGACATCAAATCAAGAGGAATCGAGAAGACTTAAGTGGCAATTCGAAAAGGCTAAGTGGCACTTTCTTTCACTCAAAGAAGACCCTAGCAACTTTACTCCCAGGAGCCCTAGCTAGATTACCAAATCCCATGAAATCCTAATGCCCAACCCACCAAGACCGGTTATGTCAACCGAACCAAAGTCAAGGTAAACCGAAGCAATGCCTTAGCCAAGACCTCTTGCCAATTCCCAGACTTGGTTCACGCTTGAAAGCCAGAGTTAAGTCTTCTTCCCACTGACCGCTACTAATAAGATAAGACGAACCACTACCAGTAGTCTTTCCTCCAACAAAAGGGTGTTCAATAGCGGCGGATTCTGTAACAGCTACTTCTTATCAACCTTCCCCAGGGAAGTATAAGTAAGGTAGCAGGAATAGATCTACTAGGCCTTGAGATGGGTTTGAACTCCTTTCCTCTCACTAGTCTCTTTGGTTCTGCCGGCCTGTAGAGGGAGAATTTCCACTGCAAACTCTCCTCGCTCTCGTGGATTGCTTGACTTAAACAAGTGACTTCACTCTCTTTTCTTTCATCTGTGAGATAATATCTCTAATTCACTCTCGGATCGAACTCTCTTTCTTTCGGGACTAGTCCGTGGGAAGAGACTTTAGTCATTGATATCCATGTTAAAAGGCGGGTATTCCAACAAAACAAAAGCGCTAGACCCCTGGTCCTTTAATCAACGAGGCTGCTTTCCCTGCTAACCCTTCTCGAAGATTGCCAGGCGTAAGACGATCCCTTCTCGCCAAGGAAAGAAGTCCAATAGCACCTGATCTTAGCTTTGAGCGCTTATTCCTTTTGTTCCCAGCTACCTCTGAGAGTGGTCAAGAGCTTATTGGAAACAGAGCTTTTTCAAGCATTCCCATAGTAAGAAGGTCAACCAAAGCTCTGTTAACGAATGCTCCTACTCCTATCGGTTCTATATCCGATTCCTACTGCTAAGGATAAGGAAGAAGGCAAGGTGCCCTGGGAAAGGCTAAGACTAGTGTCAAGGTCAAGGCAAAAAGCTTAGTCGTTTTCAACTCCGAGGGTGGCTTCACTAACGGGATTTCTATTTAATTAAGAGCCTGGTCCGGGCATTGACTCATTGAGAGCAGACGAAAACTAAGAACTTTCGGATAGCACGTGAGATCAACTACTTAGAATACGCTGCCATCTGTCTTCGATTATGCTCGTTCTACTTTGAGGGAGAGATTGCTCCTTTAAGGAGACGGGATTCCACTATTATATATGAATATGATCCCACCACTTGAAACTGATTCAACAACAGCCATTTTTTCTTCCAAGAGAAAGAAGAGCAAGAACATCGCTTATTCTGCATCAACCTTCCTTTATGCCTCGGTCGTCTTTTGCCGGGTTAAGGCCCGCTGAGACAATAAATGGTCAGGCAGGCTAAAAGAGATTCTTTAACCACGAAAGCATCAACCATTTAACCGGCTTTTCACTCCTCCCCTACTTTCTTACCTACTCCAGTCTCTCAAAGATTCCATGAAAAAATAGCAGAAAACTGAATCTTAATCCTAATCAGACTGACCAAGAGCAATCGCAGCTGGGTCATAAACTCTATCCATTCTTGATTCAAGCTTAAAAACTTGAGAAAGAAGAGCTTATTCAACTCGAGTTCGCCACAGAACCCATCTCTGGAATCGAGGCCAAGGCCCAAGTTCAACCTTCACCACGTGAACGCTACAAGCTAGTCTCACCCTTAACGCCCTATCCTTCATATCTATATGTTGATTGATACCCTCAGGTTCCTTCTCTTCTTTAAGGTAAGGACATTAGCAAGAAGCGCTTAACTTAAGGAGATTGCGCCGGCTTCTTTCCCTAAAAAAGAAGGGAATCTGGAAGTGACTCCGCTAAGGCTAAGACTTCTTCCTTTCTAGGCTTTCTAGCCCTAGAATTAAGTCCACTAGAAACGGATGCGTGAAAAAGTAACTCCCGGAACTTCTTCGTAGTGGCTCCGTTCCATGCCTCATTTCATAGGGAACCTCAAAGTGGCTCTATTTCATTATATTCCATCTATATCCCAATTCCATTCATTTAATATCCCTTTGGTGTCATTGACATAAGAGATGTCATTTATAGTCTATCTGTTTCTATATATGGAAAGTTAAGAAATCATCATATAATAATCGAGAAATTGTAATAGAAAAAAAAGAAAAGGGGAGGTTTGTGATGATTTTGAAATCTTTTCTACTAGGTAATCTATTATCCTTATGCATGAAGATAATAAATTCGGTCGTTGTGGTCGGACTCTATTATGGATTTCTGACCACATTCTCCATAGGGCCCTCTTCTCTCTTCCTTCTCCGAGCTCGGGTTATGGAAGAAGGAACCGAGAAGGAGGTATCAGCAACAACTGGTTTTATTACGGGACAGCTCATGATGTTCATATCGATCTATTATGTGCCTCTGCATCTAGCATTGGGTAGACCTCATACAATAACTGTCCTAGTTCTACCGTATCTATTGTTTCATTTCTTCTGGAACAATCACAAAAACTTTTTTATTATGGATCTACTACCAGAAATTCAATGCGTAATCTCAGCATTCAATGTGTATTCCTGAATAATCTAATTTTTCAATTATTCAACCATTTCATTTTACCAAGTTCAACGTTAGCCAGATTAGTCAACATTTATATGTTTCGATGCAACAACAAGATGTTATTTGTAACAAGTAGTTTTGTTGGTTGGTTAATTGGTCACATTTTATTCATGAAATGGGTTGGATTGGTATTATTCTGGATACGGCAAAATCATTCTATTCGATCTAATAAGTACCTTGTGTCAGAATTGAGAAATTCTATGGCTCGAATCTTTAGTATTCTCTTATTTATCACCTGTGTCTACTATTTAGGCAGAATGCCGTCGCCTATTGTCACTAAGAAACTGAAAGAAACCTCAGAAACGGAAGAAAGGGGAGAAAGTGAGGAAGAAAGCGATGTAGAAACAACTTCCGAAACGAAGGAGACTAAACAGGAACAAGAGGGATCCGCCGAAGAAGACCCTCCCCTTTGTTCGGAAGAACAGGAAGATCCGGAAAAAATAGATGAAACGGAAGAGATCCGAGTGAATGGAAAGGAAAAAACAAAGGGGGAATTCCACTTTCACTTTAAAGAGACATACTATAAAGATAGCCCAGTTTACGAAGATTCTTATCTTGATAGGTATCAAGATAATTGGGAATTGGGAAGACTTAAAGAAGAGAAAAATGAAAAGACTTATTTCTGGTTTGAAAAACCTCTTGTGACTTTTCTTTTTGATTATAAACGATGGAATTGTCCATTGCGATATATAAAAAATGATCGGTTTGAAAATGCTGTACGAAATGAAATGTCACAATATTTTTTTTATACATGTCCAAGTAATGGGAAACAAAAAATATCTTTTACATATCCACCTAGTTTATCGACTTTTTCGGAAATGATAGAACGAAAAATGTCTTTGTACACGACAAAGAAATTATCCCATGGAGACCTGTATAATTTTTGGGTTTATACCAATGAACAAAAAAAATACAACTTGAACAATGAATTAATAAGTCGAATAAAAGCTCTAGAAAAAGAAAAAAAAGAAAAGGGATTTCTATCTCTAGATATGCTCGAAAAAAGGATCAGATTTAGCAATCATGAGAATAAACAAGAATGCTTGACCAAAACATATGATCCTTTATTGAGCGGCCCATATCGTGGAGCAATAAAAAAATTTGATTTACGTACAATCATGAATGATTTAATCCCTTATATGGAAGATTACATAAAAAGTATTTGGATAAATAAGATCCATGGGCTACTTCCTAATAATTTCCGAGAACTTGAACATCAAAAGAATTCTCTTGATGGTGATAAATCATTTTTTAATTATATTGGTAATTCCTTAACCTCATTTTCTTTTGAATTCACACCCAATTTTTGTTTAAAAAACTGTTCTTTATTGGCAGAACAAATAAAAATTGATTCAGAAAGTCAAGCAAAATTTTGGAAATTTGTATTCGATGTAATTACAACTGATCCAAATGATCAAACAACAACTAGAAATGAATCTATTGGAATAGAAGAAATCAGTAAAAAGGTTTCTCGATGGTCATATAAATTGACCAATGTTCTGGAAGAACAGGAGGAAGAAAATGAGGAAAAATCGACGGAAGATCATGAAATTCGTTCAAGAAAAGCCAAACGTGTGGTAATTTATACTGATAACGAGCATAATACCAATTCTATTACTAATACGAATAATACTAGTAATAGTGATCAAGCGGAAGAGATGGATTTGATACGCTACTCGCAACAATCGGATTTTCGTCGGGATATAATAAAGGGATCCATGCGTACTCAAAGACGTAAAACAGTTACTTGGGAAATGTTTCAAGCAAATGTGCATTCCCCGCTTTTTTTAGATCGAATAGACAAAACATTTTTTTTTTCTTCTTTTTATATCTCTGAAATGATGAATCTCATTTTTAGGAATTCGGTCGAGAGAGAACCGGAATTTAAAATTTCCGATTTTGAGGGGGAAAAGACAAAAGAAAAGGAGAAAAAAGAGGAAAATGAACGGATAGCAATATCAGAAACTTGGGATAGCATTATATTTGCTCAAACAATAAGAGGTTCGATGTTAGTAACCCAATCCTTTCTTAGAAAACACATTATATTACCCTCATTGATAATAGCTAAAAATATTGGCCGTATGTTATTATTCCAATTCCCCGAGTGGTATGAAGATTTGAAAGAATGGAACAGAGAAATGCATGTTAAATGCACCTATAATGGTGTTCAATTATCGGAAACAGAATTTCCCAAAGATTGGTTAACAGACGGTATTCAGATAAAGATTCTATTTCCTTTCTGTCTTAAACCTTGGCGAAGATCTGAAATACGATCTCATCATAGAGATCCAATGAGAAAAATAGGAAAAAAAGCAAATTTTTGTTTTTTAACAATTTGGGGAATGGAAGCAGAAGTTCCTTTTGGTTCTCCCCGAAAACGACCTTCTTTTTTTGAACCCATTTATAAAGAACTCCAAAAAAGAATTAGAAAAGTAAAAAAGAAATTTTTTTTCGTTCTAAAAGTTTTAAAAGAAAAAAAAAGATGGGTTATCAAAATAGTTCTAGTTATAAAACAAAAAATGAAGGAACTTGAAAAAATAAACCCCATTTCCTTATTTGAATTGAGGAAGGTAAAAGTATATGAACCGAATGAAAATGTAAGAGATTCTAAAATCAAAAATAAGATTATTCGCGAATCGACCATTCGAATTCGATCCATGAATTGGGCAAATTATTCACTCATAGAAAAAAAAATAAAGGATCTTGCTGATAGGACAGTCACAATCAGCAATCAAATAGAACTAGAACGAATCACAAAAGACAAGAAAAAAATAGTTCTAACTTGTGATGATAAAAAATCAGATTCACAGAAAGATATTTTGCGGCTATTTAAAAGAAAAAAGATCCAATTTATACGTAAATTCAAATTTTTTATGAAATCATTCATTGAAAAAATATACATAGATATCTTTCTACATATGATCACCATTTTTAGGATCAATGCACAACTTTTCTTTGAATCAACAAAAAAAATTATCACAAAATCGATTTACAACGATAAAATAAATCAAGAAGGAATTAATGAAACAGATCAAAATACAATGAACTTTATTTCGACTATAAAAAAATCGTTTATTAATACTAATATCAGTAATAATACTATTATCAGTAATAATAATTCAAATATATATTATTTTTATGACTTATCCTCCTTGTCCCAAGCATATGTATTTTACAAAATATCACAAACCCAATTACTTAACAAGTATCACTTGAGATATGTACTTAAATATCCCAAGACCCATCCTTTTATTAAGGATAAAATCAAGGATTATTGTATGACACGAGGAATATTTGATTCCAAATCAAAGCAAAAGAAAATTCATAAGTTTGGAATGAATGAATGGAAAAACTGGTTAAAGGGCCATTATCAATACAATTTATCTCAGACAAAATGGTCTCGATTAGTACCGCAAAAATGGCGAAATAGAATCAACCAACGTTCTACGATTCAAAATAAAAAATCAATGAAATTTGATTCACATAAAAAAGAAAAAGACCAATTAATACATTACATGAAACAAAATTACTATGCAATGGCAGTGGATTCATTGACGAGTCAACAAAAAGAAAAATTGAAAAAACACTACAGATATGATCTTTTATCACATAAATATATGAATTATGGGAATAGGAAGGACTCGTATATTTATGAATCAACATTACAAGTAAAAGGAGACCAAGAAATTACATACAGTTTCAATACACTGAAACCCGAATCATTTTATGTATTGGTAAGTATAGCTATTAGTAATTATCTAGAAAAGGAATATATTATTGCTACACATAAAAATCTGGATAGAAAATATTTTTGTTGTAGAATTCTCCATTTTTATCTTAGAAAAAATATCAACATCGATACCTGGACCAATACGCATATCAGTACCAAAATTAAGAAAAATACTAAGACTGAAAACAAAATTATCACAAAATTGAAAAAAAAAGATATTTTTTCTCCTACAATTCATCAAGGAATTAAACCATCCAATCAAAAAAGTGTTTTTTTTTATTAGAATCTAGTGAAAGCAGAACCAGCGCTTAAGAAAGAGTAGGAGAAGTTGGCACGTCTTTAACTTGGCTACGAAAGTATGCTATTCTTTCCCTCTCGAAAGAAAAAGAAAAAAAAAAAAAAAAAGTAGCCCTGCCTCCAACAAACAGCAGAAAAGAGAACAGCGGAAAGAGCAGATAAGAGAAGAGCTTATCCCCCCAGGGTCAAAGAAGACCAAGAAAATCTCGATTCAGCGGGATGCTAATAAGGAGGACTTTGTCGGGTTCGTTCAATCAACAAGAAATTCCCTTGGGATGGGATCAACTACTTTTAGAAAGAAATATGATGCCACCAAAGTCAAGCAGCACAGACCTCTTACTGCGCTCGTCCCTTTCCCCTATTAAGCTTTCAGGCAAGTAAGGACGCGGAAGAGTGCGGGATTGGCTTACCGCAGCAATTCTTATTCAACTTCAGATTCCTCACCTTCTTCCTCGCACTAGCTTGAACAGTGCTTTACGAAAGAAGTTTACGCCTGAGAGATATAACCAGGTTGGGAAATAGGTTTCTCACATCCGGAATTAACAGGACCAAAAGCAGGTGCTTGACTTCTCCAATCACATGTGTTATTAAGCATATAAAAATGAAACCTGTTTGCCCAACAAAATCGGCTTTCTTCACCTTCTTCTCCGACTGAGGGGGTGTAAATCAGCTCCTTCTCCGTTCTCAAGAATGCCCTGTTTGCAGGTGCAGATGAAGAAGACTTGGACAAAGGCACGTATGAGTAGTAGAATGGAATCTTGGCTTTAGCTTTAAAAGTAGCAGTAGCAGTAGCAGTAGCAGTATGGATGGATGGCATGGATAATAGGCCACTACGGCTCCCATCGATGATCATGGAGTGGGAAAGACGATGAGTCAGGGCCGGGTTAACTCAGCACCACCTAGCTTGGGTGGCAACTCGGATTTTGGCCGGGCCCCTTCGCCCATGATGTTAGGCACATAAGATGAGAGCGGCAGCTATGCAACCTATGGATAGCCGGCCCTCTGGATATTCCTGCAGGCACGCCCGGCCTAACGATTTGAATCACGTCAAGCCCGACACTGTCAGGCCACCTACCGCGGATCGGAAGGGATAGAAACCTATAACGGTGCTTTTTCCTACCATGTTTTTAACTGTAACGAATGATACCGTAAATAATGAGAACATCAAGTATATAAGAATATTAAGTAAAGACTAAAAAATTTGAATAATGATCTTAAAGGAATAAGTTTAAGGTTTTTTTTTAAATAATATTAAAAAAATATAATAGATGAATCCTTAGAATAAAAGTTCCTGAAATCAATGACAACATCCAAATCTAGGCAAACGAAAACATGAAAAATATAAAAATCAAGAAATAAGATTTTTTTTTTTTTAACATATAATTCAAATTCTTGGCTTACAACCTAATTTTATGGAATTCATATTTGATTGGACAACTTAAATTTCTTAGGTCTTTGAATAAAATCATAGATTTATCCCTACCATCCAAAGGTAACAACTATAATTTTGTTCCAATTAAAGAATGATATTTAAAAAGAAACAATTATTATATCATTAAAAAAATTCAATAAGCTAAGATATAAATAAATAAGTAAAGAAAGTAAAGAGAGGTGGTTTTTATATTCAAATATAGGTTGGATTTATAATTAGGCTAGATGATAATTTTTGAGCAAAATAGGTGTGATGAAATATTTCAACTAGAATTTTCATCATAAATTCATCAAAATTTACTACATACATGGATTTTCAAAGCTATCATTTTGAGAGTTTTCAATATTCTAAGAAATGATCGAACGCTTTCCTCCTTAGTTTGACTAATAATATCAAACAATGAAAAAAATTTGATAAAATTTTAAAAATCTTTAAATTCCTATATTTTTTCTTCCCATAGCATTTAGGCTAGAGAGGTACTATGTTGCTCTAAGCCATGTCCAGATTCTTTGTCCGGTCCACAAATCCAATAGGAAATCCAATCCAACCCTACTAGAAAACCCAATTGTGGGATAGAAAACAAATTGATGGCATTAGCCTTAGAAAAAGTAAAGGAGACCTCTGTTAGGAGAGAGGGTCATATTAATGGCAAAGGAACCAAAAAGGCAAGTCAACAGCTTCACAAAATTAAGCATAAAAATTGTGGCAAAAAAATTTAGCTCAACAACCAGAGAGAATATAACCTATAATAGGAATGAATAGCAGAATGCCAACCCAAGTAATTGGGATAAAGCTTATTGGTCATGGTTGATACTTCAAATAATAAATGACTTGTCATTTTATCAAGTGTGACTACCATAAACCTTAAGTTTGATTACCCTACCTTACTCCCTTTTTCTATTCCTTTCTATGTTCTCCCATTTTCTTTTAATCAATCAATTTTCTAAGGCTAACAAAATTTAGCAGATCCATGTAATTTCTCCATCCACATCAATTTTCCTGACATCTTTTTTTAGCATCAGTAAAACATCAATACTCACAAAGCAGTACGCAGGCATACTTAAATCATTAAAGAAAAATTATATAAACGACATGTCACACTGATCTCCTTCATAATGGTTCAGTTGGGTCATGAAACCATTTAAGGAGACGTAAATCAAGGCAAATAAGAAGCAAATCAAGTGAAGAGAAACCGACCTTCCAGCGAAGTGATGGTGACTCCCCCTGGACCATATTGTGGCCACCCTTCTGTAACGTCAACTACTGAGCTCCATCAGCTCCATCTCAAAATAGACCCAATATTAACTAGGAAAGGAGGAAACAAAAAGGATCTTTAATTCTAGATTTGTCGAAGAAAACAGAAATTTAGAGTACCAAAGTATTCCTGATGGTACTGGTAGCGTCTCGTCCGTTCCGTTCCATCGCACAAAGCCAACTCCGCAACAGTCAACAGCCTCTGGTAATAATAATAATAATAATAATATAATATAATTTACAGCAGAGAAAAAAGAGAATGCCAGAATATCACGGACACCCAAAAAAGACGCCTTTTAGATGCACCAATAAATTGATCTTTAAATTCGCAAAACAAAGAATACAAAAAAAAAAAAAAAAGGCAAGGATCAAGAATTCCAAAAAAGAAAGAAAAATTGAATCAAGGACTTCAAAAAGAATTATTGCTGTCACACAGTCGGCATGGGCTTCACCTTGCCCAAACTTGTATAACAATTCGGTTTGGTTTTTTCTGATGGGGTGTAGAATTCAAGAAGGTCATGGCTTAGAATACAAAATGTGCACAAGGACTATTATCTCTTAGATTGCCATGAAATATGATGCACGTTGGTGATTATTTTATGCAAGATAAACATAATGATATACATTGTTGGAGTAAGTTAATGTTGCCGAGTCTAAGAAGGGCTAGTGAAAGTTAGGTTGCAAATGAATTACCCCATAATCCAACTCGATCCCGATTCGATCTTAGTTTAAAAACTCATAGATTAGGTCAAATTTAAAAATTGGATCCAATTTAAATTTCAGATCGAATCAAAACTTATATTTTTTAACCCGATCCGATTTGGTCTAATCCATAAACGTTAATTATATAAATCTTTTTGATTCTAATTATCTTTATTAATTCATTGAATGAACTCTTATTTAAATTAATTCTCTTTTTTATCTCAATAGCTAAATCTCATCTCATCTTTTCACTTAATTATATCAAAATATTTATATTTTATTATTTATTTGCATGAATTCTTACTTATAATATCTTTTAAGTATATTAATAAATATTTTAAATATCATAATTTATAAACTTAAGAATAATTATTTACTTAAATAGAATTAAATTTTTTAAAAAAAATTAAATGAACTCTTTTTAGTCTTATTTATGTTTTTAATAAATCTATATTTGACCATCAATTATTAAATTTTAGTTATAAAATAATAGTTAGATGTTGACTCAAATGCAAACATGATTTAATCCAATCCCATTCCAAGTATCTATGTTTGAGTTTGATCCAAACCACATTTGATCCTAAATAGACTTAAATAACTCATTGAATCTAAAATTCTTTTCATAAATCTAATTCAATCTAATAAATTAGATTTAAATTTAAAATTATGTTTCAAATATAAAATCGAATCAACTCGAGCGCAATCATGACGTGACCCTTTGCAACCTAAGACTCAGAATTTTTGACATGCCAACCCATCGTTATCGCATGGTTTTAGGAGGCAGCGGGCTGGCTTGTCATGACCCGTGGCAGGCACACACATTCTTGGATCATGTGGGTCTGATACAATGGAACGTAGTCTTAACCAATGGAACGAAAAGGAATGTGCATTTTTATACAAGTCACATCTTATCTCTAAAACTATTTGATTATATAGTGGAATAGATTTAAATATTTTTTTATAAAAAAAAATACAAGCGAGAAAACGCCATCTTTTTTATTTTTATTTTTTTGAGTAAAACCAATAAAATGGGATCGCACAATTTCTGCACGCACCGACGGTATGGGACAGAGTCGGCCCATTGGCCCAAACTTCAAGGAACGTTACGAGTTTAACATGGGCCGACCAAAGCATGACAGGATGGAACATCCGCTGTTCTTCAGAAATCACAGGGCCCATAACGATTTTTCATACATCCCCCTATATACTACAACCACATGAATAGTTTAAAACATATCATGGTAATCAAAATGCATAACATTTTTTCTGTAAAATTTATTATTATTTATTGAATAAACATCAATAATATCACATTACTCTAGTCTAAATACAAATCATTGAATTTAATTTAATTAAGTTTATGGCAAAAGAGCCCAAATAATGTTTAGTGTCCATGACACCTCACAGAGTTGTCTTAGCAACAAGCTATTTTATTTTTTTGTTAGAAACAAAAATATATATGTTTTATTTAGAATTTATTTTGACTCTCAAACTTTCAATTGTTATGATTTAATTTTTTTTATTTTAAGAATGATACATTTTTAATATTTAATTATATAGAATAAGTTAATTTTATTGAAATATTAAATTATTAAAAATTTAAGTGGCAATTTGCGTTGCAGTTGAACGTTTGTTAATCTATTAATTTTAACTAATTTTAGTTAATAAAATATTAAAAATATAATATTTTTAAAATATAAAGAATTAAATAATTATAGTTAAAAATTTGATGATCAAAATGGATTTAAGAAAAAGGTTGAAGATCAAAGCATATCTTATTTATTTATTTATTTATTTATTTTCTTTCTTTGTTTTTTAAACTTCAAGACGCGTGTCCCGATTCATGGACAGCTTTCTGCTGGTCGCTGCTGTGCTTATTGTTAATGGAAACTAAATATTGTAGGACAGCACGGCCCAACCTTTTGTGTTCAGCCCGTACTTTTAACTGGAAGTCCAACCGTTGAAACAAACGGGCAACTGCAGGCAAAGTGCATGATCGGGCTTGTTCTATGCTGCGTAATCGTACCATTAGAGGCCATTTGATCCCCAAAAATTTTACTACAACAGTTCTAGAAACAAGCCAAAATGAATGATTTCGAAGAAAAATGATTGTTTGGGCTACGTCTATCATAGCATTGCTGTCTTTTTTCTTTTTTCTTTTTTTTCCTCAAAAATATTTTATAATAAAATTTTTATTTTTATTTTTTTAAATATTTTTCTTAATAAAAATATATTTAGCAGCATTATTCTTTTTTATAATTTTAACAACAACAACATATTTGATAGCTGCTGTTATTTTTTATTTTTTATGTTAAAAATATTTTTAAAATTTACTTTTTTAAAATATTATTTTAATTTTTCAACAAGTTGCTTAAAAAAATAGTAGAAGTTTAAAAAAAAAAATTTCGCTTCTACTTTTTTTTATAAATAATAAAAGTTATTTTTAAGAATAAAAAAATAATATAATCAAACATAGTTTTACATCAGATTTTGTGGTTATACTTTTAAAAATAAAAAATAAAAGTGATACTAAATTAGTCATTTCGTTTTTTTTTTTTTTTTTTTCTTTTCATGAAATCTATTTTGTCAAAATCAATAATTTATAAAATCTGAAAAGGAGCTACCTTGCTTCAGCGCATAAAAAATTGAGATTTTGCCTCTCCAACAACCATCATGATGAGTAGGAAAAGACATTGATTAGGGGGTGTCAATGTGGATGATGAAAGGCAAAGATGAGAGCGAATGTAGAGGAGTGGAAAGAAGCCTCAAAGGTGAGGCACTCGAAGACAAAACCTTTGACCGAGCAACAGCTAGAAAAATTCTTAACTTGAAAGACAACAAATAAAGCATCACGACTTGAGGAACAATGCTTAAAGGGAGTGAACCTATGAGACCAATAGAGAACCTGTAAAAGAAAATTGCTAGGCATCAAGTCCTACTACCCTACACCCAGAAAAGGTGGTCGCTGTTGGGTGCTGACGGAAGAGCATGGCCTCAACTGGTTTAATAACCAAAAAAATCACTTCAGTCGGTTGATTACCAGCCCTACCAAACCAAAGGCTTTGCTCGGCATTTTCAAGTTCTCTCAAAACAAACAACATAAGAAGGAGAGACTGTTACCTCTTCATAATAGGGAAGAACTTGCTTCACTTCATTAAAATAAGCAAATGGAGAGCTCTTTCATCTAATTTTTTGAGGATGAGGACTGAGGGTTCGACAATGTTTTGCAGCCCTCAATGTTATCTAATGATCATTTTTTTCTCCAAGAAAGCTTCAATCCTCTTCTATGAAGAAATCAATTTTTCTGCAGATTTGATCTCAAGATGATTGCGTTGATATGTAAAGCAACACCTTTTAAGTTATGGCAACCCTTTGCGTTGTGAACTCATTCAGTAGCTAATCTTTGAAAGCCCAACAATCTCCAATCGAATGGCTAATGAGGCGATGATATGGATAGATATTTTCGTTTTCAATATATCCCACTTCATCAAGTATAATTTTTCTATCTACGTAAGCTGTTTGAAGAGCTTCACCACTATAACCCTTCAAAAAGAGGTGTGTGCGAATGTTTGTGTGTGTAGACACACACATTAATTTTATAATATATTTTTTTGACAAGGAAGCATGTTTTATAATTATACATCAAGGGAAAAGTGAAGAGCAACCAAATAATCTCTTAATAGGCTGACTAGAGTCAAAGGAATGCAATGTGCTTCAAAAGTAGAACTCATCCTCAGAAGCACAACCAACTTGGAGCCATGCCTCTCTTCCCTGCATTACAATTGGGCCCATTCTAACTTAATTCAATAGTTGATCGAAACAAGTTCAGCACAACCACCTTCTAAACAAGGTGGTGGTCTTGCCGACCTAAACATCACGTTTTCATTTTTCCACTCGACGTGGTATTAAACCACCTAATGGAATCTTCTAACAATATATAATCAAGATATATTTATGCATCCCAAGAAATCAGGGTCAGCATATCATTAGCGGTGTCTAAAAATTATCGTTCTTCTTGTCCACAACTTTTTAATAATTACCATCAACAATAATTTGGCCAGTAAAAATTATCATCAACAATTTTTAATAATTAAAATTTGAATTTTAAAAAGAGAGAAATAACTAAATTCTTTGTACCATTTGCACACACCGTAACATTTTGGTCACCAATAATGAGCTCAAATATCTAGCTAGCTAAATCGCCATTGCTTAACCAATCTTCTATCCACTGCCCGCTTGCCTCTCAAAACAATGAGTCTGCCACCATTACCACCGACTCAGGTACGTGGATATCAACTAGGACAAAGCTTAGATATGATTTCTTAGATGCGATTCTTCACTTGAGAACCGAAACGTGTGCCACTATTTCATTTAAAAACGGCATGCCTCTCTTAAACTTCACTGAAAAATAATAGTAAATTATTATAAAATAAAAATAGATATGCACTATGTTTTTAAATAAGATATCAGTATATATGCTGCTTATCAAACGGAAAACTATATAAACCATGGTTGACGAATCATACCCAAGTCCTATCTGACCTTCTTTTTCTTTTTCATAACAATTAAGAGGGTTAATGTCCTACAAAAGCAATCTCACTAGCATCTGCAGTTGCTGGTTGGACAATTATGTGGATGAAATTCAGTGATAGAAAAGAGAGTTTTCTGTCATCGTGTAGCAATCTAATTTATTGGATAATCTCTGATCTGATTTGTCTCTTTATAAACATGTGAACGTACAAATCCTAAAAATATTAGGTATCGTTGTACATGTGCAATATCCGACTATACTTTGATCCATGAGACTATTACAGCGAGCACCCCTTCGGAATTATGTTTGAATGTTGAAATCTTTTCGCTCAAACTGTACTCAATCCTGCATGTGAGGCACCGATCTGATTGCGAAGGTAGCATGTGGGAGCTGATATGATAGTCTTGTTGGTGGGATGACCTCAATTTCCTCCCATGATCCTCTAAACTATCTGGGGCTTGATCTGCTCTTTTTGTCTTTCGTGATCTCTGGGGGGACCAAAGATGGTCATGCTTGATAACATTATATATCCGTACTCCCAATAATGCTACGAGCCATGTCTCATGCACATGTATATATGCACGTAAAAGCCAGCAAGGCCAGCAGATGCCAATCGCGGCTGGCGTCTCTTTCCTCGGCACCCCTCTCTTTCTTTGTTTTCTTTGAATCCCCTAGCAAATGATATGGAGAGGAGCTTTGAACCTGGCTCCAAAGAAATCGTTACGTGCCAATGTGCGCATCAAAGTTGCCCTTTATGTGGGAACCATTTCAATTTTAACCTTTACACCAGAACAATCAACATGGCGCTTAGCTTGCAACCGTCCTTCAACATGATATGTAAATAATTTATCAAACTTTAAAAAACTAATAATAATTTCTTAAGTTTTTTGTATTTATATTTTAATTCCTTTTTTTAATACAAATTGGTCCTTTTGCTCATTTTCGTTCACTAAATCCTAAATAATATTAAAAAAATATTTTTTAAAAAAATCTTTGGCTTAACAATGAATTAGACTTGTGGCCCCATATTTTCTTATTTTGCCTTCTTCTTGCTTGGGAATTTGTCGTTAGAAGATTAACAATAGAAAAGACACAAGTTAAGAGATTGGTTAAGAGTTAAGGCTATATATATATATAATTAAGAATATAAGTAGAGTATTCTATTATCACCTAATTAATAAGTAATAAATTATAAAATTTTAGTTGTCAAATGTAAATATAAAAAGATATGGATTAATATGTAAATATATATATAAAAAAACTAAAGATTGGTATCTTAAAAAAGTTTAAAATTGAATATTACATATATTTAAAGTGCATTCTTTAACTGATAGATTACTTATGGCTCATTGCTTTCGAATAAGGTGCATAAAAATCAAAGAAAAGCTGATATGATAACTAAAAATATAAGTTGCAGCAAAATCAATTCAAATGACCAATGTCTAAATCAAGCCCATCCTAGTTTGCCAAGACATGGTTGAGTTCCAAACAAGTATATTTTGACTTTGCTTCAAAATGACCGGCATGAATCTCATTCTAAATTAGGGATTAAGCTTAAACCCATTCCATCTAGAATCAAGAGCATTAGTCATCATGATGCATGTTGATGTGTATGAACCTATTTTGCATGCATGTCTACTAATGCATGCATCCCACGTTGCATATAATGTGTAAAAATTTCACCTATGGCTAGGATTAGCATTTAAAGATGATCAAAATTCTAGAACTATCCAAATTATTTTCAGTGCGTAAAAAATTAGCATGGATTAATCTCATGCAACAATGTTTTTTAATATTTAGATTTGATGGATTGCATGTATCCAACTAAAAACTTTATTTTTGATGAAAAAATTATTTTTTAATTTTCTTTTAGTTAAAAACTGTTTTTTAAGATGAGGCATAAGCCTTATGTCTTGCAACCATAAGGTAATGTTGCAAATATAACCCCAACTTATCTAATCTTTTGATATTTTGGTTCAAGAACGGCCTTTGCCAATATATATGTATAAAATTGTATGTTTATGCTTTGCCATGACAGCATATAAGTTTGTGCTTTGTGTAAGCATAGCTTGGTTAAGTTAAAATCAATTCAAAAACTGGTGAGCAAGTTAGTTTTCATTACTTCTTTAAATGAAGCATATATCTTGCTCTTGCTTGCAGCAATTGCAATTAATCATACAGAGATGGTGATTTATGACTCAATCTAGTAATCCAATCCACAACTAACCTACTTTAAATAGGGTTGGGTGGCATAAATGGATTTAAATGATACACTGTTCCTCAACCAACCTTCTATTCATTTAATTCATTTTAACTTATTTAATAATTGAATCAAATCATCTTCCAACCAATTTGATCTATTTAAAATTCATTTAATTTGTTTAACCCAATTTGCTTAATCTATTTTAAATTTACTTAATCCATTAAAAATCTACTTAACTTATTTCACCTAATTTAACTTATTTAATAAATGAGTTATGTAAGTCGGATTGGATTATTAATTTAATAGAAAGATTGAGTTCATATCTGAATTTTTAATTTATTTAATAAATAAATTAAATTTAGATTAACAAATTTTGGTTATAATCTATATTGGTTCAACCATATCTGATTTGACCTTTGGATTGTGACTCCTACTTTCTATTTTTTATAATAAGATGAATGATAGTTTTAAATTTATGGAAGGAAACTCCTCTTACATCAACCTTCATAGCATACGTGAGCTGAAATAAAAAGTTACTACCCAATTTGCAAGGAAATTTATTGTCTGATTAGCCTCTCCGAGAATATGCTTGCATTTGAAGTTGAGAGTAACAAAGAAGATACACCGAAGCTCATAAAGATAAGGATGCACACAGTTTTATGATTTATTAATTTATAAGATGGTGACAGTGGAATCATCTGCAAGAACAATCTTTTTATCTTGAAAGTAATAAAATAATATTTTTCATATCATAGCATGCTCTCCTAATTATACTTATTGCCCCTATGGTCATGGCCACCTGTTGTGTCGGGACTCCGTGGATCCCACATGGAGAATGGCATCGCTTGCCACTGCCCTTCCACGTTGGGTCCCTGACATCAGATAGAGCCTTCCCCCAATCTTCTCACAACACCCTCTTTGCTGAAGCCCAATTCCACCGTTATTTCCAGGATAAGGCCTGCCAGGATGGCACTTTACCTCCGAATCCAGCCACCCAAGCTGCCCAACTCAACCCCTTATCTCCATGTGCTTCCATGACCACTTATCCCATGCTTCTACAAGCAGTAAAAGTAACAAGAACGTAAGGATAGTGTTCCTCGGTGCAATTTATTAAAGCTTTTGGTCTTTCTATCCACGTGGAAGAATGATGACACGTGAGATCGTATATAGCCTTAGGTTAGGAAAGGGGAAAGCACGGTTGGGATAGAGAAAAAGTGGAGCTATCCACATGTCACTCCCCCTCTGGAGTACTTTGTCGGTGCGTCATGAGCGTTGGTTGGTTTGGTAGTTGGAAGGACCACCTCATCGGTTTGCGAGAATCGCCAACTAACTACATTGAATATTTTTCAAGTCATTGAACCTTCTAATTTGCTCCGCGATACTATTTGCGTTTAATTTTGTGGTAGCGACGGGCCCCGGGTGAAGTCGGGGCCGTGGACCCTCGGCCTTCAGAATATCAGAAAGAAGAAGCTAATGCGTGAAATTGAGAATTATTTTATTTTTTAATAGATTATTAGGTTTCACTATAATTTTTTTTTATTTTTAAATATTAAAAAAATTAATGATTTTATTTTATTTTGAGAGATGCAGAAATATTTTATTAGCAATTGGTTTTAGCTAATTATATGCATTGTTGATGCATTAAAAAAAAAAATTAAACTTCATAAACCATGGAGAGTGAGGCTCAGCTTCATTGGAACCTTTGCTCCTTAGGATCGCTCTTGCCATGGTGAAGTGTTGACACTTTTGCGAGTGGTTACTATATGCATGAGGAGCCATAGAGAAGATGGTTGCTTTAGTAAGTAAACAGAGAATATGGTAACTCCACTAGAAAAACGAAGAAGATAACAATTTCATAAGAAATGAGGGCTTCTATTAAAGCGGAGGAGACGGCAACGGCAAAGGAAACAATGCCTTCGATAGGGCTAATATGCATGAGGGGCCATGGAAAAAATGGTCGCTCCGGTAAGAAAATGAAAGATATAATAATTCTGCTGAAAAAACAAAGAAAATGATAACTCCATAAGAAACGAGGGCTTCTATTAAAGAACGGAGGAGACGATAACGACAGAGGAGACAATGCCTTCGATAGGGTGGGAGAGAGAATCTGCAACTAAAGACAATGCTTTCGATTGTGCAGTCTCGACTCTCAAGTGAGGAAAAAGAATCTACACTTCTACCAATTTAATGATCATGAGAGTTAAATAATCAAAATATTCTTTATCATATTAATGATTCTAATTTATTTATTTTTTAAAAAATAAAAATAAGTATAGTAGCAAAAGCCTACAGTAAAGATCTACTTGCGGTTAGCTTGAAAATACATCAACTTGATCATTTCGTGTGCGCGCTGTGTTGTTTTTAGGCGGGCACATGCAACGTACCTTGAGATTAAATCAATGTCATGGACAACGTAAAAGTAAATTTTTTGCTCGTTGGGCAAACGCTCCTTACGATAATGGCTTAAAAAGTCATGAGAAATGTTTATCAATAAAAAAGACATAAAAATAAACTAGTGTATCACCACACGGCATGGCAACATGCAAGTAATATTTTAATGATATGGAAACAATTATATTATATATATTCTTTTTATAGATGATTGGGCTATAAAATTGAGAGTAGCCTCCCCAAATATTCCTAACCTCCTAAATCTTGCTGAAAGTGGAAATCCATCTCAAGTCACTTAATATACCTCACCGACTTTGTCAATGTACACATCCCATTAGATACTATATAAAAATTCTTTTCAAATAAAAATGTATGCAAAACATTTTATTGTAGAGCAATTCTAAGGTGACATAGAAGTCAGCCAATATTCGTTTCCCCCCCCCCCCCCTTCTGAGATCTCAAGTCCCTCTTCTTCTTAAGAACTAATCATCTATTAATGAGAGATAATAACAAAACTATAAATGGGTATCCTTTAATTTTGTTTGGTTTTGCTAGTGAATCATTTTAGTTTTACAATTATAGAAACAAATCTTTATTCCTTTTCCTTTGAAAGAACTTGTATCTTACCATGAAAAAAAAAAAAAAAAAAAAAAAGCAAAAAAAGTACCTTTCTTCCATCTTAGCCTTGTAGGGGTGTTTGATATGGATGAGCCATTCAAGATCATCAGTAATTTATGTAGTGATGAAGGGATTATCAAGGACCTAAATCACCTCCACATCTAGAATTATCGTCTAACCTAATGATCTCATACCGATCCATAAGGTCAGGAATCCAAGATCACTAGACAGTAATCTTAACTTAAAATTTAGGAACTAAAATACCTTTTGTTCATATTAAAAATGCTTAATATTATTTTTATATTAAATAATATAAGATTATAAGATTATATTATAAAATATAGCATAAATATAATTATATATTATAATTTAATTATAATATAATATAATAATATTATCTAAATATTATAATAATAAATAATATGAAATAATGATTAATTATTATGATACTTACAAACTATATAAGGATTTTTATAATATATCAAACGTAATGATTTTAAAAATTTTTAATCAATAGTAAATATCATATCAAATATGATAATTTTAAATCATTAAGGTAACCATTCTGATGCAAGGATGATCTAAGTTTACTATAGTGACCTTATTTTGGCTACTAAATCCCTCATAAATGCTAAGAGGAAGGATAATGAAAGAATTAATTACGTATTTAAGTTGACATGGAACATTGATGTTTGCGACGTGGTTGTGTGACCATTAATGGCTATGATGTATCCTGGTCATCATGTACAGTGGTTATGTGATGGCCTATGGGCATATGGTATAACCCACCTCATGTTGACAAGAAGTTGAAGCATCCGGCCTCCTCTTGGACAGCTTGAAGATCCTCGTTTCGTTTTACCACTTCTTGAGGTGGTTATGTGGTGGCCCATGGGCATATGGTATAATCCAGATGTCATTTTGCCACGAGATGAGTCACCGGCTACGCCACCAGGTAACTCCACGTCTCCACCCTTCCCTCTTTGAGAGAACCTGGAAGAAGTTTCGTGCACGCGGCGGAAAAGCACCAGAAAGCCCTTCCCCCAGCCGCTGAAGCGGTGTTCGCCGGCTCGTTTACCCGCGTTGCGCACGTACACCAACGCCTGGGCATGATCTCCAATTAAACTAATCACTAAATTGATTAATTAATTAGCACAGAGTTTCTGTTTCCAGCTACTTCTCCTTTCCTTGTCTCCGCAATACAGGGATGATAACTTCTATTGCTATACCGTATCTGTATCCTATCAAAACTAAATTATAACGTCATGCAGATTGATACAAGCATAATATAATTAATTAATTATATAAAAAATTTAAATATAATCATATATTAATTATTAAATAGATAATGATACATATAATTTATTTAATAAATAGATCATATTAGGTTAACACAACACAATTCATTTAACATAAATATATACGCTTAATGCTTACTTAACACAAATAGATATGGCTAATTTAGCAAGACAAAAATAACTTTTTTTTTCATAATTATATATTGAGTATTATTTATTTAAAAGAAAAAATAAATAAGAAGTCTAAAATTATTATTAATTAAATAGATTCTAACTATGTCATTTTGGGTTAATGGATTAACACATCATACAATATGATTATTTCATGGTATAATTGTGATAGAAATTTACTTAAGATCAATTCAAATTCATTAATGTCGTATTGAATTCGAATTGTGTTTCTTTACGGTCTCATTCATATAAGCTCATAAGAGGGATCTAGAAAATTTAAGTTTATGGGTTTAGAGAATAAAATATCGTCATTCCCCGCAGCTTGGTTCTCTTAGAACTTAGAGCTTGTTAAATTCCAAAAGGAACTGCTTTCTACTAGATATGGAAAAGGGCAAAAAAAATGGTCAATTGACCCTAGGCCCTTGTCCTCTTAAGAAACAAAAAAAAAAAAAAAAAAAAAGAGACCAGCCCCCTTATCGCACTACTAATAACGTAGCCATTGCTATTAAGAATAATCCAAATACGATATGTTCTAACGTCACGATCACTACAAGCGTCAATCAAGCTATCCCAAACAACACACGAGCATGTGGTGGAAATTGAGGAGGATTGTTAATGTATAAGTTATTCTTGTCAATAGCAACCATGAGCATGGGGTTAATAGGTGATAGCTGGAGAAATTGGAATTGATTAGCTTTTAGAATCAAAGTTTAATTGTTGCAATGGTGATCTAAATTTATCAATCAATCCTTCCAAATTTACTTGCCATTTTATGACTTCGGAACAATAGATGGGTAGACCTAATGCCATTGATGGGGTCCATGACTTGAACGGTCAAGAGTTTCTATCACCGAGGATGTTCAAATTTAATAAATTTAAAACATAATTGATTAGGTGATAATTACAGAAATTAGAATTGATTAGCTTTTAGAATCAAAGTTTAATTGTTGCAATGATGATCTAAATTTATCCATCAATCCTTCCAAATCCCCTTACCATTTTTTGATTTCGGGGTAGTAGATGGGTAGACCTACTCTCTTGGATGGGATCCATGACTTAAACGGTCAAGAGTCTTTATCACCAAGAATGCACTAGTAAAAAAATAAATAAATTTTATAAATTTAAAATATAATTAATTAAAATTTCTATATGTGTAATAACAGAGAGGCTAAGGAAATTTATAACTTAATAAATTAATTATAATATTTATAAAATAATGATAGAGTTCTCTCATCATGAATTTCAACTTAATGTAAGGTCTATTTATTATCAGTTGCATTTTCACAAGATCCATACTAAAGTTCATGTCACGTTAACCGAATAATTTAATAATATAAATAATAATTATTAATTACAATAGGCTTGCAAAGTTTAAATTTTAAGTAAAAATTTACCGTACAAATCATCATAAAATTTCTATCATGCTAACCTTGGGAAACAGTGCAACAGGATCGAGAATGATACGTGGGCCCTTGGTGACATGGCCAGCGTTGGAAGGACCAGCACGGCCTGGTGCCGTGCCGTGTAACAACTAGGCGACAAAAAGCGACCGGACGCAGGCCACGTGGGCTGGTGGAGAGGTGGACCCCTTGGGGCGGATGCAGCACGTTTGTCAGGACTTGCGGTGCCCACAAGGAACCCTCGAACCGGATCATGCGGCGTGGCATCCAGTATGCGCTTTTTTTTTTTTTTTTTCCTTGCATGCACGGCTCAAATAACATTGCAACCGAGCCCACGAAAATTGTTACTTGAGTGTTGATACCAATGTGAACTAATTATAATAGAAATAATGATAAATATTAATAAAAATATATATATATATATATTTTTAATTTATAAAAATTTATTTTTATTCTTAAATTTTTTATTATTATAATTTAATTTTTATATTTTAAGAATGCTGCAAATCACTTGCTACTTAGAGTTAATCATAATTGATGCGCCACACTTCGTGTCAAATTAACACATTAAGTATTCTTTCAATTTTAATAAAATATTAAAAAATAATATTTTTAAAATAAAAAAATTAAATTATAATAATTAATAATTTAAGAATCAAGATACCTTTTGAGTGAAAGTTTGAGCATTGAAAGTATATTTTAATCATAAATATTTAATATATCAGTCACACAACTGTTGGATTTTCCATTCTTATCATATTTTAGACGTTAGCTTTGAACTATTGCACTGGAAATTATCTACGCCATCCATGCTATATGGGCAGTAGCCAGTGTGTCTACAGTGAGATATTTTTTCTTGCTTTTATATCCAACTAGTTGTAAAAAAGTATATATATTAAATTATCTCCCAAATCAATTTTGTTTTATTTTTAACAATTTCAATTGTTATATATTCATAAAAGACCAAGTCTCATATTCTGCTGAGTATATGTTCCTCATGCGATCTTCCTCTAATGCATGGCATTTATCTTCCTCGAGTAAATTTTAGACATCCAAAAATTTTCAGTTCATAAATATTGCATTTTAGAATAATGAGAACCATATGACTTCGGATTCCATTATATCCTCCCAAAATAAAGTTCAATCCTCTTGGTGGAAAAGCAAACTTATAATTCCTTCTCTAAGCTAATCTTATCCAGGAAAACCCTGGTTGGAACTTGGAAGTCAAGTCACTCCCCTGGAACTATTTGACCATTAAGAGTGGGATATCTAGAAAGTGCCCTGATCTTTTTCGCTAACAAAAGGTCTGCTCCAGTTCAAATTATTTGCCAGTAAACAGTAGGATAGGCTTCTTTTTTTTTTCCAATAATGAGCAAGGTTTCTGTTAATGGAACTGACTTGGATCTAACGTTGGGTCTCTCTGAAACCTACCACATGTTTTGTCTGGAGTTCTTTTTACTCCATTGGCAGCGACCCTTAATTTCCCTCAGAAAAAGACACCGACTCATATCTCAATTTATAATCCCGGGCATCTCACCTTTCCTTCCTTTTGGAAAAGTACGGAAGAATGGATTCATATGGACCCCAACTAGATTTTTTGTTATGATTGCAATACAAAATTATGATTTTTTTTTTTAAAAAAAAAGAAAGTTGAGAGATTCGGATTGAATAGAGCATTCTCCAAAAGAAATTCTGTTGACATAACTTCTACCATCTAGCGGCGAATTGTTAGTTTGATTACAACCATCCATAATTTTTTTATTTTTTGTGAATTTGAAAATATGATTTTAACAAATTTAGGTTGCATTGTATTTAAAAAAATATTTTTCATCTTTATTTTTTATTTTTATTATTTAAAAATAAATTTATTTTTTGATTTTTAGAAAATGTGTTTGATAAGTAAAAATAAAAATCATTATCATTTCTAGTTATATACAATGCCTCTTAAAAGGAGAGATGAAAAAAAAGAAAGAAAGATATAACATCTATTTATGTGTTTTTAAGTTCTCTAATTTTTATTTCTATTCTCTTCTTTATTTTGATAGAAAATAATGAAAATATCTTTAAACTTTTTTTTTTTAAATTTTAAAAATATTTTATAAAAAATTATCTTTATTTTCAATCACCAAATGTGTTTTTTTTCAAAAAAATATTTTTTTAAAAAATAAAAATTAAGAATTATTATCAAAAATCAAATACATCCTTAGATTATCGCACATATGATTCGTATGATAAGACATGCACGCTATGTTAACTAATCCTTTAAACCATATTAGTAGAGATTTTAGAGGCACTGGTGTAGTATTTGGTCACAAGGCATGAATCGGCTATGTATTGATTGCTACTAATATCACACAAAGGCAATTCCACCGCCATATATATTAAGGGACATCCTATAAACACTTAAATTACATGTCTGGCTAATATTGACCATACATACAAAGGAAAGAAGAACCAAACCCAATTGGTTCAAAAAAGGCCTATGGTTCAGTATGAGATCCAAACAGTGTGGAACCACTTAATTTGAGTCGGTTTAGGCCTTAGGTAGGGTATGGCCTTATGGGTGATTTAAAAGAGAAAAAGAAAGTTAAGAGCCTTCCGTGAGCTTTCATCCTTTCACTCTTTGATTTATTTTTTACAAATTTGAAATCTTCTATATTTTTTAAAAGATTTGAGCCAAAGTGATGCAATGTGAAAAGTGAAAGGTAAATCGATTGACAGCAATTAAACTCAGAAATCAAAGACATAGAGCTAAAGCAATTTGAATTGAAGAACCCTTTTATTGTAAAGTTTTTCTTAAAATAAATTTTAATTAATATCTCAAAAGCTGGTTTTCACAATGAATTGAGAGCATATATAAATCATGACCCTAATCCTAATTCAGACATTAAACGTGATACACAAATCATGCTAAAAATAGGACTCGATAATAGAGAAATATGCTAAAATTATTTAGGTATGGCAAAGAAAGTTGATTAAAATTTGATACTCTTTCTAATAGAAAATTTAAAGGAAAAATATGATGAGAACCTATGAATCCCATTCATTTGCATGCTCACTCATGGGACAAGAAAAAAATTAAATATTCAATTATTGAATTCTTCACCTGTGAATTTGCTGGCTCTTGTGAAGTTTGGCATGGTTCTTAGTCATAATATCTTCTAACTATATCCTAATTGCATTACAAAGGAGTAAGGATTTCAGCTTAAAATCAGGTATGGTTCCTACTATTCTCCTTCTTCCTCTTTTTTTCCAACTTAAATAGGCCGAAAATAGAAAAAGATAAAAAGGACATGCCAAAATACTTAAAAATAGAAAAAAATGAAAAAATTATTCAAGATTTAGGATTTTGGTATGATTTCGTGTTATGTTGTAGATCTAGGAGTGATCTACTCATATCAACCAAAATCTTGAAATGAATATTTGATGTGCACGTCCTTAATAGGATGCATAAATCTTTTTATTTTATCACAGGCTATCTTTTGATCATAATACAATTGAATGTGAACAAACTGTTACTAGGAAATAGAGTAACTTACTTTGGATCAACACTATTATTACAAAGTTTCTAAATGTCTTGATTTATTTGTCAAGCTGTATTATGGCAACGGTTGCATGAAATTATGTTTCTAACTATTAATAAGCATATGATCAATTCAAGAGCTACAGTGTACTAGCATAATAATAAGGGAAGAACATACAATTTTTCTAAACTTCTTTCTACTATCCTATTTCATAACCCTTGCATCCCTCCTGAGCTTGTTTCTAAGGCGACTTTAGAGATAAACTATTGTCCACACCAATAATTTCCTTACTCTTTCTTTTATCTGTGCGTGACTATGCAATGTTATTTTTAGAAATTCTTATTCAGGCAATAGTAAATAAAATTCGTGTCTCAGCCTTCTGAATAGAGCAATAAAATCTTTTGTTGAATCATATGGCCATTGATACAAAGAGAACAAATTTATCATCAAAATATCAAACTCATTCTTGTAAATTTGATCCCAAAACTATTGCTCTATTTTACATTAGGTATACATAAAGTTTGATATAAATTCTCATACCAAAAAAATAAATTATTAGCTAATGAGCTGAAAGATTAAAAAACTATCAAAGAAAATGATGTACTTACTAAAAGAATCAAAAAAAAAAAAAAAAAAAACAACCGATGTGCCATTGGCTCAGTACTAACATGCAGTTCAACATATCTTAATACATACAATATATTTTTTAGAAAGAAAAGAAGAAAATGATGAGAGGGACAAGGAGTTATTGTACGTGGAATTCCTCTCTTCTACTCTCTTGAATGCACGGATGGATGCATGAAATATTTGTATTTTTCAGAACATTCATCAGTAATAATTTTCAAATGGCCTAACTTTGGGAGCTACTATGAAGGGTAAATGGTAAATAAGTCGCGCAAAAACGTTGAGCGACTCAAGAACGTAACTCAAAAGCCACTCGACTTGCGTGGTGTATTTTATTTACTACGTTTCAATTGGCGTCATCGATCGTGCCACATGACGAAGCAGCTGTGCTTGGTAGAAGACGTATGGTTGAATAACTTTCTTGACCGGCTCTTACTTATCATAGCGGCGTTGCTCCGCTCTAAATTGTGAAGTGTGAATATCAAACTCCGTGTTTTTTTATTTATTTTTGGGATAATGGTTAGCTCCTACAAAGCGGTGTCAAATGTCGAATTGGTGCTGAAATGTTCTGCACACCAACCGGAGCAAGAGCACCTACCGAGACCAATCCGTAGAGTTACCACAACACTCTACTCTTGCTCAAAATAACAGAAGCCTGAGCGAAAATCTCATCACCTCTGCACCTCGTTCTGCGTTCTGGTAAAGTTATCCATAGATTATTAATCCAAATTGATATGACGTTAGCACCGTAGAACAACAGTCTACAGCCAAAAAACAGCGACTTAAAGATGTCCTCAACAAACCCAAACAGGGCCTATATTGGGCACAGTACTCGGACGGTCAGCAAACTTATACACGACGGGGAAGTTTCCTGTTGGAAATTGATTGTGACGCGGACGAGTCAGCAATGGATGACTCCCAGCTAACCTCAAGCTTGTCCAGTTTAATTTGATTCGGTTAGAAACGTGCCTACTTTGGTTGTTCAGGCTGATTCGTTCCAATTTACTACTAGCAGTAGTGGAGCCACACCTACCTAACATATACTGTGGGTGGTTCGTCCCAATCTACTAGTAGTGAGTCGTACACCCAACGTATACTATATAACTAGTCTGGTGATAAAGATGAAGCAGCTATTTAATTTTATAATTATTTAAATTTTTTTGTTTGAAAAAAATAATCCTATTAAGAAGTTTAGAAGCTAATAAAAATCTGAAGAAACTTTAAGGTATGAAAAGTGACAACCATCCACCCATATGGATCCACCCTGAACCGGCTTATGGGTTTTTAA
This sequence comes from Metroxylon sagu, assembly GCA_017589505.3. Lineage (NCBI taxonomy): Eukaryota > Viridiplantae > Streptophyta > Magnoliopsida > Arecales > Arecaceae > Metroxylon > Metroxylon sagu. The sequence goes on from JACVBY030000618.1 coordinate 363,919, forward strand.
AATATTGGCTCACAACAACCTAAACCAAAACAAAGGCACAACACGTGTGCACACAATAAAAAAAAAAAAAAAAATCTTAAAATACATCGGTGTTGATCTCATATACTTTTATTTTCAATCTTTTAATTATTATAATTTATTTTTTTAAAAAAATATTATATTTTTGATATTTTATCGTAAGAACCAACTAAAAGTTCACTGTATGGTTGATGTGTCATTGTTTTCTCTCTGCTGATATATCATTGAAATTGACGGAATAATCGGCTAATATTACTTTTCAACAACCTACATGATCGTTTCTTCTCCCATGGAAAAGGAAAATTCTTAAGGCCTAACCTAGTTAGCTGGCAGGGTCCACTGTTACGGCAACCTAGTTAGTTGGACAAAATTCTAGAAGGCACTCATTCATAATGATATAGATATAAAAGCAGCCTTTAATATCCCAACTGATATGAATCGATATATTCCGAAATACTTGCTTATGAAATCAATATATAAGCTAAAATATTTTAATCTTTCTTATACTAATTTAAAATTGAAAATATTTTTAATCCCTAAATATTAGACATGGCCTGAAGTGCAAGTTAGTGAAGCTTTGCTGTATCAGCTAATCGTTTGTATACATCAATGATAATACGCAATCTGCATTTTTAAATATTTCAGTTTAATTTATTGTTCTCTGTTTTTTTCTTCTAGCTGAATTTGTTTTCTTGGTTCATATGGATATGGTTTTGCATCAAGACCACCTACATATTAGATTTTAACAATATTTTTTTAAAAAAATAGTTCTCAAGCATTTCCGTACTAATCCAAGATTCTTTGAGGCTTCCACTAAAATTTAGTGCTGTTTTGAGTATTGGGCACATAAAGGATCGTCTCCATGCCGCTTATATAAATCTAAAGCAAAAATATATTTTTGATTGTCAAACTTTCATCCTAAAATTATTTTAATTCTTAACTTTCAATTGTTACAGTTTAATCTTTTATATTTTAAAAATATTATATTTCAAAAATTTTATTACTTGAAATTAGTTAAAATTGATAGAATAATTAATACGCCACCTTAATGCAAATTTGTAAACTGTTACTTGAGCTCTCAATAACTTGTTACGTAGGATTAGTGACAATCTTTATATTCGCATCAAAATAATACATCAGCTATTTTGTTGATTTTAATTGATTCTATATAACGAAGAGTCAAAAAATGTAATATTATTAAAATACAAGCAATTAAACTATAATTATTTTAAGTTTGAGAATCAAAATAATTTTTGAGCTAAAAGTTTGAGGATCATAAATATATTTTAGTCTAAATTTAATTTCATACAAAGGAATCAGATAAGGTTTGCTTTATCAAGGTGTCCATCGATGGAACATGTGTGCATGCCATGTTTCCAACATGCCAAGTACAACGTCCCATTCTATCATGCAACGGCCTAGCTTTGGTTGTTCATTCATCATCCCGTTTGTTAAAAGATTATGTATAAGGCCTAGCCTGATTGAATCGGACTTGATCCATTTGATTGGTTTGGCTCAACCAGGAGTGCAAACGTAGGCATAACGCCCGCGAGCGAATTAGAGGAGGAGACCGTTACGTTGCCTCCTCCGCGAACGCCTACGATCCCCAATTGACCATGGGCAGGGTGATTTTAAATCACCCTGAAATTCTTCTTCCCTAGCCATTAGTGAATGGGTTGGAGAATAAGATTAAAGCTCGGAGAAGGGGTTTGAGACTTGGACATAAGGATTATGGTGGACTGTTGCCCCCAATCGCAAGGATAAATAAAATAAAAAATTTAAGATAATTATGATCGCTTCGAGGGGATCACGCCTCTAGATAACTGCTTCAAACGGGTCATACCTTCTGATAATCAATTCGAGAGGGTTGAACCTCCAAACAAACAAAAGGAATCAATAATATTATTTCACCATACTAAGCCAGAAAGGCTATTGCATATTTATAGGGTAAAGCCCTACTTATTCAAAGAAGGCTAAATACAATTGTAAAATAAACCTTCTAATGGAACTAATACATAATTAAGGAAATAAATCATTGTGTATGATCATGAGTTTCTCTTAATAGCTAAATCCTTCAAATCAAGATAATTTTATAGATTTGAAAAGATTTTCAAAATTAGGGAATCTTATCATTCCATCCTCCTTAAAATCAATCTTATCCTCAAGGTTGAAAATTAAGAAACTTCTCCTACTACTTGTAGAAATACTCACATGTGGTATCATCACCATTAGATGATGTAGTATCTTTTGCGAACCAGGATCAAAATTAAATTCATATGAGAACCAATATGTTATTTGTATTAAATCAGAAGTATCATTCAATTTTATAGTATCAGCATCATCATGCATTAAAAAATCTTGCAATAATGGATGATTGCTTTATGACATATTAGCTTGTCGTACTTCTAATGGCTTCATTATAATTTGTGAGGACTGATGAGGCTTAGATGCTGATGTCGAATTCTCTAAGATAGCTATTTGAGAAAAAGTTGCTGCATTAATAAATGCTTATAGAGAAGAAAATTTTGTATCAAGAAAAGAATTAGAAGTCTGGTACATACTGCTGAAGCACTACTGACTTTCTTTAAATACGCCATCAACTTTTTAAATTTGCAAGCTTGAGTAATGCACATCTTGGCCATCTAGTGCAAGAATATTATGGTAATCATCCCATTCACTAGGTAATTCAAATCCCATATGGTTCACACTATCAAGAGATAAAAACAATTGCTACATGAGGTTTCAAACCAATACCAAAAATTATATGTATCTCTTTAGATTTAGGTTCAGAGCTAACTTGCTTCTGTATACTAGAATAGCTATCTTCTTGCTTGAATAAAGCAAGCAGTTGCTCTTCTTTGAGCCTAGCCAACCCAATAGCTTCAGTCATATTGGTTAGCTGGAACATACGAACTGCATGCTTGATTTCTTCTTTAAGTCCATCAACAAAGCAGCTTACAGAAAATTTTTCAGTTAACCCTATAGTATTGTTAATGAGTTGTTCAAATTGGAATTGATACTCACACACCGTGGAGATTTGGCACAACTTGACGAGTTCTTCATCAGAAGAGAAAACTTCATGGCATGAGGTTCGGGATTGGATCATTTCTTTCAATTCTGCATAGTAATCAAATTCTTATTGTCAGATCTGATGGCTGCTACTTGAAGATTTACCAAAATTTTCTTTACTTATGCCCATAATCATCTTTTTTAAATTAGCCAGAGTATCAATTAGTTGCTTATTAGATTCCCATAGCTCAAATATAGATGCTTCTATCATTTCTCTTAAACTTTTTATATCCTTTCTATACACTTCTCCCACTATTGTCGATGAGTTTCTTCTGCTATATTTTTATAAATTTTAGCAACAAATCTCCTTAAAAATAAGAAAAAACTTTTCTCTTTCCTTTTTTCTTTTTTTTTTCCATCTCTTCCCTTTTTTTTTCTCTTCCTTTTTTCTTCTATTCTTTTTTTTTTCCTTCCTCTCTCTCTCTCTCGCTTTTTTTTGGTTTTTCTCCCTCCTTTTCTCTTTTGTTTTTTAACTAGGTTTTCTTTTGCGGTGGGTTATGGGCCCACCACACTTCCGATGCGGTCGGGTGCAAGAGGAGGCGATTCTGATCGTTCGACGAAGGCACAATTAAAGGGTTGACGGAAAAGACCGGCGATGACAAAGGGGGAGTCAGTGAAAAGAAAAAGAAAATTATTTTTTTTTTTGTATCGATGGGAAAAGCAGAAAATGAGACAGTTATTTTTTTTTTTGATAAGATCTTGACCGATTTTGAGGATAGCAACAAGAAGCAAGGACTTTTTTTTGTTTTTTAACATAAGCTAAATGATTTTGGGTTAGTAATAAAAAGCAAGAATTTTTTTTTTTCAATGGATGGAAGAAAATAGAAGAAATAATGTGGAAGATAAAAAATTACTGAGTCACAACGATAGATAAAATAAGTAATTTAAGATAAATGTGATCATCACGTCTCCCGATGACCGCTTTGAAGAGTTAGATCTCCTGGTAATCATTTCGAGAGTTGAGCCCCCAAACAAAAGGAACCAATAATATTATTTCATTATACTAAGTTAGAAGAGCTATTACATATGTATAGGATGAAATCCTACTTATTTAAGAAAAGTTAAATATAATTATAATTTTTTTTAATAAAATTAATATATAATTAAAAAAATAAATAATTATGCATGATTAGAAATTTTTTCTATTAATTAGGTTTTGAAAAGATGTTCAAAATTAAGGAAATCTATCGTGGAGCTGTGAGGAAGAACGACTTTCTTCATTGAAGTTAATCTTGTTTGGATTTCAACGGGAAATTAAGGTCCTAACGAGATCTTGGTGTCTTCGTTCGGCTTGAAAACAGAGGCTTAGTGGTTGCAAATTCGGCGACATAATCCACCGCTCCGGCAATGTCTCCGGCGATGTAATCTCCACCCCTTCCTTCCATTTCCTATGACCTTGCTTTAGGATGGTGGGATGTGGGTTTGGTCGCCGGCAATCGCCGGAGTTTAGAGAGGAAAAGGGGCCGGCTACTCTGTTTCTCGGAAAGGAAGAATGTTTGATGCCGTGAGATGAATCCTTGCATAGGATCCATCGAATCCTCACTGGAGTTTGTGGTACCATGTCGCTGTAGGGAAGGCTGCATAGGATCCATCGAATCCTCACTGGAGTTTGTGGTACCATGTCGCTGTAGGGAAGGCTTGGGCCGGCCTGAATCTCTCAGGCCATCCCATGATTTTGCCGTCCTTGGGTTCTGCCGTGTTTGGGATCAGAACACTCGTCTCCAGTGCCGAGTTTGTATGTCGGCCAAAGGCCGGCACCTCGTCGGAATAGGGCCAAGACCATAGGACAAGAGTACAGGAGAAGATGTGAACCAGGAATCCTTGGATTCCATGGTTTTAGCACCGAGCAAGGGCTCGGTTTGCTGGGGTTAGCGCACGGATCCTCACTGTGCATGGTGGCCGGTGCTCCACCGGAGCCCTGCCGAAGTTCAGGTCCAGCATTGGTCGGAGTTTGGCTGGAATCCGGCGGCGCCATAGCCGGTCGGAGGTGCGGCAACTGTGCAACCTAGGAAGAAGAGGTTATTTCTTCTTTGGTTGTGAAATTGGTTTTTGGTGAACCATCAATTAAAGTTGGTTTAACCTTTTAGAGCCTGGTTATCAAATTGGATTGGGAGCTTATTAATAGGGCTGTGTTAAATCTAATTTAATTAAGAGTAAGTTAAGTTTGGATTAATATTCAATTATTAAGTCTAGACAATCCTTTGATCTAAGCATTAGTTTAATCTGATTAGCTTTATTATGAAATTGGTCCAATCAAATTCAAGTGTAGAAAGGATTGTATCTAAGTTTAAGCTAGCTTGGATATTTTGGAAATTATATAATAATTGTTATAATGTTGGGTTATTAATTATTAAAATTAAATATTATGATGCAGATGACCAGCTGCAAGGTTCACTTTGACCCTTTATGGACTAGTAAGTGAGGTACGTAGTAGGCTAATTATAAATTAGTAATTTAGTAAATTACCTAATTCTCAAAATTTATATTTTTTTAATTATTATTAATATTTAATTTTGCATCGATAATTGTATATTAATAATTTTTTTTTTGTGGCATCATATTTGCATAGTTAATTCTATTGCTTTATTATGTGCAATAAAATATAAAAATTTTAATGCCTTTTGATATTGTTTAATTTTTGCATAATTAATTATTATGAAAAATCACTAATTCAAATAAGTAAAATATAAAAGTTAAAATTTATATTATTATGAAACTAAAAATAATAATATCCAATAATAATAATATTTTTATATATAACATTATCTAAAAATTACAAGAATAATTAAATAATGGATTAATTGGATGTAAATGAATATAGAATTATAAAATATGATACTTTCGGTCTACTATGATATGATGATGATTTGATGACTGATACTGGGATTCATCTCCATAAGAAATATATGTGAAAAATATATCTCTAGGATTAAATGTCGTACTCACCGTGACGTATTTGTAATAAGATAACATATAAACTTAAAAAATAATGATTAAAGATGATATGATAACTATAATGACATATAAATTCTAACAAATAAAGGCATGTATGCTTTGATTATGATAACATGAGAGTTTGAAATGATGATAGTATGATACATAAACTAATTTATAAATATTTCAAAAATCATAAGTATTTTAAAAATATGCAAGTTAATAGTTATGACATGTTAAGCTCATGAAAGTGTTACATGTATTAATTTCTTTAATTATAAGTTTATAATTAGTCCTATTTACTAATTCTGAACTCATTAAATTATGTTATGTTATTTTTTAGCGTCCAAGAAATGAAGGGTTTGTTTGGTTCACGGTAAAAGAGATCGCGGAATTTTATTTTCTACGAAGTAGAATATTTGGTTCACCTTTTTAGGCCCGTCCATGGGAATACTCTATTTCCATGTGATTTAAATTCCTCCATTTTATGGGACATAAAATCGCATCGGTGCTATGGGATTTACTTTTCCACCGCAGCATGTTTCCTTTTTCTTCCTAACATATCCTTCTTTTCCATCGTATATCTTTTTTTCCCGAACCAGCGAGCGAGAAGAGAGAAAAAAAACGCTTCGCTTCAGATTTACGGAGTGTCAACTTATCTAAAACTTTTTTTCTTGATTTAGAATTTTAGTATCTTGATTTCTTGACCATTTTTTATAATCCATATAGAATTTAAAAAAATTAGATGGCAAAAAAAATAATAATTAAAAACTAAAGGATATAATTGATATTCTGCACTATTTTCTTAAGAAAGAAACTGTTCAACCAAATGTGACAGCTTCATTCTTTCTCAGAAAAATGCCTATTTTTCATCAACCAAACGTGATAGTTCCGACATTCTATGCCTGAAAATTTAATTTTCAGATATCCTATTCCTATCTGTAAGTCACTTCCTATGAGCCAAACGAGCTCGAAAAGGGATACAAATAGAATGCTATACCTACCAACCAGCCTAGTTATCTTAGGAGTTAATAAAGACTCGTTTCACTTTTATGTTATCCAATTGTAATAAGAATCTCCATAGTTAGCTATTCCATTTTCTGCATTATGTTAGCTTAGAATGTTTTTGGATGAATGAATATTTCTGTTGTTAGATGCTTTACATGCCTAGCGTACAACAAGTTGTTACTTCTTAGATCCATCCTAGAGTATAGAATGTGACATTATGTCTAACAAAAGTCGGATGTCATAGTTGCTTTCACCAAAAGTTGATATCTTTTTTCTTTTTTCTTTTTTTAAACACATTTTTTTTGAAAAAAACAATATAATTGGAACACTTTCCATTATGCATCAATTATTATAACTTGGGTATGACTTTACAAGCAACTTATATGTTGGTAATATGAAAATATTGATGAGAATAAAAATATTTGATTAAGAATTTAGAGTTTGAGCTTGATCTTCTTTTGATTGGCACAATTGGGAAGACTAATTTTTTCCATTAGTAAAGCTCTCTAGTTGGGACCTTAATATTTGTCCTTGCCAAAAGGCAATCCTTTGAAATCAAGTCAAGTTTATGCTATCACAAAATGGAGAATTAACAAATTAAACCAATATTTTCAAGCATTTTGATATTGGCATGCTAATTAAATCTTGAGTTTAGTGGCCAACATTTTTAATAATGTAAAAAAATCTTACCATATATCAACATTATTTGTCATTTACCTAGGTGATACTTGCACTTGTATCTTATCTATATATCATACAATCCAAGCTATTCCTATATAAAAAACAACGTGGACTAGAGATGGCGTCATGGTCGCGAACCTAGGATGATGCAATCATCTTTGGATGTTGCCAGCGCTGGCGTATAGCCTCTGCGTGGCTATTAGTATGTACGTGAACAGTAGTTTTGGCACCACTGAAGGAAATCTTATGCTTCCTACCAAATGGAAGTCGCATACTTCTGTTCTCAAGAGGAAAACAAGTTTATTCCTCCGAGGATATCCATTCGGATGCGATCTCCCTCTTGGGATGATAGACCAACCTCGTATGATTAAAGATATACATACCGATATCCTTGGAGTACACCTTCCTTGCGTCAGGATAAGGATAGCGCATGCAGGCCCACTCCTGACAACGCTGGAACGACGCCAATTAATTCGCGCACGGACCCATTCGAGTTGGTCCCCATGTCATATTGAAAGGGTGTAAATTGGGTGTCGCGAGGTGGGTGCATTGTTATTAGCACATGGCTCACATGGTCCTGTGACAGGTGATTTCGTCGACTTATGCAATCACGTGACACATGGGGAATTGAACTCTGCAATATGTTTTCGTGTGATGCTGATCTCTGGGGAAACGTGATCTCGTCGATCTGGACCGTCCAATGGAGGAGAGCGTATCGTCTGTTCAAGGTGGCCTTGAGTCTCTCCCGCGTGTTATAATTTAGGCTTGGTTAGGGGGGCAACTGTAAATATGATCACATCTAAATTTGAATGACAAAAAGTTTATTTTGATGATTTAAACATTAAATATAATTTATTATTTTTAAAATACTCAAATTTAAAAGCCCCATATATATATATAAAGAGATTAAAAATATTTTATTTTATATTAATTGTAATATCATTTTTTAATCAATATATTATGATTTTTTAAATATTTTAAAAATAATAGATCATATGACGTTGGTATAAAAATTTTTATCATTTAAACTTAAATCTATTAGGTGTGGATAGAATTTTTTTGAAGTATAATTAAGTTCATATATAATTGAAGAAGCATTATGATTAGGTTTTTTAAAGTTTATAAGAGAAAATAATATTTTGAAAAAAAAAAATCTTGCCTTATCCTTACCAACACAACCACCGCTCTTTAGAACAATAGGATATGCGAATATTCGATTTATATTCTTTTGTAGTATTAAATTCTTACTTATTGGAATTTTTTTTTTTTTTTTTTTCCTCCTTGATTATCCCGCTTAACTAATCCTGTGACCCCTGCCCCTTTCATCGCTGATTCTCTCTCTAATGGCCAACATTTGAGCGAAAAAGAGGAACGAATGAGCAAGGGCGGACCAAGCCTCATGCATTATTAACTCAAGAACATTTTTGTCTTCTATTATTTAGATTAATTTTAATCAAAGTTTAGTAATAAAAATTAGTTAAAGGGCCTATTTGTACATTTCTACAAATAGACAATCTAAAATTTCAAGATTACTGTAAAAAAAAATCTAAAAAATATTTATTTTCAGAGCCTATCTTATTTTCACTCCGTTCGCGAAACGAGTTCCACGTACGCATCACCGTCATCCTTAGGAGGTACAACTGTCATGAGACAACCGGCAATTGCCCGTCGCTGCAAACTCCAGAAACGCTGCAGAAGCCGTTATGGTGGTAGACCACGAAGAGGGGCGTGAAAATAAAAGCCAAGAAGACGGGGAAGCGACGAGGGCCTCAGTCGTCAGGGTATTTAATGGCCTCCGCTTCCTCCCTAATTCCCTCTACCCTCCTCCTCTTCGCACCATTCGCCGCCTCTTTCTCTTTCGCAACGAGAGACGGGTCCACGGATTTAGAGAGAGAGAGAGGGTGGGAGGTTGTCACCGCTCATCCCTTCTTCCAGCTATCCTTCTTCTCTGTTGCCATCTCTCCCAATTCCATCACTAGCCTTTTCTCTTCTTCTTTCTTGGATTCTATTTTTTCTTTCTTTTTTTGCTTCCAAGAAGCCATTTTTATGGGAAGATAGAGAAGAAGTTTCAAATATTTCTTTTTAAGTGCATGTATACATACTCTGAGAGGATTCTTTTGGAGATATTTAGATAGACAGAGGAGAAGGTGAGAGATGAAGTACGTATTGGTCACAGGGGGTGTGGTTAGTGGGCTGGGCAAAGGGGTGACGGCCAGCAGCATTGGAGTCGTTCTCAAGGCGTGCGGGCTCCGCGTCACCTCCATTAAGATCGGTAATCTTGCTTCCTCTTTGGATCTTTTAGTGTCAGTGGTCGATTCTGGTTGTTTTTTTCTAGTTTCTCATTTTCTTTGAACAAGAAAGAAAGGTTCTTTTCTCGTTTCTTGGGGTTTTAGAGGTTTCAGCGGGTAATATTCTTTTGTTTTATCGAGGAATCCGTGATTGTGGTTCTTGGTGGCTGGAAAGGTTTGTGTTTTTATGTAGGAATCTGTGAAGCATTTTTGTGTGTTGTTGCTTAGTGCATTGCAAGGTTGGATTTTTTTTTTTTTCTTTTTCCTCGTTTGTTTAATTTGATGCCATTGGAGATTGTGGATAATTTGTTTCGTTCTTTACGTTTTCTTTAAATTTCTATGTTCTTTTATGTACTTTGACATTTGCTTTTAGTTTATTTAGCGAAAAGAATCATTTTGTTTTTTCGTTATTTAGGGAATTGAAAGATTGGATTTTTTCTTCTATTAGACTTCATTTCATGTCATTGGAACTAATGGGTAATTTATTTCTTAGTTTATTTTAACTTCCCTTTAATTTCTCTGTGCTTTTAAATACCTTTTATTTGTTAGTTAAAGTGGCACTACAGAAACCTAATGAGCCACGGCCTTTCTTATTTTTATTTCTCCTCTAATCTCAAACTGTGACAATTCTGGAAAAAAACATTTTAGTCTTCCAGATTCCCTGTTCACAAACTCGTTGCTTCCTTGCAGGAAAATTTTAGGGTTATCTAGTTATGTGTGCTTCTCTTTATCTTGAACAAAATTAGTTCAAGCTAAAGAAAAGTAAGGAAAGAAAAGAAAGAGATGAAGTGATAGAGCGGTTTCTTTTCCCCCTTTTGATTTTTTTTTTTTTTAAAAAAATTTATGTTCTTCTGGTAGAGATAGTGGAGAGGAGGACTGTACTTGTCATGTGGTTTAATTCTTGTTTTGACTAATTGTTGGGTTTGGGGACCACCTTTTCTATCCTTATATGCTCATTTTGACTCAAGTGAAAAAGAAGAAGATTGAACTCAGCTTAGAAATGGCGAAATTTTTTATTAGTTCATTTTTTCTCTTTCAATCACTTTCTCCAACAGTTTTATTGTTTCTACTGTTCATAGCTTTAGGTTTTTGGAATTTAATTGTATATCTGATAGATTGGGAAGCAGTTTCAATATCATCGTTTTTACCCGTCTGGTAAATGTTTTTGTTCCAGTGACACATGATTTTATCATTGACATGTGCAGATCCATATCTGAACACTGATGCTGGAACTATGTCCCCGTATGAGCATGGGGAAGTGTTTGTTTTAGATGATGGTGGTGAGGTAGGGAAGTTCTGGAGATTGTATTTGTTTTGGGCCTGAATATTGCCATCATGTCATCATTTGTGATTCCTCTTTCTGATTGTTTTAATGTTAAGTTCATCTGGTGATATGTTGTAGGATTTTTTCAGTTGTCATAATCATGATCGGTCATTTTATTTAGCTATGCTTCTAAAATATCTCATAACTGTTTGTCTCCTAAGTCTGAAAGCTGTAGTTTAAACATGCCTTGGGTTTGCATTTTTTTCATTTTGACTACCTTCTTTTTCCTTAAACCTAACCTTATTCTTTTGGGTTTTGTTTTGTTCATTTGATGTAAAACAGTTTACGAGAATCTTTATTTCATCTGCTATCCTTTTACTTGGTGAAAAGTTTCCAAAAATGAAACTCGCTATCTTTATGGGTTAGTTTCTCAGCTAAGCGAAATTATGGAGCCTAACAGGTGTTAGTTTTTTAGGTGGATCTGGATCTTGGAAACTACGAACGGTTTTTGGATATTAAATTAACTCATGACAACAACATCACAACTGGGAAAATTTATCAGGTATTGGAATTATCAGCTTAAATTAACTCATGACAACAACATCACAACTGGGAAAATTTGTCAGGTATTGGAATTATTAGCTCTGCTTTCTGAACTTGTATGTAAAAGTCTCAGTTCATTATTTCAGATATTTGGTCTTACCAGAAGATATTAAGGTTAAATTTAGCTCATAGCATTTGTATATTCAGAATTCTCCAGTCTAGCACAATTTCACTTTCCTTGAATTTTTTTCTCAAAATCTCTCAACTATTTCTTTGTGCTTTGTGTAGTTTGTCATTGACAAGGAGAGAAGGGGAGATTATCTAGGGAAAACGGTTCAGGTGCGTCTTAATTGTTAGCACTATTATCCTGCTTTTATGTCTACTGGCTCATTGAGGTAATATCTTCAGTGGGAACCTTCACCTGTTTACTTTTTCCTGGCTCCTGTAAAGGTTGTGCCCCACATTACTGATGCCATACAGGAGTGGATTGAGCATGCGGCTATGATCCCTGTTGATGGCAACGAAGGGCAAGCTGATGTTTGTATCATAGAATTGGGTGGAACAATAGGTACCTTATTGTTATTTTTTATTTTTCTTAAAGAGGCCTTGTTTCATTTCTTTCCATGTTGATACATTACACTTTCTTTCAATAGTCATGTAGGTGTGCTACAGCAGTCACCATCAACATAATGACAATGATATTCTTGATGCAGGGGATATTGAGTCGATGCCATTTACTGAAGCATTAGGTCAATTTTCTTACCGTGTAGGTGAGGTGATTATGCCCACACATTGTATATTTATTTTTTCTTTTTAATTAAGTATCAACTTGCTTTGTGATTCTATTGCAGAGTGATTTTTTTTTGTCCTAATGGTTCTTTGTTCAGGGCCTGGGAACCTTTGCCTAGTTCATGTCAGTCTTGTGCCAGTTTTGAACGTAGTAGGTGAACAGGTATGTAATTAAAATTTCTAACTCAATATTTACCCTCAAGAAATGTTTCTTAAATGAACCATTTTCTCTACATGTAGAAAACTAAGCCCACCCAACATAGTGTTAGGGGGCTCAGAGGACTTGGATTGACTCCAAATATTCTAGCTTGTCGTAGTGCAAAGGTATCTTCCTAACTCCTTTTTCTCTCTATACCTTTGGTTTTTCAATCGTTTTTGTTGCTATTGTTGTAGTCTCTGATCAATCAGTTGAATTTTTCTGGCAGCCACTTGATGAAAATGTGAAGGAAAAATTGTCAAAATTTTGCCATGTTCTGGTATTGTAGTGCAACAAGATATAGTTAATGTGCCTTATTAGGACATATGTGATGGTGGTCTTATTAGTTAAACTATATCTGTTCCTGATTCATGTAAAATTCCTGTTGCAGGCATCAAATATAGTTACCCTCTATGATGTCACAAACATTTGGCACATTCCTTTGATATTAAGGGTAGGTGATATTAGCTTTCTGTTTAAATTATCTTGCTCCTACTGAAATCTTTGTTTTGCCTTTTCAAACTGCCTAGGGCAGTCCTTGCAAAGTCAATTTAATCAATCATGTGGTTTTGTTGTTTCCATTAGGACCAGAAGGTACATGAAGCTATTTTAAGAAGACTGGACCTTTTAGGGTTTGTCTGCTAAACTCAACCGTTAATTTTAAGTAATTGTACTATCTAGCACTTGGGACACAATGAATATTCATATTATTGTAGGTACTGTTACTTTTTCCCTTTTTTTTTGCTGCATAACAATTTTATCTCCATTATATTCAGTGTTGCTGGGGAGCCCAAGTTGGATGAGTGGATGTATAGGGCAGAAATCTGTGACAAGTTGCACAATCCTGTGGGTTTCAAGCACTTAACTCATTTCTAGTTCTTGTACTGTATGTAACCGTCAATTTGTGTTATATTGATGCCTTTTGTGACCTACAGGTCAGAGTAGCCATGGTTGGAAAATATACCGGTCTTTCTGATTCTTATCTTTCAGTATTGAAGGTAAATTTCTTCTCAGCTTTCTCTCTATATACTGTTTCTTAATTCATTTTCTTTTTCTGTAGGTTTCTATTTGTGTAAGAGCATGTACATGTCATGCTAATTCTGTTAATCTGTTCAATTTCCGGACGTGGCATGCAGCCCAGTACCTTTCTCTCCCACCCCTACCTTCCAACAATCGCTCTAGTATGTAAAAACACCACTCTTGGACAACTGTTTTCATGTCCATTCTTGTGGTTTGATATTTTTATTATGACTTTTCTTTAATATATATACTGTGCTTTTCTTAATATATATGTTTTGAGGTTTTGGAAATTGTTTGAAAAACAGTCTATGCAGCCCTCTGACCACCCTTCGTAGGGTTTAGGCTTCATAGGGGTTAGCCTTCCCTTATACGTGAATGGGCTGCATTGTTACCCTCTGCCTCCTTTCTAAAATCTTTTCATAGTTTGCCAAATCTTTTACTGATTCATATCTAATTTTCTACTTTTATCTATTACCATGGATATATTTATTTTTAAGATATTTTTTGAAATGCAAACCACCCGCATAAGTGTCTGATATCTCCTAGACATTACAAAGTACCTAGGCCATCCACATGCCATGGCAATTTTTGAAATATTGAATTTGCGTATAAAATGTCTTTGAGGATAAAACGGTTGATATTTCTGTCAATCTTGCATCTCTTGGTTCAAACACTATAATATTCTGCACCACCCAGCATTAATGACCTATGTTTCAGACAGGGCAATATGTCTTTTGGACTATGATAAATTATAGTTGGAAGTGGCGGTGGAAACAGCAACAGAACATCTCCTATTTGGGCTTTGTATTATCTCACACAAGGCTGTTAAGATGCCATCTCTTGGCTTTTTTATGGAGAAAAACCATATTTTCTGCTGAAAAGATGTGGTTGGCAGTCAAGGTTAAGAGTGTTTGGCCCATTGATAATACATCTTTTACTAAAAATGCACATCAAATGTTACATTGCTTGCTAGGCGTTAATACTCTATTTTAATTTGGTATCGATCATTAAATTTTGGGTGCTTTGCTGCTGCTTTTGCTTGGCTTGTTCTTGTTTGATGCGAACTAGATGCTTAGTATAATGTTGAAATCAAGGGGCACGTTTTAAATTTTAAAAGAACTCATGACTGTAGAGTGAAGTGTAGATGTTCAAACACCCAAGTGATGCTGCTATCCAACAAAGTACTTCTAATTCTTGGAAGCCATACCGTACGCATGGAATTTGCTGCTTTGCAAAGATGAGAGAATTAATGCATATTATGTTCATTGGTCATCTTCCCATTTATTTTAACATGTAATTTCTTGGTAGAAGAATTCTTGGATATTTTATGAGGATAGGGTTGATAATTAGCCAGAATTGAATTTTTTGGGGTTTCAGCCACTAGTTCAAACAGGCTACGAGCCTCAAACTTTTAGTGTATATAGAAGCATCTAAAGTAGATGCCTCAAACTTTTATAGGCATCTAAAGTATGAACCATTCAATTTGTTTAGTTGGATATGATTGAGTTTCAATTTATGTTGCATCTTGTGGTGGTTGACTATATATACTTTAATGATGGATATGATGTTCTCAGATGATGTGTTTTTTCAAGTCATAGCTATACCTTTTATCAGTCCTTTTAATTGTAAACCTGTTTCCAGGCTCTACTGCATGCATCTATTGCCTGTCATCGGAAACTTGTGGTTGATTGGGTTCCTGCTAGTGACCTTGAATATGCTACTGCAAAAGAGGTTTATTGCTTGACTAAGTCCCTATTCCCTTATATTTTTATCTTTCTCAACTTCTAGCATTGGAAATGTTTTTCTGTTTATTGTGTATAGGCACATAATCTTTATGAAAAGGCATGGAGTCTTTTGAAGGTGAGCTACTCCTTTGCCAATGGTGCTAGTGTTTTATTGTCGAACCAGATTGCTAATGCTCTCTTTCTAGTTCCTCTTGCATTGTGCTTTATTATTTCTTATGTTTCTCTTGCGGTCATCTAAATAGTATTTCATCTCAGGGTGCAGATGGTATACTGGTTCCAGGTGGCTTTGGGAACAGGGGAGTGCAAGGGAAAATTCTTGCAGCAAAATATGCCCGAGAAAACAATATTCCATATCTTGGCATATGTCTTGGAATGCAAATTGCTGTTATTGAGTTTGCACGTTCTATTCTCAACATGCAAGATGCGAACAGCACAGAGTTTGACCCTTGCACAACAAGTCCATGTGTCATTTTTATGCCAGAGGTCAACTTGGTTTTAAAACTATCTTCAAAATCACTCATTTATATTTCAAATTTATTTGATTATGATAAGTCTTTCTATGTTATGATTTGGGAGTGAAATTTGCAGGGTTCAAAAACTCATATGGGTGGAACAATGCGACTTGGGTTGAGGAGGACATTTTTCCATGTCACTGACTGCAAATCTGCAAAATTGTAAGGACTAGACATCCCTCATTAAACCTTACTTGTTTCTATAATGCATGTTTTGGCAGGTGGAGTCTATCCCTTTGCTTCTATAAGGGAAAGAAAGGAAAAAAGAGAACTTGATTTGTAGTTTTTTCCTCTTTCTTTGGTAGGTATGGCAATGTGAGTTATGTTGATGAACGGCATCGACATAGATATGAGGTCTGTTTTATTGCATTGCTATGTATAGCATATTGTTGATCTTGTAATGACATGATTGTCTGGTATCTGTTGTATCTGTTGACTTCTGTTCTAGTAATATGAAAAGTTCTCTCTCTTTTATGCTGATGTTTTTTTTTTTGAGCATCCCTGCCATATATTGGGGTATTAGGTTTTTATATTATCAATTTATACATGTTTATATACCAATCCAGGTAAACCCTGATATGATCATGGAACTTGAAAGAGCCGGTCTTGCATTTGTAGGTAAAGATGAATCTGGAAGACGTATGGAGGTATGCATGTGAATTTATGCAATTGATTTTTTCTTCCTGCTTTTGTGGATGCCTTTTGCATTGCTGATGTATCTGTTTTAATCATTTTGGTCCTTGCAGATACTTGAGCTGCCTTTGCATCCATATTTTGTTGGAGTGCAATTTCATCCAGAGTTCAAGTCAAGACCTGGAAAGCCCTCAGCTCCATTTTTAGGTGGTGTCACTTTTTCTGGTGCACCAAAAAAATGATGAGATACAATTATTTTGATCTAATTTACTTCCATTAAAGGAAACAAAAAAGATACAAGGTTTCTTTTTACTAACAAAATAGCATTCTAAGACATGAGGCTCATGCCACTGTGTGGTCTAGGAAGGGTCATATGGGTGCAGCCTTATATCTTAATGTGAAGAGGCCATTTTCATATTTTAAACCTACGGCACTCAAGTTATAATAGAGCAACATTACTGTTGTGCTAAGGCCTGGCCTAGGTCTTTTCATTGGTGCCAATGCATTTGCTTATTTATTTATTTCCACATTTAAAGCTCCTATTTTCTCTCTTTTAAGGTTAAGCATCAGAAAGATGTGCATAATCTTATTTTCCTTGAGTTAAAACAACGCACTAATTTAGTAACGTGGAAACCATTTTGGCCTTCTGGGAGCTTAAAAACCTAAATCTGGCACATAAGCGGTTATTTATGTTGACAGGAAATTAGCATGTTGCATGATTTCAGTGATTGGCTCGCTGTATTGTTGTACATGTATCAGCAATTGTGGTTGCTTTCTTCACCTTCTGAATGTGGGTAGATTGATAAAAAAATAATGTAATTGGAAAAATACTAACATTCGTGGACATGTTTGCTTGATCTGGCACTTCTCCTCCCTTTTAATATTTGATGCTTAACCAAGCTATTTGCAAGCTGTTCCCAGTATTGAAGATGGTACATGATCAACACTCAAGGTATATGCATTAGTATATCCCTTATTTCCTGAAATAGCAGTTCTACATGCAGTTGGGACCTGGGACTCTTCTTGATGGTTTGTGATTCTTGAACAAAGACCTAGGGAAAATTAATCTCAATCTGAATGCAACAGTTTCCTCTATTTGATTGCTGTGCTATATATGCTTTGTTTTCCTTGATGAGCATATAAATTCAAAATTTTTGTTACTTATTTATTGTATGTAATAGAGGGTAGGCCTTCATGCAATGGTAAAGTTTCGTACATCTAACCCTCCGTGGTGGTGGGAGCCTTCTTCATTGGATGCCCTTTTTTATTTATCATACGTAATGTTTCAACCAGGACACGCATCATCAGTATGTGGAAATGTAAACACATGTACGTGCACTTGAATTCTCTGATCTACGGTTGAGAGAATCTGACATGTTGCACCTATTTTTGATGCTGAGACAGTCTCTGTGTGGCATGAACAAATAGAATAGTTGATGAGCCTCATTAATAATAATTTACAGTAGGGATGTACAATCTGGTATTTAAGTCACATCAACATGCACAATCTGTTATTTGAGTGTGCTAAAACTGGCATCATTGAACCAGATAGTAAATGTAGTTTCTTTTCTTCATATTTATGAAGTTTACCTTTTAAGAATTTGTTTTCTATGGCAATGATAATGTCTACTGTGTGTGAATGAGGGCTAAAGTTAAGATCTATTAGTTTGGCAATGTCAAAAGTTACTTTGTTATCTCATTCTAGTGATCATAGTTGTGTTCATTGTTATCTTCGAAGGCATGCATGTTGTTAATAGCTGTTGCATACAAGGATCTTCGATTTCATTGCATTTTGTTATCTAGAGACTTGACATTACTGCAGTATTTCAAGTAATGTGCTTGCATAAATTGATGCATCAAGTTGTTATTGATAGATATTGGGCTCAACCTGTCCTGTATACATCATGGCAATCATTTTTTATTTCATTTTTTCAATTCACATTCCTGTTTTTGCTGGCATATCTGGTTCAAACTTTGGAGGTTCATGGTTTATTTACACTCAATAAATTGGGCATTGTCGTGTGTCCTTATTCACTTTAATTTACAGTCCCTGCCTGACAAGCCTGCATTTTCACTCTTTAATAGGGCTTGTAGCAGCCTCATGTGGGCAATTGGATGCCTTGCTGCAAGGTATCAGCCATTCTAACCAGCTGCTAACCACAAAAAATACTCCAAGCAATGCTGCTTCAAAGCTGAATGCCTGCCAAATTGGGAATACCAAGAATCCTGCAAAAAGCCTAGTAGAAGGGAGCTTCTACTCCAATGGTAATGGCGTGCATGTCTAACAGAACTCTTGGTTTGGTTCTAGAGTTGGAGTTATTATTGCCAGTTTTGACATTTGATTTGGCCTGTACAGTCTGTTGAAAAGGGAAACATTTGTATACTTCTAGGGTCAGTCTCAGCCTTGGAGCTTGTTCCAAGGTTTTAACAGGGAACGGCCTGTACGTATTTTTGGGTGGTTTGGATAGGGTTTGACAGGTCTTTCGTTTCTTGATGGATGGAAATGATTTCGTTCCTGAACAGCTCTTTTTTATTGGCTCGGCAAATGAAAGCATGGTTTTGGCTTCATCTGCGTATGGGATCATACATAGAGTATTTTGGCACCCACACATTTTGTAGCTCTCCAGAGCATGGTTGGTCTTTAGAGAGTGTTGTGAATAACCTTTATGGATGAAATGATCGCGGCATGCCGTTAAAGAGAATGTATTTGAATCTCACCTTTGTTATTTATTTTTCTTTAGCCGTATGTTCTTATTTAATGCTGCTTAACAAGAAGATAGTAGACATACAATCTGCATTAAAATAAGGCTGAGGTTCACTTCTGTCCAATGGAGCTATCAAAACTTGAGAATTCTCTTAAAATAAGAAGACCTGGGATGAAGCACTTCAGAGCTTCTTCCTGGTTGGAAAGGAGTTGGTGGAGGAAAGGAACTCTTTATATATATTGGTTTAAGATTCTGGGAATTATATAAAAATTTATCAATATATTATGCATTAGAAATCCCCAAAAAAAGGGGAATATCTTAATGTTTATGTAGAGAACGGGAAGTCCAAGAATTTTAAAGTTTCATGTTTTGCGTTTTCTCTGGGTTCATGCAGGATATGTTTGAAAATTCTGAACTGGTATAAGAACTTTAGTGTGGAAAAATAGTTTCCAACAATGACACAACTCGATGAACATGCCGTATAATATGACCATGCTTCTGGTAGATGCGAAAGTGGATAATCTTGTAATTTGTTGGATCAGGTTTGGCCTGATACCGTAAACTAGTGGTGTATAACCCACATAAAGTTTTTTTTTTTTTTTTTTTGCTTTAATTTAATTATTCTTTGCTTTCCAAGCCTTAACAGTGATAATTGCCATCATGTATTTGATAATTATTGCAGGACTACTTGCAACAGAGAATAAGTCGCAAGTTGTAAAGGAGTTACAGATTCAAGTGATATTGCAATGCATATTGACAAGATGAAGTATTAGAACAGAGTTCATTCTCTAAGCATGGAACTTAAATTCCTGTTGATATTATACAACAAGTAATTCTAATTATCACACTTATGGATCAAAGGAGTGTGCTAGGAAGTAATAGTCGTCAAAAGAAAGTATAGGGATGATGCGGCTGTACATGAAATAGAAATGTTGAAGTGCAGAAATTGAAGCTTAGATGAAATTGAAGATCAACACCCTCCAAAATTTTCAGATCATCATGGTCCTTGCATGCTTCGTAAATAGACATGCAAGCTCATCGATAAAATGATAACTTCTTGCAAGGTGCCGACCTAGGTTAGGTCAACGGGGGGGAATGCATCAAAACACATAAGAAACTGATAAATTTTGTACAGTAAAGTATTGTACAAATTTGAATGATTGCCATATGTGCCATTTTGGATATGAATGACTATTGTTCATCCATAATTTATGTTTGTGCCGGCATTAATAACTATTACACTATTTTTCAAATATAATAGCAGCAGTTTTCATATGTACGGAGGCTATCCAACCACGTATGATGCCTTATGATGCAAAGCGTGTATTACATAGGATCCGTTCTCCATTGATAAAGTATTTGGTCTTGAGCAGTGCTATGAGGTACTGGTGCTGTTATTCCAAAGATAGACGGATTTTTATTAGGCGGTTTTAGTTGTTTGAAAATCGAGTGACTTTGCCTTGAGAGAAGTGACCAACCTCATAGGTGGCGGACAACCTCAAAAGTTTTTATATCATGCTTAGATCCCACCAAAGCCTATATTTATTTAATAAAATAATTATATCAAAAATACATAAATTTATTTAAAATTTTTATAATATATATATATATATATATATATATATTAATTATATCAATTTATAATATTTATTTAGTCAAGCATAATTTTTTTTGATCAACGATAACTTGATAGATAAAAAGAATAAAATGCTTAAATAATACATATGTGGTATAACGCCAACGAAAGATAAAAAAAATATAAAAAATTATTATTTTTTATATTTTACTTTAATGTCAGCATGAATCTTTTTTTTATTTCTATTTTTTCATCTCCCAGTGCCATCTAGCATCACCTTAGTTTTTTTTCCCATCTACCATGCTAATTAAATGATTCATTGAGTCATCATTACTGTTATAAAAAATATATTTGATTAAACAAATTATATAAGTTGATATATTAAATTAAAATATATATATATACTTAATTGAAAAGGGAAAAAATATAAAAATTTAATTATAAATTTTAAATACAGTCATGTGCTTATAACGTAATTATCTCTTTCTTTAATCCTAGCTAGCTTCCAAGCATCTTCTTCACAGGTCGATGGTACTCGATGCTCGGAATCCAAAGCGAACCAAACCATAGGGAATACCTCCACTCTGGTAGTTAACATCTTCTCGGATCCCCAACGACCTCGAGTTCTCAATTCTTGTATAGTCTCTTTAAATGGTTAACTAGTCTATACCTTTGGCAACTGAGCAGAGGCATCCGAATTTCTATATGCTTTTAGGAGCACAAATTTGTTCCACATTCCCCCTTGATTTCTAGCAACTTTTGATGGTCCAGTGATTTCAGGGCAGGAGGTGCTGTGCTCCAAGAGCCTATCCCATCCCAAACTTCTACTTATGCGTACATTCAGCGTGTAAACTTAAGCTAGATAAGGGCTAAGGGTGCTATGACTAACCCACCTTTGAACTGCTTTTCACTGGTAATCTTTGGTGTACTAGCTAGAATTGCTAATGTGATATCCCAAATTTAGTCTCATATTAGATGAGAGAGAAATATGCTATGTGCATATAACTCAAGTCCACTTACTATCCATTAACCTTCACTCAAGTTTTTGGACCACGTAGTTTCGATCCGCTAACGAATTTTATTGGGCTAGCAGATGGGCTTGGGGCGTTACAAATGATATCAGAGCTGATCCGAGTGTGCTTGGGGCATTACAAATGGTATCAGAGCCGACCTAAGTGTGCCGAAGTTGGTCGGCATGAAGAAATGGCGACACATGGGGCGGTGGTAGAGTCCCGCCATGGTGTAGAGCCACCCTTGCAACACATATGGGCGCCATGGCGTAGAGCCACCCTTGCAAAACACATGGGGCGATGGTAGAGTTTTGTCATGGTGTAGAGCCACCCTTACCGTTTCGCCATGGCGTAGAGTCACCTTTGCAACACACATGGGGCGGTGGTAGAGTCTCACCATGGTGTAGAGCCATCCTTGCAACACTGCCACCCTTGCAACACCAATGATCGATATTATGCTTTTGAGATGATGTGATACGTGATATATCCCGATTTATCCAATATATCTCGCCAAACGACTATGGCTATTCTGTGTGAGGCTAGGATTTCTGTACCCGCCAATCCGGTCGAACTAGGATTACCCAGGATAAATCTTTTTCGTAGGTAGTGCGGTGTGGATTTTAACTCGTCTGAGCCATGACTCATGACCAATTTTAATGAGAAAAATTAATGAAAATTTACCTTTTTGTTTTTCTCCCCCTACCCTTGAATTACATTGAACACTGTGCTAGTATCCAAAAAGAAAAACAATAAAACTGCAATAATTTAATAAACATATTGTAAAGTTGGAATAGTTTGGATTAAAAAATTAACCATATAATATTTTTCATGCTATATGTACGTGTTAAATAACTTTTACATGTTATTAGTAGCTTCTAAATGTTATTTAAATACCAAAAAAAAAAAAAAAAATAACGGCATTAGATTTCATGGTGTAATGTGCCTATTTTTGAGATTTAGGAGTAATGTAAAAATATAGAAGTTATCTTAATTGTAGTAAGACTTCTAATATAGAAGAGTTTTATTTTATTTGAATTCTATCAATTTTATTATTATTATTATTATTTAAAAAAATTATTAATTTTTAATCTATAAATTTAAATTAATTAAACTTTTTTAAAATATAAAATTTTTTAATCTAACATATGCATTTTATTTATTTTTCTCTTCTTTGGCTGTAAATGTTACGAAAGTGACACATTAAAAAAATATTATAAAAAGTCTGTAATTTTTTATCTTATTTTTTCTCTTTAAAATTTAAATCACACTGGCATGTAACTAATTATTTGAGATGACAGAGTTAAATCAACAATAAAAGATATTTCTAATAATTTACAACTTTAAATTGGAAATAAAAGTATTTCTGATCATTTACAACTTTTCCTTCGCGAACAAAAGCTTTCATTCTTCCTGGCTAAAAAGATGAATGCTGAAACTACTTCTATTGCTGCCCAATAATAATAATAATAATAATAATAATAATAATATTATTATTATTATTATTAATAAAAGGGCATCATGTTAGCACGACAGGTGCCCCCCTCTCCTTTTCTCTTTCTCTTCCTCCTTTTAGCGACATGTTAATGCGATGCCGGGATGGAAGTACTCATTTCATGTATGCAATTAACGAATATGTGCATGGCCCTTTTCACCTTTTTCTTTTCTTTATTCTCCTCCCTGCTTGTCGACCGCGCATAATATCGCAGCACAGCTACTCCCTCGCACTCGTTATTAATTAGTGATCCTTGAGACAAGCATTTGTAAGAGAGAGATCAGTACAAATACTCCTTAACAAAATATGATTGAAACCACTCTAAGAACTAACAAATATCACTAGGATGAAACAAAATAAGGACATTGTATTGCTAAATCTCATACTGTAATATCCCAATCTTCAATCTAATGATATGCCATAGTACGAACTCTATAAAAATAATTTTAATTTTGAAATATTATTGTAAGTTTAATTGTACTATAAAAGTGAACCTCAAATGAAGTCGATATAGATTTATATGGAGCTGTCTACTACTGTGATTTTATTTAAGTTTAAAAATTTTGTAGGTTTAATCAAATATTGATCAAAGTTTTACAAATGACATTTCAAGATAATTTCTTCTGAAATTTTATTTTCTTATCATTCTTAAGTTAAACCAATTTTTTGAGAATTTTATCCTAAGTAGAAGTATCTTAATTTGTTATTGGATAAACAATTATTTTTTGAAAATTTTTTATTTTGTCCTTGAGAGGGAGAGTTAGTTTTTTGATCCTTAAGGAATTTGATTTTTTGGATACTTTTGTTAAATTTAAATGAAAGATATTCTCTTATTTATATGAGAAATCTTAAGTAAATGAAAAAAAAAAGAAATAAAAGAAATGAGAACATTTAATTTAGAATGAAAATAAGCTGTATAGTCTAAGTAACCTGTTTAGCTGTACATTTAATTAGGTGATGTGAGTAGATGGTTTATGTAAGCCTAAAACCAAATAGTAACCTATGATAGGAAGGACTATTTGGGTTTCATTATAAAAAGGCTAGATCCCTCTTCTCTCGTTAAGTGTGTTCAATTTCTTCTCATTAAAAAACCATCTATTATGGGAGAAAGAAGAGGAAAATTTAAGCCTTAAGTGTTCTTATTGAATGCTTCCTTAGATTGAAGGATTTTCTATAGATCTTGCACAAATAAAAGATGGCACAAATAAGTGCAATATTAAATTTTGAGTGTTATTTGGAATTCTAAAATACACACACCACACACGCATATTAAGTAGATTTGATTACATTCGAATGTAGCTAAGTTCAGGATCGAGTCATCTTTTTCACCTTCGATCCACACAAATTTCGAAACCATCCTATCTTTTTCACTTTTTTATCTTTAGGATTGAGGATCCAAAGGTGAGGAAGGCGATCGAATCTTGGCTTGGCTACATTTGGATGGCTAGTAAGTGGGCTAATGGCTTAGTTAGTTAATTAGGCTAACTAGTTAATCAGGCCCAAGTCCAGAGAAGGATTTAAAGTCCAGAATATTATATGGGCTTAGGCTTTGGATCAGCTATTGGATTATAACACCATAACTAGAAATTAGTTCAACTAGTATATTATTTTGCTGAAATTAATTTTACTTACGATAGATTAAAAATAGGTTTAAGTAAATTAGTCATGAGTCAATTTTATTAATTCTCTAGTGACTCAGCTAAATTTAGATAAGGCCAATTGCTGATTAGTTGGTGGATATTTTCTTTGAATATGATTAATGTATATTTTGAGGTGAATAAGCTTAGGTAGATGTAATAGTTAATATAAGCTAGCAGGGGCATTTTCATAAATATAATGAAGTTGTTTGAAATAGCAATATTATGAAATAAATAAATCTTGGAAAGTTAGTTAAGCAAGGGTTAGTAATTTTTGAGATAGAGGGATAAAGTGGTAATTTTTAAATTATGGGCTAGAAGGGCAAAATGATAATTTTTTAATTATGAATTTTAATGGATTAATTAATTGTTCATGTTGAATTATAGGCGATCATTGACTGGTTTGACTTGCATTGAGGAAGTTATTTTGGAATAGTGATTTGAGGTAAAAGTTCTATACCTACTATTATGCAATATATTTCATGTTTTGCATGCCTGCATTTATCATGGTTTTATTGTTGGATTTAAATTGAGCATGAAGGTTTACTGTGGAGCTGTTTATATATGGTAGTATATTATTTTGATACGAACAGCTTTGGTTTTGATTCAAGATTATGAGTATGGTTTGTTGAGATTTGTTATTGTGATGTGGTATTTGTGGCATTGTTGGTTATGAGATGTGTGTGTTTGTAGTGTGGTATTTGTGGTCTTGTTGGTTATAAGATTTGTGGCCTGTGTGGCCTTGTTGGGTATGAGATTTGTGGCCTGTGTGGCCTTGTTGATTATGAGATGTGTGTGTCTGCTATTATTAATATGTAATACTAGTTCTAGCAGTAGTGGTTATCACCAACTACCTAAACCAGCAGCACTGAGAAAGGACATAAGAGTCGTGAGAGACCGATCTAGAATAAAGTTATGATCTGAGTGATTCGGTGTGGCCGTTTATTATGTTGGGTACTAGTATAGAAACCAACCTATGTGGTTAGGTTGTTAGACACGTATTACTAGCATATGATTTGCCAATATGTATTAGCAGTATGCAAAAGATTAAGTTGTGTATTTGTGGTTATGTTGGTGGTTTTGACATTTAATTATGGTTATGTTGATGATTATAGCTTTTATTCTAGTTACGATTGGTATATTGCTATGGTTAGTTTTTTAGATGATTTATGGATAAGCTATGTTACTTTCCATAAATAAATATTTTAATATATTATAATCTTAGTTTTATTGGCATATTTATGATGGTATGTGTAGAAATTTTATTAGGCTTTTAGCTCGTTACCTCTTTTACCATGTTTCAGAGGATGAACAGCCTACCCGTTGAATTAGGAATTAAGAGATAATCATGAGGAGTAAGAATGAAAGTAATTTTCTAGTTCTTTAGTCATTGTAAATATTTGAATTGTTTAATGAATTTCTCACAGAGTTGTATGTAACAAATTGATGATTTGTGTTGACATTTTTTAGATATATGAGGTTTAGCTTCTACAAATGTGAATGTTGAAGTTTAGTAGGCCTTGTATGCTTTTGGAATTCACTTTAAGAGTATAAATCTGTGCCGCGATGTCTTTGCTCTGGATCGAAAGTCATAATAATATATATATATATATATATATATATATATATATATATATTCCTATAATTTTAGCTTTTGCAGATGTGAATGTTGAGGTTTAGTAGACCTACTTTTGGGATTCACTTTAAAAGTAGAGAGCCGTGCCGTGATGCTTTTGGATCGAATTCTGGATCGAAGGTTGTGACAATATATATATATATATATATATATTCCTATGATTTTGACTTTTATAGATTTGAATGTTGAGATTTAGAAGACTTTATATGCTCTTGAGATTCGCTTTAAGAGTATAGAGCCGTGCTGCAATGTCTTTGGATCAGATTCTGGATCGAAAATCATGACGATATATATATATATTCCTATAATTTTAGCTTTTGCAGATGTGAATGTTAAGATTTAGTAGACCTTGCATGCTCTTGGGATTCACTTTAAGAGTATAGAGTCGTGCACCGATGTCTTTGGATCGGATTCTGGATTGAAGGCCGTAACAATATATATATATATATTCCTATAATTTCAGCATATTCTGGAAGGAGTCCTTGTTAAGCTAATTTTTGTAACAAGTAGATATTCGCTTGAAAGTTGTGCTCATTGAAGTAGCAATCCAATCAGAAGTGATTATGTTTAAACACTCAGGAATAATCTTGATATTCTTATCAGTTTCATGGATGCTCCCTCATATCACGCGCGAAAAAAGCATAGATTCTCACTTCGGTCATCCATAACTCACTGTAGATTGTCCGTTAATGTTAGTTTCTTTTCAGTTCTACAAACAGTTAACATTCTTTGAACCAAATAGAAGGCTAAAGAATTGCTGGCTAGGGCTGGTCTAATCCATTCTTTCATAGGCAGAAGCCAAACAACCTACTCTTTCTTCTTTCTTCTTTCTTCTTTCTTCTTTCATAAAAAATGATGTTTTGTTTACTAATTGCAGTCCATTTGACCATGTTGAAGATGAATTTTGATGCATTGCAGTCAGCAGCTAAGGCAAGACAGTCAGACAAGGGCATGTTGATGCTCGAGTTATCATGGAAGGCTCCGTAGGAATATAAAAGGTGGCATACCAAGTCCCTAAAGAGGCACGCAAGGAATAGATCAGATTTGATAGCGCTGTCATGGTATGCCATCTCTCGGCTTCCGCTAACAAATAAAAACAATGAAAAAGCTACCCACCTGAGTCGGTTGGGCTCAAAAGTAGAAGCAGACGATACATCACTCTATAGCTGCTAGAAACTTGGGAAAGCAGATTCCGCAGGTGGAACCGCAAAAAATCTATACCGTCGAATAAAATACTTGGACATATATCAACTCCTGCAACCCTTCAGACAACTAGCTGCTGTAAACTGGGAGCGTACTTGTATATATATCAACGCCTGCAACCCTTCAGACAACTAACCCACTAAGTGATTGATCTTGCCCTTCCGTTTTGGTGACTGCACACATGAGCGGACAAAGGGATCCTCTGGTCGTCTCTAGGGTTGTTGGGGATGTGCTGGATCCCTTCATCGGAACCACCTCACTGAGGGTAGCATATGGCTTGAGGGAGGTTGTTAATGGACGAGAATTGAGGCCATCACTAGTGGTTAACCCACCAAGGGTTGAGGTTGGAGGCAGTGATCTCAGATCCTTTTATACACTAGTAAGCCCCTTGACATTTCCTCTGCTGGACCCGTTCTTGCTTGCAGTTTGCCCTTCATGTCATCACGTATAACGAGCTTTATGCTGTAACCAGTTGATTTACTGCTAGTTGCAGCATAGAAGTAATTGCATAAAAAATGGTTTACGGCAAGGATCGTTAGTAAGTTGTTCTTCTAACATGATTGCTTGTCTCCTGTTAAAATTCTCAAAATGGTAGTAGATTAATTAATCGCTTGGAAGGTCTGAGTGGTCAACAAAACTACTGTGTTTATTTTGAATATAATGAAAATATTTCGTTTACCATACCTATACAGGATTATTTATGAGGTTTCCAACCAGGTAGCTAATTGCTATAGAGGCAGTAGGACGAATTATAGGTGGATGATAGGCGCTCCTATGGAGCTCGCCTGACTTCCAGAAGCTGGCCTCACACCAGATACTTGAAATTTCTATTACAATAAAGAAATTGATGATATTTCCTAAAAACCAGCTGAAGGCTACTTTGCTCTCCTTGATGGTCAATATCTTAGGAAAAATGAATGATGCCAATAATGGCTTCATGAGTACTAATGCACCAAGAGATGTTCAGTTCATACATGGGCTTTTGCAATGCCACGAGTCACTCAAAACTTTTATTTCACTAAATATAGCTCTAATATTTTTCAGACGGTGGTTAATTCCTTTCAGTTTCATGCTGGATGAGTTGCAGGTTATGGTAGATCCAGATGCTCCAAGTCCAAGCGAACCTACCATGCGGGAATACCTCCATTGGTACGCTTTCATAATCGAGCATCTTGGTATTGTTGCTGTTTGCTTGTTTGTTTATCCCCACCCCACCCTCTCCCCCTTCCATCGCCCGCCGTGCCCACCTCCTCCCCGCCACCCCCCCCCCCCCCCCCCGGGGGGTCATCGCTCAAGAGACCGTAGGTTGAGGATGCCAAATCTCCAATATTGACACGAAACCGGTCATTGTTTTGGCCAAGGGAACAGGTTAGATGCAACTGGCCCAGCAGATTGACTCTCTTAGCCATTTGTCCTTGGTGTCCGCACTAGTCACCGGCATACCTCTTATGCATAATTTAGCATCCAGTTTTTTGAGTCTCAAGAAATGTGTCAATGATCTGATCCCACACAAGTAGTGCAGCAATTCACAAAGGATAGCAGCATATATCACGTTGGTAACACCATTGCACCGAGACCTCGTCCTTTACCTCAGCACTATTTTACATGCAACTCTATATATACCATATTTTCTATTAATAAATATATGGGGAAGTCTCCAACTTCTCCATTTCCCTGTCAAAAAAAACATGTCTGATGCGTTTATTAATGAGTTGACTCATCAAAATGACTTATGGGGAAATCACCGGCTTTGCTCAACTCAGTCCTGGTTTATTAATTTACTAGCCTGGCACCCAGGGGTCCTTCATTTTTGTGTTACTGCGAATACAGGCCGATTATTTATTGTTCTAGTCTAGTTTTTTTGTGAGTGCGGATTGAGGTCAACTAAGGTTGATAAAATCTTGTCCTCAACTAATGCTTCCAAACCTGATTGAGCCCTCACCTGAGTGTCCGCCTATTAATTGACTTGAGAGGAACGATAGAATTGAGAGGATTCTGGACGATCAAGCTGTCATTACCCACAATAAAGATGACTTGCTTAAGAATTTATGTTTCTACAATTGAAGTTTAAGTTTTCGTAAGCCTAACCAGGCAGAGCTTGATGTTTTTTAAGCTTGGTTTGGTAATTCAAGACTGAAACTTGAGCTTAGAGCATTTAGTTTTGGCTGAGACTAAACAAGTTTCCTTTTTGAGAGAAGCTTGAAGCTCTCCACCCCATATTGCAGTCAAGAGAGAGAGAGAGAGAGAGAGAGAAGCTTGAATAACTTTGTGTAACTAGCTGAGCTCAAGCAATTCATGAAGAACCAGATTTATTCGCTGCCCTAATATTCTTGTAGCTAGTTATCTAATACTCGGTTCTTCAATGAAAAAGCTTCTCCATTCCTTCTTCATCATCTTTTATTTTATAATGAATATGATTTCATAATCAAAACAATTGATTTTTTTTTGTTCAAAAAGACAACCAAAATTGCTGAGAAGTTCGATATTTTCGTGACAGGTTGGTCGCAAACATCCCCGGAACAACGGGAGCAAATTTTGGTAAGTTCAGACTCGATATGCATTGATATGTTGTTGGTCAGTGTCCTACCTGGTAAAACTGTCGTCAGTAACGCAACATGGTCTTTTCTTTTCTTAATCTTTCCACGGGAATGAGATCGAGGTCAGGTCATGTACACTGAACGCCTACACTACATCCTTCTTTGTTCTTTGACATGCTCAAAGCATGCAAACAATTTTTATACTGATGGCCTGGTTTCAGGTCAAGAGGTTGTTGGATATGAGAGCCCACGGCCAACCTCCGGGATACACCGCATTGTGTTTGTGCTGTTCAAACAGCCCAGCTACCAAGCAATTTCTGCACCTGGGTGGCGCCAGAATTTCGTTACCAGAGACCTCGCCGAGCTATACAACCTGGGCTCGCCGGCCGCTGCCGTCTATTTTAACTGCCAGCGAGACTCCGGTCATGGTGGAAGGCGTATTGCTTAGCTTACGTACAAATCCAAAGCTGCATGCAAAGCGTTGGAGTTTCGCGTTACGTACGGTCCCATCCATCCCAAGTTTTCAGTGTTTTTGGATGAAGTCAGTGGCTAGTTTCCGTGTAGGCTTTAAGCTTACGTGCAGCTTATGTAAGGCGAAACATGGAAGGGTGTGAGAGCTGATGGTCGCCGTTGTATCACTTTCACAGCGAGTCGAGGTAGTAACCGTTGTATTACCTTTTTTATGCAATGAAGATTGGAAATATACCGTCCAAAGTAAAACTCTACGGTTCTTACCCGCTAGGGAGGGAGTGCTCCTCGGTTCAAGTTCATATTGACGTACCTGGAGATATACCTAACTAAACAAGATACACGTGCCATGCATGAATGTTTTGGTATTTGCGTCCAAGCTCTGATGCAAAGAATTAATGCACCAATTTTTTAAAATCTAGATAGGAGAATTCCCAATCAAAATCTGGCTTAGGACAGAGCTTAGAACATTGTTTAAAAAACATTATCAGCTGTGCTAGTTGGCACTCTTATTTTGATGTATATGTCATCAAATGTCGCAGAAAGACAAAACCACTACATAGGTAGGATGTTAATAGGCTGGAATTAAGCAGCAAGTTTGCTAGGTGTGCTGAATTTCTTAATTTATCCAGCTCCATGATTTGACTCAACAAAATTAAAGAAAATATTGATTGGAAACTTTTTGTGAGGTTTGTAGTAAATCTGACTCATTTTCATATGCACATGTTTCTCTTCATTTTAAAGAAAATCTCTTCCGAAAATGTGCATTGAGAATTAAGATTTTGTGAGAGCTATCTTTACACTTCTACATTTTTTATTTTTGCATTCATAATAAAATTTTCCATCTTGTCTTCATTTGTGGATCTCGGCTGAAAAGCTTTTTTTTTTTTTTTTTTTTTGAGGGGGTTTGATAGTAGAATGGTCGCACTTGGATATTGTTGCAACAAAACCTCTTTTGATTTCTATCATCAAAGAAAATTTCAAGAGAGTTGAAATATTTTTATATTTTTAAATATTATAGATGCATTTTAAATCACAAAAATGTATAATATAACTATTGTAATCAGGGATGGAGGCATGTGTATTGATGTGGCGATAGACCCCTCAAAAAGAAGAAAATTTAGAAGCTTCCTTAATGGTAGTGAGAGGTATTGAAAATTTTTTTTATTTTCTTGAAACTATCCTCCCTAAGAAAAATTTAAGTATTATAATATATAATAGAAATGATATGATGAAATCAGGTTTACACTAATTATAAGAAAGAAGTAGTTTCATTTTCAATCAAAATTTATATACTATATAAATTTATTATTTAATTCAATATGGTATTTTATGATCAATTATCTTTTACTTATAAATATGACTTAAGTAAAAGAAAACGATAGAACCAATTTTTGACTCTCTTAAGAGAAAATTATAGCATAACTTAGTCCACTCAAAAGAAAATGTCTAGCTCTATCACTAATTGCAATTATTCTTATCAAGTAAATAAAATTGATAAACAATCAAATTGTGTTTCATACCTTTCCATCTAACATATTAATATTAATGTGAAATTGAAAGAGACCTAATGTTGCTTCTATGTGATCATTATCTGCTTATAATGAAGAAAATAGCCAGTCTATATGTTTAGAATATCAATTTAATGTTTGTCAATGTTATTTATTTTGCAAACTATGAGAAAATATTATAAAATTTTCCAAAAGATTGATTGCATAGATTAGCTACTATAGTTGAAATATATGGCCAATTTAATAAATGAGTCCAGGTTTGCCTGATTCTTGGACCCAATAAGCAATGAAGTAAATGATACTATACGTCAGGACATTTCACATATGCACGCACTGTTGATGTGGGTAATGGATTTCTCTTCATCTTCATGAATATTTCAAGGGGCACAAACAACATGACTGCATATGTATACATACACACACATGCACGCGCGCACACACATACATACATATATATATACATGCACACATACACATACATAAATACATATGCACGTACATTCATATACACATATATATACACATACATATATGTGCACACGCACGTGCATGTATATATACATGCGCACGCCCACACACACACACACATATATATATATATATATATATATTGAAAGGTGAATTGAATTAGTTGAACTTGGCATTGGAAGGTAGAAACCTAAGATATATCTGTACTGCTTATCTTCCATAAGAAAAAATTTTGAGGCATCATTTATAAACAAGTCTGGCCTCTTGGAATAGGCTCAAGGTAAAGATTTGAAATTCAAAAAATAAAAAGATCATCAAAAAATAAAAATCAAAAAATATGATACCCCAAATTTAGTCACACATTAGATGGGAGAGAAATGGGTCATGTGCTTATAACTCAAGTCCACTTGCTACCCATTAACTTCCACTCGAGTTTTTGGGCCATGTGGTTTCGGCCCGCTAGAAGTTAATTAGGCTAGCGGATGGGTTTGGGGCGTTACAAATTGTATCAGAGCCAATTCGAGTGTGCGAAAGTTGATGGGCATAAGGAAAGGGCTACCCAGAGTCGATTCGAGTGTGCGAAAGTTGATGGACATAAGGAAAGGGCTACCCATGGGGCGGTGGTGGAGTCCCGCCATGAGGTGGAGCCACCCTTACAGCATCAACGACCCAACTCGGGTAGATTCTGGCTAGGTTGTGGCGTGCGACGAGGACGTTGCATTATAAGGTGGAGAGATTGTGATACCCCAAATTTAGTCCCACATTGGATGGGAGAGAAATGGGTCATGTGCTTATAACTCAAGTCCACTTGCTACCCATTAACTTCCACTCAAGTTTTTGAGCCACGTGGTTTCGGCCCGCTAGAAGTTAATCGGACTAGCGGGTGGGCTCAAGTTTTTGAGCCACATAGTTTCGGTCCGCTAAAAGTTAATCGGGCTAGCAAGTGGGCTTAGGCGTTACAAATGGTATCATAGCCCGCTAGAAGTTAATCGGGCTAGCGGGTGGGCTCGAGTTTTTGAGCCACGTGGTTTCTACCTGCTAGAAGTTAATCGGGCTAGCGGGTGGGCTTGGGGCATTACAAATGGTATCAGAGCCGATCCGAGTGTGCGAAAGTTGGTGGGCATGAGGAAAGGGCTACCCATGGGGCGGTGGTAGAGTCCCGCCATGAGGTGGAGCCACCCTTGCAGCACCAACGATCCGACTCGGGTAGATTCTGGCTAGGTTGTGGCGTGCGATGAGGACGTTGCATTATAAGGTGGAGAGATTGTGATACCCTAAATTTAGTCCCATATTGGATGGGAGAGAAATGTGTCATGTGCTTATAACTCAAGTCCACTTGCTATCCATTAACTTCCACTCGAGTTTTTGGGCCACGTGGTTTCGGTCCGTTAAAAGTTAATTGGGCTAGCGGGTGGGCTTGGGGCGTTACAGAAAAAAAAAAACTAAATTAAAGTTGTGGGCATTAAAGTTGTGGGCTTACTGATATGTTTGCGTATCTGTTCACCTAAGAACTTCAATCCATATGCCATGATGTATGGATCATCAATCCGGCATGCAGTACTACATCGTTAGTAGTAATCATGGTACAATATTCGATGCTGTTCGTGATATAACAACCACTGAAGTTGTGCCCTCAGCAGTCCGGATGTGGCCCTAACTTGACATACGGACCTCACCTCTCCACCAGCTCTAGCAGTAATCATGGTACAATATTCGATGCTGTTCGTGATATAACAACCACGCTGTTCGTGATATAACAACCACTGAAGTTGTGCCCTCAGCAGTCCGGATGTGGCCCTAACTTGACATACGGACCTCACCTCTCCACCAGCTCTAGCAAATAGAAAGAAGAGCAATATCTAAGAGAGACGTGGCTCTGAAAGTCTAGCAAGCAATTTCCAGTTGGTAAAATTTTTCAGTAGAAAAATGACCCTCTTGCTATTGTTCTGAAGATTTCTAAGCGAAGAAAACATGAGAAGCTTTGAAGGATGGAGAAGAATTATGCTATATAGTTTTCTTTTGTGCAACTTGCCCATCGTCAAACATGACATGTGAATTGATTATAGGGTTCGCAAGTTGGTAATTGCAAACCTGACACTCCTTTTGTGTGCGTATAACGGTGCCATCAAGCATCTTCCAGTGGAGAATAGGGCTTGGCTGTCCACTCCTCGTCTTTCGATCTAAAGACATCCGGCATCACAATCTAGTGGCGTTCTTGAGATGGTATATAAAAATTCTCTTTTCCAATTCTGGCACGACGTGCTGTTTAAGTTATTTCCTTATATATTCCATGTCATTATTAGCTATATCATCCTCTTATCTCATCATGGAAACACACGGAATAAAATTATCAGCAGTTGTCCCTGCGTGAATGTTGACAGTGCGAACCTTCACCACCTCAAAAATATGACCTTATGCTGTCATATTGGCCTACCACCAAGCCACAAATCGATTCTGGATGTCTTAATCGATCCTCAAAAGTTTAGCTATCGATTCACATTGATTGTTTTCTGACAATGTATGTATATGGATTTTATGTTTTGGTGTTCCTCCCGTCAAAACCTTATTTAGACTTTTTGAGGCACAAACATTAAGAAGATGGTTGCCTTGCAAGAAGTAGTTTCAAGCATGGTTTCACTCACGTTTGCGATGTTATTGGGATAAATAATGTGTAAAAAATAGTGCTCCTTAATTATTTTCCATTATTTCTCTGTCATAATGGACCGTTGTAGCATAGATAATGACTATTGTTTTTGTTTGCACATTCTTTTGAATAAAATATTTTTCAAAATTTAAATTTTTATCTCAAAATTTATATAGACTCAAAAATAATATCATTTTACTTAATAAACATAAAAAAATAGCACTGTTATTTTCTGTTATTACCTTTTTTTTTCCCATAATATCACTGTTATAATAACTATTATTTTAGAGATTATTTTAGTATTAAACAATTTCAAAAACTGTTTTTGGAGACAAATAAGGAGTGTTATAATGATTATAATGCTCAATAACAGTTTGAGGACAATGTATTATTTAAAACCTTGGCCTCATCTTCCTAAAAATTCAAATATAACATGTACTCATATCATCAGTATCTTCCGCTTTGCTTTCAGCTCTTAGTCCAGATGAGGACAAGAGGGGATTCCTTGTCTCTTTTACCATTGGTGCTTAAGAGGAAACAGGGTGGAAGGTCATTTTCTTTATTCTGGAAAGAATTTAGCCATTGGATTCTGCTAAAAATGATTTGGTTCAAAACACCAAAGTATTCAAGTATTGGCCAATTGCTCATGAGATGGAAATTAATTTCATGGGACCTGAACAAAGGTGAAGATATTTATAGGTACTAGAGGTTTACTTGGTTTGCTATATTGGTATCTAAATTCTTCCAAATTTGTTACAACTACTCAATATACAAACATAAATATTTACAGTTTTCGTCTAAAAAACGTGCAGTTTATTCTTTAGAAAATTAGTGCTGAGATTTATATGTTAGAACTTTGTCCGGCCAATCTCTCTTACGTCTAAAACATAATTTATTTTTAAAATAATGTTTACTTTCCTTTTTTGAGGAAAAAAACACTATTCTAATTTGGTATAAAGTTATATAGCCAAATATAATTTAATACATAAGCATAAAGGTAAGCAATGGGTTAAAGTAACTCAAGAATCGATATCAATTTAACTTGGTTGAATCGAATTGGTTTAGTTTTAAGTGCTCATTGGATTAGTTTTAGATGCAAAATTCGAAAACAAACCCCCATCGGGTCAATTCTTAATTCTAAAGATCGATTCCTTAGTTCTGACCTAATACCAATTAAAAAAAAATTTAAAAAAATAAAGTACTTTTAGAAATTAAATTAGGAACCTTAGATATAACCTATAAATTATCTATCATTTCTATCAAAAAAATTTAGCCATTGGATATTAAAATAGTATCATACAAAGAAAAAGAGAGAAATCAAATAATATTTATTAATATTATTAATTTTTTAAGTATTTTTATAATGGCTCTTAGCCTTTTATCCAACTTTTATAACTAAGAAAGAATCTTTAATATATTGAAATTGATAAAAAAAAATAATTCGGAGCTCATGGAAAAAAAGGAAAATAGGTTTTATCCTAATATGACTCAGAATCGATCCGATTTAATGGGGTTGGTTTTATGCTGGTTTAAAATAGGATTGATTAATTCTGCATCCAAAATTTTACAAACGATCTTGATTGGAAGAATTCTTGATTTTGACCTGCAACTAATGCAATATGATTCGTGCTCACCTCTTCAAAGACATATTTTAGTATAATATATTCAACAGCATGAATTGCTTATTTCGAAGCCAAATAAATAGCATCTTGAGAGATTTTTTTAGTAATAAAATACACATCTTAAAACTAAAATATTAATTATAAATTTTACCGTTTAGTAAATGACTGACTTCATAGCAATGACCCGTACGCAGTATGTCATATCATATAAATTAATATAAGTGAAAATTATATGCCTACTGGAATGTATGCTATTCTGCCAGCTAGGACTTAGTCCAGTCGTCAGGCATTAGCTGCTCTAGAATTTTTATCGCAGGTCGTGTTAAAAAAAAATAACACAGGTGAAGAAAAACAGTAAAATAATAAAAAAAATTATATATATATATATATATATATATATATATATATATATATATATCCACAAGCACACTAACGTAGACTTATTTATAGGCTTATGAGGCATATCGTGCCATAGTGGCATGACCATTATATACGGAAATAGTTAAAACAGAATCCATCATTATAGCTAGCCTATTGACTTGCTTAACAGAAAAACCACCATTCAAACAAAGTAGAGCCTAAAGACTCGGTCTTGCATCAATTTCCAACACTCCCTCTTATGCAAAACTATTGACACCAAGTAATTCATGAAAGTGAGTGAATTTCTCATAAGATAAAGCCTTGGTCATAATGTCAGCAACTTGAATGTTTGTCAAGCAATGGTGCAAATCTACTAATCCTTCCGCTACAATTTCTCTAATAAAGTGATGCCGAATTCCAATATGCTTGGTTCGCCCATGAAATGTAGGATTATTTGTCATTGATATTGTTGATTTATTATCACGGAAGATGGTAGTAGCATCAAGTTGAGTCTGATGAAGATCTTCAAGAATCCTTCGAATCCATATTGCTTAACACGCCGTAGATGTAGCTGCAATATACTCTGCTTCAGAGGATGATAAGGCTGTCATGGCTTGCTTCTTTGATGTCCAAGAGATGATTCCTGATCCAAAAGTGAAACAATAACCTGATGTGCTTTTCCTATCATCCAAAGAACCTGCCCAATTACTATCTGTAAAACCAGTAAGTTTGAAGTCAGTAACTGAAAAATACCAAATCCCAAAATTAATGGTGCCATGAATGTATCTCAGAATGCATTTTGCTGCTCCCAAATGATGCTTTGAAGGGTTGTGCATAAACCTTGAAACTAAACAGACAGCAAACATAACATCTGGTCGAGTATGAGTCAAATACATCAGTCCTCCAATTAATTTTCTAAAATATGTTGCATCAACCTTCCCAGTTCCATCTTCTAGACAACTTTTCTCCTGCATTCATTGGAGTACTGCAACCTTTGCAATTTTCCATATTAAATTTCTTTAATAGACCATATGCATACTTCTCCTGAGAAAGAAAAATTCCATTTTGTGTTTGCTTAATTTCAAGACCCAGAAAGTAATGTAAGAGACCCAGATCAATCATTTCAAATTCATTCATCATTCTCACCTTAAACTCTTCAATAAAAGAGCACGAAGATCCAGTGTAGATCATATCATCAACATATAATGACACAATAAGAATATCTTTACCTTTCACCTTGATGTAGAGAATTGGTTCGTTTTTACTTCTGTGAAAACCATTTTTCAGAAAATAAGCATCTATTCTACTGTACAATGCCCTTGGAGCCTGTTTTAACCCATATAGTGCCTTTCGTAACTTGTACACCTTCTCCTCCATGCCTTGAACTGCAAATCCCTATGGCTGCTTAACAAATAAAGTTTCTTCCAATACACCATTAAGAAATGCTGATTTAACATCAAATTGGTAGACTAACCATTTCTTCTGTGCAGCTAGAGCTAATACAATTCTTATTGTTTCAATTCTAGCAACAGGAGAATATGTTTCAAAAAAATCAATACCTTCTTGTTGTTCATACCCCTTTGCGATGAGCCATGCCTTGTACTTCTATATGTTGCCATCGGCATTGTACTTGTTCTTGAAAACCCATTTCAAGCCTATTGCATTCTTCCCTTCTAGCAAGTCTACTAGCTCCCATGTGTTGTTTCTTTCAATTGCTGCAATTTCACTTTCCATAGCTTGTTTCCATTCTTCCCTTTGAATTGCTTCCTCAAAACATGATGGTTCTATTGCTGCAAGAGCATAGTTACATGATTCATATATTTCCCTTAAAGACTTCACCTTCCTTGGAGGAGATTCAGAACCGGATGACTCACAAACAACTTCTTGTGTTCCCATGCTCTGTGGAGAACTTTCAAGATTCAAGGATGATGGGTTTCCAATTGGAGAGGTAATGGAAGTAACACGTTTCTCCCTAGTGGTTGACGAAGTGGGTGATTGCTCCATCTCCATAAATCTTGAAGGAACCTGTTCAACTTCATTCAAGCTATAACACCCATTCTCATCAAAAATTATATTCCTGCTCATAATAAGCTTCTTAGTAATGGGATCAAATAAGCGATAACCTTTGGTTTGCTCACTGTATCCAACAAAGATACACTTTAAACTTTTCTCATCAAGTTTGTGCCTAGTTTCAGAATTTACATGAGCATAGGCAAGAGAACCAAATATTCTTAAATGACTTACTTGAGGTTTCCGTTCACACCAAGCTTCATATGGAGTACGATTTCAAACAGCCTTTGTAGGAGACCTATTTAGTAAATATACTGAGGTTGCCACAGCTTCTGCCCAGAGATAATTTGGAAGATTTTTAGCCTTCAGCATGCTTCTAGCCATCTCAACTATTGTCCGATTCTTCCTTTCGGCCATGCCATTCTGCTCCGATGAGTAACTTGTTGTTAACTGCCTATGAATTCCATTTGTTTCACAAAAGGACTGAAACTCATTAGATAAAAATTCTCCCCCACGATCTGTCCTCAAGGTCTTAATGTAATACCCAGACTGTTTCTCAACATATGCCTTGAATATTAAAAACATAGAGAAGGCTTCATGCTTAGACCTTAAGAAATACACCCAACTCATCCTGCTAAAATCATCTACAAATAAGAGAAAATACTTACTCCCGTTCAATGTTGGAGTTCGCATAGGCCCACAGATGTCTGCATGCACTAACTGTAGTGGCTTTTGTGCTCTCCATGACTGCTTTATTGGAAAAGATATTCTCTGATGTTTTCCATAGATGCAACCTTCACAAATGAGCTCCACTTTTCCAATGTTGGACAATCCAAACACCATATTCTTCTATTGTAGTAACTTCAAGCCACCATAGTTGAAGTATCCATATCTCATATGCCACAACAAAGAGTCATTCTTTAAACTAGAAACAAGAGCATGGTCATCAAGACACGAAAATTCCAAAGGAA
Organism: Metroxylon sagu; assembly: GCA_017589505.3. Classification (NCBI taxonomy): domain Eukaryota; kingdom Viridiplantae; phylum Streptophyta; class Magnoliopsida; order Arecales; family Arecaceae; genus Metroxylon; species Metroxylon sagu. The sequence continues at coordinate 404,469 of JACVBY030000618.1, forward strand.
ACATTTTGTTAGCTGACATATTGACTGTCAAAATGGTAACACCAGATTTCAAATCATGGATTTCACATGTATTTCCTTGAAAAACAATCGAATAACCTCTTTGTACTAATTGTCCAATGCTTAACAAATTATGAGCTAAACCAGGAATATAAAGGACATCATGAATTTGTTTTTCTTTACCCGATTTAGTCTTGATAGTAATAACACCTTTGCCTGCAGCTTGAACTTGTTTGCCATCTCCAAGTTGAACTTGCAGTTTTACTGAATCATTAATGTTTTTGAAGATTCCTCTCAAGCCTATCATATGATTGCTGCAACCACTGTCTAATAACCAGATATCATTCTTATTCTCTTTAATATTATAACAGGTTAGAAAGAGATTGTTATCATCCATTTGTTCTTCAGTAACATTAGTTTGTTGTTCAGACTTTTTTCTACAAAAACGTTCAATATAACCATACTTCTTACAAAAATTACATTGGACATATGCATAGCGATTACCTTGCACATTATTAAAGCTTCTATGTTCTGTGAATGATGATCTTCCTCTGCCTCATCCACGGTTACCACCTCTTCCTCAGTAAAAGCCTCTTCCACGGCCTCTTCCTGCAGACTTTGGCTCACGACTTTCAAGGGATTTAGCAGCTTTCTGTTGATTAGAGATCTCCAACTTTGAACTAAAAGCTTGTTCAATGCTTTGCTCGGCCGACCTATTAAGTCGATGTTCATGAGCTTGCAATGAACCCATTAGCTGGTTAAGAGAGTAATCAGACAAGTCCTTTGATTCTTCAAAGGACTATATGATCAAACCTAGATGGCAAACTTCGTAGAACCTTTTCAATAACCTTTTGGTCAGAAATATTTTCTCCAAGCGATCTCATTTGATTGATTATAACAAAAATTCTAGAGAAAAATTCTTCCACAGATTCTGCTTCTTTCATGCATAAGTTTTCAAGATCACGCCGAAAAGTTTGAAGTTTCACTGAGATTACCTTATCCGATCTTTGATACTCTTTCTTTAATATGTTCCAAGCCTCTTTGGATTTAGTTGCTGCAGCAATCCTTGGAAAGATAGAATTTGTGACAGCTTGTTGTAATGCTACTAGTGCCTTGGCATCCTTCTTTCTGTTCTCCTTCAGCTTTGTCTTCTATGTTGCTGTAAGCCTTGCTTCATCATCTGGTTCTGCATAACCATTCTCAACCAAATCCCACATGTCTAATGAAATAAAAAATGTTCTCATATTAATACTCCAAAACTCATACAAACCTCCATTGAAAATAGGTATCAAAGTATTGAGAGCGTTGCTATTTGCCATGACAGCTTCACACAGACCTTCAATAAATCTGTAACGAGTGAAGATTACCTCTCAATCTTTAGCAAGATACTTGAGGAGAACTCGTACTGCAGACGATTCCCACTCTTCTTCCTTCCTGCCTGGGTAGAATGAACCAGGCTCTGATACCAAATGTTAAAAAAAAATAACACAGGTGAAGGAAAACAGCAAAATAACAAGAAAGATTATATATATATATTATATATATATCCACAAGTACACTAACGTAGGCCTATTTATAGGCTTATGAGGCACATCGTGCCATAGTGGCATGTCTACATACGAAAATAGTTAAAATATAATCCATCATTATAGCTAGCCTATTGACTCGCTTAACAGAAAAATCACCATTCAAACAAAATAGAGCCTAAAGACTCGGTCTTGCATCAATTTCCAACAGGTCAGGCATGAAGGGCAGCTAGATTCTCAGTCGTTTGGGTATAGTGCTGCGGTGGAAATAGTAGCACGGTTTGGTGGGATTTTTTTTTATTATTATTTTTTAGCTTTTTCAGTGGAGCTTCATCCAAATGTTTGTCTTCTCTCAGCCAGTGAGAACTCGACAACGTTTAAGGAGGTGATCATGATGGAAACAAGCATTTGGAGAACAAAAGACGATAATTGAGGGAAGTAGACGGTGCAGGCACTAGATTGGGACAGAGGTTTCAGGGTTCCTTATGAATCTCTGATTTATAAGAGTCCTTTTCTTTATTTTTAGAGTCCTTGTCGAGTCCAGTTGTATTAGTTAGCCTGGTTCATTATTGAAATCCAGGAGTTGGTCAAGTGTCAAATGTTATTTTCTTTCATTGAGTCCTGTAATAAGTCAAGAAAAGGTTCACCTTGAAGACCCAAGAGAAGACCCATCAACCATGCAATGACACATGTCTTGGACCATTTCGGAATACATGGCATCACCATAGCAGAGCAAGGAGCTGGCCCACATCAATTTCGGAAGGAATCTAGGCACCAACATCCTTCTTCCTTATTTCTTCATGCCACTCACCCTTATATGGAAGCTTTTTGGGCGCCCATTGCCTTCCACACTTATGATGTGGTCCTCTGTCAAACATCTATGGAAGAAATTGGCTGCTCCTCTCTAATTGGAAGATCTTTATGTGCTCCAGATGGAAGAAGGTTGCCGCCCAGTCAAAGATGGCAGGAGAAATCAAGGGGCGCCCATTCTTTCCTTCTTTCAAGTGGTCCCCCTCCTCTACAAGCTTGAAAATTGCAGCCACTCTCTTTTTTTGGTCATCCCAGATGAAGCAAGTAGGGATCCTTACCTTCCCAAGAAGAATCATATGCCATACATTACAATCCATGTCAACAATGTACTTAAAATGAATAATTTAACTTGTATTGACATGAAAGGGTTATAAAAAGACCTTTCCCTTATAATAAAAAAAGTAATTAATGAAAAATTCTGAAGTTCTTTTCCATTGTTGTAAAGGCTCTGGTACTCCGGGAAGGAGTGGGTGTAAAGCCCTTAGTGTTTCCTTTCATCTTCTCTAACCTCCCTCAAACCCAAACCCTAGTCGTTCCCCCCTCCAAAAACCTTAAAACAACCCTGCCGCCAACCACATGCCCCCATCTCCTCTTGCTGTTTTCTCAAGGATTCACGAGCCGAAGAGGAAGTCATCTTTGCCCCGGAACTATATTTCGAAGATCCTCTCCGGTAGACAGCTTCTTCATCCAGGACTTTCAACCTGTCAGAGCGATCTTCCTATTTCAATCTTCGAGTGATCACTGTTGGTATATGAAATCATTTCTCTAATTCTCTTTCTCTGATTTAGTGAATGTTGAGAGCATGTCCTAACCGAGGGTTTCCTAACCTTCACTTTCCTGGTTTCGTTAATTTCTAACAGTTCTAGTTCCAGTGTATGCTTCCGCCTGTCTTGCATAGTATAGCTTAACTAGTTTTTGATATTTTTGGGTGATTAGCCATCTCATAAATATATATATATATATATTATTTCATTGCATTCGTGTCTCACCCACGTCCTGCATCAATTTTGGTATCAGAGCTTGTTGTCAACACTTGTTCTTGCATCATATTAGGAAAGTAGCTTTGCATAGGTGTTGAAAATTTCAGCTTGCTAAAATTTTTGCATACCTCCCATATTTGCTTATTTTCCTTGCATATAAAAAAAATTCCAAAAAAAAAAAAGAGCATATCTTGGCCTCTACTGTGCTTATTTAGGGATAGTCCAAAGGGGGAGGCTAGAGGTAGTACCCTGGGCTATTTGACCCAATGGGCGTTTGATAGGGATATCAGGAACGTACTAATAAGAAAGGCTATCAATAGTACCTTGGTATGTTTAACCCAACTACCTACGTTCCGGGAGTGCCGTAGGCTACCAAGAGGGCTGTGCATAGCCATCGCAAGAAAGGCTGACTTGAGGCAAGGCCTTAAGTGACACACATAGGTGAAAAAAATAATAATAATAATTAAAATATTTTAATTACTGCTATTAATTAGTTTTATAACTAAAAATTTAAAAATAAAAAAAAATTCTGTATTGCTGCATCTTTTTGGTTAGAGACCCGACATGTTAACTCAAGTCTTTAGTGTTCCATCATCTCTACATTAAATTGACTTAAGGGCATCGCTATCTTAGATCAAGTGGAGATTTCATCACCCTTCTTGGGCCCAAAAAAATCATCAACCTGCATACGAGCCCAAACCTCCCAATTTTAAAATCCAATAGACATAATTGAGCATTAGGGACACCCACGGCTGGGTTCACATATTTTGTCGAAACTGATGCGAGTCTTTCTTTATTTATGACTGGAACCTGGTGTCTAAGGCTGGAGGTCAAATGTCAAACGACTTAAGCAGAGTGATGAGGTTACTCTACCTAAGCCCCTGCGTTAAGCAGGAAGAACCTTCCCCCCTCCCACCTGCTACCTAGCCAGCTACAGGGTACTTGGTGATTGATTAGCATTTAGTTGACACACTTTATTTGAGCTCTAGGTCTACGAGCCAATAGTCGTTCTTTTTTCTTTTTGTGTGCTTACCTGCATGCCAACCCGGTTCGGAGCCCATAACAACCCAGTCAGAGTCAGTCCCCATCTGACCCACCCATGGACAATGACATTGGAGTTATACTTAGGACCATTACTAAACGATTAACCCAATTGAATGATCAAGTGAGCTCCCTAGAAGAAAGTCGTAAGGCCAGGACTGAGCCTAAGTTAGACCCTCGTCTACCTACCCCACATCCTGACCCTAGGAGAGCCTATCACTATGATTTTACCCCTGAGTATCACCCTAGAAGCTCATACCCATACTTAGTGGACTCAGAGGAAAAATCCATTAGGAGCACCCAACCCTATGCACCAACTTTTGGTGGTGATCTAGAGCTAGAGGATTACATTGATTGAGAAAGGAGGATGGATGAATATTTCGATCAGAAAGAAATGTCAGAAGAAGGGAAGCTAAAATTTGCTAGGCTTAAACTAATCTGATATGCTAGAATATATTGGGAAAAGGTTGAGTACGCATGTCATCAAAAAAGGGAGATGCCCATTAGAATATGGAGAGCTATGAAGATTAGACTTAGGAAGGAATACCTACCCATGTCCTATAGGCATAAGAATCCCATCATCCATCAAGCCACACTTAATAGGATTAATATCCCTGAAAATAAGTCAAGTCCTAATCTAGGCTCATTTAGCCAGTCCATCCCTATTGCCCCATGTGTTCACCAGAGTCCATCCTTCCCTACCACCCCGTTTATTCCCATGAGTCGACCCACTCCTATTCCCCCACTTGCCCCACCCACTCCTACTATCCGACCCATTCCTATCTATCAGTTTGCTCAATCCATTCCTACCACCATAGTTGAACACAGGGAGGAAAAGCTAGACATGACCAGCCTAGGCATAGTTATTCAGGATCCTACTCAAATTGACAATCTAGAAAACCCTGAACCTATTGACTGTGATGAGGAGAGAGATCAAGAACCCCTTATAGATTGTATCGATGAGGTATATAAGGCTGACACAAGTTTAGTTGATGAATACGAAGAGGATGAGGAAGAACCCATTGAAGGCTTTAAGGACGAAGAGGTTGAGCCCAATAATCATTTAGAGGTCGATAGTCCCGAGTCCCTTAGTCATGTAGACGTAGACTTTTGTGAGTCCATTAGTCCATTAGGAGAAGAAGCCACTAAGCCTATTGATGAATCTAAGGGAAAGGAGATTGAGCTTGAGCCCAGTGACACGTTAGAGGAAGAAGAAACTACACCTATTGGAGAGATAGAAAAAGAAGTCTGTAGAACTGAGTCTGATCTAAGTCTAAAGAAATTGATACCATTCTAGTTGAACATAAACCATTGCTTGTAGCTAAAGAGATTATGGATAAGCAAAATGGTCAACTTGAGGAAGCTGAGGTCCAAGAGCTAAGCCCTATAGAGCAACCCCTAGAAATAGTGGAATTCATGAAGGATTTAGAGCAAGAGATTTATGTAATTTTTGCTGAGGGTTTAGAACAAGACATCAGAAAGGGGTCATCAATTTGGACTAGAAAAATTCACGATCACATCCAAGAGGTAGTAGTGGAGATTTTAGGAGAATTTCATAAGGTGTTTCCAAAAAGAATATCTAGTCACCTTTCACTACTTAGGGATATCCTACACCTCTTAGATCTAGTCCCAGTTCGGTTTGCCACATACTTTCAGAAGACCCTATGGAACCTCTTAAGAATCCATGCCAACCATCAATCCAGGGTCAAACCTAGAGAGTCTGTAGTCTGTTAAGTTTAGGTCCAGAGAGTCCAATAAAATTTCTTTCCATAGGAATGCCTTAGTAAGTCTGCATTTCAGTTAGATGTCAATCCAAGTTTTAGTAATAAGGACTTTTGTCACATTCTACTGAGTTCACCTGCCCATTCAACTTGTCCAACCATACACGAGTCTCAGAGTCAATTGCACAGCACCTGCATCATGACATTAGCATTCACTTGAATATTGATAATAAGTTAGCTAATCCCCAGAATCGAGTCAAGGATTTTGTTAAGGAAAAACTATGTCATGTTAGAAAGTTACATGCTCGTGGAGCTGGTCCTTTTAAAATATTAAAGAAGGTAGGAAACCAATGCCTGTGTGTTAAAGTTACCTCCATGGTTAGACATTAGCTCTATTTTCACTACCTCAGACTTAGTAGAATATAGGGACCCAACAGTGGTACCCAGCAAGTTTTTGGACCTGACCGTTCCTTTGAGAGTGAGCCCTCACCTGAGTGTCCACCTATTAATTGGCTTGAGAGGAAGGATAGGATTGAGAGGATTCTGAACGACCAAGCTGTCATGACCCACAATAAAGGTTACCAAAGATATTTGGATCGTTGGCAAGGTCGGTCGGAATCAGAGGACTCGTGAATTATCCAGGAAGATCTGCAACACATAGACCCAGACCTCCTAAAGAAGTACCAAAGTCAAACTGACCCTTACTCGATGGGATCGAGTTCCTTCCAGCCCAGGAGAATTGGTGCAGGCACCAGATTGGGACAGAGGTTTCAGGGTTCCTTATGTATCTCTAATTTATAAGAGTCCTTTTCTTTATTCTTAGAGTCCTTGTCGAGTCCAGTTGTGTTAGTTAGCCTGGTTCATTGTTGGAATCCAGAAGTTGGTCAAGTGTCAAGTGTTATTTTCTTTCATTGAGTCCTGTAATAAGTCAAGAGAAGGTTCACCTTGAAGACCCAAGAGAAGACCCATCAACCATACAATGACACATGTCTTGGACCATTTCGGAATACATGGCATCACCATAGCAGAGCAAGGAGCCGATCCACATCAATTTAGGAAGGAATCTAGGCGCCAACATCCTTCTTCCTCATTTCTTCATGTCATTCACCCTTATATGGAAGCTTTTTGGCGCTCATTGCCTTCTACACTTATCATGTGGTCCTCTGGCAAATATCTATGAAAGAAATTGGCTGCTCCTCTCTAATTGGAAGATCTTTATGTGCCCCAGATGGAAGAAGATTACCGCCTAGTCAAAGATGGCAGGAGAAATCAAGGGGCGCCCATTCTTTCCTACTTTCAAGTGGTCCTCCTCCTCTACAAGCTTGAAAATTGCAGCCACTCTCTTTTTTTGGCCATCCCAGATGAAGCAAGCAGGGATCCCTACCTTCCCAAGAAGAATCATATGTCATACATTACAATCCATGTCAATAATGTACTTAAAATGAATGATTAACTTGTATTGACATGAAAGGGTTATAAAAAGACCTTTCCCTTATAATAAAAAAAGTAATTAATAAGAAAATTCTGAAGTTCTTTTCTATTGCTGTGAAGGCTCTGGTACTCCGGGAAGGAGTGGGTGTGAAGCCCTTAGTGTTTCCTTTCATCTTCTCTAACCTCCCTCAAACCCAAACCCTAGCCGTTCCCCCCTCCAAAAACTCTAAAACAACTCTGCCGCCAACCACAGGCCCCCATCTCCTCTTGCTGTTTTCTCAGGAATTCACGAGCCGAAGAGGAAGTCGTCTTTGCCCCTGAACCATATTTTGAAGATCCTCTTCGGTAGACAGCTTCTTCATCCAGGACTTTCAACCTGTCAGAGCGATTTTCCTGTTTCAATCTTCGAGTGATCACTGTTGGTATATGAAATCCTTTCTCTAATTCTTTTTCTCTGATTTAGTGAATTTTGAGAGCATGTCCTAACCGAGGATTTCCTAACCTTCACTTTCCTGGTTTCGTTAATATTCTAACAGTTCTAGTTCCAGTGTATGCTTCCGCCTGTCTTGCATAGTATAGCTTAACTAGTTTTTGATCTTTCTGGGTGATTAGCCATCTCATAAATATATATATATATATATATATATATATATATTATTTTATTGCATTCGTGTCTCACCCACATCCTGCATCAGTTTTGGTATCAAAGCTGGTTGTTAGGACTTGTTCTTGCATCATATTAGGAAAGTAGCTTTGCATAGGTGCTAAAAATTTCAGCTTGCTAAAATTTTTGCATACCTCCCATATTTGCTTATTTTCCTTGCATATAAAAAAAATTTCAAAAAAAAAAAGAACATATCTTGGTCTCTACTGTGCTCATTTAGGGATAGTCCAAAGGGGGAGGCTAGAGGTAGTACCCCGGGCTATTTGACCCAATAGGCGTTTAGTAGGGATATCAGGGACGTACTAATAAGGAAGGCTATCGGTAGTACCTTGGTACGTTTGACCCAACTACCTACGTTCCGGGAGTGCCGTAGGCTATCAAAAGGGCTGTGCATAGCCGTCGCAAGAAAGGCTGACTTGAGGCAAGGCCTTAAGTGACACACATAGGCAAAAAAAATATTAATAATAATTAAAATATTTTAATTACTGCTATTAATTAGTTTCATAACTAAAAATTTAAAAATAAAAAAAAATTTCTGTATTGCTGCATCTTTTTGGTTAGAGACCCAATATGTTAACTCAAGTCTTTAGTGTTTCATCATCTCTGCATTAAATTGACTTAAGGGCACCGCTATCTCAGATCAGGTGGGGATTTCATCACCCTTCCTGGGCCCAAAAAAATCATCAACCTGCATACGAGCCCAAACCTCCCAATTTTAAAATCCAATAGACATAATTGAGCATTAGGGACACCCACGCTGGGTTCACATATTTTGTTGAAACTGGTGTGAGTCTTTCTCCATTTACGACTAGAATCTGGTGTCTAAGGCTGGAGGTCAAATGTCAAACGACTTAAGCAGAGTGACGAGGTTACTCTAATTAAGCCCCTGCGTTAAGCAGGAAGAACCTTCCCTCCACCCACCTGCTACCTAGCCAGCTACAGGGTACTTGGTGATTGATTAGCATTTAGTTGACACACTTTATTTGAGCTCTAGGTATAGGAGCCAGTAGTCGTTCTTTTTTCTTTTTGTGTGCTTACCTGCATGCCAACCCGGTCCAGAGCCCATACCAACCCAGTCAGAGTCAGTCCCCATCTGACCCACCCATGGACAATGACATTGGAGCTATACTTAGGACCATTACTAAACGATTGACCCAATTGAATGATCAAGTGAGCTCCCTAGAAGAAAGTCGTAAGACCAGGACTGAGCCTAAGTTAGACCCTCGTCTACCTACCCCACATCCTGATCCTAGGAGAGCCTATCATTATGATTTTACCCCTGAGTATCACCCTAGAAGCTCATACCCATACTTAGTGGACTCAGAGGAAAGATCCATTAGGAGCACCCAGCCCTATACACCCACTTTTGGTTGTGATCTAGAGCTAGAGGATTACATTAATTGAGAAAGGAGGATGGATGAGTATTTCGATCAGAAAGAAATGTCAGAAGAAGGGAAGCTAAAATTTGCTAGGCTTAAACTAATCCGATATGCTAGAATATATTGGGAAAAGGTTGAGTGCGCATGTCGTCAAAAGAGGGAGATGCCCATTAGAACATGGAGAGCTATGAAGATTAGACTTAGGAAGGAATACCTGCCCATGTCCTATAGGCATAAGAAGCCCATCATCCATCAGGCCACACTTAATAGGACTAATATCCCTGAAAATAAGTCAAGTCCTAATCTAGGCTCATTTAGCCAGTCCATCCCTATTGCCCCATGTGTTCACCAGAGTCCACCCTTCCCTACCACCCCGTTTATTCCCATGAGTCGATCCACTCCTATTCCCCCACTTGCCCCACCCACTCCTACTATCCGGTCCATTCCTGTCTATCAGTTTGCCCAACCCATTCCTACCACCATAGTTGAACACAGGAAGGAAAAGGTAGACATGACCAGCTTACGCATAGTTGTTCAGGATCCTACTCAAATTGACAATCTAGAAAACCCTGAACCTATTGACTATGATGAGGAGAGAGATCAAGAACCCCTTATAGGTTGTATCGATGAGGTATATAAGGCTGACGCAAGTTTAGTTGATGAATACAAAGAGGATGAGGAAGAACCCATTGAAGGATTTAAGGACGAAGAGGTTGAGCCCAATAATCATTTAGAGGTCGATAGTCCCGAGTCCTTTAGTCATGTAGAGGTAGACATTTGTGAGTCCATTAGTCCATTAGGAGAAGAAGCCACTAAGCCTATTGATGAATCTAAGGGAAAGGAGATTGAGCTTGAGCCCAGTGACACGTTAGAGGAAGAAGAAACTACACCTATTGGAGGGATAGAAAGAGAAGTCTATAGAACTGAGTCTGATCTAAGAGTTAGTCTAAAGAAATTGATACCATCATAGTTGAACATGAACCATTGCTTGTAGCTAAAGAGATTATGGATGAGCAAAATAGTCAACTTGAGGAAGCTGAAGTCCAAGAGCTAAGCCCTATAGAGCAACCCCTAGAAATAGTGGAATTCATGAAGGATTTAGAGCAAGAGATTTATGTAATTATTGCTGAGGGTTTAGAACAAGACATCAGTAAGGGGTCATCAATTTGGACTAGAAAAATTTACGATCACATCCAAGAGGTAGTAGTGGAGATTTTAGGAGGTATTTTCAAAAAGAATATCTAGTCACCTTCCACTACTTAGGGATATCCTACACCTCTTAGATTTAGTCCCAGTTCAATTTGCCACATACTTTCAGAAGACCCTATGGAACCTCTTAAGAATCCATGCCATCCATCAACCCAGGGTCAAACCTAGAGAGTCTGTAGTCTGTTAAGTTTAGGTCCAGAGAGTCCAATAAAATTCCTTTCCATAGGAATGCCTTAGTAAGTTTGCATTTCAGTTAGGTGTCAATCCAAGTCTTAATAATAAAGACTTTTGTCACATTCTACTGAGTTCACCTACCCATTCAACTTGTCCAACCATACATGAGTCTCAGAGTCAATTGCACAGCACTTGCATCATGACATTAGCATTCACTTTAATATTGATAATAAGTTGGCTAATCCCCAGAATCGAGTCAAGAATTTTGTTAAGGAAAAACTATGTCATGTTAGAAAGTTACATGCTCGTGGAGCTGGTCCTTTTAAAATATTAAAGAAGGTAGGAAACCAATGCCTGTATGTTAAAGTTACCTCCATGGTTAAGCATTAGCTCTATTTTCACTACCTCAAACTTAGTAGAATATAGGGACCCAGCAGTGGTACCCAGCGAGTTTTTGGACCTGACCGTTCCTTTGAGAGTGAGCCCTCACCTGAGTGTCCACCTATTAATTGGCTTAAGAGGAAGGATAGGATTGAGAGGATTCTGGATGGCCAAGCTGTCACGACTCGCAATAAAGGTTACCAAAGATATTTGATTCGTTGGCAAGGTCGGCCGAAATCAGAGGACTCGTGGATTATCCAGAAAGATCTGCAACACATAGACCCAGACCTCCTAAAGAAGTACCAAAGTCAAACTGACCCTTACTCGACGGGATCGAGTTCCTTCCAGCCCGGAAGAATTAGTGCAAGCACCAGATTGGGACAAAGTTTTCAGGGTTCCTTATGGATCTCTGATTTATGAGAGTCCTTTTCTTTATTCTTAAAGTCCTTGTCGAGTCCAGTTATGTTAGTTAGCCTGGTTCATTGTTGGAATCCAGGAGTTGGTCAAGTGTTAAGTGTTATTTTCTTTCATTAAGTCCTGTAATAGGTCAAGAGAAGGTTCACCTTGAAGACCCAAGAGAAGATGCAAGAGAAGACCTATCAACCATGCAATGACACATGTCTTGGATCATTCCGAAACACATGGCATCACCAAAGCAGAGCAAGGAGCCGGCCCACATCAATTTAGGAAGGAATCTAGGCGCCAACATCCTTCTTCCTCATTTCTTCATGCCACTCACCCTTATATGGAAGCTTTTTGGGCGCCCATTGCCTTTCACACTTATCATGTAGTCCCCTGACAAACATCTATGGAGGAAATTGGCTGCCCCTCTCTAATTGGAAGATCTTCATGTATCCCAGACGGAAGAAGGTTGCCGTCCAGTCAAAGATGGTAGGAGAAATCAAGGGGCGCCCATTCTTTCCTTCTTTCAAGTGGTTCCCCTCCTTTACAAGCTTGAAAATTGCAGTCACTATCTCTTTTTGACCGTTCCAGATGAAGCAAGCAGAGATCCCTGCCTCCCCAAGAAAAATCACATGCCATACATTACAATCCATGTCAACAATGTACTTAAAATGAATGATTTAACTTGTATTGACATGAAAGGGTTATAAAAAGACATTTTCCTTATAATAAAAAAAGCAATTAATGAGAAAATTCTGAAGTTCTTTTCTATTACTGTGAAGGCTCTGGTACTCCGAGAAGGAGTGGGTGTGAAGCCCTTAGTGTTTCCTTTCATCTTCTCTAACCTCCCTCAAACCCAAACCCTAGCCGTTCCCTCCTTCAGAAACCCTAAAACAACCCTGCCGCCAACCACAGGCCCCCATCTCCTCTTGCTGTTTTCTCAGGAATTCACGAGCCGAAGAGAAAGTCGTCTTTACCCCGGAACCATATTTCAAAGATTCTCTTCGGTAGACAGCTTCTTCATCCAGGACTTTCAACCTGTCAGAGCGATCTTTCTGTTTCAATCTTCGAGTGATCACTGTTGGTATATGAAATCTTTCTCTAATTCTCTTTTTCTGATTTAATGAACGTTGAGAGCATGTTCTAACCAAGGATTTTCTATCCTTAACTTTTCTGGTTTCGTTAATATTTTAATAATTCTAGTTCTAATGTATGCTTCCGCCTGTCTTGCATAGTATAGCTTAACTAGTTTTTGATCTTTTTGAATAATTAGTCATCTCATAATATATATATATATATATATATATATATTATTTCATTGCATTTGTGTCTCACCCACGTCTGATGCAGATGCCTTTCTCTTTCTTTTCCATGCATCAACGGATCATGTCACTGGAAAAGAAGTCGTGTAATTTCAATGGTGCTGGCTGAAGCAGAAAAAGTTGAGAAAGTCAAGTAGATACAAGGAAAGCCTCATGGCAGCAGAAACCAATGAGCTGAGAGGGCCTTTTCCACAAACCGACAACTTATCTTTTCTCTCGAGCTCTTTATCTTTCCCGCTAGGGACAAAAAACTTATACGACTTCATGACCGGCCAGAATGGATAACCACATGAATTTTAGGATAACATGCACTATGGAAAAGTATTCAAAAGCAAAATAAGCGCTCAGGGACAAGCCTCTGCATATCTAAAAGATCAAAGACCCAAATTCTGTGTGCCAAAGTTGCTCTTATTAACCTTCTAAACAAGCGTCAAAGCTCCACTTCATCCCCTTCATATTTTCCCCCTCTTCTCCTCATATTTCCCTTGAAGTAGCCAGTCTTTCCACAAGCTCCTAATTTGTTTTCCCTCCCCGATTGCACTCTTGGGAGGTAGGACTCATGCAAAGAGAAAGGGATACCTTGGTTGTGGGCAGGGTGATTGGAGATGTGTTGGATCCATTCATAAGAAATGCTGCCCTCAGGGTGATCTACAAGTCAAGGGAGGTCGCCAATGGATATGAGCTTAAACCCTCAGCTGTCGCCGACCAGCCTAGGGTTGAGGTTGGAGGCCTGACCTCAGGACCTTGTACACCCTTATAAGCCTATCCATGTCTTCCCCGAGATGCATGCCCCCTTGTAGGCTTACCACTCGATCTCCTTGCAGGGGGTTACTTTTGGTTTTCAACTTAGCAAAGTCCAGTGTCCTTATATTTGTTCCATCATGGTGAGATTTACTAGCTTTTAAAGTGGTTTTAATGATGCCTTGCAGGTTATGGTAGAACCTGATGCTCCCAGCCCAAGTGATCCGCAGGTCAGGGAGTATTTGCACTGGCAAGCACTTCGGCTACATGCCGCACCCACCTCTCTCTCTCTCTCTCTCTCTCTCTCTCTCAACGTTTCTTCAGCTTCTCTTTGCGATATATGAGACTTCCATGGTTAAAAAAAGATGTTATCTAGGAAGATGCACCTAAGTCGCCGATCACTTTCAATTGGAGATGACAAATGGCTCCCTCTAAGTGGTAGGACTCTTTAATACATGGAGTGCTCCCTTCATAAAATATGGGATCCACCAGAACTTTACTCGCTCTCTATGATCTTCTTTCTTATATGGCTCCCCTGAGTCCATCAGATGTTGGGCTGATGGTTCTATCCAGTTTAAGTGTTCTTTCTACATTACTTTGAAGATTTGTTTCCCGTTAACACAGGCTTCACCCCTGTGCTTTCGGGAGAGAAGCACAAGGAACAAAATGAGAAAAATGAAGCAAAATTTCAAAAAAAAAAAATCAAAAATAGAAGGAAATATTCTAGGACGTACCACCAGACTACAAAATTTAAAAATGAGACAAGAAACTAATATTGAATTCACTGGTTCCTACGATATGATAAGAACCTACCAGCTGTGGCTTGCATTGCATCACCTATGCAGCTTATATCAACAATATATATGCCTTCAATTTCTACAAGATAGCTCTGATCCTAATCCCAGAATACAGTATAGAGAAGAGGAGCATATTGCTTGTCAAAATAAAACCTTAGTCATATACTTCACATCTTAGCAAGGCCGCATCTTATGTTTCAATCCACTGATCCATCCTACATGTCAGAGAAAAGTTTGGATCGTCCCCATGGTACAGATGCACATGCAACAAAAACACTGCACAAGTGTCACTGAATCCCTGGAGCTTTTCTAATAAAATTTATGTACTAAATGTGATCTATACTTCTGCTATAGGTTGGTCACTAATATCCCGGAAACGACTGAAGCTGCCTATGGTAAGATTAGTGGATCTGGTAGTTTAATTATCCCTACGTATCATTTCGCTGCTAACTGTCTGTGTTTCTGATGGTGGGATCAAATATAATCATTTTTACGGCCAAAAAAATACATCGTTGCAGAAGAATGATGAGCAGGCTTAATCTCATGACTTGTGATTTTATACCTGGCTTTAGGTCAAGAGGTTGTGTGCTATGAGAGTCCACGTCCGGCGCTTGGCATCCACCGGTTCATCTTTGTGCTGTTCCAGCAGCCTGGGCGTCAGACAGTGTATGCTCCTGGGTGGCGCCAAAATTTTATCGCCGGGGACTTTGCCGAGCTCTACAATCTCGGATCACCGGTCGCAGCAGTCTATTTTAACTGCCAGAGAGAGTCTGGCTGTGGCAAGAGAAGGATGCGATCTTAAACTACGGCTGATACGGTAATCATCTCTTCTCCTATTCACTTGCAACAGTGAACAACTTGGGGGGTATTTGCATGGCGCTATTTGGGACTTCACCAATGTCCAAGGAAAATAATGGCACTAGAAACAAAGCTAGCAGAGAAATGGAGAAGGAAAGTTTTGGCTTAGTAATGAAAATTTTTGGATGGTTAGACGTTGGGGGTTGACATATTAGCAGTTAGCCAATGCAAGCTCTGACTTTCATGAAAGAACTCGAAGATTGAACACCTTCGTCCTTTTTCGTGTGTGAGATGCATGGCCTAAGAGAGTGCAAAGGAATGAAAACAGAATATGGTGGATCATCAAGAAGAAAAGAGTGTCGTTTTGTGGTAAGCAAACTTCTTGGGTTGTCGATCTCTGGAGATGAGTTGCTTGGACACTCGCACGGTGATGCAAGAAACTTCATCCTTACTCAACTTATGTGCATTTCATGCTACAAATAACACCAACAATCCTACATCTGAAATGAGCACAACTAAGATTTAAATAAATGACCTCCCACACGAAGGATGGTACAAGCTAACCACGACGGGCAAGATCTAACTGGTTTGTTTGCCTATTTCTTATCCAGTTGGCCTTAAAAACAAGAATGGCTTTCCGTACATCAAGCTTGATCAAAGTGATGAGGAAAATCTGACCCATTGTTACATGTTAGTAGGAGCCAAACATGAGAGACGCGCACGACATTCTGCACAAGAATAGCAGTAAGATTACTCTTCACTATTCAAAATAAGGGCCTGCTTGGAGGAAGATAATTTTTCATTCATCACCTCTATTTCTAATTCCTTTATATAAAAAATTTAAAAAACATTTTCGTTTGTTGAAAATGAGATAATATTTTTTAAATTAAAATAAAAAAATTTATCGAGGGCCTTTAGTGGTGGATATGATGATAGATAATAAAGTCATTGGTGGTAAGAGGTGTTAACTGATAAAAATAGTGGGTGGCAGAGGTTGTAGTATGGTAGTGATGAGTAAATGAGTGGTAGAGATACGATGGTAATGGTAGAAGATAATGATAATAGTACTGGTAGATGGATGGTGGAAGTATAATGGTGGTGGTGATAAATAGTAGAGTTATGGTGGTGATAGTTATGGATGATAAGTGTAGTGGAAATATGGTGGTGATGGTTATTGATGGTGGGTGTATCTAGTGGTGGGTAATGAAGGTATGATAGTGATGGTGATGGTGAAGGATGGTGAGTGTGGTGATATGATGGTGTTGAAAGATGGTTGTGGCGATGATGATGGTGGTGAGTGGTAAAGGTATAATGGTGCATGGTTATGATATGGTGATATTGAAAAATAATCGCAAGGATAACGAAGAATGATTGGTAGAGTTGGTTATGCATAATGAAGGTATATATCATAATAAAAAAACATCAAGAAAATATTGCGTCGTTCTGAAAAGAAACAATAGAAAACAATTCTAAATTATTTTCAAATTTAATATATTTTAAAAAAATTAAAAAAATATAATTTTCTATTTTTATTTAGAAAAATATTAGGTTTGAACATAAATTTTTTTTTATTCTAAAAAAAATCTAAAAATACCTTCAGTCTTCCACGACTACATAGGTCCTAAAATTCCCAATTTGGCATAGGGGAACCATGTGACTTCTACCAGCATACGATTAATATCACCTCAAGGTACTTAGTTGGGAGCTAAAATGAAGTCTCCGTAAAATTTCTATTAAGCTGCATGAAACTTTTATCCTTGGATGCGCGCTTGTATGAACATCCATTCCAGAGTTCTACTTTTATCCCTGAGCACAAATTAAGAATCAATTCATGCTTGTGAGAGAATCTATAAATTATTTCTTCACAATGAAAAGAAAGATGGTCTTGTCCTTTTTCTTTTTTAAGGTAATTTTAGATTTAAGTAAATGTAGGGCCATGTGACGGAATACGATGAAGAGGGAGGGAGGAAGGTTCAAGCACAAAAACTCGAAGGAAGGAAAAGGTTCGCTATTAATTTTCACAGGCAGTGCTCAACTATAGATGATATTGAATTCATCCTTGTATGACCTTTTTTAACATCTCAATGCACCGATATGCTATGAGATTCAATACCCTAAAAGGTCCCCAAGGTGCAATATATAATTTTGTGAGAACAATGAAAACGTCAAGCAATGACTACGAGGATAGAATCATCAATAGATTCTGTACTTCTTGTACCACATCTTTGAAGACGATTCCATTTTTCTTCGAAAGTTATTAACTAAAGTAGAATTGCATTAACCTTCTTTCCTTCCCTTTCTTTTTTTTTTAAAAAAAATTGATCCTAACAAGTGCGCCAAGATTAAATCCCATTTTCAAGTTATTTATAGTTCAAACTTTATCCCAAAAAAACTCATCGTGGAGTACGTAATCTCTCATATCCAATGTCTGAATTTTTTTTAAAAATGAATGTCATTGCGTTGCGAGGGTCTCACGCTTTGCGATATCTCACCACTTATTAACACTAAACTCCTTGAATAGAGACATTCTTTATATTTTGAGGTTTTTTTTCTTAATTACCTTCTAAATCACTATATATATATATATATATATATATATATATATATATATATATATATATATATATATATCTTAAATATGAATATAACTCTCCAGCTAGATTTTTGAATGAGGGTATTGAAACTTGCTTTAACTATAAAACTATTTTATTTCCCATTTGTATTGATATTATTAAAAATTTATGCAAAAATATAGATCTTTATAATATAAATTAAATATTATAATTATCAAGGATATTAATATAAAAAGGTAATAGATGCTTTTATCTTAAAATATTTTATTTTTATGTTGTCAATCAAAATATCTAATAGAACAGGCCTATATTGTGAGGATGATTTGAGATGTATGTATAAATAGTGATATTTTAAGGATAAATTATAACAATTCATATTTGCAAAAATATGCATGCAAAATGCCCTGTGCATGCATGCTTTTCAAATGTGTTGCATAAGAAGATATGAAATGTGAAACATTTAATTCAATGTATTTTTGAGAGAAACTTAAGGTTCAGAAGAACCTGAATTTCATATGCCTTTGATGTCTTTATTAATTTGAAAACCCCATGACTGAATTATCTTCTCTTTTTTCTTTTTCTTTTTTTTTTTTTCCCCTCACTTTTGACGTACATAAAGATATAGCTGGTATATCATTCTCGCAATACATATACCAGAGTTCAAAAAATTGGTCATCACTACTGAGATCCCTATTGATAATAGCATTACCCAGATAAGATTATTTTAAAGATATGATCATTGATTTTGTTAACTGAAACCTGAAAGCTATTCACAGTAGAAATTCAGGATCAGAAGTGAAAATAATTATGATTTGCTTAATATTGAGATTCACTTAATAAGAGAGCACTTTTTTACATCTAACATGACATGCAAGACAATTAAAATTTTTCACAATTATATCTTGAACTTATTGCTTTTCATTGATCATTCACTTGAAGTGCATATTAAATGCATATTTCACAAAGAATATGCTACTCCCCAATATATAGGATTGCATAATAATTTATTAGTGACATCAGGATGATACTTTCATTGTAATCATTCTACAATGTAAGCAATGAGTTTAACAATATATTAGCTAAATTTCAGCACACCTCTATAAGTTTAAGGTGAGTAAGGTGTGTGTTTTGTATACTACATTAGTTTGTAAAGTTATAAATCAGATTATGTCATCAATGATCATCACTTTTCAATTGCGACACTGGATCACTGAGTTCTTTTCTCAGGCTGACCTGAAGGGGCGTGACCTTTTTCACACAAACAGATGCAAGCTTTCATAACGACATAATCTAGGCAATAACAGCAGAATAAGGCTTGATGCAGATTTTCTTCATGAGGTGTAAGTGGAATTGCTCCCAAAATTAGGCACTTCCTCTGAATAAATGAATCTAGAAAACCAGATCTAAATTGGTTCTAGACGAATCAGCTAACCTCAAATGTTATCTGCCTAACCTATCTTATTTACTATCTTGATCGCCTGGCATTTCCATCCAACTTTTTGTCTATAAGCTAGACCAGGCACAAGGCTTTATGGTTCCTTGCTGAGATTTTGTGGGAGTTGGCCTCAATTCCTAATGGAGTAATTCGAAATAATTGTGATGGTCATCCGTTTCTGCTATTAAACACAAGCAACCCACCTGCAAGGCGCCATAATCCGAACACCTAACCCCCTTTGTTTTCGGGAACAATTTTTATTTTTATTTTTTAAAAATAATTTTTATTTTTGAAAGAATTAGTAAAAATTAAAAAAAAATACCGTGAACACCCATGTTTACAAGTTTCCTAATCTTTGTTTTCTTTTTTTTTTTTATAGAAAATAATGAAAATATCTTTAAATGATTTTTAGTTTTCATCATTTAAAATTATGTTTTTTAAAAAATTATTTTTATTTTCATTTGCCAAATATATTTTCACAAGTATCTATTTTTTCATGAAAATAAAAATAGAAATTAAAGTTATTCTCAAAAAATAAACACGCTCTAAAATTTTTATGAGATGACATAAATAATGAAAAAATCTAAGCAAAGGAAGTGTAATCATCCATGCAATCCTTGGGTGCAAACAGTGAAATGATGCCAAACAGTGAAATGAAGCAAGAGACTCCTGCTTCGGCAAACGCTTAAATTTGTGTTGTTTGGAGAAGCCCACGTTACATGATAGCTTGACGGAAAAGCCATGAATAATATTGACCAAACAAAATGCATTTGTAGAATATTTGACTCGTACAAAACTTGCTCGGAATTGATAAAATATGGAATAAATAGAGAAGAGGACATCCTTGCCAAATGCTAAAGAGACCACAAAATAAAAATTTATATTCTACAAGGATATTATTAAAAAAAAAAACTTAATATCATAAACTAGACTAGCTACTATTCTCTTCATGTCCACCCCGTAAACATATAAACAAAAAAGAATAGTTTTGTCTTTTTAATAAAAATGTCAAAATATGTGCATTAAATATATCTTATGCTCTCTCTACACTTATTCTTTCAACTAAACATCAAAATATTTTTGTTTAAAAATAAATCTATCCTTTCATAATTGAATGCTACCTTAAAATGTGGATTACATTATTCATATATCACTTTATGATATTTTTACAACCACAGCAAAAACCATTCACATAGATAATTGAGGAATAAAAGAAAAAAAATATATTTTATTTTAAGAAATTGCATAGATTCCCTTCTTCAACTTTTCATATCCATTGCCTCAACTCATTTGATAAAATAATAGGACCGAACTTTGGTGCAGTAAGCTATGTGCATGCTGTATGGCTTTATTAATCTCTTTTCTATCGACTTAGCCTACATATAAGCGATAAATAATAATAGAGAAAGATGAAAGAAGAGAGATAGAAATAGAACTACAAGATATACACACAGTACATCATATACCTAAATTCCATTTAAACTAAATGCATACGGTACACTATATAAAAAGAAGCTAGAAGCTGAGCATACGAAAGACCGTTGTGAAAGAAAGAACTGCAAGATATACATACAGTACATCATACCTAAATTCTGCCTAAAGTAATATGCTATTTGCACTGTATATAAAAAAGAAGCCAGAAGCTGAGCACATGGAAGGCCGTTGTGAAGGGTCGGACAAAAGGGTGGGCATGTATAGGTATTAACCCTTGCAAGACAAAGGGACCTCGTTTGTTCCCACTCCACGCTGCATTCGGTTTAACACACTTTGTACGAATGCTCGTTTTGCTTTAGATTTACATCAATCCAAGGCATTTACAGCACCTCCTTTATACAGACCATCTCATAGCATCGTGCCATGAATGACTGCTAAGCTGAGGCTCCTCTGCTGACCCATGGCTTGGCTTCGGCACTCTTAAGAGGTTTGATGCATAATTTTTCAGAAAAATAAACAAATGAACTAAGAATGCAAAGTTCTGAACATCAGCCCTAGTAAAGAAAATGGCAGTAGAAGATCAATGATCCAGCTTCACATACAGAAGGCACCTCTTTATTATCTAACAACTGATTCCAAGCCAAATGGTCATTTACTGGAGGCAAATTGCAGTAGAAGATCCATGATCCAGCTTCACATAAAAAAGGCACCTCTTTCTTTTCTAACAACTGCTTCCACGCCAAATGGTGATTTACTGAGAGGCCCGTTGATTGCTCATACGTACAGAGTCGAATTGTCTCTTCAGATTCAAAGGGCTGAGTTTACTCTTCAACCACAGTGGCCGGGGGAATCGACTGAATGTTATTAGCTTGTTTTTGGGATTCGGTTTATGAATCCCATATTTAGAGCGAGTCATCTGCCATGCTTATCGGTAGACAATATGGAAGGTTGTTGCTGAACGAAGACTTCATTAGATATTAGTATGTCAGCGTCTCCTTGGTCAGCACTAGCTTGCTATAGGTTGAGTCAATGAGAAAACTAGATGTAGCGTGCTGGATTGGTCAACATAAGTCAAAATAGAGGCAGAAGCATGTACTCGATGGAAGCCATTAGCAGCAGCGGACGTTGGATTTTTTTTTTTTTGGAACTATAAGTGGTGAGCCTTGTTTTTGAGTACCGTAATCTAAAGTCAAAAGAGTTCTGTGCCATAATCTGTCTTTGTTTTGAGATTATATATTATGAATTTTATTTTAAAGTTATATATATACCATGCCTTTTATATGGGACAAAAAAAGTTTTCCAAATTTTGGAGGGGCCATAGGCTCTCTGATCTCCATTGAGGTTCGCGCCACTAGCCATTGGAAGGTGCTCATCACCAAAGGATTAAAAGCCGAGATGGGTTGATCCATCCATGATATGTAAAGAGCTGTTCCCACCTGCAAAATGGAAGATAGTTCAAATATTAGGTACGAAAAATATAGGACATGTTCAGTCGTAGAAAATTAGAAGTATTTTTTTTAAAAAAAATTTAAAAAAAATAAAGAATTTTATATTTAAATCTAATATTCTTTTTCAAATAGGAAACTAAAAAAACTATGTTATTCTATTTTCCAAATATATTTGAATTATTTTCGATTGTTTTCCTTTCAAAATGAAAGAATAATTTCTCTATATTTTCTACCATCATCCATCACAGCCTTCATCATCAACCATCATTCACCACTCACCATCACCATCATAACCATAACCACCAAAACTACAACCACCACCGCTGCCACTATCATTACAACAATATCTTCGCCACATCCACTACCTTCCACTATCATGATATCTTCATCCACCACCATCACTATACCTGTACCACTTACCATTATACCTTCATCATCAGCACCACCACCTCTACCACCTACTTTTTTTCATCGACCACCATCATCACCATGACCATTACTATAATACACCACTACCATTATATTTTAACCACCTACCATTGGTGTCATAACCATCATTGTACTTCTACCATCATCACCCACTTCACCACCCTCCACTACCTCCATTATATTTGCTACCCTTTTCCACCACTACCATCATCATCATACCTCCATCACTCACCACCTCCATCACCCACCATCATCACCACCACTATATATGTAATACCCCCATAAAAAAAATAAAAAATTGAGAGTCGTGCATCAACACGCACGTGCCTACGCGCACCTGCGTGCTTGGCAGCGCGCGTATCAACGAGCGTGCTAGCACGCGGCAGCGCACTCGGTAGCGCGTGCATGCCAGCGCGCTGGGCAACCCGAACGTCAGCGCGCTGCAGCGCGCGTGCCTGCACGCACGGGCAGGGGAGGGCCGAGCCCTCCCCTCACTGTTAAAAGGGGGCCGTGCCGGCCCCCTCCACCCCCGTCTCCGCCGGCACCACCATCCCGATAAGTCCCTCGTCGCCGGTGAGAGGAGAGAGAGAGAAGGGGAGAGGGCCGCCGGGCGGCCCTCCCTTGACGCGGGAGCCAAGCCGACTCCCGCGCTTGGTTCGGGCTCAGCGGCGTGCCCGCCGTTTCGCCGGGCTTGGGCCGCAAGCGACGGCCCCCGCCAGCGTCGGGGCAGCATCCGATGGGGGTCCGGCTGGCTGGGGGAGGCCGGCCATGCAACCGCCCCAAGGAGAAGGGAAGAAGAAGAAGAAGAGGAAGAAGAAGAAGAGAGGGAAGAGAGGAGGGGGCGGCAGCCGGCACTAGGCCGATCGTCAGCGACCAGCGGGCAGCTAAGGGAAGGGCCGACGGTGGCCCTAGGCCACCGGCAATTTTCCCCTTCTGGTTCGGGTGAACCAGGGGCAAAGATAGGCCACCGGCAATTTTTCCCCCTAGTTCGGGTGAACCAGGGGCAGAGAGAGGGAGAGAGGCTGTGGATTGGGCCTGGGTTCGACCCAGTTCAGCGATTGGGCCTAATTTTTAGGCCTCAAATTGAGCTGGGCCCAATAAAGAAAAATAGGGTTTGGATCAGCTTGGATCCTAGTTTGTCAGAGAATTTTTATTTCCCCATTTGGAGTTCTATATTTAGAGATATTTAAGCCCCAAGTTGGGCCCAGAATTAAATTGGGTAGAATATAGGAGTCATTTTGACATCTTGATTTTGAAGATTAAAAATTGAAAAAATTATGTTGTACGTACCCAAGAGCCCAAATAACTAATTTGCATCCTTGGAATAGCGTTAGGAGGTAAGTAAGCCATTTATCATGATTTTTATAAATTATTAAAGTATGCAAATTATGGATTTAAGTGTTACATTGTTTTACATGGTACATTATTCGAGAAATAAAAAAATGAATTTGGTATCCCATATATGCAAATGACTATTTTACATGATTACGTTGAAATTGCTAATTTCTAAAAAATATTTGGTACACCATATATGCAATTGATTAGATAACATAGCTATTGAAATTACTAATTTTTGCAAAGTATATGGTACCCCATGCATGCAAATGATTATTTAACATGGTTATTTTGATATTGCTAATTTCTGTAAAATATTGGGTATATTAAATTTATTTGCAAGTGTTCATTTGTTTTGACATGTTCAAACCATTGCAAATATGAAAAACATATGGAGTATGTTTTTGCAACAATAACTATGAGCATACAAATATGACATGAAAATGGGGTTTTGTAAATATAAAATATGCTACCCACGGTCCGCTATGTTATGACATGATGACACGATAATATGATATGATTTCTAACTCTGGGACCTACCTCTACAAGGGATATATGTAGAGGATACACTCGTAGTGCTTTGTTCTGTGATATGTCATGACTTTTGATATGATTCTGGTAGCAGGACCCTTCCTCCACAGGGAAGATATATGGAGGATACACCTATGTGGTGTTCTAACCCTGTTATAGGGGTATATATGGGCATAGTGTGTGACCATAGCGTATTTGTAACAAAACAAAACATCAATGTTAATGACAGTGGATTTTGATTTAAAAACGATATCTGTCTTTAATTGATTTCAAGCAAGTGAATATGATTTCGGCATATTTATAAAGGAATGAATATCTTGGATAATAAGATGATATATATTTTTTGAAATACTACGTAGAATTGGCTTTCAAATTGCATTGAACGTATATTATGCATACTTTGATAACATGATGAAATGTATTTGAATTATGAAAGCTTGACATGTTTTTGGATATATGAAAACCTGATTTGTTAAACCTTGAAATAACTATGTTATGTTATAGTAGGCTTACTTACTGAGTGTGAATTCATTTAAATCTCACGATATTTTTCAGAGCCACAAAACTGAAAAGGCAATTATTGGGGTAATTTTGAAACTTCCACCTGTGTAAACAAATCACATTATGTTCATGTAACCCCAATTATGATCTTGTGATTTTAGAATGTTGCCCAAACATTATATGGCTTATATTAAAGATATTTTGGACCTTAAATAATATATAGTTTATTATCCCTCCTTATATTATTTGTTATGTTCTAGACGCTTTGCATGCCTAGCATACGGCGGGTTGCCACTCCTGAATCCACAACCGAATCTGAGGCATAACAATATATCCACAATCCATCGTCATTGCCGCCACCATCATACCTATGCCACGTCTCATCACTGCCATCTTCCTCCACCCCTGAGGGTGGCATTAGCCAAACCAAGCCGATCTCAAGCAAGGCTAAGAGCAAAAAGGGTAGTCCGAGGCATTAGATTGAATCCAAGCTTGGGTTAAGTAAAGCCAGCCCGAGCTCAGTCCGATGGCAATATCTAAAGACCTTAGACTAGCCCAGCCTAGAGTTATATATCATAATTATATAATACATACAATATATGTATCCATGTCTTTTTCTTTGAAGGAATATATATATATCTTATCAAAAACCAAAACTCGATGGGTTAGTTAGAGTGTAAACTATTTACTCTTAGGTCACCACTTGATTCCCATCCCCTGTACTTCTTCTAGTACGTATTTGATATTTTTCTAGAAAAAATTTTTCTTAAATATATTTTCTTAGTTAACAAAAAATTTGTATGAAAAAAATAGCTCTAAAGATATTTTCCTCTGTTTGGTTAAAGGTAATTCCATATGAAAAAATATTAATTTCACTATAATGCCCCTAAAATAAAGATTGCAAAAGAATTAATATAATATAATACATTATATTATATTCTAATTTATTAAATCATATTACATTATATTTATACTATCTATTAAAATACATTATATTATATTATACTATATTATATATGATATAATAATATAATATAATTTTAAACTTTTGATGCTAAAAATATTTCCAATGGGATGGAAAAAGATAAAATACCACCACCCCGATGAAAAAAAATTTTATTTATATATATTGTGTACATTTATTTATATATAAAAGTATATATAATATTTTTTTAAAAAAATATAAGCTATATAATATAAAATATAAATTTTAAGATAGAATTAGGACTATTTTTCTTAAACTCGGGCTCGGCTTGAAATTTGAACATGCCTAAAATATTTGGCCCAGGCCCTGTAATTTTTCGGGCCATCGGGCCATCCTACCCATGCCCATCTCGCCCATTCCCACCCCTATCCACTATTCACCATCCCTATCATCACCATCACATTTTATATTCAAATAAAAATATTTTTTATATATAAAAACATATATAATAAAAAAATATTACATATAAAACATTAAAAAATATAAATTTTTGGATCGGGCTGGACCTATTTTTCCTAACAAACCAACCCTATGGGCTAAAAATTATGGCTCGAGCCTTAAAATTTTTCAAGCCATCCTGCTCATGCCCACCTCTATCTACCACCCACTATCACTATCATCACTATCACATTTTATATTCAAATAAAAAGTATTAAAAATATGTATTTATATATAAAAGTATATATAATATTTTTGTAAAAAATATAATATGTACAATATAAATTTTTGAGCTGAGTTGTCCCCATTTTTCTTATATTTAGGTTAGACCCAAAATTTGAACAAAAATTTGAACAAACCTACAATTTCTGACCCAATCTAGCCCTATAGGCTAAAAACCATAGCCTCAGCCCTATAATTTTAGGATCGAGCTTAGATCAACCCATGGGCCACCTGGCCATGCCTACTCCTATCCACCACCCATCATCACCATCACCACTATGTACATCGCTACCGTCGCCGCCATCATACCTCCATCATATATCACTATCATTATATTTATACTACTTATCACCATCACCGTCCTTCATCACCATACCCAACCATCAATGCTCTCTGTAACCTTTTTTTTTCAAAATTTTTAAAATTAAAATATAATTTCTCATATTTAAACATATTTTTTTAAGCTTTCTATAGAAAAAAAAAAATTAGAAATAGAGAAAAAAATTGAAGATAAAAACAGAAAATATTTTCTACAACTAAATAAGATATGTGGGAAAGCAATTTCTGTTTCTATAGTATGCTGACATTTTCTCCCCATGACTCTATTTTGTTATATAGTTTTACCATAAGAGACCATGACTCTATTTTGTTACATAGTTTTACCATAAGAGGCGCTGCAAAACACATGAATCAATGAAAGCGTAGGGAATGGAATAATAAATTCACCTCCATTGTCACTTTGAAATTAGTCCAGATCCTCATAAATTTTCTTGTATTGAATACAATGACAGCAGCTTCTTGTTTGCGAGCAAGAGGAAACAACCGAGAGATTTGATAACATGAATTAAATCAAGGAGAGATTTAGAGATTTAGAGACTCTGTTTAACGACCAGAACAAATGACAGCTCTTCCCAGCCATGCAACTAGGGTATGCATGTAATGCTTTCTTATTGCTAACAACTTTCAAAAATTTATTCTTATGCAAGATTTTAAGTCTTGTGATTAGGATTCTCTGTTTGCAGTGACGCTGATTAATCCAATAACACCATCTTGCACTTTTGGCCGACCAATAGGGTATAATCCTCTAATGATCAATCCTGGTGCAAAATTTTCCAGTGTTGCAATCATTATCACAGAAACCAACAACATAAAGCTCAAACAAGCAATCATTATCCATTGCAAACAGAAAATTAATAATGAGCATAATGTAGGAGAAGTGATAGACCTGATTCAAATATAACAAACCATTTGAGAGACAATACCAACTTGAGATATAGGCAAACTAGAACCATCACCAGCAATCACTTGGTCTTATCCTTGATAAACAGTTCATTGTACCAAACCTGATACATTGGCAGTTCGTGGCTTTGTTATCAGGATACAATTTGGATTGAATCATTGACCAAGCCGATCAACGTACAAGAAACTAAATCATTGTCCAATATAGGACTGCCCACAACAGCTAGTTAGTTGATCAGAGATGTCTTTGATCTTGTTCAAGCACGCAACAACAGTGCCATCTTTCTTCACAAGCTTCCTAAAAAGATGCTCCAAGCTTCCTAAAAAGCCTTAGATGTCTTTAGTCTGATAACCTGACACATCATTAATGGAGTCATGGTGCCAAGAGGCATTTGATCAACTTCTTTTCATGTTGCAAAGCCAGGATTAAGCTCAGACAGAAGTTGATTCCATTCTGAGTTGCTAGGGAAATTGTATACACTTTATAGACAATTTCCTTGATTTTCATGAGGGAAGACAATTTTCAGATAGAACTGAGGCATGTCATGACATGGGAGTACAAGAACTTGGAAGATGGAAGTACAAGAACTTATAACACAGAGGCTCCAAAGGGTCACTCCAACTCCATGGTAGTCATTATATGACATCAGAAAATTGGGCTACTGCCAGAAAATTCTAATATTTAATGAGCAGAAAATGGGCCAGCAGATTAGATGGTGTATAAGCAAAGTACACTTGGGAAGACTAGAAATGTTTCATATTTTAGTGCATCGCAGGGGAAGTTGCCTGCTCCTTTTACACAAAGACGAGCATATATGCTAATTTGGCTCAAGTTTTAGCTTATACCACCCAACCTTGGAGGAGACCATAGCCATGGCCGTGGTGCACTAACAAGGTTGGGTTGGAAGTTGGAAAAGGGTACTGCTGCGGTTGCCAAGGAACAGCAGTCAAAAAGTCTTGCCTTAATCTGTTAGAAAATTAGATAAATAAAGTTATTTCAAGCAAGCTTCGATTTAACCTTAACGCATTCATGCATTCCTTTTTAACATCACATTAATTTAATGGAATCATCCACAGGAACCATTCGCAAATGCATTGGGCTCATCATCTTCTTTTTTTTTTTTTTTTCTTAAACACTAGTAATGCACAAATAAATAGACCTAATTCACTATAAGCCAGCTCTTATGCGACCAATTCAGAATCTTATGACATGAATGCCAAGTTCAAGAAGGAAAAAAAAAAAAAAACTAATTTAGCTTCCTGAAACACAAGCAAACAAGTTTTCAAAATCCAAAATACTTCGTAAAATTGAACCTGAGAAGACTGTTGGTATATCGAATCGGTCCTCACCTCTCAGGTATACAAATCCGAATCATAACGAGCAGAAACCCTAGACCCAGCGCCAAAGTTCTCCTCACCTTCCGACCCAAGGACCTCGAAGCCCAAATCTTGCAGCAGAGACCTCAGCCGCGGCGCCACCGGCGGGCGCCCGTTGTCCGGCCACGTCGCGAGCAGCGTCCCCTTGGCCCTCCTCATCTGACACTCCCCGAGGATCGCCGCCCCCAGGCCGTCCGTGACGCTCCCCGACGGCAGGTACTCAACCCCCCGGACCACCGGCGGATCCCCTCCACGCCTCTGCTCAGAGGTCTCCAGCTTGAAGGCCAGCGCTTCATCCGCCGCCAGCCGCCCCCGATAATTCTGGCTCCGGATCGAGTCCAAGATCAGAACTTTCTCCGCATGAATCCCGCCGAGCAGTGACTTCGCGACTGCGCGAGACCTCTCGACGGCGACTGGGTACTGGACGGCGACGATGACCGCCGGAGGCGACGGAATAGGTCGGTCGACGGCGTAGATATTGCAGGAGCGGTCGCGGCGGGAGGGCGCGAGGGAGTTGCCAGAGAGAGGGATCTCCGGAAGGATGAGGGTTCCGATGAGGGTTTTGTGGGGGATCCGGTGGAGGAGGGTGAGAGATGGGGAGGAGATGGCGATGACGAGGAAGGAGGGGCGGAGGAGATTGGGGTTAGGGTTAGGGTTCAGGACAAGGAAAGGGGAGGGGAGAGGGGGAGTCGGGGTGGCGAAGTTGTCGAGGTCTTCCTGGAAGAATCTCGACGGCGGAGGGGTCTCGGTGACGACGTCTTCCATCTCTCTCGCTCGCTGCACCAATCCTTCTCTGCCGTGGAACCAAAATCCCCGAACGAACGACTTCAATCAAAAGAACAACAATATTAGACCAAAATGGCAACATGGAATGAATTTTATGAGGAAAACCAGTTAAGCGGCGCGCATTATAAAATAGAATAAAGTGTACATCTAACCTCTGCATTTTAAAGATTATAACAAAAAAAAGTTTTTAAGGTATTTTTATACTTTAGCTTTTATTTTAGTTTGATCCTTATCATTAAAAGATGTAATTACTAGACTAACATGGTGAGCTAATATGGCAGGTTTGATATTACATGGTATCCTATGTGGTGAACTAGACTGAAACATTCTAATCGAATAGAATCCGAGCAACTAGCTCCTTCCTCCCTAAATCCTAAACGATTAACTTGTTCCTTCCCGCGACTTATCTCTTTTATTGCACTAGTAATGACTTAGGTCCTCCTTCCTACTAATATAGGGTCGAAACCCTAACCCTAGCCCACCACTGTCCTCATCCTAGAGACATGTGAGGATGAGGATCCTATGAAAGAAGCCATAAAATAAATTTATACAATGACAGTAAAATGTTATCAATAATGATGCATATTTATTAATTAACTTTCAAATTTTAATTCACAACTGAGACTAGCATCTTTTAGTTTAGGCTAAAAAAAGGTGAGCATTTGCTAGAGAAAACATTCACATAATTAATTAGTTAATTAATTATTACCAAAAAAATTCACATATCAAAACTTCAAGTAACTATTTTGAGGGACTTGGTAATGTAGCATTAGGGCATTACTTGACCTGAAAAATGTGAATATTAAATTAATTTCCCATCAGCTTATTCTATTCAATCTAATTCCAAACAGAGTCAGTAAACACTATTTTAGTATTTAGTATAGGTAGTGTAAGATAATTAAAAAGTCTTGATAGTCTTTCGTATAATCTTTTCTTCAATTCTAGGAGCAAAAATGGAGTGTCCTTTAGGAACCTTTGGATACTAAGATTTTTGACCTTTGACTTTCGTAGTTCTAAATCCCAGAATTGACTTTCACTATTTATTTGATTCAATTGATATCATAAATCAAATAAATGTCCGAATCAATCATTAATAAGTAAGGGTTACTTCATCCCTATTGGTACTGGTTTGGACCGGTACCCAGATTTTGAGAAAAAAATTTATAATTCTTTTTTATTTTATAGAATTATGGATTCTAAAAATCAAGTATCGATAGGTCTAGTTGTTTGCCTCTGCTTCTTGCGGGGCAAGAATTTGTCGAGTTAGAATCAGGCGACACCCGGATTTGAACTGGGGATAAAGACACCCGGATTTGAACTGGGGATAAAGGATTTGCAGTCCCCCACCTTACCACTTGGCCATGCCAACAAATCTGATCCAAAATAGATAATATTTTTATCCACCCATATTCTATTACTTTACTAATTTTTTTTTATCTTGAATCCCATTGTACTTATTCCTTTTAAAAAATTAATCCTTATTTTTTATTAGATCCAGTTTATATTATTCTCTTTGATTGATTGTATCTCAAAAGACACACTGCTTAAAAACTTTGCTTCTCCTTCTATTAAAAAGAGAAAAAATAGATTTCCAATCATAGACCAAAAAATTCAGGGCAAAATTGATTTATGACTAATTAGTATCAATTATTTTCAATAATCAATCCTTTTCAATTTCAATTATAACAAAATATATATGTATATGTAAACCCCAGAACTGAAATTTTTACACAGAAATAAAGCATTGGGTCTTTCTTTTATGTACATATCCCTATAGAGAATTACCGTGCTTCAATTTTTCATTGAATATTTTGAATAGAAAATAGGAATTATGATATAGTGTGACCTAACTTCTATTGCCACAAGTAAAATAACGATAAAAGACACGATATGCGGGTAGATATATCGGCATGCACTTAATAAATACTACTCCTATTACTATTATGCAATTCAATCGTATTCTATCTATAAATTCTATTACCAAAAAGAATCTGTGAATTCTTTTTTGAACATTAAAGTGTGCTAAAAAAAGAAAATTCTATACTTCGTTATTCTATCTTTATCTCATTCATAAAGATTTAATCCTGAATCCATTTATTATTTTGGTACCCTATCTGATCGTAATATCATAATAATAGGAAGAAATTGAATCAATTTTGATATTCTATACAAGACTCCATAAGTGGAAGTGATAGATTTTTTTTCAGGAATGTTTTATCAATTCATTTTCATTTGCATTACAAGGTCGCAAATTCGAACTTGCATCGAAAATGTTCTTCATTCTTCCATCTCGTTTCCATTCATACGTATGAAGTGCGTTCATCGAATATTAGGGCGCTCGATGGTGAAATGACTGGTGCTAGGGCGCTCTCTGAAAAAGGAATCAGAGGCTCAATGCTAGCCAAAGAAGGAGGGGCTGATCGAAAATTAGGGTACTCGCTGATGACACTGGCCAGCCTGATTATTGGATTGAGGGGTCAATGCTGCCTGGAGACCGAAGAAAGGGATGGGGGTGAGTGCTGGCTGGAGAGTAAGGGCACAATGCTGACCGTAGGAGGCAGAGGTTGCTGGCTAGCCAAAGAAGAAGGCAGAGCTTGTTGATAAGCCAAAGGATTCGGGACCTACTGATCGAAGGAAGGTAGTGTTCGAATGGGATGAGAGAAATGGACCGAATAGGATTTTAACCTTTTCTAATTGCTGATTTGATCGTCATATGCGTCCTATCATCCAGCACAGCATCTAATCCTGCTACATCAGCTCGCCATATCAGCCCAGCAATCGCACCATCAATAACTATTAACTATAGGGATCAAATTGAACAAAAAATGAAGTAGAAAAATATTTTAAAAATTTTTGTAGTATAGGAGCGAAAGTGAAATGACCTCTAAAGTATAGAAATTAGATGTATACTTTATTTTATAAAATAATATTAAAAAAAAGAATCCTTATATTTTAGCGGGTGATAATTGAACAAATGAAGATAAAGTCGAAAAGATGGGCTTAGCTCGACTCGCTTTCAAACTCTTTCTCGGCCTAATCTAATTAGGAACTTCACATCCCAAACTTTGGGTAGGGTAGACTTCCAACCATTCTCCAGCTGGCTTTGGTTAGGGTAGACTTCCAACCATTCTCCAGCTGGCTTTGGTTATGTTACTAAGATCAAAACATTATGTTGTGAACGACTTTCATGTAGCATCACCAAGTGCCGTTAATGGTAAGGACAAAATTCATTATTTTTATTTTCTCATTATGCTAATTTGTTCAGTTATATAACATGTGCTGAGATCTTGATTTTCCCAAGTTAATATGCTCCATGTCATGCTTATTGTGATAATGTAGGATCTTATTAAAAAGGCTTAGCAATGTAAAGTAAGAAAGGTCGAACTAACATGGCTTTAGAGGAAGCTAAACTGGAAGATGCATGGATGATATGTTACAGGAAAAAATATGGTAATCACCGATCCTCCACAATATGTAGCAAGCCGAGTCTTTTATTGGTCGTATAGAAAACCAACGCATCGAAAAAGAGTTGAAGGAACCAATCCCAAGATGATGGGGATTACAATTTTTCATGAATTTCTTATTTTTCACTCAACAATGAAACTTTTTTTTTTTTTTTTACATGATTGATCTTCTTTTTTTTTTTAAGATTTTACATTGAATTTTTATTTAATTATAATTTTGTAGGATTTTTTTGGCAAAATGTATAACTAATATTTAAAAGCTGCTTGGATGATGGCGTGTATGTGTTGAAAAAAATCACTAAATTCAAGGACCATGAACCTCTCTCTGTCCTAAACCGAAAAAAACCTATCCGGCAGTCTTCCCCGTATATTGCTTCCCAGCCCCTACCATATCCGGTACCATCATCCATGGAATACTTGCCGGGGCATCTAAACAGCCCCTAGGTGAGCAGGCATGAAGTTCTATAGAAACATTATATTTTTTTTAAAAAAAAAAATGTAAGTGGCACACCATTTAGATGGCATTATTTCATGAAAGTATGGCGTTCCATGCAACAGCAAGAGATATTAAGCAAGGTGTATCCATTTTTTTTTGAATTTTACTGATTTATTTCTTTTCTTTAATCAAGTATATATAATTATATGTTGTTTATTCAAATATTTTTTAATATTAATCATATATGAAACTACTCATGTGCTTCTCATCGGGCATGTGCACCATGTAGCAACCTTACTATAGCATTGAGAGAGATGTTACTAACAGGACGAAGAACTTAGATACAAGAAACTGAAATTTTAACAAAATCACTACCGTATGCCTTTCTTTAAATAGAACAAGGTAAAGGTAGGTAGGAAATACATAGGTTTCTTCTCAAACAACTGCATGACAACTTGATTCATTTTGGAGGGATATAGACCGAACAAGAAGGACCAGAACTAGTAAAACATAGACCTCCGACCATGGCATCTAGTTTATACCACATGTAAAGCCAAATCATCTGATGACCGGTACATGAAAGAGAATGCTATGAACAAAGAAATAAATATGTAGACTTCTGTGATGTAAATTAATTTCATGGCCCCCAAAAAGAACTCAAACAGTGTATTTATTTCAAAAATGAAACAAGGAGAATGGTAATACTCCCTGCTTTAGCTGCACAGACTATAAATATCATTAGTCATAGTCCAATCGCCAACCAACTTCATTACAAAGAGGCAAGTCTAACCACAACAACTTCAGGTTCTAATTGCTGTTTTTCCCTGTTGGCTCTACCAATAATCTTGGCAGGAGCACTCACCATCCTTGAAATGATGGTACCGATTAACATCTCTTATTATGATCTCCCTCTGGACAATCCTTGAAATAAATTTAATGGCAGTATGACAGTCCTCACAGACCCGGAGGTTTTTCGTCACCAGCAGCTGAGTCCCAGGAGGCGTGCTGATGAGCCCAAAGGCAATAGCCAACCTCTCACTGTGGCTGCGGACCATGTTCTGCTTCTCATCATCCTCCACATCATGAAAGACCGGCATTGTATCCGGAACGTAGCCAGCTTCTTTCATGAGCCCTTCCAATATTTCAAGCTCTGCGTATATCTCCTCTGATCTTGGATGAGATAAGTCCCCCACAAGAAACGCATGGACTGTGCCTTTGACTTCAATCCAACTACAAGCTACGCTCTTCTTCAAGCCTCTATCAGTCATCATCTTCCTCGCCTTAGCAGCCTCCTCCCACTTCCCAGCTTGAGCATAAATGTTGGATAAAAGCACATAATTCCCTGCATCATTGGGCTCTAATTCAATTAGCTTCTGCAATGCCAGCTCTCCCAATTCCACATTCCTATGGAT
Source organism: Metroxylon sagu (assembly GCA_017589505.3). Classification (NCBI taxonomy): domain Eukaryota; kingdom Viridiplantae; phylum Streptophyta; class Magnoliopsida; order Arecales; family Arecaceae; genus Metroxylon; species Metroxylon sagu. Next base: position 439,887 of record JACVBY030000618.1, read on the forward strand.
CTTACAGCCATTCAGCAGGGCACCCCAAACCCCAGAATCCGGTTTCATCGGCATCCCTCGAATAAGTTGGTGTGCTTCATCTAATTTTCCTGAGTGACCAAGAAGATCAATCATGCATGTGTAGTGCTGCACTGTTGGTTCTATGGAGTACTCTTTCATCATCAAATCGAAGAACTGCCTCCCTTCTTCCATCAGACCTCCATGATTACAAGCTGAGAGGACTCCGACGAAGGTTATGTGATCTGGCGGAACTTGCGCCTCCTCCCTCATCTTATCAAACAGAGCAAGAGCTTCATCTGCGTGACCATGCATCCCATACCCACATATCATGGCATTCCATGAAACAACCCTTTTCTCCACGAGCTGCTCGAAGAGAACCCGGGCAACTCTAACCCAGCCACTCTTGGCGTACATATCAACAAGGGCAGTCTTCACCTTGTCCTGGGATTCAAACCCCCGCCTACAACTAAACCCATGGATTTCTCGCCCTCTAGGCAGAGCGGCGACATCAGCCGAAGCCGATATCACGGTCACGAGAGTGGCAACGGTGGGCTGAAACCCACTGGCAACCATGTCGCGACATAAAGAGAGTGCATCCGACGGGAGCCCGTTCTGGGAGTAGGCGGCGATCATGGAATTCCAAAGCACAGCATCTCTATTCAGAATTCTATCGAACACTTCTTGAGCATCATCAACGCATCCACACTTCGCATACATGTCGATCAGGCCGGCACCCACAAAGACATCAGATTCCCACCGGGTGCGTATCACGAGGTCATGGATGTCTCTCCCAACCTCGAGAGCGGAGAGAGCTGAGCACGCCTTGAGAACGAACGGGAAGGTGAAGTTATCGGGCTCGAGTCCATGGTCGAGCATCTGGCAGTACAGCTTAAGAGCAGCCTCGTAAGGCCCATTCCATGCGTACCCTCGGATGAGGACATTCCAAAGGAATAGATTTCCCTTACGTATTCTATCAAACAGATTCTGTGCATGTGGCAGAGAGTTGCAAACCGAGTACAGATTGACGAGTTTGGTGGCCAAGACAGTATCAAAGCCGAGACCCGAGAGGATGAGGCGGGCGTGGAGCTGCTTTCCGGGCTCGAGCGCTTTCCGGTTGACGAAGGATTGGAGGAGGGATAAGTAGTTATGGTAGTCCTGGGAGCTATTATTATTGGGAATGGGATGGTGCTGAGGTAACCGGGCGTGAGAGAGAGCGGCAGCAGAGGAAGAACTGAGGTGCTTTTGGTTGCATGGCAGTATAGAGCTTGAGGTGGGGAGAATAAAGCGTGGGATTTGAAGGAAGTGAATGATAGGTTGGATTGCAGGAGGAGAAGAAGTTGATCTTCTTATTGCTGTTAGTGAAGAGGGAAGCATGACATCTGATTCGAATAGTTGGCGTTGGGAGGGGTTCATGGGAGGATTATGGCTCAGCTAAGCGAAAAGAACGCTTCGGTTGCATGAACTTTGTGTTTGAGATCTGTGCAGTAGATGATAAGATGATGGACGGGCGCGAAGAAATGGATAGACCCACTCCCTTCCTCGAGCTCGCATGCCACATACGATGCCATTAAGGTGGTTGGTGGGATCTTGCAAGAGACGTCATCATCATTATTTTTATTTTATTTTTTATTTCTACTTTTTTTTTGAGATGGGAGAAATTATTTTATATTAGCACAATCAGGAATCAAAGGTCATAGAGAATGACATCCAGGCACGTGTTTGAAATAGTAAGAGTTGTACCATCTACACTCGAGTTTGGCTGCGTTGCCAAGTGTCATCATGTCACATGCATGAATCGCCTAGCCTTCTTTGTCTTTGTACCTGTTAGCATGCTGGTTGGACCATGCAGCTTGATAGATATATATATATATATATCATCAAACTCTATCACATCATACCACAACCACACGATAATTGAATAGAACTTTGTTTCCCGATGTCAATAAAGCATGTCGTTTTTCATGTTTCAAATCCAGTGACCATGTAATATTTATTTATTAGGTAGGTTCAGTGTTTTATCCCTATCTTGAACATATATGTATATGTTTAATGATTCATAGTTGCAGTAGTTAATAATTTGGATTCATGTGATTCGAGTTATTTGTCCATGGTCTTTTTACGGCACATATCAAATGGTTGTCATTTTACGGCACATATCAAATGGTTGGCGCTTGATGCTACTCTCGAGTGATTTGGGTTCATGCACTTTCCATATATTATCAACCGCTTTGACATGAACTCTCGCACTCCCATCAAGCACAAGCAATGCCAACCATAGAGAGATTCTCAATGGTCCATGGTTATCCTCGAGAGTGCACAAACTTAAAAAAAAAAAAAAGACCACTCTGAAGAAGTTCCAACGCTTCGTGCGAGCTCATACCTTCTGCTTAGCATATTGATTACCGATTACTGCTCGTGTTTCTCGTTGAAATCTTGATCAAGAAACCTAGTCCCAATTCAGATTCAGATTCATTTTGCGATTGCCCTGTTTTTTAACTAAAATTTTGAGCCAGATACAGATCCTGAAGCTGAGTCCAAGACTTTAAAATCCGATCTGAATAAAATCAAGAAGAATGATAGATGCTGGAATTTTGTTCCTAAAGTCGCTGAAAATTTTTGCATGGGAACATAAAATCCACCAAAAAAGAAAAAAAATCTGCTAGAGCTATCTTTGAAGATGGACTTTATATAAAAGACTTCATATAATTATTTCTCTATGTATAAATGCCGTAGCAAATATTCATTTACCATTTGTTGTTATTGGTTCATCCTTTATTACAAATCAAATTCAACATTCTCAGCATCCAAATTAGTATTTAAAAAATATACCAGTCAACTGGTTCGTTTCGGTCAGAAGTTAGGCACGCTAGCAGAACGTAAAATGACGACAGACCACTTGTAAATCAATTCTCCTGCTTGTTTTCTTCATTTTGTCCCAAAATAAATTCAATGAAAACTAGCGTAATCAAAGCACAGCTGCAGGATTTCCAAGATGTCATAACAAGCAACATAAGGTGGGAAACCTAAAGAAACTAAAGCAGACCTAAGGAACACTACATCTGAGGGAGGTCTACATTAAAATCTTTTAAGATGTTAGTTTTTTCAAAAGTTTAGGAAAACATCAACTCTTTCGGCATTCTAGGCAGTTCAAATGAACAACAGGTCCAACAAAAGGTCAAGGATGTTCAGAGATGCCAACTATTGCATTTTTGTCAATGGAAGCCAACTGAACACCTGTTCATGTCACTAGTTGTGGACTCTAGTGGAACAAAACAGGTTAGATCTGTTCTCTTCCACTAATCCATCTGGAATCTAGACCTGAGATTAATCATGGTGGCAGCAAGAAGGAAGCATGGGATGGCAAGTGAACGATTAGGTGGCATCTTAAACATATTTCGCCTCCCTCCTGCTCTTGATATAAGCTTCTCCTGCTCAAACCAAAATCCTCACAACTCCCATGCTTTTAACCTCAGGCACAAGAAATGAAGACTTGGAGGTGCACCATCATGCACCTGACTATAGAACTGTTGAGGATAACAAACCTAGAGTGATTGTGAATCACAAGTACAAGCAAAATAAGCATATGAATTTAAAACTACCAAATAATTACTCATTGTGAATCAGAAGTTAACTGCAATAGAGCAGAATGTGAAAGGCCGTGTAACAATACAGGCCCTATAAATAAAATTACTTGCTTCCTTCTTCGCTAACATTCTAACAAATTGCTTTCTTTTTTCTCAGACACAAGCAAAATTATAGTGAAACGGTTTTCAAGATGCCATAAAAATAACAGTATCTGAATCTTGATACCGTTCGGACTTGACTGTGTCACATAATGAGCAGAAAATAACAACTGCTGCTGTCTCCAGGAAGCATTTTGGAAAACTCATTCTCAAAATTTTGGCACCACCAAGAAACAAGGTCCCCATTGCTAAATCTACTGGGAATGCATTGCTGTTAATTTATAAGGGATGGTTGACATTAGCAAGGGGATATAGATCATGCCTTTGTAATTAACTAAGACATCGCTAACCATGCAGATGTCATATGATTAGCTCCTAGATGGAAATCATATGCCGCCATATATATTGTAACACTACAATACAATGTTCTTGTAAGGAGAGTCTCCTTTTGCACTGACAAGCACTGATGTCAAGATGGGAATTTCAAAGAACAATCCTATATGGAGTAGGTTCTACCAATGTCCAGTACCCTGAAAAGATAATATCTTCATAAAGTCCAAATATAACATCAGAAAACTCAACTGGAAAAGAATTTCAGGAACAAGAATTATAGCAACATGTTGCCAAACAGCATGGCAAAGAATATATGGGCAGCATTCTCTTCCAAGTTCAATCACATCTTTTGACTTCAAAAATAACATGGTTCTATCTGGCCACTTTCTCTTCTATCTTCTTTAATTTCTCTCTCCTTAATCCCTTTCATTTACAAACTCTAGCAATGTATTTTGATTTCAAACATCATTGGCTTATATTCTACAAACTTTTTCATAGCGCGATTTTTTTTTTTTCTTTTTTTTACCAATCACAACACTCTGGCAGTGCTTTTATGTAGGATCTTTCTCTGCATTTGGACAATTATCATTATATAGTACACTCATGATAAGCACAACATTTAAATGTTAAATTTTTAATGTCCATCTTTAATGTCCATCTTTAATGTCTTTAATGTCCATTATATAGTACACTCATGATAAGCAAACAATTATCTTTAATGTCCATCAATTCTGATCAAACCTGCAAAGAAAGTGTGCAACTTCACAATACATGAATTTTAATTCATTAGGAAGTACAGAAGCTAAGTGCACATAATAACATTAGAACATGAAAAATCTAATTATTTTTCAACTTAAATATTTTCGTGCAGCATGGACATACATTACAATACCACATATGCAAATTCATAAATTTTGTATGTAAACGAGTTTGTCGTCCCTTCACGAACTAAAGTCACTGTTAGAAATTTACTTGTTTCACCACTACAAGCATTAATATTGATATTTTCATTATACACAAAATTGAAGGAAAGGTACAATCTTTGAACGTCATCAAAACTTTCTACCAGTCTAACTAGAATGGTTTTCTCTACTTAGAATATGACATGCACTATATACATTTCGCCAGTCCAGACAAGCAAAAAAGACCATATGTACACAGACAGCACAAAAAGTTTTCATTGAAACTGGTTAAAGCTAGGAATTCCAGAAATAAAACAATAGAACAACTTAAATATCTTATATACAGTCTACAGTTTATCATGTAGCCATTCGCTCATTTTCCTTTCCTTCTGCTATTAGAAAACTCATTGTTTCCATTTCTTCTTTTGTTTCTGTACTGCATGACAGGATTCAATATGACTTTGGAAAGAGACACACAACTATAAGAACTAGGAAAACAAAACCATCATTTATATGCGTACAAAATAAATCAATTTTAAATTTAGTAATGAATGAGAAGAATGTAATAGCCATAGTTACAATACAGTATCAATGGCTAAACTTACAATAAAACCCAACAAGGCACCAGCTAGAACCTGAATTTCTGTGTGACCAACCAATTCGTTCAATGGAGTGTATTTGCTGCAGGTTTTCTCGGATGAATCTTTAGCATCAACTTTCAAATTCAGCATTGCACCCAATTTGCTCGTTGTAATTCCAGAACCGCGAAATGAATGGGATTCCAATCTTGATGTACAAGAATTTGCCTTCTCAGATATGGAGACCAGGGGGACAATTTCTTCAGAATTTATAGATGATGTTCCAGGTTTAGTATTGATGAAATCATCTTCTTCTGGGTCAAGAGTTGACTTTTCTTGGATTTTCAGTATCTTGCTCAAAATCTTTGCATGATAACCCACCTCTCTTCTAACTCCCTAAAGTTGATTGAACATATACGTGAGAAAACAAACACCTCATCCACCAAAGATGGCATTCAAAATATTTATTCTCTCATACCAAGTAATTTAAAGAAAAACATGGCTAAAACATTTTTGTAGAGCAACTATAAATGAGTGCATATTGCAGCTTAAACCAATAATGTTGAGTTTTATATCAATCCGTACATAGTTTTAGGTCCTTCGATGGTCAGAAATAAAGAAGAGACACAATTCCCCCATGAACTGAATGTACAGGAGACAAAGTCAGCTAAGAACCATGCCATCTTCCCAAAAGCTCCAAACTCCTAACATTACTCAACATCAATATTCATATTGGAAACCGATTATCTGCAGCAGGTTTTGTCTCAGGATGGCTGAACGTTGCAACCATGCAAGGCCTTGTTTATTCTACATTGTTCAGATGTTTATTGGTTTAACCAATAATTCGCTTTAACAAGTAGTTCAGTTTCTCAACCAGGAAAAAAGCAATAAATCTCATCATGTGGTTTCTCCCATCTTTCTCAAGACTATGTTTTGCATTACATATGGTTACCTGTACCCAAGGATAGTCAAATCATACAGTTTGAGGTGAACCATACCAAACTAGCCTAAAACCAGTATAGTTCGATAGTTCAATTTGGTATAAGAGCCGAACCACCTTACACTGTCTCAAACCATTCCGTACCAACCTAGAACTACCGAACCATCCTTTACCATGCCAAACCACCCAGTTCAGCTCGATATATGGCGGTTCATGAGTTGAAACCTTCCATTCTACCTTATTAGTACACCGTCAGTTTGGTGCAGCATGCCCTGTATCAAACCGTACTAGTCCAGCACTGATACTATACCGATTTCTGTTACGATGGACCTTGCCTGTACCCTTCATATTTATCTAGTCAAGATTGGTGAATCTAAGTTTTTTGTCAACAACGACATGAGAAAGGAGGCACAAACAAAAGTGCAAAGCTCAAATAACAAAATGGAAGAAGGAAAACAAAGCTCTTCTGCCAAGCTAGTTTCCAAGCAAAATAACTAGGGCCTGGGTTTCAAATTAATCACCTTTTCTTTGGACAATCCCATTCCAATGTGTTGATTTCAGGTTTTGACAATTGAGCTGATATGAGCATTTCTTTTTTTTTGAAAAATCTAATTTAACAACATGGATTGCCATGTTCAACATCTCATGGAACCACCTGAGCAAATCATTACTTTTTGTCTATATAAGAATATGGCATTAAAAACAAAGCAAAACAAATTGCACCAAGGAAGTCACAAGCATATAATTGCAAATTATATATTATATAGTCTAGAGGCATGTTATCTTCACCATATGTAGACATGATAATATAGATAATCATGTTAGAGACACTACGTAATCATACAATCTGTCGTCCGTATGACCCTCCTACCAAACTATTTGCACACAACCTATTGGTCTCTGGAACATGGGAACCGCACGAACTTGACAGTTTATCACGTTAAAATCAAATTCAAATTTAAAAGAACTGACATTAAGACATTAAGCAAACCAAAGACATCTTATTTTTCTCAAGTTAGATCGTATGGATGCCTATGAAAAAGCCTATGAAAAAGATATTAGGTGGTCATGGTAAAAAAGAGGCTTGGAAGTACATGTCAAAATAAAAGAGAGAGTGAGAGTCTTGGATTCCTAAAAACAAGTACATATAATGGGAGCAAACCTTGGCGGTCACGTTGTTCTTTGTCTAAGCCTGATCATTGCTCATGGCAAGGGCCTCAGCCAACTCACATAATCTTTCTGGATAAATATGAGCAATGATCAGGCTTAGACAAAGAACAACATGACCACAGACATGGACTCATGGTGTCAGGAAAAAATTACAAATAGAAAATTAACAGCAATGCATCAACAAACTCAGGAAACGTACCTGCGCATCATACATTACAAGTGCAGCAAAGACCACAGACATACCAAAGATCGAATCTGAAAATCCCCTGCATCACAAACATAAGCCCAGTCATAAAGCTAACAACACCTCAATCCAGCATGAATTCCCAGCAGAAATTACTGACATTTAGATCTCAAATAACTAGGCTTTTGACTATATAAATTCCGCAATAAAAATAATAACTCCTAACACAACAGCTGATGCCGTCCCAAAGTCACGAAGAAAGTTATCTTTCGAAGATTGTAGCAAAACAGTTTTCTTTGCCTACCTTTGTAGACCAAGAGAAGTCGCAGCAGCCACAACGGCCTGTAGTCAAGTAAGCAATTCGAAATCATCAAGGAACTAAAATTTACTCGACTACAATACAGAATTAAAGAAATCCCACAAAGTCGTACAGCTGAATGAGTCGACGGCATCCCGCCTGACCGAACCGCCGCCTTGGGATCGAATCCCTTCCCATTAATAGCCGAAGCCAGCGGCTTGGAGAGCTGGCCGATCGCAGAGGCAATGGTAGCGGCTACTAACACCTGAAAAAAAAAAAACCAATAGCAACCGAGAGAAGGGAAATTGTCCTCTGTTTCTCTTCCAAACAGAAGGTCGGAGAGAGGTGGGACCGGCGAGCTTTACTTTATTATGGGCGAGCCCTGCGATCTCCTCCGGCCCAATCCTGAGAGAACTAATTCGAGATCTGGGTCTCTTTGGCGGAATCGAGAAGATGAAGGGCAGCTGCAGGGCGGAGCGAGGGACGGCAGCCAAAGAAGAGGAATAGGACATGCTGGGTTGTGGCGGCCGCACAAGCTGCGACGGACGACGCTTTATTGAGTTCAGGTGCTGAAACGGAGGAATAATGAACGACCCCATCGTCAAGTTGTCGGCAGTTTCTCTCTTTGATTTATCCGCTGTTTGTTTGATCTTGTTCTGCGTTCCAAAGCCCGCCGTCCGTTTAAAGACTTCAGACGACGCTAAACCGTGAATTCGGGATTAGAAAGTTCAACACGTGGGTGCTGGAGAAGCAGATGCGTGTACTCTAAGCAAAGCATGCGCAGGTTTTTAAGCAGATTTTTTTATTTAAAAATTATATATATTAAAAAAATATATTTTTAAAAAAATAAATTTGGTTTCATTCAAATGATGTTAAATAAAATTAAATTTAAATTTAATCATCAATATTCGTATAGATTTTAGAATAAAAAAATATTTTATTTCTCAATTTGGCTACATTTATATAGAAAGAAAAAGAGAGAAATAGCTGGATTTAGTTCTCCTTATATGTAGCAAAGCTTTAAATTTAATTAATTTTTTCATTTTTTGATCTATACAAATTAGGAAGCCATTCATTTTTAATCCATGATCTGTATAGATTCAAAAATAAAAAAAATAATTGAATATAAGCTTGAGTTTGACTACGTACGAGTATAATCAAATTTAGCTCATATGTATAGAGAAATAAGCTGTACTTAACTATATTCGAATAAAACTAAGTTTTAAATCCATATGAATATCAAAACCATTCCATTCTTTCTACCTTTAGAACCTTTGGGATCTATGATTCATATGAATTTAAAGATAGAAAGAACTATCGGGTTTAAGCTTAGCTACCTTTGAATGTTACCAACTTCAGCTCTAATATATATATAATTTCATGCTATTTAGACTCTTATAGCTGGTGCATGCATGTGCTATAAATTTTTAAATCACATAATATTTTATGTAGGATTGCATGTGCTATAAATCTTCTAAATCTAGATTTAAGCAGGATCCTGTCTGGCATGATCAAATCAAGCGTGTTCTCTCCCTAGATAATAAATGAAGTTTGAGTTCTAAAATTTTTTAAGTTGTTAGTAATATCAACAGAGAGATCAGCATCCTAAATTACCTGAAGATATAAGAAGACTCAAATGTGAATGAAACAAAGTTAACATGAACAAAATGGGAAGCAAAGGATCAGATCATGGCAGAATGTACGGCGGAAAGGAAGTAATCATTTCAAGAAAGCAACTCATAATACTAACAAGTTTAACATGCCAGAATCTTCGAGCAATTTTTCGATGATAATGACCTATTTCTTGAAGCTATTTCTTCAAGGTTACTCAACCCTTTTTTATTTACCTGAATTTACCTCACCGGTGGCCCGATGGAAATGCCAGAATCAACAATCACTTGGACGCAGTCCCAGAAACTTCAAAAGTGGTCAAATGAAATAAAACCAATGCTAGACATAAATGCATTGTAGACACCATACAGATGCTGTGAAATCCATCTAGTGAATCATATATAGATGATATCTAATATCTCCACCTCTAAACTGATAATTACTAATTAACGGAACGGATCCATCAAAGACTTTTTTTTTTTTTGAAGTTTTAATTTCCGAGTAAAAGACCCTTCTATTCTGCCAGCAAAGTACCACCATTTATGAGGACAAGCATCGGCGCTCATGTACGGAGCGACGGAAAGCTACGGGGAACAGGGCATGCGCGCCCGTCTTTCCACGGCGCTGGGGGTTCCAACCCCTGCCCGTGCCACTCGAGGGATTTAATTCCTGGCATTTTTTGCCCTACAGAAAATTGGAGTTAAACCGCGTACTCCCTTGAGAAGGGTTGCTACCGCCAAACCATTAACTGGTTCTCAAGAAGTACTCGATTTTCGGACTCATGAAGCTAGAAAGCAAAACAGACTGAACCTAATAAACAAGCTCAGTAATATAACAGAACTACTAGTGGAACTATGAAATATAATGAGCCTCAACAAGAAGTTCCCATCCACAGATAACCTGCCAACAGCCTGCCTTGCTTCACTCTCACAAACAAAAAGAAGAAAGCGGCTAAAAAAATTAAAAAAAAGGATCGAATGAGACGAGCGTGGCCATTGTATTTGAACAAAAGGACAAGTGCAAATTTGAGGGTGCATTATGTGTGCAAGTTGAAAACAATCGATGGTTTTAAACTTAGAAAGGTGGTAAAATTATACATATCGTCTACTAAAAGTTCAAGCACAATGCACATGACGGATTGCGAGTCTGGAATCATAGCACAACCGATGGCTAACAACGGAATTTATTTATTATTGTCTGAATTTATTATTATTTTACCCGATCCCACTGGATCAAGGTTGTGTTGTTGTTTGTTCGTCTGAAGATACACAAACTCTACGTAACATGATAATCAAAATCCTTATTCCCAGTAGCTCCAATCTAATCAGACCTGCAACCAACATTAGGAAACATAAAATCAGTCAATACAAGATCGAATAACGTTGACACGCCCCAAAAAGAATAACGAGAGCTGATACCACAATGACGCCGGAATCAAAGGAGAGCTTTCAAAAACTATTTCTGCTTAAATCCTAGATGGTGCAAGGTTTTTACAACTTTGATCTGACGGAAAGTCTTGCCCTCAGCTCATCTGCCACTGCATCAATGAACTCTTCAGTGTTCAGATACCGATCTCTAGTAACCCTGCAGGATTATTATTAAAAAGAAAAAAGGGTCAAAATTTGGATTCATCAATTTTCAGTTTATTGAACCCAAGATGAAAGAGTATAACCCAGCAACCACTACACTAATGACAGGTGAGGAAGTACTTGGATCCATAGATGAGGAGAGCAAGATCTTTGGTCATCTTTCCAGACTCCACAGTTCCTAAGCAAGCAGCTTCAAGTTTTTCAGTGAAATCAAGCAGCCGATCATTGTTATCTAGCTTTGCCCTGTCCAAATGTTCACCACGAAGTAGGTTGAGCATGGTCATGAAAGAAATATCACACGGCCCAGGTGCTTATTAAACAGACAGAAGATAGCTGCCTTTTTGGTTGACCGCAGGCAATAATTTAGCACACTGAAGCCTGGAGATCGTAACTTGACAAACGTAACATGAAAAACGATAGAATAGCAATTAAGATATGAAAAAAAGTGAAACTACAGCCATCACTTGCCATCATGAGAAAATTATGGAGTACCAAATTCACTCAGATTCCACTATAGTAGACATAACCAACATTTTAATTTAATAGAAGGAAAGTTAAAGACTTTCAAACCTGTGCGCAAGCCCACGTGACCAGGCAAAGATTGAGGCAATGCTATTTGTACTAGTTTCGCCTCCTTTTTGGTGAACGCGGTAATGACGTGTGACTGTGCCATGTGCAGCCTCAGCTTCAATGGTTTTCCCATCAGGGCACACCTAAACAAGATCAAATTCCCATCTTGAGGTTCAATTTCAGAAAGAAGCATTTTTCATTGTTTAGCGCCCATCAAGACTTCTTACTGGTTCGGGGCTACACAGCCTGCAGTCTGTGTCACTGAAATCTAAAGCATTCTAATTATTCCAAATATTTTAGCATTTATTTTTACAATTTCAGCGTATGAAATAATGAGATAAATATACAGCAACAAGCAGAACCCATCTGTTCAGGGTATACATACCAGCACTGATGTCATCAATCCAAGAGATCCAAAACCTGTATGAACAGAGAACAAATTTGTCCAAGAATTAGAACATAGGCTACTATGATTAGAAGACAGAGATTTCCAGATTTCGATTTTTTTTTTTTCAAGGCTAGACACGGTTTATCAATATAACTTTCCATAAATACATCCAATGCACAATAAAAATAAAGAATTGAGCTGAAAATGAAGCAAAATAAAGTTCAAACCTTGAGCTAAGAAATCACTCTGTACATCTCCATCGTAGTTCTTGCAAGCCCATACATAACCACCTTCACTCTTAAGTGCATAGGCAACCATATCATCAATCAGACGATGTTCATACCTGCCATAAGTTAATAGCACATGAGAAACACAACAAAACTTTCACAAACACCACTGGTGATAAGTAGCCAAGTCAGTGACCCTGGCTCACCATATTCCTGCAGCCTCGAACTTTGATTTCCATCCAGTTACATACACCTCTTGAAATATGTCTTTAAACCTACAGGACAAAATTATGGAAAAGAAGGGCAGAAAAGACAAAAAAGAAAAAAAAGTACAGACAAGATGACAGTGAAAAAGATACCAAATTTAGTCGGCACTAAAGTATCATGGGTAAAATTACAATATGATGACCATTTGATGAAGGTAACTACTCATACAATTGCAGAGTGAAAAGGAATGTGACAAACCTTCCATCATACTTCTTCAGAATTGTATTTTTGGTGCTAAGGTACAGTGGCCACCTTTTCTGGTAAGCCATATTCATTGAGGCCTCAGCAAAAGCGTGAATGGACTATAAACAATTAAGTGACAGGAAAAAAGGATCTCAGAAACAAAAAGATGCTAATTCAGGGTCCATAAATAAATATATAATGATAGCAATATATACGACATGCAGCATGCGTACCTCATCAGTGTTGTACATTGACAAAGCCACTCCACCTGCACCAGTGAAATTGAACACCTCTAGTTCAACGTGCTCTTCTTTTCCCTCTGGACATTAAGGAACATGGTAAAATAGAAAATCTGTAACTATATTCAAAAATAACAACCAAAATAAAGGAAAGTTGTTCTACTAACAAAGCAGACTTTAATATTCACTGTATTATAGCTTAGATATTGAAGGAAAAGAATATGCTAAATCTAATAGGGTTCATAAACCATATTATAAGTATTCCCTTTTCTGCATTACAAAATTTTTACAGAGCCATTTTCTTCTTGTTCTAGCACTTATTTGCAGGCTTCATAGGTAGCATTGCATGTTGGTTGGGCCATGGAAGCTGGGCCACCACCCTAGTTCCCAAGTCACCGGTCATAATTTGATGAAAACCCCTCACATGGATATAGAGACACACAATATGGGCAACAAAAAAAAAAAAAAAGCTCAACCACTGAACACTGATTCCCACCATCTTGCAAGCTTATCAAGTCCATACTTTCGGCGTTGAATATGCCGCCTCAAACTCTCACATGTATAGTGAAACACTTTTGAATGACTTGGACAAATTTTAAATTAAAGGCAAAAGAACTTACCAAATTTTAATTTGAGCTTTCCAGGTCCCCTAATCACTGTATCAGTTGCTCGATACTGGTCACCAAAAGCATGCCTTCCAATGCATATGGGTTTGGTCCATCCTGGAAATTTTGTAGATAAGACAGAGCAAAAGAATATGTGCATAGCAATAAAACTGTATAGCATGCCTTTTTCTCAATACCTGGAACAAGCCTTGGAACATTTTTGCAGATGATTGGCTCTCTGAACACTGTACCTGAAGAAATAAAAGACACAAAATACATTAGGGTCAATCACAAGGTTAACATGACTTCATTGAAAATTGAAACTACATCAAAGTAAGTCATCACATACCATTCAAAATGTTTCTGATTGTCCCATTTGGACTCTTCCACATAGATTTTAGGTTGAACTCCTTCATACGAGCTTCATCTGTTGGAAAGAAAACCACAAGGTAAAAATAAATCCAAAGTCACAAGAAATATTTGTGGGTTATAAAGTTTATATATGTCAAAACATCAATTCTATCAGTTCAACTTTACCAGGAGTTATTGTGGCACATTTGATTGCAACATTGTACCTGTACTAGAAACATAGCAGTGTAAGCTTGACTTAAATTTACAGGTACAAAAATTCATAGCAGCAGGCTATAGGATATGGACTACTGGAAATATGTAAAGAGCAATTAAGATACCAGAGTTGAAAACCATATGAACAGTGGCATGGAATGACTACAGTTAAGTCTCTACGTTAATAGATCTGTTCAAAGAAATGATAGTCCTGGAACCCAAATGGAAAGTAAGTCTAGTACATCTGTTGCTTTGTAAATCAATGAAAATGATTGGAAGAAAGCCTTCATTGATGCTAGATGTATTAATTCAAACACTTATTAGCAAAGGCGTGTAATTAGGGGAATTTTACTAAGCAATGCTTTAAATCATGGCAGATGGGTTTGTCCCATTCCTATCAGAAAATAGAACCAGGACTAGGGTAGGTCTCCGAAGCCTGTCCACATGGAGAAAGAAAAACAAAGAGAAAAGAAGCAAAGGAAGGAAGGAAGGAAGTAAAAAGGAAAAAAGGGGAGAAAAAAAGGGAAGGAAGAGAGAAGAAAGATAGGAGAAAAACAAACAAACAAAAGATTTAAAAAAAAAGGGAGGAAGGAAAAGAATGAAGAAACGAAAGAAAAAAGAAAAAAAGATAAAGGAAAAGAGAATGGATGGGAGACAAATGGCAGATACTCGGATGCTCGACTGGATTACAATGGCTGGAATAGCGGGACATCCCTGTAAAGAAATTGGGACACTCCCATCCTGTGATATTTAAAACCTTGCTACCGAGTACTAAGCCAAAAGAACAACAATTTTGCACTACTAAGCCTAAATAAATGAAACACAAGAATGTTCAGGGAAGACGCTTCAAAGATGGAAAAATTACATGATTAACAGGTCAATACAAGAGCAAGATGCTTACTTAAGAGTAGCTTCTGCACTTTCTATTGTAACTTTATCATTTGTAGCATTGCGATTGGGAAGGCCTAGATCAAAGTACTTGATATCCAAGTCCAGAAATGGGAAAATAAGCTGCATGATTCATCAAATCATCAGATCCAGAAGACATTATGTTAAATCTGGCAACCATAACAAACACCCAATAGGATACCATCCCGGCAAAGAAAATGAGAGGAGAAAATCGCAAAACAAGAAAGATGAAATAGAAAAGCCGAGCAAGCAAATATAATATTAAATTCATCACACACCTTGTCTTTGATTGATTTCCAAATGACCCGAGTCATTTCATCCCCTGCATCAAAGAACCAAACAGACGAAGCCAGTAATTATTATCAGCAAAATATGTTGTTTGCAAGAGCTATATAGACATAATATATCATTCGAATTCAAACTACTATTTTGTCAAAGTATCAAATACTTCTCAAGATACTAAAGCGAAAACATCTTAGATTCATTGAAACAAAACTAATGAAAATCATGAATTTAATTTGTATATTCACTGATAGATGCATGACTTTCAGTGCTTATTTCTCAACTGATCTTGCAAGCATGCAATAGAATTCTCAAGATAAAAGATGTTCTTAAAATGTATTAAATTGCAGAAAAATATTCTTTTCATTATAGATGGTGATCCAAATACCCTACCTCTTCCGATGCACGCACAAACTCTAACAAGTGTCGCAATTAACCGACAACCTTCAATTTTGAAGGGCGAAGAAAGGTTTTGCACAGCTAAACCAGTCCTGGCGAATCATATCATTGTCTAATAGTAAAATGGTTATCTTTAATTTTTTTTTAAAAAATACAAAATGTTTTCCCAGGTGAAACTAAGGAAGAGTCTGAGGTTAGATTCACAACAGCGGTTCTTAGTCATCTCAGGGAGCTTATCAAACACTTGAATAGGATACACGAGCTTCCGTAAACCACTCCAAAACATCAAAAGGTAAAGAAAAAGTTGTAATTAATAATTTAGAAACTTCACAGTATCAGATAATTATCAACGTGCAATCGATGCGTCGAGAGAGGTCGAAGCACAAAGATCGAGAAAGGGAGGAAGGAAGAGAGAGGGCGGCTGGGATGGGGAGACGGTGGGGAGTAGAGGCGGTGCTCACCGTCCATCTCGACGATCGGGTTCGCGACCTTGATCTTCTCGAACGCCATCTCTCGGAAAGACCACGCGGCTCGCGACGAGCAGCAAGACAGAGAGAGAACGGAAAAATGTCCGGCCACGGAGGCGGAGGGCACCGAGGAAGCGCCTATTTAAGGGCCGGAGCCGGCCGCCCGAAGGACGGAAGGGGTTGGGAGAAGCGACCGACGACAGGTGCCGGTATTCTAAAGGTCTCGTTTCATTGCCCGGTCTACGGGGCGGACCGTGGTCACGTGGGAGTAGGTGATTCCTTCGTTGCAATCATGTGAGCATGCGTTGGTCCGCCTAATCTTATTTACTCGAGATTGGATTGGACGGGATTGGACTGCAAACAGGTCAGTGCCGAACGGGATCTGAGCCTTGCACCGTAGATAAGGACTAGGGCCGGAAGTGGATGCCAGGTTGGTCGGTTTCAAATTGGTCCTTGAACAAATATTCAGGTCAGAGTTGGAACTCTTAAGATTTTGAAAAAGAAGTTTAGGCTGGGCTCGCATTGCTGCTTGGCTTGATTCCAGAAGATTGGCATGAAATCCATAGCCTGCTCAGGCTCGATCCTATCCTGAATTCATCATAAGGATCCTCCACTAGCATTTTTAATGAAGCCAAAAGTTTTAGATTGATCAGATCAATTCTAATCAAACCTAGCCATTTAATGTAAACTGAATTATTCGGGTTAAGCTTACATTCAGGCTTGAGCTAAAGTTTGGAATGAGATTTTGAACCTAGGTCCAACCCGAAGCTCTAAAATTTTCAAAGCTATCCTCATGTGGTGGTTTGATTCCACTCTTAACAAGGACTTAATGTAAGAAGAAAACCAAGTAACTTACTTCACATAGGCGCATGTCCAACATATCTTTATCGGTTGAAGGGCTAATGCAACATATTTATCAATTTCTAATGTAAGATGTTGCTCCAAGGTGACAAAATTGTTTGACATTTGTTGTAACCAATCTACTAAAAATAACTAATAAATGTTTACCAAAAAATATAATAAAATATATATAATCTATAAATAATTTTATAGCAAATTTTTTATTGTCATATATAATCTACTCCATAAAAGCTAAATTAGTTCAATGGAAAAAGTTAGCTTGATATTATGCCATGTATATAAATGACTTAAAAATGTTATTTAAGTCATTTAAATTTGAGCTATATACCTTTTATAATGCATTTAATTGTTATTTAAATGTAAAATTAAGTGTGAATAGGATGCCTTTGCAAGCAACGCTAGGGAATAGAGATCGTTGACCTTACCCCACCCCTATTCCCTTTTCTTTCTTTCTTTTTTTCTTTCTTTCTTTCTTTTTTTTTTTTTTTTTGAAGTTATCATTAAAAACATACTTTAACACCATTTGGGCATAAGCCAACAAATATTAAAACAAGTGTAAGAACTTTTTTTATAAGAGTTTGTCCTAATTTATACATATATAGAAAGAGAGAATTGAACTTAGCTTCATTCGAATATAGCCAAGTCCATAATCCAATCAACTCCTCCATCCTTGGATTCACGTGGATCGCAGAGTCATCCCGTCTTTTCCACTTTTTTAACCTTTGAGATTCGTGACTGTGTAGATTCAAGGATAGGGGAAGTGACTGGATACAGGCTTGGTTATATTCGAATGTAGCTAGGTTCCTCTATATATATATATATATATATATATATATATATATATATATATATATATAAAGTTCGAAATGGGTTTTCAAGGCGAGGCTATATATATATAATTTGGGGCGAGGACCATATATGTTAGCTCTACCTTGACATTGAACACATAAGACTTTTGGTTTTCCCCAAAATCTACCTTAAATCAATGGTATTTGTTTGCATGCCAATGTTGTAGCAATCTTTGAGAGGTCAAACACTGACCTAATTAGCGGCATCACTTAGTGTGGCATAAATGTATGTGCATTCTCTTATTTTAGCTTTATCATGTCTTTCAACTTATATGTGTTTGGCTTCTTTTGGTCATTTTGCGAGGTTGGCACTGCTTCGCAACAGGTGGAGGTTCAGCAACTTTGAACTATGATGGAAGTGAAGACGACTGAACTTTAGATTAGCTAAAGGCAAGAGAGGTCACCATGGAGAAATTGGTCATTAAGACTAATTAATAACTTGAGCTACACTAAGAGGTTGAAGAGCTGTAGTGAGAGCTCGGTAAGTGGAGATTGATGGGGGGAGAGGGATGAACTAAAGAATGAGATGTCTCTAGCTCTGCTTATCTCCTACAAATAATGCCAATATATTGATATCTGAAATTAGTCTTCATATGCCAATTAAGGGAGAGAGTGGTGGCTTAGATGATAGACCACTTTTCCAGCTTATCTATGCATACTTATACAAGAGAGAGGAAGGACAGATGCTCAAGTTAGTCTACATTAGAAAGTAGAAGACCTAAAGTTCCTTAGGTCAAATCCTTAGGTTTTAGAGCTCAGGCTTAAAAGTTGGTTTACCCAAGGGGTTTAAGGTTGTTTGTAAAGGCATTTTGGAGAAATTTTTCTTAAATTCGTCCACTTATTAGTGCATGGCTTGGATGGGTTTTGTTTTCCAAATAGAGGAGCATCTTTTATAAAATCTTTCTCAAATAAAGCTATAAAATCTCTTCTAAATAAATTAGTAGACTTTTACTCAAATTGGTTAACATATTTAATGAGAAGTTTTTCGGATTGATTGCTGATTTTGATAGAAGTCTTTCCTAAGACTTTCTTCTCTAAGAGTATAGAATCTTTTTTAAATAGGATATGAATAGTAGACTTCTACTTAAATTAGTTAGCATATTTAGTGGAAGGTTCCTTAAATTGATCAGTAACTTTAATAGAAGTATTTTTTAATCGAAACTTTCCTTTTTAAAATGATAGAATCTCTCTCAAATAGGATAGTAAACTTCTATTCAAATTAGTTAGTATATTTGATGGAAGCTTTCTTAAATAGATAGGTGACTTTGATAGAAATCTTTATATGATTGCCATCCTCCCTCATATCATGCCAAAGAAAAAGCGCAAAATCTGAAACTTCATCATCCGAAGCATGCAAGTCTCCATGAAATATATAACCTAAGGCATCTTTGGAGATCTTGCTAGCCGGCCGTTATAGTTCCAAATGGCTTTGGAGGGGTGGTGGATTAGCGGACACCAAAGTCTCGCAGCAACCATACATTTGGGGCTCACCCAGCCTCGGCTCCATTTATTCGAATAGACTCTCTGCAATTCTTTCCGTCTTATGGTTTTACATGCACGTCAATTTATAAAAATTATACTTCTCGTAAGAGTAGAGGCATGCACTTCGGGGGGGGGGGGGGGGGGAAACCTGTTCCCCTTTCACGTAAAATCTAATCGTCCTCGACTAGAATTGATAGCGTCCCTCCGTAGTTCGGAACCTCTGCTCCTTCTCCTTGAAGAAGTCTACTCCTCTCTCCCTTCTCTCACAAGTCAGAGTAGTAGTCAAACTTCTAAACGTCCCTTTGGAATTTCGCTGCGTCACGGCCACGGGTCCCTTTGATTGCACTTGAGGCAGACGCGTGTGAACTGTAGACTTGTGTACGGCGATGGAATGTGCGGGAATTGGATGAGAAGCATATGGGCTGCGGCTGTCGTTTAACGGTCAGTTGGCTGGATCGCGTGTTGGTTTGCTGTGGTTTGTAAGGCTGCAGACTCGTGAACTAGTCCACTCGGAGGGCAGAGGGCCCTCACACCTGGATAAGCTGCGCCCTAAGGGTGACCCCCCACTTATATAAGTTCTAGCAATCCATGCACTAAAATCTAGGCGACTGGCTTTAGACATGCATTGGATTCAGAGAATATTACGTAGCACCACCTCCAATCACTATTGTGCTTAAAGCTGGACATGGCTATCCGATCAGCAAATGCGTGAGATTTCACGGCATGTTTCTCTTAATTGGATGAATGGATCAATTTGTGGACTATTGACTGCGAGTCATGTAAATTTGTGAGACTAAGAACAAGAAGGGAACAAGAGCATCATTGATCAATGGTTTATTTGAGTCTTTGCATTTGCAGTAAAAAGCAGAGGGAAAGAACCCTGGCCTGATGGTTGTAGCCCTCACAACGAACTTTAACAAGCCTTGAACTTGAGATTAGGGATACCAAAGTTTCAAACTCCAAGCATTCAATGCTCAGAAAATCACAGAATATACGCACGCCGCATTCTGCAACGATCCGTTGTGTCAAGCTAACCGAGTAGAGCAGAATGCTTTCACTTGGTCATTTTCCCATCTTTTAGATCCTCTGTTATCACAGAGCTCAGCCGGAAGAGAGACTCAAACTAGATTGAGACTGGCTTGGACATTGGAACTTGTGAGTGCAGCCGATTGGAGGGCATCTATTTTTCACCATTCTCTCTCTCCCTCCCTCTTTGATCATCCTCCCTCCGTCTCATTTTTTTCCTTTCCCGCCATTAGGGGAATCTAAAGTGCAGGCGGGCGGTCGGATCCGATCACCGCTCGTCCCGTGGAGGCGGTCATCACAACTGACGCCTATATATATAAGCATTCGATCGGAGCCGTACCCACCGCACCCGAACCTTACGCCACCTCCCATCTTCTCTCTCTTCGCTTTCGAAATTTGCGACTCCACCTGGGATTTGGATTTGGAGCCAAACGTTCACGAAATCTCAACAAATTGAAGGACCGAGAAAGGAAGTCACGTTATATTCTCTCGTCCCATCACCTCGTCCAATTCTGCCCAACACCTCGGAGTGGAGAATTAGGGTTTCTTTCACCCCCTCTTTCTTCGTAGTCTCTTCTCCTTCCGTTCTTTTCTCCAATTCTAAGATTCTAGGGGTTCTTTTTCTTCGCGATCTTGTCCGGGATTTAGGGTTTCTTCCCGGGGATCTGGGGCCTCGTCCGCCGTCTCGTCTCTCGAAGGATGTTCTTTGAGCGGAGTTCGAGAGCCCTAATGCCGAGCTTGAAACCCTGCAACGTGGAGGGAGCCTCCGTTGCCGATGACGACGGCGATGGGACGGAGGAGAACCGCCGGAAGCGGCGGAAGGAAGATGACGGCTCGTTTCCGGTCGAGATGCTCGGAGACGTCTCTGCAGCCGGCGGGATGCCGTACGTTGCCGGAGGGTTCCGGCGCGGGGAGGAGCTGAGCAGTGCCGCCGTGGCGTCGTCCTGGTGCACTGAGGTCTCCTGCTCCGGCGAAGTGGAATCGGGGTCCAGGGATGGGCGGCGGGGGGAGTCGGCAGCGCGGCCGCCCGTTGTGCGGACCTCACGGGGGCGGGTCCAGGTGCTTCCTTCCCGGTTCCATGATTCGGTCCTCATTGACCCCTGGAAAAAGGAGAAACCCAAGGGGAAGACCACAGACCCTGATTTCCATGATGTGGGTGACGTTTTCGATGCTCACAAACAGAGTTTAAGCTATAAAGGCTCCACCTTTGTTACTGTAGAGCCCAATTCATTCGCATACTTGGGGGAGGAGGAGTGCTATCGGGCGTGCAGAAATTTAAGTTTCAAGAAGTACTCCAGTTCTCGCAGCACGCTTACATCCCCTCATGGAAGTTTGGTTGGAGAGGAGGAGAAATATCCACCCCCAAAACCTTATGTGGGGAAGCCAGTGGGTGGTCGTTCTGAGCCAGATGCAGTGGAATGTAGGCCTCGAAGGGAGAGTGCTGAGCGGAAGGCGGATGTGTACTGCCCGGAAGATTTTGTTTTGGGTGATATAGTTTGGGCGAAGTCGGGAAAGAAGTATCCATCTTGGCCTGCTATGGTGATTGATCCAATGCAGCAAGCTCCTGAAATAGTTCTGAACTCCTGTATTCCTGGAGCTCTCTGCGTGATGTTTTTTGGGTACTCCGGAAATGGAAATGAAAGGGTAACCACATTTGAGTTTGTATCCGGTGATCTTTTTGATTTTTTTTTTTTTTTAAACTCACCAATGATATTTATATTTTGCTTTTGACTTTGTTTCACTTGTTTCTGCAATTGATGGTGTGCAGGATTATGCATGGGTAAAACAAGGGATGATTTTTCCATTTAAAGAGTATCTAGACAGGTCTGTACGGCTAGGTTTTAAACATTAAAGAGTTTCTTCTGAAGTGGTCTTTCTAAAACCATCTTATTTTGTTGCAGGTTTCAGGGCCAAACTCAGTTGTATAAGACCAAGGCCAGCAATTTTAGGATGGCTATTGAGGAGGCTTTCTTAGCGGAGCATGGTTTCTTTGGAATTCAGAAAGATAGCACGAATACAGCTGGGCAGTCTTCTTATAATCAATCTGTTCCTGGAGATCTCCAAGAGGCCACTGATTCGAACCATGATCAGGAATGTCAATCACAGATTCAGGTAAGTCGGTAATAAACATAGCTGGCAGCATTTCCTGTCTTTGTTTTATGGGTGACCCAAGCGCCATGATCAGACTTTTAGAACATCAGGATGTTGGGTAGACAATTCATTTCAGTGTAGAATTTGCATTTTTCTTTCATTTTTGTGGTTTCATTTTGTGTGTTGGAACAATAAATAATTAGTGTATAAGGAGGTTTTTTCTGAATTATATGAATTTACTTGTTTTAGTTTTCTTTGCAGGCTGTAAACAAATCAGGACCTCATTGTGAAAGTTGTGGGTTGAGTCTTCCTTCTAGAAGTGCAAAGAAAATGAAACATGATTCAGAACAATTACTATGCAGACATTGTGCTAAGGTTTGTGTTAATATGCTCCAACAATGGCCTCTTTTAGTGAACTTCTCTTTGAAGTCCACTCTTGCGGCTGGACCGCTGGAGTTTCTCGCATAGCTTGTTTAAAAAGTTGTACAATGTTTACAATTGTGGACTGTGCTCTTTTTGCAGCTTTTAAAGTGCAAACAGTATTGCGGTATATGCAAGAAAATTTGGCATCATACAGATGGTGGAAATTGGGTAGTAAGATGAGCTTCATGAGTGAATCTATTTGGTTATTTAGTTTCCACTGAAAGAAATATGACTGGGCTGTTATTTGGATTTCCAAATTAGGTTTGTTGTGATGGATGTCAAGTTTGGGTTCATGTAGAATGTGACAAGACATGTGGCAGCCTGAAGGTCTGTTTTTTCCTGAATCTTGCTTTACTAATGTTTCAGCCATAATTTGAAAACATTTTATTTTTTTTTCTTCAAATTTGTGCCATCTTGAGTGTGAGAGTGGTTTTTACTGATAGAGTATTTTATTCTTATAGGATCTGGAAGACGCTGATTACTTTTGCCCTGATTGCAAGGCAAAGTTCCATTCTGAATTATCAGTTATAAAGAATAATCATCCAACAACAAGGTACCACATCATTCTTCCTGACCCTTTAGCCATTATTTACTTCATTGACTGGGACTATAATATTAGACATACCTATTGATTTTACTAATGATGCTTGCCTTCTGAACAGGTGTGATAACAGCAATTTGCAAAACACAATTCCTGAGAAGATGATTGTTTGCTGTTGTGGTGTTGAAGGGATATATTTACCAGAGCAGCATGTGTAAGCATCATAAGTTTGTTGACTCTGATGAAGAGAAAAATGCAGTCAATTCTTTCAACAAAGCATGAATTAAATGGCTCATATTCTTACATAATATTAAATGGTTTCTTTTCTATTATTCCTGTTTTGAAATATTTATTGGTTGATTAATTAGGTTGTTTATTGTATTTTCTGTTGCCATGATTAATTATATATTTTTCATTAATGCTGGCTGGTTTTGTTCTAGTGGTATGCAGTCTCTGTTAATTTATTGGAGCAGTCACCAACTTTTCATATTTCAAACACTTAAAAGTATAGGTGGACTAGCCTAGCATGAGATCTTTATTCAATAAGGTAATTGGTAATGTTGGATAGGAAAAGTTTGTCTTCTTTGTCAAATGATGTATAAAACCTAATCTCTGGTTATGAAGAAACTGGACAAATAACATCTGGGCCTCAAGTGAAGTTTGGAATCAGCAAACAGGTAGTATATGACAGAAGCTTTCTTGCATAAAATCTGTCTATTAAACCAGTATAGCACACCAACTGAAATCATATCAGGATAACTATGATTTTGGTGATTCATAACCTGACCAGGTGTTCCTGTATAAGTTGATCATCACTTTGCTCCCTTTTTAACCTTCCCATGCTTCATCACTTATGCCTTGTCCACCAAGATATCTGCGGATTTCTTCATGAGCATGCATAAGATTGCACACTTTCAGTGTCTTTGGCACACCACTGTCAGTTGGATTGTGGATGTGCTTTGTTTTTCTCGTGCACATAATATTGTTTCCAATGCTTGCTTTGCAAGTTTTAACGTGGAGCTTACTTCCCATTGTTGTTTATCAAGTTCCAATATTGAGCTAACTTGAAGAACATTTCATTTTACGGGATCCCACCATCCTGACTGACTTGAAGCAGGCATGATTTCATGCAATTTTTTTGTGACCAGATGCATGCACTATAGATGCTCCTATGACACAAGGTTTTTTTAATATGGTTCAAGTAGGAGGATCTTGATGTAAGCAGTGAGAGAATGGATTTTGAAATTTAAGTCTTTGATGTAGTTTTTAGTTCTTCATGGCTATAAACATAGAAGATGGATTGGCATAGTTGATCAAAATTGCATGGGATATGATGTAGTCATGATTTTCCCATCTTTTGTCATTCAGTGAAGGGTTTATCAGATTACTGGATGGCCTGACCTTATATTCTAGTCTTTAATGGTAGAATCTAGAGTCATGTTGCTCAAATGGATTTGTTCAACGCACTCATATTTTCTTGACAAATTTATGTATCTTGTCTGGCTGTGTATTGACTATCAACGTTTGAATCTGTTTTGCAGGGTTTTATGTCAATGTGGCTCTTGCAAGACAAGAAAGCTATCACTTTGTGAGTGGGAACGACATACAGGTTCTAGAAGTAAAAATTGGAAGATTAGCGTTAAAGTCAAAAGTACAATGCTACCACTGGGAAAATGGGTTTGTACTTGATGAAGAAATAGTTCTATTTTCTGATTAAGTTCATGGATTCAACCGACCACTTTTTCTTTTTCTTTTCCTGGGAAAGCTTTGCATGCTTGTTTCAAGCTTGGCATTTTTTTAGATGAGCACGTCTTAACTTGTAAGTCAGGTCCTTCATAACCAGAATCCATGATTATAAGAATCGGATGTAATATCTACTCAAAGCTCTCAAACATTTTAGCTGGCTATTTATAGTACTGATATTATCAAATATTTGGTTTCAACATTGGCACTATTTTTTAAGCCATGATTTGCTATTTCACTACAGCCATCGCATGACTGTCTTTTTCAAGAATGTTGTTTTCTACTTGGTGCACAAGTGGAATTTTGCTGGATGAAATGTTTTTATAGATGAGAATTATGCTCAGAAAAAAAGTTTGTAGAATTTTGCTGAATGAAATGTTTTTATAGATGAGAATTACACTCAAAAAAAATTCTAATAGATGAGAATCTAGTATCTTGCTTTGCATGTTAACTTTGTTCATGTTATCCTGCAGATTGAACAATATGGTGGGTCTTCTACAAACCATGCTAAATGCTTACCTCCAAAAGTAAGGAAACAGAAGCTTCTAGCTTTGCTGCAAGGTACAACACTTTTCAAATGTTACCATTCTTCTAATTTAGCTTCTTCTGTTAGTAATTGATGCAGCTAAGCCTCTACGACTCCTAGAAATCATTACTGGACAAAATAATTGTGGTTGTGATTTTGTCTTGACAGAAAAGTATGATCCAGTGTTTGCTAAATGGACAACAGAACGATGTGCAGTCTGCAGATGGGTTGAAGATTGGGATTACAATAAAATCATTATCTGCAACAGGTAGATAATCTTTTTTATCATCTGGGTTTTTAGGCTACTCTGCCACTAGTGTTGAAAGGATGATGACATTACTCTTGTGGATAATTTATAATCCATTTGCTATAATTTCCAGATGCCAGATAGCTGTCCACCAGGAATGTTATGGAGCACGAAGTGTGCAAGATTTCACGTCTTGGGTTTGCAGAGCATGTGAAATGCCTCCGCATAAACAGGAGTGCTGCCTTTGCCCTGTAAAAGGTTTTTTTTCCCCTGATATATTTCTGAAGGTTGCTGTTTTTCCATCTTATTATGTTTGTCTTACTCATCTGTTATAAACAGATACGTCTTTACTGGTACTGTGATTTGTGTGATATCAGGGTGTTTATTCATATTGTATTACAAAATGAACAAGTTTGATCTGGTTGCTATCTTGATTTCCAAGTCATACATGAAAATCCTATTATGTGTTGTATGTTAGTTATCAAATTTCTCTATGGTTCAGTTACTTGACTGACTATTTAGTTTGTGATTTTTGCTGCATGTTTTATTTCCAATATGAGTACATTTAAATCTTATTAACTCTTCCTGTTTTGTTCCAAAGGGGGTGCTTTAAAGCCAACAGATGTTGATTCTTTGTGGGTTCATGTTACATGCGCCTGGTTTCTGCCAGAAGTTTCTTTCTCCAGTGGTGAAACCATGGAGCCTGCTGTTGGCATATTGAATATCCCACCACAATCATTTACAAAGGTTCCGATATTATTGTGGATGATATCATCTTTTGAATTATTGTTTTCTGTAGTTTTTCTACACATATAACATGACATTTTTTCAATATAATTTCAGAGCTTATAATTTTGAAGTAAGACAAATAAATTGCTGATTTTTTTTCCTTGTGCCTGCAGACATGTGTGATATGTAAGCAGGCACATGGTGCCTGCACACAATGCTGCAAGTGTTCCACTTATTATCATGCAATGTGTGCATCAAGAGCAGGATATCGCATGGAGGTATTGACTGATCGTAATGATATACATTCATATTGTGAAGATTCTACAAAAATTATTTGAACTGCAAGTTAGAGGGAAATTATTCAATTCTTTTCTTGGATTTGTCAGGCATGTGAGAAAAACCATAGTAATAGCTTTATTTGTGCTACAGTTTTCCCTTGAACATTCTAGTAAGGCTTTTCATTTGTACATGGTAGTTTAGACCCTGAAGACCTTGTAGGATGTGCAATCTGCAAGTCGTTGAACTATGACCTGTAAACATAGTGATTATGCAGTCTTCTAAATGCAACTTTTTACATTGTAAATGTTGGGTCATCATTTTACTTTCCTCCCTTCCTACTATGTCCTCTTTCGATAACTAGAGGAGAAAGATGGTTGAACTTTGACAAGTGCTTTGACAATTGCAGTTGCACTGCGTAGAAAGAAATGGGAAACAGATGACGAAAATGGTATCATATTGTGCATTTCACAGGTAAGATTTTCTGAATCATGATATTTTATAATTTAATCTTTCATATATCTGTTTTCACCTCCCATATGGTCTTTTCCTGCACCTTTCCAAACTTGATGAAAAGCCACCTCTGGATGTTGAATACTTCATTTAATTTCATTTTGTACAGTATAGTTGGCAGCACTTGTTTGCTTTAGCATTAAAAAGCAGTGTCCTGCTGCTGCCATCTTCTGCAGAGCAATCAATGTACAGAGCCTGCAGCTGAAATTGGAGTTATCAGAAATTTCTGCACATCATATTTCAACCAAAATGAATCCATCTTTTACTCCATTTTCTTTGCAGGGCTCCAAACTCAGATACCGTCTTAATCGTGCAGACACCAGCAGGTGTCTTCTCTACAAAAAATTTGCTCCAAAAGAGTGAGAAGCAGACTGGTTCGAGACTGATCAGGAAGGAGACCACCCAGGAGACAGCCCTAGCTACTTCGACTTCTGAATCTTCATCTGCTGCGAGGTGCCTGATTTACAAAAGGATAGAAACTAAGGTATATTAATAAAAATCTTATTCTTGTCTCAGGAAGTAATTAAATTCTGTGCAAAGATTACATATTAACCTTTTATGCAGCTGTACCTGATTCTGTTGCTGCAGTTCTACTTTCTTTGATAAAGTTATGAGAATGTTTAAATCATTCTGATGTCCTGTAAATGCTGGGAACTTAATAAGAATGCTCCTGTGGCAATTTTTAACATGGATATGCATTCTTCATTTTGTCTTTCCCTCAAGGAATATTGCAGTTTCTGGACCTTTTCGAGTCTCTCAGTTTGCAGCTTTATTGTGTTGGATTGTAAATTCATATATTAGCAACCATTTATCTTTAGTAAAGTAGTCATAGATAGATTGCTGCTTCTGTCCTTAGACCATGCAAATCTTGCCATAATCTTCATTGATTACATTGTATGTGGCATCTATAGAATGTAAGCATATCTGGACCTATCATACCAACTCCTCTCAATGTATTATAATATTCTTTTAATATTTTGGCTAAAATTTGATGTCATGAAGACGGAATTTCTGTCATTCTAGTTTTGCTTTTTTTTCTTCTTATATCACTATCTGTGCTTCTCTACTTATTATATGAAATTATTTATCGGCTTTTCAGAGAAAACGAGAAGAGGCTATTGCCCACCGTGTGATGGGGCCTCACCACCATCCTTTGGATGCAATTGAAAATTTGAATGCACCCAGGGTAATCCTCCTGTTCAGATGCACATGTTATAGTATTCAGTTTTGATTTAGAAAATGGTAATCAACAGAAATTTTAAGATGCTCTTTGTTCTTGTTAAGCAGGATGATAAGGATCCTAAATCATTTTTGACATTCAGGGAGCGCCTTAAATACTTGCAGGCAAATTTCTTTTTCATCTATACTTTCTTTGATTATTAGAGTTTTCTATTCTCATTAGTTCTCTATTTGCTCATGTCTCCAGTCAACTGAACGTAGTAGGGTCTGCTTTGGTAAGTCCGGAATACATGGATGGGGTCTTTTTGCCCGTCGGAACATTCAGGAAGGAGAAATGGTACTACATTCAACTACAAAGTACTCTGAAATTTTTTTATATTTTGATATTATTTTGATTTTTTCCTCAAGATACAGCGATTGATTTGTTGTCTGTGGACTAGGTAGAGATCACGTAATTAAGCATGGGATTTGCTTAAACCCTTTAATCTGTTGATCAGGCATTTTAATATGTTTAAGACTGAGGCCAGGTTGATGTAATAGCTTGCTGCTCATTGCTGAACAATATTATGATTTGTTTGCATAGGA
Source organism: Metroxylon sagu (assembly GCA_017589505.3). Taxonomy (NCBI): domain Eukaryota; kingdom Viridiplantae; phylum Streptophyta; class Magnoliopsida; order Arecales; family Arecaceae; genus Metroxylon; species Metroxylon sagu. Next base: position 469,345 of record JACVBY030000618.1, read on the forward strand.
TGTTATTGTTCTGCTGCTATCGTTTGAAGTCATGGTAAGCTCATGTATGACTGGACTGTAGTTAAACCATCTTAGTTGCAAACTAATTCATTCTAGAAAATATAAACCATTGTATAAACATGTGCATTGCTGAGTAGAAGTTCATACAGCATGGTACACTGAAGGCCATTATATCAATAATGGCCTTATTTTTTTTGGCTTGTGAGATATCCGCCTTCTTCGTCTACTAGAAGAGGGGAGAACAACCTAGCACTTTCATTTCCTTAATAGAAAATGGATACTGAACTGTCTTTCTCCTTCTCCTTTTTGAAGAAAGAGAAACAGGGGTTGAGAATAAGTCCACTGGTTATAGCTCTAATTCAAAAGGTCTCAAGGTGCCTATATCGGCTCTTACATGACCAAAGATCTACAACTTGTTTCAAAGTTATTTGCATGTGTATTACCTCATCAATTCTGAAGACTAAACTTTCAATTTCATAGCCACCTGACTCTTATAGTTCCCTAAACAGACAAAGTTTCCACCCTTGCTCTCAATTTAGAAGGGGCCACTGACAATGTCTAAAAGGATGGAGCCAGACTGCAGCCCATCTTCCTCCTGTATTCAGGAGGGATCCTGTATTTGTGTCTCTGCATGGAGCGAGGAAAAATATTATCATGCTTGATTTGGAAAATACTAATAGAAATCCAAGTCGAATTGAGTTGGTGATATTATTTACAAGTTTCATACTGGCGAACAGGCTTATGGGAATAGGTAAACGTGAGGGTTGGAGGAGAATTTATCTGAGATTATAAGAGGCACATAAGTGACCAGACATGTACATGGATAACAAAATGCTTGATGGGATCAATGGGGAAAGCCTGTATAGTTGGTTTCATTGGTTGGCATTGGAAATATGGGATGGTGGTGATAGAAATTTCTTCTGTGTCTTTCTGTTATGTCATCTCAAATGTTGCTTTACTGAATTGTTTTGATCTTGTTGGTTTTGATGTTTGTATGTAAGAAATGCTCAAGAATAAGGAATTAACTTATTTGCGAAATTGCCTATGTTTGTCTTCTGTGAAGGTTCTGATTTGATAATCCACACACATGCATGCATCATTATTATGATGCTTATGATTATCAATGCTGGAAGTTTTAGATTTAAGCCCACTGCTCCTGCCCATGACCATAGCTGCCCGATCACACATCCCGCCACCACCATCATGATAAGACCACTCACCTGCCATCTATGAATCAATTGGGCACAGATATGTACATGCGTACACTTCAATATTCCATTTCCCTTTCTGGACCATATCATCTGCAGCTCTTTTGTTCTTTCTATTTGTTACTAGTGATGTGATGCTAAATGCCTGTAAGACTACATGTATCATCAATTATAATATGGCAAAAGCTATAGGTTTGCAAAATGTTTGGCCTAGTCACATTGAAAAAAGGAATGCCCTTGATTTCTTAAACTGGACCTAACAATCCTGAGCTTATATTCAGGTGGTTGAATATCGTGGCGAGCAGGTAAGACGCAGTGTTGCAGATCTGAGGGAAGCACGATATCGGTTGGAAAAGAAGGATTGTTATGTGAGGCATCCCGCATCTAGTCCTTTGGTTCTGTTCTTTATACAACATAAAGTCCTGATGGCAGATGCGAGAAGGATGAACTTGTGTTGAATTATTGTTTGTTAATTGTTATTGTACATATCTCTGCGTCTTTGCTTGTGCATACACAAATTCGTGCTTGCATGCTTTTACATTTTGTTGAGTGAAGATGCATATTCCACACGTTTTATTTCGTAAGGTACAAGAAGCAAAATCTGAAAAGGTCAGATTCAGATCAAACAGATAGAAAAACTAGATCTGATGCCAATATGCTCCAGGACAACCGCAAAATAATCTTACTCTATTTCACAATTGAAAGAAGCTTGGATTTAATTAACTTATTCATTCATTTCTTTGGTCATGCTCTTTGCCTGATGTAAAAAGTTAGTTTTGAATTGCCTGGGATACTGATACAGCATCTTCTTCCTAAAGAAATTGAGTACTTTCTTTCCCTGATCCTCCAGAAGAAAGCTGGCCCTGCCAATCCCATGCACGTATCTATGCTTTTTTTTTTTTCTCTTTTTTTTTTTTTTATCTTCTTGGTCTCCATTCTGTCAATGATGCATATATAAAATTTATGAAAAAGCATAAGAGGACCTAAAGAGCCCAAGCCGAATGGCATGTTGGGAAATAAACTTAAGCCTCCTCTCCTAGATTTTTCCTTGTTTGAACTGTCGTCAGTCATCAGCCTACTTTCATTGGAGAGTCTCTGACATACCTTGCATATGTGACAGCCTCAAATCTTGAAAATCTGTAGAACCATCTTCAAGTACTAGTTCCTGACACACTCATTTCCTCCTATTTGGCTGTAATTTCTAAGCTGCAGGATTGTGGGAACATAGCGGCTTCTTTGGCCAATGGTTCCTCTCAACTTCATGTAAAATTCATTCATCAGGCCAGACTCTCCCATTGTGCTTCCACCATTCCTGTCTCCACTTCTAGCAATTCAAGACGGGGGGCAGGTGGAGGTGAATTGAAGGACTGAAGGAGCTTTACCAGCCTGTATATGCTTTCAGAAAGAGTTGTCTCCTGAACTGCAGCAAAAAATAGTAGAGCATTTTTAATTACCCCCTTTTAAAATTCTGATACCTTCATTCTACTTCTAGGTCTAAAAACTTCCACTGGGTATCTTTTCCAATACTATTTTAAAATAATCACAAACCAGGCCTCGTTTTCATCTGTCAGCTTCTATCACAATTCCTCCAGCAGGGTGAGATTCATTTCCCTAGTATCAGCAAGTTCAGCTCCTCTAATTTCTTTTCTTTTGCCAACCCTCCACTTCATCAAATATATTCTTCCCACCTGTAGAATCTCCTATGCACGAGAAGTTCCTTCTGATTCTAATATCCTGATTGTGTACTGCCATGGAGAAAGGCTCATACGATAACTTTTTAGGTTGCTGGGAGCTGAGTTATTTGATGTAATTCTTCTCTATGATGGCAGTAGATTTTCTCTCCATCAGGCAAGGTTCTACATATACTTTAGATCAGTAGCATCCAATCATTCTTTCAAGTTTTGCAGCCTTTGGTGGCAGGCCCAATAATTCTCTATATCATCCATTTGACATTATGCAGGCTTTGCCATCTCCAACATCTTTGTTTCAAATTGCTTATCCATAACCACTGCTTTTGTACAGATGTTTGACATTTACAGATATTTATGAATTGATTTGTGCAAGCATCTGCAGCAACAAAGACAAACAATAACCCCATTAACTGAATCTATTATTGTTCATTGGTTAACTGTGAACAGTTCACGGATGAATAAGATTGTGGATCATTTTAGAGTAGAAATAATTAGGAGAATCATTCAGCAAATGAAAACTTTGGGAACCTATAATTAAATTAAAACAAAACAATTTCTTACTGATTCAGACAACATTATAGGTTTGTAATGATGCTTATCATGGGCTAAATCCTTGGAATTCTATGTACAAATCCTCCCTCAGTGGAGTATTGAAGTAAAGCCTTACATACCATATCACTCTTGAAGTTTCATCCTCCCTCAGTGGATCATTTGAATCTGTAATTTCAAATGTTTAGCTTTTCTACTTTTTATTTTTCTTACCCAGCTAGGTTCATATAGATAATCTCAAAGTTGTCATAAATATATGGACCTGAAACTCTGTTGGTTATAAGGTTGTTCATGTCTCTCTTTGTTGATTAGCCGAATCATAGTTTACAATTCTTTTAGTTCTCAACCATGTGCATATATTTGGTGTGCGTGTAAGCATTTGCTGGAGTTCTTTTCTGGAAATCTTTTATCAATTTACTACAAACTGGTTTTGATTACAATTTTCTTAAAATAATTATACCATCTGTTTTCTTTTGCAGCTTTTTAAAATCAGTGAAGAAGTGGTGGTTGATGCTACAGATAAAGGAAACATAGCTCGCCTAATAAACCACTCTGTAAGACAAGTTCATGACAATTTCCTGTTTTTTGATGGAGATTTTGATTGAACAGATTACTGGAAATATCTCTGTTCTGAAATTTAATGGTTCTTGGTGCAGTGCATGCCCAATTGCTATGCAAGAATTATGAGCGTTGGTGATGATGAGAGCCGGATTGTACTTATTGCCAAGACAAATGTCTCTGCAGGCGAGGAGTTAACGTATTGTTACTTACCTCTCTAATCTCTAATCTTAATTTGTTCAATTTAGCTTTACATTCTTTCATCTGAGAAATAACTAACCTTGCTGCTGTGGAATTTGAAACTGCCTTTGATCATTCTTAAGATCAACAACTTTGGTTTTATACAAAGTGATATTGCATCTAAAAGTAAGAAATAAAAAAATGTAATTAGGTGAGTGTCTGTTCTTCATAAACTAACCAATATAGCAGGTTATTCTGTTGGTTAAAAATTAATTTTTTATGTGCCTTCTCCTCAAAAATATCTTGCACTTGCATCCATATAACCACGATTAGGCACTGTGGCACATCTGTATTATCATGATTAGGCAATATATGACAGGTGGAGTCTTTAGGATTCAGTAAACGGAATTTTGAGCTGTTGATTGTAAACGAAAGAATACCGGCACAATAAACAGTTGCTAGTGCTTACACTTCATAATTTATTTCTGCTTATCCCCAAGATTTGTTAGAGAATAATTGGGTTGATGTGTGATATGCAAGACAATTTGCTGTCTCATTCATGCGCTTCTGCCTTTGTGGTTATCTGTCTCATAAATAATCTTTAATCTAATCAGTTGTGCTCCTCCTTGCTGAAGGTATGATTACTTGTTTGATCCTGATGAAGCTGAGGAATGCAAAGTTCCGTGCCTCTGCAAAGCTCCAAACTGCCGGAAATATATGAATTAGTTAGTTGTATATTACCATTTATAAATTCTACATGGAAGCCATTCTTTCATCATTGAGATTTTCCTCTGCTAAAATTAGATGAGTCTGTATTTTATTTCCAAATTGTTTAATAAATCTCAAGCTGAATACATCTGTGTTACTGACCGTTTCGGAAGGCTGCCACCATTGTAAATTGCTTACCCTAATGTACTAACTACAGGATTATTATCAATGAAACATTTTCTTTGATTTTCCCCATTGGTCTTTTGTGGATCCACCTTGGTATCTTTCTTTCTTTTTTCCCTTTTCTTGAGGAAGGGGGATCCTTTTAGGTCTTGTTGGAAACTAGATGTGAATGGTGATAAAGAAGTCATCAGAAGTATGTATGGCTCCATTGTTGAGGGCTTTTTTTACAATGTTTATGTTTCAAGCTCTTCATGGATGATGTCGTAAATAAAAAGAAGTTTAAGAGTATGATGATATGGTACAAAGGGTTACAGGTTGAAATGAAGGGTTTTGAACGAATGAAGCTGAGATCTCATTTGTGAAAAAAGAAAGAAAGAAAAGAAAACCATAATTGAACCCTTTAAATATAATCATCTTCACGTGGAGGCCCAACAAGCAACCGACTTGATGGCTAAAGCTGGATGCAGTAAAGAGGCTAGCTATATCGGTCGGATGGGTTAACTTTTGTCCGCGAGCCTAATGCTTATTTTACTCTTAGCAGTACGTGCTGGTTATTATGTGCTACTTTCAGAATTCGATTTATTCGGAGGAAAATAGACAGAAATCAACAAGGAAAATGGGGGAAAAAGAAAATCTCTTATTCACTTGGGGGGCTAGGAAAGTCCTTACTCGAAAAAATGTGCAAAGGCTCGTTGCCATAGCCAACTAAATATTTTGAAGCTATTTTTTCAGAAATCTTAGATAGACATGAAATGGAGGATTTGGTTATATTGGTTGCCAAATTTTGTGGCTAACGTTATGTTGTTACACCAGAAAATAAAAATCCTCAGGGTAACATGAAAAATCTAGACGAGCGAGATGTTTTTCATTTTTTGACCCCCTCCAGCTCCTACGCTAACCAGTCTTGATCAGCGATAGGACCCGGGAAAATTATCTGAATCTTGTATCGACTCGGAGTCAGTCAGAAGGGGAAACCTTTCTCGCACGACGACAATTCTCTGGACAACTTTTAAGTTCCCCAGTCCAAAACTACCTACCTCATCCCAACGGAAACTTGGTGACGCTCCTGTTCTAAAGAGCGAAGCAAATAATCTCCCCATCGAAAGCTATATTGAACAGAGACTTGTGGCCTCTGAATCACTCGGACTAACCCAGATGAGATGGGGATCAATCGTAAGTGGGTTGTTGATGACTCTGATCCCATTTTCTATACGAGAAGGCAGAGCTCATGCATACTGCCACGGAGGTGGAGAGGTGAGCAATGCATCGCCTCCACAGGGATGGCACATTGGCACTGGTTTTGGGATGAAGGCAGTGCAACAAGCGAATGACGAGATGATGGCGCCGGTGCCAGACCACAGGGAGTGGTAACTCTGAGTGCTCTTCAAGGAGCCACCGCTGTCCCTGGGGCTAATGGAGGCCTGCGGGAATTCCAACATGTTGCAACCCAAATTATCCCCTGAGACGAAGGCGAGGAAGAAGAGGACTGCGGACTACCATCTCTTGTTTTGTTTAAATGTAACCATCGTTGAAGCTTGACGATGAACGCACCTTGGGACGTCGGAAACTCGAAACGGATGGTTACTCGCCTTCTTTCCATTTCTAGGGGCCCAGGAGGAGGAGAGCGTTATGTGCAAAGATGCTTTACAAGGTCTCTCGGCATCAAAACTCCTCAAGCTCGAGGGTGCAGATACCAAACTGTCTTCCCAACCACTTGGAAGGTAGTGATGGACCTCAGACAGTGGATCTGACTTCTAGATTTGGACTGTTTTCCTAAAGGTTTTTGGAACCACCTTGCATATGAGAATTTTATAAATTTCTAAGCCGTATGCTGTTTCGGCTTAACTTGCGAGCTGTCCCATTACGAACCCTCGCATCGGATGTCTGTTAAGGTGCACATCTCTAGGATTCTGCTACGGTAGTTCCATCGGTCGGAGAACAAGAGTCGGAAGCAGCGTGAGGAGTGCTTGGACTTAACTATTGCAATTAAGTAAACTACTCGGCAATGGAAGGTTTCGAGAGTACAAGAGAACGAGATTTGGTTTCGAAGCCGGTTCGACCGTACCATTATTGTCGGTAAAAGCTTTTCTTTTTATTTTTTTAACTGGGTTTGGATGGTATGATTTTCATTTTATTCGTACAAACAACGCCAACACGATGGTCTTGGGATTTGGCGATGAGAACTTAACGTGCAAACACTGAATGATAACGAGGATGTTTGAACTAAAAATAAAGATAGATGTGAGCCTAATAAAAAAACCTTGCATTCGAATCGGAGCTTCTGTAGGGGACAAGATAAGCGTAAGAGATGTCGAAAGCTATCCAGCAGGAACTTTTCAATGCTCAAGTTATCGGAGTGAGATGAGAGCGATTAAGAACAAACTTTGTAGCCATACCGATGGAGTGGAGAGAACGAAAGAAAATTAGCTATTGGATCGAGAAGTAGAAAGGCAAGAGAGAAAAAGTTCATCATCTTTGGATAGGACGTTCCTTTGTAAACAGTCTTAGGATTTAATGTTGGGATTGCTTAGACTGCGATCACGTACGTGCTTTGGCACGATGAAACCAATCGTTGGATAGAATTGTTTTGATTGCCATAGGCTACGCATTTTATAGGTGATTAATGGTTAGAGATGTTCACGTCTGGGCTTGTGTGGCTGGTTGCTCTATTGATTGTGCATGAATATTAGCTTTGATTATGGGTGATTAATAGGCAGAAATGTGTGCGTCTGGCTTTGTTACGCTTGTGCGGCTGCTGGTTGCTCTATTGATTGTAAAAGAATACAATCGTTCCATTATTGCAAGTTTGACAGCTGGATGCCATTTGGGTTGGCGCTATAACCTTTCGTCCAGACATTCGCTTCCTAACCTACTTTGACTTCTATTGACCAATCAAGCGCGCTACGCCTTGACTCAACCCATAACCGCTGATGACCAAGTAGATGTCAACACGCTAATATCTAATGAAGTCTCTATTGAGAAACAACCTTTCATATTGTCTGCCAACAAACATGGCATGATGACTCGCTCTAAATATGGGATTATTCATAGACCAAATCCCAAAATTATGCTAGTTAACATTCACCTTCGCGAAATCCTCTTCCTCTTTGCTTCTTGGCACTTCTCAATGAACAGGAGCCCACCTCTTATACCGAGCTTCTGAAGATCCAAAATGGCAATGAGCTATGGATAACGAGTTCCAGCTCTTCAACATGGTGCTTGTTCTCTCGTACACCCTCGCCCTTATCAAAATCTTGTAGGATTAAATGGTGTGCTGACGGGTCTACGGAACACGTTATAAAGCCCCTCTCCTTACCAAGGGCTTCGCACAAGAAAAAGGATGTGATAAAGCCCGCCTTGACGAAACGCTTTCATTCTTGGACCATTGGGCGGTTGGACATCAAAAAATACATTCTTACATGGCCGTTTGATAGAAGATGTCCACAGAGTACAACCTAGGATTTATTTATTCTTCTCACCCATACCATTTTTTAAAGTTACATAGGCTATCCATGGGCTCAAATAAATGTGACATGCTTAGCCTTGCCAAAGGTTGGAAATGGTCGAGGTTGACCCACAATGTGACCTAGGCCCGACGACCTCACCGATCTATATTTGAAGATCTATGGGTTGAGTTAGATTCAAAAATTGAATCTGATATAAATTTTAAGCCATGTCTAGGTCTTACATTTTTTAACCCAACTTGATCCTTATACTATCTGTATCTAATTTGGATCAAAAAAATTAACCTAACCCATCTCGATCCATTAACCTGAATCATATAAGCCTCATTTTTCTTTGAATAAACTCTCATTTAAATCAATTTTCTCTTTTTATCTTAATAATTACGTCTTCTCTCATCTATTTTTCATTAATTATATTTAAATATTTAAATATTTATTATTTTTATAGAGTCTAATTATAATGCCTTCAACTATATATTATATATTTAAAAAAATATAATTTATAAAACTTAAGAACGATTAATTATTTTGATGGGATTAAAAGATTTAGAATGAAAAATTCAATTGGCTCTTGTTAGCATTATTTAAATTTTTTAATGATGCTAAAATTAATTATCAATTATTAAATTTTAATTATAAAATAATAACTAGATGTCTGACTCAAAAGTAAACCCAAACAGACTCGATCCTAACTTAAACCCGAATATTTCGGATTGGATATAGGTCATACTTATTCTCCATCGAAATGAAAAAATTTGTTGAGTCTAAAAATTCTTTTCATAAAACTAATCTAACTTGAATATGAAATCATAACTCATATGAAATCAGATCAAGTTAGAGACAAATATGATTTGGTTAGACTCAAACTATCCATAGCCCATACTTTCACCACATCAGCACATTTGTAAGGCAACTTAACTTCAATTCCAGGACATTTGATTCATAAATATTTTTTCGCCACGATTCCCCTAGTATATTGGTCTACTTCGTGAATGATATTGTGCTAACACAATCATCTACTCATTTTGTATGTAGTCTTATTATTTCTATCATCTCTCAACCCTCTCTATCTCACTTAAACAAAGAATACATGGGATATTCTTTGCCAAGCAAACTAGCCACTCCTTACAACAAATCCTCTGCATGATGGCACTCCCCTGGCAAGATTTCACCCTATATCACAGTTTAGTCGATGTTCTGCGCCACCTCACCGCTACCCAACCTATATTTCTTATATTATCCATCAGTGTTGACAAATTATATTATCTACTCACCTCCAAGCCAATACCTCGAGGAGACCCTTGGATAGGGTTTGAATTTCTGTGCACTCTTTGATTTCCATATCTCTCTCTCTCTCTCTTTTTATATATAAATGTTGATTTGGTAGGACACCCCAACAATCAATTTCTAAAAAGCAACCGCAATTTCTTTCTCGAGCATGCAAGTCAACCACTATACGACAATTTATAACGATTCAAGGCGTTATCTTAAAAAGTTATAAAATATTATTTAAAATTTTGATTCAATATAAATATCTAAGATTTACTCAGTGCAAGCACAAGATCGTCCAAATCCAATCAAATCTAATAATATGAACTATAAATGATACTATTTGTAACAATTGAATTTCTTAGATCTATGTACCTATCTATAATCTATAGATGATACTATTTGTAGCGGCCAAATTTCTTCGATCTGTGTACGTACCTATAATTTATTCGTTACACAATCAATATGAGATTAAATATGCATTAGCAAGAATTATCATACAACTTAACACCTACTCATCTCATCTAGTTACTAATCCTATCATACCCAAACTAAATATTTTGAAATTGACTACAACTTTATACGAAATTGGGTGGGACATGGCCCTTTACGAGTCTGATTTTTGCCCTACTTCAAAATACGTTGCAGATCTGACCAACCACTTACCCTCAAGTCGGTTACTCTACCGCCCAGCTTGCTGGGAGATAATAGAGAAATGATATGGCTTGTAAATATATCATGTCATTAATAAAGAGCAGTTCCGAAGAGTTAAGTATCATTTAGACTCCAAAGTTCTCCATCTTTTCGGCTCCACTAACCAGGGAAAGCTCAAAGAAGCCAAGCTAAACGCTATAACTTTGATCTGAATATTGATGAATGATTTATCAACACAGTAGATAATGTAAATACAAATATAAAAGCGAGAAAGTTAGCTGTTTATTAGATTTTATGATTACATTGGCACTCTGTACACATGGAAGAATTGCTTTTATGTTTCATTTTTCAGAAGTGATCCCCAGTTGATTCTGGTTCTCCTTGCGCATGATGCCTCTGATCAGAATACCGTTTTATACTTGACGATGATCAAATCCCATGGATTACGTATTGGTTTTGGATCCCCTTACATACTTGATGAAGATAAAATCCATAAATTACATTTTGGTTTTGGATCCCCTTAGTTTCATGTTTCCATCCACCAATTCAAGTCAAACCAGCCATCACTGTTGATTTACTACACGCTATTAACAATATCCAGTCGCATATCAATTTTTATTTTAAACAAGTGCTTTAATACCTACTGGATGTTAGAAGAAACAGAACAAAAGGTGGTACGAGGCATATAGTAACACTACATATCAATGTTTAATCCTGTAATTAGAATTGACAATTTTAAATAACTGGTATTTTAGAACAGCTGGTATAATACCCAACAAATAAACACAATTTGTGGTATAATACCCAACAAATAAACACAATTTGTGGAGCACTCTTACCTTCCAGCGACCATCACCAGAAATGCCCCGTTACTATTTCCTTCCAGAAATCAGACTCATCTCTCTTTTCCTGCAACTAGAAAAACAGTCCTCCTACTTCTGATATTTATGCACAGTAACGTAGAAAATTAACACACTGAAAACAACAATAGCAGGGTACCTGACAATGATTCTTCTTTTCTTTTCTTTTCTTTTCTTTTTTTTTTTTTTTTTTGGTAAACGAAATTGCTTCAAATGCAGAATAACATACTGAAAACAATCATGCAATTAAGCCTCCTCTACGCAAGCTTGTATGAGGGGCTCTCAATATAATTTCTACAAACACAACTTGGATTACAATTTGAAATGGTATAATATACAGGTGAGAGAATGCAGGTGAAGAGTTCTCATGCCATGTCTCCTACGATCTATTTTGCCGACAGCTGCTTTTCAGGCCATGTAAAGCACAAACAGACTTTCCACAGAGAATTGGATGCAAAAAGCACCGAAATGGGGCAAGAAGGAAGAATAATCTACCGAACCATGACTAACAATATATGCAAGCAGAAGGTGAGGAACATGATCCTCATTGGTGATGGCATTGCAGAAAAAGCATGCAATAGAAATTGTTTCAATGTGTACTTGCAGGAGAAATAGGTATCCAGCTTAAATTTACCCTACACTCTGGCATTACAGCCTCACATGCCTGCGAACCCCCACCACCAAAAACAACAGCATCGGAAATGACGTCAGAATGGTGTTCTTTAGCATCACCAGAATGATCGTCGCCCTGTGCATTGGCATTGGTGTTCTGCTGTTCCTTGGCATCACCAGGAACCTTATTATATTTGGCTTCAGCAATGAAATTGCTTGCCTCTTCTTCTGTGCTCCTACAGGAAGTAGCATTTGCCAATGACATGTCTTCAGGAGGCTGCTCATCAACCACCCTCACTTTTTCTGCGTTAGAAACTTCTGGAGAATCTTCTTCTTCTCCTCTTCCAGTTACAACAGGGAACATAGCTTTTGCAGTTTCACGCTGCTTCTTATACAGTGACATGGCCCTCTGCACAAGTTCAAACCATGGATTAAGCACGCATGCCATTAACAGATTAATTTGCAACTGTTTAATACTGTTGAAATTTTCTTTTTTCGTCCAATAATAGAATGATCCATGTTACTGTTTATTTCAATACTATACAGAATATGAGTTCCCACAAGCTTATATTCCATGGTAAACACCAAGTTCAAAACTTGGTATAAAAAAATCCGGACTAAGTTTTACAATGTTTGATTTTATCAAAAAGGTGGATTCATGATAAACATCCCGACAGGGTTATTAATAAAACCACCATAAATTTAAGGCCCTCAAAAGTATTTCTATAAAATTGGTCATTGGTCAATCAAACCACCACCCTGATGTGGAAAATTAGAGTTGTGCGTCAATCTGAGGAATAAAATCTATAATATGGAAACAGACGGAAAAAGTTGGGACATGGCCAGATATGCACACGTCAGAGCATACCCACTTTGTTGGTGATCTGGAAGAGGAGACTAGGAGAGCCCTAAGCTACCAAAAAGCACTGAGCTTAAATGATTAAATCAAGCTTTCAGCCATTTTGAAATACATGGTTGAGGTGTCAGACAAAAGTGCCTTCACACAGGTAACCGAACCACCTCCATTTTTGGCAGCTATTAAATTCTAAGATCTAAGTTCAGTACCAGACAGTGAATCTGAAAGCTTTTTGCAAATCAGTTTATCTGCATGCAAACTAGAAGTTTGCAAGAATAAAGCCTCAGAATACATAGAGAAATGTCAGATTAGCATATAACACCACAGAGCATGGATATACCTGAAAAAAAGCCTCTGTATTTGCAGGAAACAGAGAGCTTAAGAGGTTATTTGGACTCTTCCCTACCTCTTTATTCACATCGTTAAAGTTCTGTAACAGAAGAAATTTGATAATCAACACCCAGACATACATCATAAGCTTATACATTAAGGCACACAAAAAAAAAAAAAAAAAAAAAAAAATGTTTAATACAAAAAATGTTGTAAGTACCTGATGGTATCCATGCTTTGAAATATTACATACACCAGGTTCACTATTTCCCAATAGTGTTAAGCATTGTTTATACAACTCTGGGGAGGCAAGGTCAGCTGAGATATCAAGCTTAGAAAGGTAATTACAGCAAAAATGGGAGCGATCATCTCCTGCTGTTTTAGAAGGAACAGGAGTCTTTTCTTTTATAGTTTCTGGAGGTGCTTCAGCGGCATTCTTGGCAGCAGGTGCATCATTAGATTGCTTGATTTCAGTGCTTTCTGAATGGGCCTGCTCGCTACGAGACTGGTTGCCAGATTGCCCCACCCAACCATCATCTGGCAGTGAATGAGTTGAATAATCTGACTCCTGAAGCTGAGGAATCCCAATGTTAAAGTTTCCATTTTGTACCTTCCACATACCAGCACCTGTCTCCCATACTCTGCTGCCCATTAGATGTCTATTCTGATTATCCCATTCCTGTCTTCCGTAGGCATGGGAATCATCACCACCAACTACGCCACTACTTCCATCCCACCCTTGCAACTGAGGATATGGATCCTCCATCATATTATGCCACCCAAATGGGCGGACATGAGCAGATGCTTCATGTAAGCGATAAGAAATGCCAGCATGGGTCACATCCGTATATGGGCCCATACCAAATAGAGATGGAGCAGATGGAGCAGGAAATTGCTGCATAGCTGATGGAAATCCAGGAGGCATCGGTCCGTTCTGGAAAGGCAGGAAACCATTGGCAATTGGAGATGGCCAAGTTGAGGCACTATTCCACTCATTTCCCTGTCCTCTTCCAGCATTGAGATCATTGTTTTTTCTGTAATGGCTACTGGATTTACGGTCCCCAACTTGAGATCTGCTATCATCTTCATATGGACTCAAAACTGGACTGTCAATTCCATGCCTAACAGGTGGTGGGGGCAGGAGATGAGCTGGTGAACTTCCAGGGAAATGACCATTTCGGTTGAAAGAAGATAGACCAAGCGAAACACGTTCGCTGTTGTCTGACTGAGAATGATGATCCTTATAAGAGCTGCTTTTTTTGGTCACATCCTCAATATCATGACTACACCTAGAGCTGCTTCTATTAAAAAACTGTCGATCATTTGTGGACTGCGATTTTTCTGTTAACTGAACTGATGGGGATTGACCATCTGATCTTTGGGTCTTGTCATATTGTGAAGATGCAGCTGTTTCAATCAGATATTCACCTGAATCAAGGTGATCCTTTATTTTAGTCTTCTCCAAAGACCGTGAATCAGATGTTCTTCTATCACGACCTCCAGAAATACCAGCAAGCTCTCCCACAATAGCTGCACTAGAGTGATATCTCTCTCCAGATAGCAAATCTTGGCAAGTAGGCTCCACTTGCCTTGACCTATGCCTGAAGACAAAAAGATGAAAGCATATTATACATTTCCTAATATCAACTGTCTGATAAATTCATTTAAAGAATAACTCAAACATTTCCTTAAACTTCAGAACATAACCAATGATCACATATTCCGGCAGCACATATAGAAGTTATCAGGCACAGAAGAACACCAGATTGACAAGCAGGCAATCAATGAGGTCCATGGAAATAATGAGAGAACTTCAAGGGAAGACACATCAGGAGCTAGAGATACAGGAGTACCACTTAACAGGGTATCTCCATCACACGAGCACATCCTTTCAAACACCACATACTTCAGAGGGTCAAATAATCAGCTGGCAGAAGAATAAGGAGAGGGGGGGTCGCTTTCTACATGCAATGTTACAACAACCTCCAATGCACACATAAAGTTATGCCAGGCCCATGTCTAAACTTTATCTGTCTAATTGAATTTAAATTGAGTATGTGCATCCTTTTAGTTTAACTATTTGTTCCCAGGGTAATCTCTCTAAATAGCATGAAATAGGAACGTTAAAACAGGCACTGAGCATTTATGTACCACATATGATGGCCAAAGGTTATGGGCACTACCAAGTAACAATGGGAGTAAACAGCATGCGATAAATCAACATGCTTATACCTGCTTGAATCCTTAATGGCATGAGCACCAGAGCTAGGAGAACTCATTGGCCGGTTATTGCTGCGATTAGAATCAATCCTGTCTGAATGTAGATGTTCTGGCCTAGTTCTGTCAATGTCTCCACGTGACTCTTTTGCACTTCGAGGCCTCAAATCAGCATTGGTGTCATTTTCATCAAATGACCTTTTCCTTCCCCCTGAGTCCTTATATTTGCTGCTGCGATCCCCAACATAAGAACCACCATGATCACTATCCTGAAGCTTACTTTTCTTATGACTCTCTGAATTCTTATTTTCATCCCTGCGATGCTTATTGTCAGATCTGCTGCTAGTCTGATCTCTTGAGGAGAGCTCATCTCGGTGCCTGTCATCTCGATGCCTTTGATCTCTGTCAAGATCCTCCTTTTTTTTATCTTTATATCTTCCATCTTTATGCCTTTCATCCCTGTGCTTCTCATTTTTATAGCTTTCATTTTTGGGGCAATCATCTCTTGAAGATAATCGCCTATCATCACCATGCCTGCCATCACCCTGCCATTTATCTCTATCACTGGAGATATCTCCCCTCCTCCTGATACGTTTCTCAAGCTCCTTCTCCAACTCAACATTGTGCAATTCATCATGTATTTGCTGTTCTGTAAACCCAAAAACAAACGAAACACAGTTGAATAAATAAATAATGCTTAATCATTATTGTCAAAATATTTCTTAACAAATAATGTTGATGGACTACATTATACATATCAAGAAAATTAGTTGTACATCTCCACCATTCCATAATTTACCAGGCTCAATCAAAAGGCATAACCCAACTATCTGCAAGTGCCTACAGATTACATGGGAAAAACACAACGATTTAACTGCCTAGGCAAAAGAGACTCATTAAACATTTAAAAAAAGCAATTAGAGGCATAAAAAAAGAAAAGTAAAGTATGTTTTATAATCAACCAAAAAGAAAAATGTCATGCAACATTGCGTCTCCAACAGAGAAGGATAAATAGCAAAAGTGGGATGTTCGACAACATGAACAGGGATCGATGAATTACTGCCAGAACTTTGTAAAAATCCCCTCATATTTTTTTTTCATAATAGTATGAGGTCATGAGAAACATAATATAAACTAATCTTTTATTAAATGCATATAATAAACAAAAAGCCATTTTGCAGATCACAACAAAAGAAAATTCAAGTTCTATGTATGTAACTTTTATTGTCAGGTCATGAGAAACACAATATAAACTAATCTTTTAAGAAATGCATATAATAAACAGACAGCAATTTTACAAGCCACAAGAAAAGAAAATACATGTTCCAAGCATGTGACTTTTATCATCACCATCAATGCTTCATTTAATATTGTCAATACCAAAAATTTTGAGATTTCAAGCAAGTAAAAGATAACTGGGCACTGTAACAAGTGTTTCATGCAATGTTCGCTATCTTAGTACCGGATCCCATATCAGTACCACACTGATACAATGATGGTACACCTAGTAATGCAAGTTGGTTCAGCATATCAAGACTCCATACGCACCAGTATTGAGTCTTAACTGGTCCTAGCATGGTATATCATGGTAGCATACTATGATGTCATGAATGCGTATAGTGCCTATTATTAACTTAGCTTGCACCCCCCCACCCCCCACCCCTCCCCCTCCCCCCAACAGACACACAAAAATTAAAAAAACAAAAAAAACAAAAAAACAAAAAAAGGCACCAAACATTCAATAGGTTCAGATTATACATGCTGAACTTTGACAGGAATTTTGACAGGAATTTCTATGATTAGCAAAGGCGAGCACAGACAAGCTTGCCATCTCCCATCACCCCATTACAGGCCTCATAGGGATGGTGGCCTTTCCACTACCTTGTCAAATTGACTAGCAAATGATGTTCTCATCTTTTGAATCCCTGAGCTATTGTCCATAACTGTCATATTCCCTCATTCTGCAAGGTCTCTGGGCTTGACAATAAGCATTGCAAAATTAAGAGGAAGCATACTAAAAATCTATCTAGGATAATGTATTGTTTAGAGTTCTCTCCTTGAATATTTTAATTCCTCATCAGCTATCCATACCCAATAACCCACAGGATACAGAGTAAATTTTCTTCTTGGAGGAAAGGAGCTCTCTTCCTCTAACAATGTTCAAAATGTCATCCAACATGTAGGCAGTTTTTGAAGGCAGCATACCACACTAAATTCAAAAATCATTTTTATATGTTGCAGCTGCCACAAGTGTTGTTTGCTGCCATAGTAACAAAGATTTTTTTAAAAATATTATATAAATCTATAGCAATAATAGAGGCCAGGTGTGAGCATCATTCTGTAAATGCATGTTCCAGCTATTACAAGTTATTTGGGGCCCTCACTTGCTTGAGCATACAACAGCTTTAAAGCCCTATTGACATTGTTGCCAAGCCTCCGCCACAAGCCTCCGCCACTTCTATGGTATGCAACTCTTGTACTTTCCTACCATATTCATATCTAAAAGACACCTCCCAAGTTCAAATACAAGTGATGGAATTACATGTAATGAATAGCAGGAGTACTACTTTTCATATTCTTGTATTGTATCGAAAAGAAAAAATGAACCAGATTCAAAACCCTGACCATGTACCAATATTAATCAGGCAATATTTAATTATCAGTCAAAACCAGATTTTTCCTAACAAGTATACTTATAGGAGGGAAAGTGAATTAAATGGTGACTTAATAGGAGCTGCAAAGGAGAATCTTGTCTAAAGCTTAACACAACTTTCAAGTTCAATGTTTTTGTATTCTCTGTTACTCAACTAGATCATTAATTGAATAATGGTTAATTCCTAAAACATTCAACAGAAAACCCATCTTTCAAGACCATCAACCATCATAACCTAGCTTTTGTAAACTTTATTAAAATCACTTCTCCTAATATGTTTGACTTCAGAGGACCAAATGAAAAGACAAGACATCAGCAGAATCACACTCTCAGAAAATATGTGGTGTCCAGCATGCAGACTAAAAGAATGAAAATGACTGAACAAAAATACCTTAACCCAAACATGAAAGCTTTGGCCTATGTATATGCAGGAGCAAAGATGCAAGCCCAAAACAAAGACAAAAAACAAAAAACAAAATTTTAATGATCAAACATGAATCCAAAATATTACCAGGTTCACACGATCCAAACAGGTATCATCTTTAAACAAACCCTGAAAAGAGTGAGGAAGCCTATCAAATTCCATCCCCTTTAGTGATGTCACCTTCCTGCATTTATCTCTCTTTATGTGTGAAGGCATAGATGAAAAAAATTTCAATCCAACCTTCCTGCACCGCGCCCCAACAAAGAAAAACCCAAACCTGGCGTGCCAAAAAGGAAGAACCTAGAAAAACTAAATCTAAATTTCAGCTCTAAATTGAATATATCGATGCTATCAAAGCAAATTTGAAATCAAAATCTAAATTCAATACATAAGGATCCCAAATCTGACCTATTGAGAAACCTATTCATAAGCACCATAATCTACTATCTACTCCATAGTGGAAATT
Organism: Metroxylon sagu; assembly: GCA_017589505.3. Taxonomy (NCBI): domain Eukaryota; kingdom Viridiplantae; phylum Streptophyta; class Magnoliopsida; order Arecales; family Arecaceae; genus Metroxylon; species Metroxylon sagu. The sequence continues at coordinate 488,227 of JACVBY030000618.1, forward strand.
AAACATATCAAAGTCCAACACATCAATAAGCCCTTCTGGCAACCATTTTTTATCCCAACACTAAACCTCTGTTAGACCTAGTGACTAATCTTATATTCAAAAAGTTTATATTTTTTATAAATAAATAGGAAAATATATATATACTAAAAAATAGAGTATGGTTTGAATGGATCTAGAAAAAGTCTTGCGTATGATGTCAAAAAAAAGCAAGCTTTATTTGACTGAAACTTGTAAAATTAAGTCCTTTCTTTAACTAACAGAAAAAAATGGTGATAAGTAAATATTGGTGGCCTACAATAAGGCACTGCAGAAAAGGTTCCTTTTTAGGTATATGCAAGATCAAGCTACAGTTTGCTGTGACTCTTGCTTTGGTGATTATATTGATTTTCAACAGTATAAAACTGCACTCTTAAATTGAGCTATATAAAAACTTACGAACCTATCATAATGATGCAAAGAAAATATACCTGCCAGAGAGTTATATTTATAACTCGAATAGTTTTAACCTCCAAAACACTTGAATTCAAAGCTATGGCTATGAAACAGCTAGTATAGATCTCGCCGTGATCATTCCAATGTATTTCAGGTATTAACATCTGATGTGTGCGCACATCGGATCTCAGTCCACCAATCTACGGGGCATCCTTATACAAAACTACATCAATTGGTGGTTTGTTTTATATGCCTCCTTAGTTATCTTTCTTACAAACGCCAAAATAGAAAAATGAATAAACTATTAGTTCCTTTTCAATCTAACTGTTCTGCAAAAGATAATACCCCAGTTTGAATTTCCACAGAACAAGGCAAAAGACTAGAGATGGAAAATAGCAAGTAACTGAATTTCCACAGAACCAGATAAAAGACTAGAGATGGAAAATACTAAGCAACTGAAACCTGGTATCTGGTTCATGTTGATCTGGGGATTTTGAAAGAGAAGATTCAGATGAGAAGCAGGGATTCAAGTAAGGGACAATTCCAAACATAAATATGAAATAAATTAACATGTCAGACTTCATTACTAACTGAACCTTTTTCCTACAACCACCTTCAACCTTACGCCAAACAACCATATTTTGTCATGTAAAATCGAAATGGAAATAGCAGTGTTATGAACACTTTCAAGTATTGTGGCATCAAATGCCTTTGAAATGTAATAATTTTCTTTACAAGGCAGCAACAATGTTGACAGCCTTGAATAGATTAGAATGCTGATCAATTAAAGAGATAAAGGAACATAAAATAAAAGTTTCGAAGACTGAAACATCAGGATAAACATATGGAAAAACTAAGACATACAGGGCTAAGAGTAAAACAAAGGAACCACTAAAAAATTTCACTAATCTTAAATAACAGTGAATTTGCTAAGATGGTATAAGCTTATGCAACAAAGAATTTGGGAGGCTAAAGTGAGCATCAACCTGCATGTTTGTCTTAAAAAAAAATAGTAAATATAAAAAGGAATCCAACTTGATTTTTCCTCACTTCAATTCAAAATTGTGTAAAATAAACAAACTATGACATGCAAGGAAACAAAATTTAATGTCATCTACATCCCCCAGGAGACAAGGACTTAGAAGCTACCATGGAGGACATCCAAATTATTCAACTTAGGTGAGATCCATTAGAGATCGTATCTCGTAATGAGAGTTCTGCATCTCTAGCATATTTATGGTTTTGACACAAGGATCTGCAGTGCCTATATATTGATGACTTGTCATCTTGTGCATCTAAAAATCATAAAAAGATTTAGTAACCCACATTCAGACATGACTTCTATGGGTAGACAGTTTCAAATATTTCGGTATCTAGTAGGCAAATGCAAGTGCAAGTGCAACCACCACAATGGATACCTCCCCCATACCAAATTCACATAGTACTTGTTTGCTAACTATGTTGGCAGTGGTGGGCGGTCTCAACCACAATCTTGTCGAGTGGATGGAATACATGATATGGCACCACTAGTGATGCTAACTGCATACACGATTCTCAAGGCACCAGCAAGACAAGGAAATCATCTAAAACATGTTATACATGAGTAAAGTTGTTTACTTTTTGTTTAATTGTTTGTATCAAAAGTTACCTAACTTTGCAATGTGTATGTACCATGTAGAACAGCAACTGCTAAAGATGCCAAGGATAAACATCAATGCTAGATTTCTGAGAAGTAAATGATGGCTACATTATTTCTTCAAAACATCTATAAAATAATATAAAACAATTAAATGTTGGTCTCTTTAAAGAAATGCACCTTAACACACTAGTTACAAATCGCTCGACAGATTCGTGTAACATTTTGTGTTGGCACATGCCAAGAATCAGCATGGTATGACATAATACACATACCATGGTGATCCCTAAATGGTGCACACAAGATGCACACTGCACAAGGAATAAGAATTTAACTAGCTCGTATGAACAAATGATGCAGCATAGCTCAAAAGGTGTTCACGAGATAGACCTCGATTGTAGGGACAATGAAAATTAATTGTGGGTATGCTTTTCGTATCCCTTGATAATATGTTATCTAGGCATCCCTGCTCTCTAGAGTTCTTTCTAAAAGTTCTGCTACCCTTTCAATACCTAAATAAACTGTTGGTTTTGCAAACTACTTGTTTTCCTCCATCATCCTTCTTATCAAAACAAATTATATATCTCTATACACATTTAAAACAGAAAGCAAGAAATAAGTCAATCAGATTCACATTTTACCTCTGAGATCTAACTGCAAGAATAGGCATCTTCAATTATAAAACTATAGCAAAAGTCTATAACAAAACATCATGTAGTCAAAGAATAATCCCAGCTTATTTGGTAGGGAGATCTTTTACCACAAAAAGAACCCACTAGAGAAAAAAGGAACTTATAATGATAACATACCTAAGTCAATATAACAAATCTCATGTGTTATCAAAATAATATATATATATATATTTGAATGGCCTACCTCTTGGTTATTTTAATAAATTTCTGTGCCTATCCCTCATTACAATATTGAAGGCTTGACTCATGCTCCGGTTATCACCAGTGGCCTAGCCAAATAGAACTAAAAGCTCACGCATTCATTAAGGGCACTGTACTAAGTACTAACCAATAGTAGGTTGCTCTATCTTGGCCAGATTCACTACTTGATGCTCGACCAATGACTGAAGGCAATAATACAGGAACAAAAAATGACCACACTATTTTTTACCTCCTGAATGGTACAACAGATCTAAAGATCTGATCTAAGGATCTGATTTACAGAAAGGTAGATTTTTTATTTTTTATTTTTATTTGCACTGAAACATGGAGAGGATAGTGTTTATTTGATTGAGACCACAATAATGAACAGAAAGATAATATCACATGAAACCCACCATTTTTCAAAAAAGGAGCTAAGCTTTTAATCATAATTTATGAATTGCTTTTTCAATGTTCCAAGGAGACCAAAATTATCTAGATCCTTGCCCGATTTGGATAAGGGTAATACATCTAAATATTTTTAAAAAGGGCTAATTACAGTTAAAGTAATGTGGATACCATCATTTTACAAGAAAAAAATGTATTAAAAAAAAGGTTCATCCAAGATTTTTTTTTTTTTTTTTTTGCCCCCTTGCATAGGTAGACCTATGAGCTAACAGCTTTATCCTTAAGCAATCAGATTGACTCCTTAAGACCTCAATAAATAGTCTAGAAGGTGATTCTGTCAATATATAGAAAAGGAAAAAAACATCCAAGTCGCATTCATAATCTAACTACCTTAAAAATTACTAACCAACTTCTTCATCACCTGACCATCATACTCGTCAAATCCCCTATTCTGTTGGAATAATATGTTCATAACAAGAAATTTTACCACATCTACAGAAAACATGTATCTCATAGTTGTTTTACTTTGGACAGATCTATAAAATATCCAAAAAAAATTGAGATATCTCAAGAAAAAAAAGAAAAGAAAAGAATCGCTATCACCAGTAAAAGGCTTGAACAGCTCCATGAAATCTCAAAAACAAAAGATCTACCCCCTAATAATGTAGCTATTTTATGCAGTCCAAGGAAGGGACAAACACACACATGCAAAGGGAGAAGCACAAAAAAAAAAAAAAAAAAAAAAAAAAAAAACATAGCACACTTCATTGAACAAATTTTGGTGTCATCATCGCCATCCATGTTTCAAGTTTAAATTCAAATAACTATAGCATAGGAGGTCCAAGTAGATACAAGTTTATAAGCAAGACAACAATACTCAAAAAATAGAGTGTCAAAATCTTCAAGAAAATGTTAAATGAAATGCCATAGTTTTAATAAAATTAAAAATCATCATAATAACTAGTCATTAACCTTTAAGACTGCCATTTCACTAGCAACAACAAAAAGCACATATTAGAACTATAATTCAAGCAAGGTTACATAAGTATTAAACTGATAAATAAGAAACTAGTCATATCTGCCAAAGAAAATAGTCACTCTTGAAGACTACTATAAGGATTCTGATCATCCATAAGCTCACAATACTATGGGGCTTTGACTTCTTAAAAGGTTTAGGAAAGTTTGCTGACTATTGCAAAACTATTCAATGCACCAGTTTCGAGGAGGCTTTTGTTGTCAAAAACCTGAAAATGGTTGTCAATTGACTTGGGTGAGGGCAAAGTTGAGATATCAAGTTTCCATAAAGATAATTGGACATATTCTGACTGACCCATCATATATCCATCTTATAAAATTGGTACTAACATCCAATTGGAGTCCATAGAAACAAAATGATGATAAAAATAATTAATCAAAGAATAGCGAATGTTATGAATTGAACTGGTACAAGGCTTGACATCAGAGTAAAAGCACGTTGATGGATGCAAAACCATAGCAGCACACTTGTTATCACTCCAGCAAAACCATTGAACTGGTACAGGCTTGACATCAGAGTAAAAGCACATTGATGGATGCAAAACCATAGCAGCACACTTGTTATCACTCCAACAAAACCCTTTAAATTCTTAGCGCACAACCCATCTCATCAACATTCATAAGATGCCTCTTAATATTTTTTGATTAAATTAAAGATATCATGTTGCTAAGAGACTCCAAACATGATTAATTCAATTTAGAAAAAGCTTGGTCACATCATTTGACCTTCCTGGAACAAAGAAAAACAGCATGCATTGAGAGAAAACTAGGTCATGTAGTTCCTGCTGATACATGGAAAATTGAGGCAGCAATAGGTTATCAGAAGATCATTAAAGTTTTCAATAAAGTTCAGTATCCATGAAAAGCATTTTACCCATACCTTTTTGATTGTTCCCAAGAAAAAATGCCAAGGTCTTCAATGCAAAAGTGAGGAGAAATACGGTGCTTGTGTCAAAATTTAAAAAGATATCATAAAAAAGAAGAGCTTGAGAATTTGCCTTTTCAGAGCGCTGATAAAACTTCCACAATTATGTCAAAGTAAACAATAGAAGAGTTCAAGAAAGGGAGAAAGAAATTATTCTAACATTTTATCTTTTGTATTCCCTCCTGATTAGGGATTAACCTAAAATCTAATGCTTGGCTATGTGAAGTTCTTTATAAGACCCATCTGGCACTTGGCTTGATACCCTAGAAGAACTCATCTATGATGATCCACTGAAAGGCAGAGAAATAAATAAAATGAAGTAGGCCAATACTCTATGGATCGGAATCAGGTCTTTGATTAGTAAGTCCAATCAAGCAATTCCCTAGTTTGTCAGCAAATAACTATAAATAGCCCTGCTAAAAAATTCTAACTTAAGCTTTGAGAATAATATGCTGTATACCATATAGTGTTAAAGTAATCTCCATGATAACCAACAGAAATGAAGAGAAGTTATCCAAGAAAGTGAAAGATATTAAGAAGTTAAGAAAACTTGGACCCAGTCCGCACCTCCAGTCCACACCTAATAGTTATGAAAATGTGAAATAGACCTGACTTGAACGAAGGGCAACTTTGCACCATCATCCATGGATATAACTAACAAGTAATGCTTGACAGACCAATGAGAATCACAAGCACATCAGCATCAAAGTATTTCTCGCATACAATTTTCCTGCATATATTTTATTCAATCACGGTGACACAAGTAGAATGATGATACAGGAGTATAAAACTTGTGAAATCTCTATAATGTAAACCGCATTTGCCCCGAGACAATCCCCTACATAATTGACATTGGGAATGGACGGTCAAGCGCCTACATGCCCCTTGCCCTAACTGCTTAGGTATTTTTAAAAAACTTGCAAACTTTGATAACCTTGCCTGTTACAATTCCAATCCTAATCTTAAAACCATATAAAAGTGGCAAATGTTCCAAACCTTTTAATTTCTATAATAACCTCCCTTAAAAGCTTAAACCATCATAAACTTCTCTGGAGAAAAGGTATTAACACTGTTGATCTCTAAGAAGCAGGAGTCCAAGGGGAACTCTGTTCGAATCTATACAAGAGAAGAGTCCCACATCCTCCGAAATCCAAAATTATCACAATCTATTAGTCGAAGAAAAATAAGCCGAATAAATCATAAACAATTTCATCAATTTGATGAAGACATATTAACGCTTAGTCCACGATAATATTTTTTATCCTGTACCTAAAATCTAGAGCAACTACCAGGTGCATCTAGACATGCATTTGAAAGTGCATTAAAAGAAGTACAACCTGACCAAATCCAAAACGAGTTCGACGCACAAAACACGTGTCAATGTCAGTTCAGAAAGTAATGAACGATATCACAAAATTTGTCGTGTAATTGTCGTATAACAACTTAACAAGCATAGATTCTCGGAAAGGTTATCATGAGAGAATCTGGAAGATAAAAGGTCAAAGTGATACGTCATCTTACCAGTAAGTTCCTTATCTTTCTTCAGTGCTCTTTCCTCTTCAGAGGAGCCTGTTTTATCGCCTTGATTCCGACTCCCAATATCATCGGACCTCTCATGTCTGGATTCATGAACCTTCTTATCCCTCTCCAATCCACGCTCCCTATCCTTCACTTTTGCATCCTTGTACTGGCTACTGCTCTCTCTACGGCTCGAATCACGGCTCAGATCCTTATCCGAGCCACGCTCCCTCTCTTTCTCCTTCGTATCTTTGTACTGGAAACTGCTTTCTCTGCGACTCGAATCACGAGTTAAATCCTTCTCCGACCGCCGCTTCGTCGACTCGACTCTGCTGCTACTGTCCTCATGCCTTTCAGTAGAGACTTCATGCCTTCTGCTTGACCTTTCCCTCGAATCAATAGCAGAAAGTTTCGACTTAATCGCCTTCTCCGACTCCACAGGCCCAAAGTTCTCACCTTTAGGGCCCAAATCGGCCACAACATCACCCCCTCCAGCGCCATTCCACCGATCACTCGCTGCCGAGTCTTCTGCCCTATCTTTCCGCTTCCTCCCATGCTCCACAGACACATCCCCATTATAAGCACCAGTCTGATCCTTCCCCTGCGATGGCTGTAGCAAAGAAGAGGACTTCCATTTCTCAGGTTCCAGAACCCGCGAGAACACGGAACCACAGCCCCGCTCTTCAACCCTCTCCTTGCGGTCCCTCGCTTTCCTATCCTCCGAGTCTGACCGCTCGCCGTGCTTGTGCTCCTTGTGCGCTCTGTGGCGGGAACTCCGCGGCATGTTGCGCCGAAGCTCAAAACCCTAGTTCCAAAATCCGAATCGAAAATCCAAGACGCAAACAAAAAGCTCAACACCCCGCCCAAACCTCTTCAAGAAGCAATCTTTCCGGATAGTCCGCCACAGAACCGAACAAAATCTTGAGGTACTTACCGGATTCCGGCACCGCCGCAGAGAGAAAAAAAAAGGCTCGCCTTGGGATCGGATAAGAAGAAAAGACAGAAAAAGCGGATCAGAATCTCTCCAGGCGGTAGAAAGAGATCGTTGTCAAAGTAGAGAGGCGAAAGGAAAGGGGAAAGGAGGGAGAGGAGGGGGAGATGGAAAACGCGAGGAGATGCGTGCTTCGAGAACGAAAGAAAGAGAATGCCCCAGAGAATTTCTTTTCTCGAGATAAAAATTGCGACTCTGGTCGCGTCCTCGTAGGAGGCCGCGGATATCTGAGAATTCCTACGGACGAAATCACCCTTGACCTTTTGATGATATTGCAGAGAGAGACTGGCAGAGAGGCCTTGGCTCTTAGTTGGGATTCTTCCTTCGAGAGGGGAGTAAGGGTAGAATAGTAATTGGGTTGAGGCTAGGATGTCAGCGACATGGAGCCTTGCGGTGGAAGGCGTCTTCTCGCCTTTTACGGTAGTCCGTACGGGGAGAGCCAGGTGGGGCTAGTCGTTCGTATGATCTGCAGGAACAAGATTGCTAAGTTGGACCGAGATCCGTGATTGGTTCTGCTGTTATTTACGCAAAATAAAAGAATCAGATGGTGCTGTGCATGTTAGCTTACCTTCTACTTGAGGTGCACTGTCTGTTGACCACGGTGTGATGCCAACCGCCACGGGTGCAATATTACCGATTTCTCTTCTCTGACAACTATTTTTATTTTTTATTTTTTATTTTTCTTAAAAAAAAGGGCTTCACAAACGCTTTCTAGAATTTATTTTTGCTCATGCCAAATATATATATATATAAATATATAATAGGATGAATTGAATAAATTTTTTATTAAATTAAAAATAAAAATTAATTTATTTTTTAATTTTTTATTATTAAAATTTAACTCTATCTTAGATTAAAAAATAGCAGACCTTTTGAATTCTCAATGCCTTAAATTATGCCTCGTTTCCACGTTTAATTTTATATTAAATAATATTTAAAAGCATGATAAAGCATCTATAATTAAAGTAGTATAATAAAAAATTTATTACTAAAATTTTAATGCATAATAATAAAATGATCAACTTTACTTATTCAAATCATTTTAGCTTTATAATATAATATTAAATTAATAATGTTTTAAGTGATAGGATATGCTTGATATGAAAAAATAAAACTTATACTTGAATGGAGCATCATTATTAAAGTAGATCCTGGAGTGCAGTAGAAGCCACATAGGCTACTCTAGTTTTATTTTTTTTTAAAAAAAAATACATCATCAAGTAGAAAATGTATGTTCTAATAGATGATTTTAAAATCATTCATTGAACAAACAATTTATGGTTACATTTTGATAACAAAACCCTCTAAAATTTTCTCAGCATGAGAATGGCCATGTTCAACTTTTTTTTTTTTAAAAAAAAAGGCCTTGAAGTCATATGTTGAATGGACAATTTTAGCCTAAGCTCGTTTATTCAATAAACAAGATCATCATGCGATGTTAAAAAAAAAAAAAAGATTAAACTACATTTTTGATCCTTAAACTTAGGAAGTGTGTCATTTTAAGCCTGAAATTTCAAAAAGTTATAAAATTGATCATAAACTTCGTTTTTTATTTCTCTTTGATTCTTACCGTTAAAAGAGAGTGACACTGTAAGAAACTTGCATACATGGCATCTGACGTGTCTTCTACCTTATCGCCACCTCCTTATCCCACTTTTCCTATACGTTTTCTAGCGCTCATCAATGATGAGGTCCTTATGCTTGATGGCAAGAAAAACGAGAGAGAGAGGGAGAGAAAGAGGGAAGTCGCTGCAGGAGGAAGGGGGGTGGGGAAGGGCTGCGGGGCAGGGGGCGGCGTGATCAGGGGAAGGAGGGTGGCGATGATGTGGAAGATACGTCGAATGCCATATAGGCGAGTTCCTCATGGCGTTACCCTCTTTTAATGGTAGAGATCAAAAAGAAATAAAAAACGAAGTTCAAAATTAATTTTATAACTTTTTAAAATTTAGGGATTAAAGTGACACACTTCCCTAAGTTCAAGAGTCAAAAATATAGTTTAGCCTAAAAATAAAGAGATGAATAACCCTCTCAAGTCTTTCAACAGCCCTCCAAGCCTTTGAGCCTCTAGCCCTCACCAGGCTCCTCTTCCTAATATGTTTGAAAGGAGGTTAGAGGGATTGAGGGAGGCAAGAGGGTTATGGAAAGAGTTCAGGAGGGGCTATGGAAAGGATTCGAAAGAGATTACAATTTAGCATGAAATAATCTGTTGAAGAAGTGATTGAGATAATTTCGATAAATTTTTTGTTATTTTAAAATCATCTTTTGAGCAAATAATTTCTACTTGATGATGTATTTTTTTTTAAAAAAAAACCCTAAAGTAGCCTACACGTCATCCTACATGGTCATCTGCACATTATTTCTAGAAATATCTTTTTTTTGACATTATTCATACAATTAGTTTATATTTTGTCATTAACAAAAACAACCGGCCATGTACATGTTATTTGCTTTAGTGTCGTATAAAAACCATGTATTGATTTGAACAAATTTTAAAAATTTACATCTATTGTGAAATTTTAATAATTAAATAATAGAATAAATGGTAAACATTTTGGACATAGTTAATAATATTTTTAATTATTATGTCATTTGTAAAATAATAATAGATGATATTTTAATTATAGTTTTTCTATCTATTGAATATCATTAGGGCTATTCATGATTTTACATAAAGATGCCATAAATGTTAATAATTTTGCTTTGAAGTACAAATATTAACAACTCATGTTGGTAGGCCGAGGTTTATAGAGCTTGGTTCAATTTAAATACAACTTCATTATTTAATACTTGAACTTGACCTATCTCTTGATTTGGCAATGGAGCAAGTTTGGACTAGGTGGGGTCAAACTCAAACATAGATATCAAAAGAAATTTTCTAACTTAAGGGAATGTTTTGTAACCAAAATAGGATTACTGATGATTCTTATATCAGGATAATTTGATCCCCATATCTGTTATGATATATGCTGATAATTAAAGATCTCCACTGATCTAAGATCATAACGTTTGATATACCATAAAAATTTCAAATCATTAATTATGAAATATTAAAATTACTTTTGATTAGTTAATTTCTCTTTACCTTAAAAAGTAACTACCCCTAATATATTTTGCAAGTACCATGATAATTATCATTATTTCATATTATTTATTATTATAATATTTTAGATTAAATTATAATATTATTTTTAGAATATTATATTATGATACAATATTAAATCATTACATTATATTATAATTAAATTGTAATATAATTAGAATATTATAGTATTATAAGAATTATATTATACTATGTAATATTATATTATAATTATATTATTATAATATAATCTTATTATATAATATTAATATGAAAATAAAATCAAGCATCAATAAGGAGCATTTTGGTCTCTAAATCTTAATTCAAGATCACACTGTAAGGAGATAATCTTATATATTCGACTTCACTGTAAGGGGATTACTGGGTTGGATGGTAATCATAGAGGTAGGAGTGATTTGAGATTATCGCCATGTAAGATCATCGAGGTGTAACGAAATGCAGTGATCCCATCTTTTTTGTCTGGATCACCGGTAATCTTGAATAGTTCACCCAAACCAAACGCTCCCTAAATTTGTTTGTATATTAAACAGGTTAAAAATTTTAAATTAATAGTCTATTTGTTAAATATATAATTTGACCTAACTTGCATAATCTATTTAACAAATAAGTCAGGTTGGATAAGATATGCTAAATGGCTTGAACATGTTAAATAAGTTTCAAAAAGATTGAGTTATGATCATATTGAACCAACCTAATTGTTCAATGACTCAAAATAGATGAGATAAATTATGATTTTAAACATAAACCCAATAATCTGATAAATATGTCAAGTTGAATGGATCAATTTACAATACAAATATACTTATGCCAAGCTTGAACCCTCTATCTCGAGTTGTTTGCCATTATAAATTGCCAGATCCCATACCTCATTTGATCAATGTAAATTAGATAAATGTTAATAAAACTGTTTGAATTTAATCAATGCAAACCCATTCTTGATTTGGTGGTAAACTAGAAAAGCCATAACCTTGGTCCAATCTATCACGCCGACTCAATTAACCCAGACAAACTTTTTGTAATAATAACCAGTTTTTTTGGGTACAAATAACAGCTATGCTTAAAAACATAACAACCGGACCATGATCACTTCCAAAACACCTGTTGCGACGTTGTGCATGGGCTCTACTCTTTGTTGTATTTTTTAAAAAGAATATATATATATATTTCTTTGTTAGCCATGGAGGATTTGACTCTTCTATAAACATTCAATTGTTACGTTTTAGCTTCTTATCTTTTAAGACTGTTGTTTGCCTGATATTGTGGGCAGTTAAAATTGATATTAAAATTGATAAAAATAACTAATGCGCCACAGAAGATTTCCAATAATTGAAAATAATAGGGGAAAAACTCATAATCCTAATGTTCATCCAGCAAGTTAAAAGCAGAAATTTGCAGGGCTGCCTTCAATCCGTATATCATAAATTTGCTTCTCTATTTATTTCCCATTCACAAGAAGAGTTTCTTTTGCACGATTTTGTTTTATCTTGCCTTGCTCACCTCCATCGGTCTTTTGTCTGCCGATAAATAATGCGTGTGGGTCCCTCCTTTTTTTTTTTTTTTTTTTTTCCACCTTTCTTTTGGAGATCAGGGTGGGGTTTGTTTTGTCTTTCATGATCTGGCAATATGTGATGATATTGCCAGATTATGCTCTTGTCAGAGTTCTTTATTTTCAGGTTTCCTCACGCTCTTTTGCAGGATTTTTTTCTCTGAAAATTTATAGCCAGCACCATGCACTTCTTAAGCCTATAATGATAAATATTTAATTTTACAACAGTTATATATTAAAAAAATTATAAATATTTATATATAATAAAAAAAATTAAAATAAAATTTTTTGACTATATTTTTTGAATAAAATTTTAAGTTGCTATAAATATTATTAAAATAAATTTAATCTAAGGCTCTTACAAACTAAAGAATATTGTGGATAAGCTCTTTCTGTTTATCCTAGGGTTTGAATATAAATTTGAATATGAGCCTTGTAACATAGCAAAGGCATCAGAACATAAATGAAGAAAAATATATGAGAATTCATTGTAATTAGAGTTTAGTTTCATATCGATTATGTATTGCAAAGATTTTAAAATTTATATATTTTTTTTTGAGATTCTAAGTTTTTTATAATGGCTGCGCTAGATAATGTTTGCATTGATTGTCTTGTCTCTTAATTGGCACTGCTATGGTTTCTCTTGTAGAGCGCAACGAAAAAGTTGAACTCTTGTTGATTTGATTTTGCATGGCAATCATATGTTGTCAGATGAACTCTTGCTGACTTCGTGCGTAAGGTTCTTCTTGTTCCATTTGGTGATATTAGATTGGCAAGGACCCTATTCCTCTGATGACTTCATGCCAGCTGATCGCCAATGACTTCTGTTCAACTGTAGCTTTCTTTTTCTTTAATTTCTTGGCTTCATCGATATGTTGAAGACAAACCTTAATTTCTTGACCTTGTCAACAGCTGAAATGATCAGTACAGCTCTCAACACATCTTGATGGGGTGTTTGTGTCCTCGGTTGCTTTGGTGGTAAGATACCTCACTTGCATGGGCGTGGCGTCCCATGTCTCAATAATTGAACATAATGTTAACAAGGTTATTTTGTTTTTCCCCCCCTAATCCCAGTTATATAGCAGAGCTGCAGAGCAATTGTCATTATGAAACGTCGTTACTGGGGAAATCTAAGTTTTGATATTGATCAAAGTTCAAAAAATCGTAATGCCTAGAAACATTTGGTGTTATATACTATAATTTCTGCAGTTTGATGGCTGTCTAATTTCTGGAATAATATATCAAATTATAGAGTTTGGATTTGGGATTTGTTCTGATCATCTGCACTACCGTAGTATGATAGTGCTCGGTAAATATGCTATATTATAATATTCTGCTGTATGTGCAACCTGTTTCCCATTCGGAGTGTAAACCGAAGCAATTCTTATTGCTGGGTGAGTGGATGATCACCAGTTCTGCAACATCGTTATGCACTCTCTGGTAAGTGGTTTCAAAATTACGTGGTGCGGTGCGGCAGTGTCTCAAGCTTACGTGTTAGTTTAATTAATTATATTAATAAATTAAAATTATATAATTTAAAAATTTAAATAAAAATTAATGAATAATAAATAAATTTAAGTTATAAGCACATGACATATTTTTTTCATCCAAATCACAACTTAACAAGAATATATTTCGAATCGGATCATTGATGCTGTGGTTTTACACTGTTATGAAACTCTATCGATCAATTCTGATACAATTTGTAATGTCTCAAGTCTATATATTAGTTCAATTAACTTCATTAATGAACTAAAATTATATGACTCAAAAATTTGAATAAAAATTAATGAATAATTTGTTAACTTAAGTTATAAATATATAATATTTTTTTATTTAATGTAAAATTAAATTTATAAAATTAAATTTAAGGCATCGCACGTATCGAGATAGAGGGCGATGCTGCACTGGTGATAAGCTGTGAAGCCCCGTATTCTTATGATGATGGTACATACATTCTTCTAATGATTGCTGATTACTGAAACTCTGAGCGATGCCGTGTTTCCCTGCTGCCTTTTGCATGAGAATGCTTGTTTGTTTGTTACCTCAAAAGCTGTTGCGCAGGAAAAGAGTGATCAAAACGAGGAATGAGAAAATAAAGAAGAAAAATACCACAGATGTTTAACTTGATTTGATCAACTAATCTACATTCATATCAATAAAAAAGATAAAAATTTCATTAAAAAAAAAATTAAAAAATTAAAAGAATTACCTCCTCTTGTAAAAATTTTAGTTTCATGCATATTAATAGACCACTTCTTTTAAAACTCTTCATTCAATTGAGCTTACCTTAATATCAGAATTATATATGCTTGTATATATGAAAAAGGACCTGTAATGTCCTACATAAAATAAGATTTGGATTCTACTTCTACTAAGAAACATGTTCTTGCTGTGCTTGTTAAACTCACAGGCGAGCTCTGACAGTGGCCTCAAGGGATTCTTTGTGAGTTGGCGGCACAGTGGTGTTGACACCATTATGTTGCTTTTTCTTTTCATATTACAGCTTGTTTATAATCAAACAGATAGTTGGTATCCAATCATTGGCACATGCAAACAGAAGATACGTTAACAGTTGTCGGTAGCACTACAGTATATTTTTATTATATATATATATATATTGGGGTCGCACCTAAATCCAGCTGTTTGCTCGTTTTGGAGCAACCTCTGACCAACTGGAATGCTTCTTTACAATCCAACAGCTGTCTTCATTTTTTTTAAATATTTATTCCGCTTTTTATTTCGATTTGGTTAGAGTTGCGAGGTAGAGTAGGTTCCCTTCTCTGCGTGCCCTTATCTCTCCCTCCGTCGTTCCTAACGATGGTGAGACGTCTGCCGTTGCTCCGCTCTCCTCTCCGATTTCGCTGTTGCTTTGTTCCGATTTCCTAAAGGCGATGAGATGTTCACTGTTGCTTTGTTCCCCTCTCCGTTGCCCCAGTGATGGCAAGATAAAATGGAGGAGGAGTTGGAATGGGCAATAACGAATCAAAATTATATGGTTCAAAAATTCAAGTGAAAATTAATAGGTAGCAAGTGGACTTTAGTTAAAGCACATAACACATCTCTTTTCCATCCAACGTGGGACTAAACTCGAGTAGGATCATTGGTGGTCATTGGTGCTGCAAGGATGGCTCCACGCCATGACGAGATTCTACCATCGTTGAATCTACTCCGAATCGGATTATTGGTGCTGCAAGGGTGGCTCTACACCATGACGGGACTCTACCACTGTTCTACACCCTGCAAGGATGGTTCTACACCATGGCGGGACTCTACAACCGTTCTACACCATGACGGGATTCTACTACCGCCCCATAGGTAGTCCTTTCCTACCCACCAACTTCCATCTTTCCATATCAAAATCTATCTCGAATCGGGTCATTGGTGCTGCAAGGGTGGCTTTATGCTATGGCGGGATTCGTTGGTGCAATCTATCTCGAGTCGGATCATTAGTGCTGCAAGGATGGCTCTATGCTATGGCGGGATTCATTGGTGCAAGGGTGGCTCTACGCCATGGTGGGATTCATTGGTGCAAGGGTGGCTCTACGCCATGGCGGGACTCTACCATCATCCCATGGGAAGCCCTTTCCTACCTAGCAACTTCCACCGTCCCATATCAGAATCTATCTCGAGTCACGTCATTGGTGCTAGAATCTATCTCGAGTCGAGTCATTGGTGCTGCAAGAGCCCTTTCCTACCCAGCAACTTTCGCTCCATGGATAGCCCTTTCCTACCCAGCAACTTTCACCGTCCCATATCAGAATCTATCTCGAGTCAGGTCATTGGTGCTAGAATCTATCTCGAGTCGAGTCATTGGTGCTGCAAGAGCCCTTTCCTACCCAGTAACTTTCACCGTCTCATATCAGAATCTATCTCGAGTCAGGTCATTGGTGCCCTTTCCTACCTAACTTTGCGTCCGTATCGAATCTGTCTCGGGTCGGATCATTGAGTCTTCAAAAATCTATCTCGAGTCGAGTCATTGGTGCTGCAAGAGCTCTTTCCTACCCAGCAACTTTCGCTCTATGGGTAGCCCTTTCCTACCCAGCAACTTTCACCGTCCCATATCAGAATCTATCTCAAGTCAGGTCATTGGTGCTAGAATCTATCTCGAGTCGAGTTATTGGTACTGCAAAATCCCTTTCCTACCCAGCAACTTTCACCGTCCCATATCAGAATCTATCTCGAGTCAGATCATTGGTGCTAGAATCTATCTCGAGTCAAGTCATTGGTGCTGCAATGGTAGCTCTACGCCATGGCGGGACTCATTGCGCCATGGCGGGACTCTACCACCGCCCTACGGGTAGCCCTTTTCTGCCCACTAACTTCCGCACACTCGGTTCTGTAACGCCCAAGCCCACCTGCTAGTTCAACTTTCGCACACTCGGCTCTGATACCATTTGTAACGCTCCAAGATCACCTGCTAGTCCAACTAACTTCATTAGTGGACCGAAACTATGTGGCCCAAAAATTCGAATAGAAGTTAATGGGTAGCAAGTGGACTTGAATTATAAGTACATAGCATATTTTTCTCCCATCCAATTTGGGACTAAACTTTAGGGTATCACACATCGACGATAATAAAGGATGACGATGAGCAGCGGTGAATGAGGCAACAACAGAGGAAGAAGCTAAGCAATGAAAGCGGGAGGGCAAGGGCTGGGAGAGGCATCGACGATGGAGGACGACGACGAGCAATGGCGAAGGACGCAACGTTAGAGGAGGAAGTCGGCCAACGGAAGTGGGTAATTGGACGCAACCATGACGGTTGACATCGGCTGGCTTCTGAATTACCGCAATTTTTGCCATTGAACTTTCTTAAACTATGTTATTAATTGAGATTAACCGATGGTAAGAATTCAATCGGAGCCATCCTTTTACAATCCAACCGTTGTTTTTAGACTATAATTTTTTAATTCAGGAAGCATGACAAAATTTCCCATGTCAATAGAGCCAGAATCTTTCCCATTGCCTCTTTCTAATGAGATCCCTAACCCCAATGTATTGAAGGTGTTACGTTCCAATTCTATTCATAAAAAATTGAGCACATGGCATAACCATATATTCTTTTGAGAGTTAATCTCTTAAAATATATAAGATGAAAAAATTTTTTATAACCAATTGATATAAATTCACCTTATAATACTCTATATTTACCGCAAAATTAATAAGCTATGAATTTTATTAGAACCATCATTAAATTTATGCTAAATATTTAGTCAAAACAGAGATTTCAACCTTCCAGTAAACAAAAGTCTAATGTACATAAGTATTCAAATAATATCAAAATATCACAACTTTAATTCTAGATGAAAGGATCTCTTACTATTAAAAAAGCCGTTTTCATTTACAAGCATTTTAATTTACAAATTCTTCTTTGCTCAAAAGTCATTCTATTTTTATATTATGGAACATACAACCTTCCTTCTAAACATGCACTCTAAAATAACAACATGCCACCTTGAAGCCACATATGTATGTATAAAAAAATAATTTCATAAGCACAAAAGCCTAATAAGTATCAATAAACACTTCCATAAGTTAATTTAATTCTAATTATACACATAGAGAGAGTAAATTTCATGAATATCTAAAAAAAAGTAATTCAACGGTATAACATGTTATCAATTTAACTATAAATAATTATAAGGCCACAAAAGTGTGTTCCATTCTAATTCAATCATTTTCACATTTCAAAATATAAAATCAATTTTTGATAACCCAACCTCAGTCACATTTGCCCTATGACTAGGCTATCATGTTTCGGTCTATGATAAAATAATAATCTCATGTAACATTCTAAAATGTGATAGAGCAACATCACTTGTCATATTTTCAGCCCATGACGAGGCATTTAACAAGGCTAATTATCAACCGACATGTTTATATTATTATCAACTTAGCATAATCATGCCAATCAGTAATTATATAAGGATAGGATTTGTAATATAATTAAAATATTAATTTCAAATTAAAACTTAATATCAATCTAAAACAATAATTTCTATCAAAAATATTATAAGAGCAATTTTATTTTAAGATCCAATTTATAAGAGTAATAATTATGTATACATTCTATTGATTTTTTTAGAAATTTTATGGAGCAAATTTTATGGGCCATTCCCTCACCCACCTTAGTCCACTGTCTAGCATGACCCACCACTAGGACTAGGATTCTCATTCGGGTTTGTGAACATCATTGGACCCTCAATTTCACCCTAAAGCACCTTTATAATTAGGGTTGGCTTCATTTTGTGGGCAGGAGTCTTGATCTGTAGTGAACCAGCTGAAGGGGCTCTCTGACTCACTAATTAAGGTAAAAATTTAAGTTCTTATTAATTAATTAATTAATTATATATCTAAGCTATGAAAAATTTAGATTAGGGTGGAAAAAATAAATTAATCTTTTAGAAAAATTTAGAAATTAGAAAATGATGGATCGATCATTTAATTAATAAAAGTTTTAATTTTCAAGTGTTATTTTGCCAAAATTAATTTTAAGATACTAAGTGCATTAGATGGCCTGCGGTTAGATTGATATTTTTAATTTTATATTTTGATGAATGTTAGAAATTTTGAATATAATCATTGCAAATTTTAATATTATATATTTATGCCATATATTATTACATAATTGCCTATAACATTATGAATATTCATGAGGCATTATTATCATAAATTATAAAAAGAAAAATTACAGTGAAACCCTCTCAAGTCTAGCCAATTTATACATTGATCCCAAAAGATTTTTTTTAAAAAAAAATTTCAAAACTTCCATTTTGATGCACAAAGATCCATTTCGTCCATCCACCATGCAATACCATTAAGCTAGTGGGTAAAAAATTGAATTTATCTTTTTGAAATTGCGATGATTTTATTTCCATTCAAACTTTGGAGCAAGTCTAAAGGATAATCTTAGTATTTTCTAAAAGATTTGTTGTCATATGGCTATCATATGCTAACGCCTCATAATAAAGATAAACGAAGGAGGTTTTTGTGGACCAAAATGAAAGTTTTAGGATCTTTGGAAAAAATTCTTTTGAAAACAATATACAAATCAGCTAAACTTGAGAGGGTCTTGTCGTAATTTTTTCAATATAAAATTATAAAAAAATAATTTCTCATTTAAAATAATGATGATCTAAGAAAATATAAAATGAGATGAGTGCAAATAAATTAGCTGCATGAGTGTATAGCTGGTCACTGATGAAAGTGTAATACTTCCCTCTTGTTCTCTCTATAGCTGACCACTGGTAGAAGCATGACACTTCTCTTTCTTTCTCTCTACGCCTAACCAATGGCCATTAGGAGAATCGCATGAACGACGTGAGGTTCACTTACCACCATCTGAGGCATGACCGTGGCTAGTCAGTTATCAAAGCATAATAAGTTATTTAAATAAATATAATATATTAGAAAAATGGAAGGCATTTAGACTCATTGCATGAGAAAATTGCATAGTTTGGCATTATCTAGTATGGCACTAATTATGGTTGTCAGTCATGATCTGACATATAATATTATCAATAGCCTTATCATTAGTGGAAATATGGTGCTCCTGCCACGGGTTGAAGCATTGTCATAGCTAGTCCAAATGCCAAAGTATTGGATCCAATGTGTAATGCTAAATAACAAGTTAGAGGTATGAAATTTAGAATTTGTATAAATAATTTGGCATATGTATAAATTATAATATGAGGTTTTTGTGGATTGATAAGATTATAATTTGGCATATGTAGTATTGCTATTACTACTATCGGGTATAAAATTTGTATGCCTGATGTTGTTATCTTGCTTATATAATCATAAGCTATGTTATAAAATATAAATATCATTGCCATATAAGATTTTAAAACATCATATATTAGCATATGAAATTATTGATATTGGTGCTACCTTCTGACTTTACTTATTATTTATATTGATGTGCATTAAAAAAGATTGCTTATTAAGCCATTAGCTCACATTATTACTGTTACATATTTTTTTCAAAACTGTAAGACATCTAACCCACGGTTTGGTCCAGGAGTATTAGTGAGTGTTATTTTTTTGTATTAGACACTAATTGTGCCTGAACCTTTTATGTTGGCCATATTATTAAAAAATCAGAGAAATGTTTGTTATTATATATGTAACTTTGTATATTCATTTTTGGTTCAGTTGCATACATTCTGGGTTTCGCGCAATGAAAATGCGGTCAGGAGAAGAAAAAGGGTATGCAACAACAACGGGCGACCATCCATTTATACAAATCCATCTCAAATAAATCTAAACAAAAGGAAAACTTCTGAATTGCCATAAATATAGAACACATTAGATGAATAGGCGTTCATACGCATGTCCTAGGACTTATAAACTACGAGGCTTGCCCGATGGTCCAGAGAGGAGGAACGGATGCTAAACATTCAAGCGTCGCTCAGGTCTGAGTATTCTTCTGCAACACCTTCCTCTTGTAGTAACCCCTGCTCATCTATCTATACCATAAAGAAATGCAGAAAGCTAAAAAATAACATTAACAAAAAAAAGAAAAGAAAACACCGAAAATATAGATGATAAATTGATAATGTAGAACAAGGAGTTCCTCCTCTCACATTCTGGTCTGTACCAGACCATCTTTATATTCCTTCCAAAGAGTCAATGATAAACTTAAAGCTAAGCTTACATCATCATGCTCAAATGCCGCTACAACCGGTTTAGAAAAGATCAGGCAGTACCAAATTCCACTTAAAATTTAGCAGAATTGAAAAGATGTCAAATTCAACGCAAAGTTACAGTTCCGAGAAGCAGTTAAGAAGTAACCATCCATTAAACCTCCATAATCTGGAGTAGCAATTTGATAAATGCCCTTAACCATCTTTTGTTCTCATACTTTCACAACATCCACTCATCCATCTCTGGTGACATACAGAATCTGAATGCCCTCTTATTCAAAATGCTAACAGACAGCATCCAATGTCAAAAGCAGCCACCCAACTGCCAAAAAAAAAAAAAATACCATCAGAAAAAAATATTGGTATTTGAAAAAACAGGTTAGACTAATCATCTAAGAGAGCGTATCAATTTTAGCGTGCTCTATGCGGCTCATGGAATTTTTCTTCTCCACAATCAATCTTGGTCAAAACAACATCAGGTAGCAGTTTATTTATTCTACTTGCAAAATGTCAGCCCAGGCATCCATTTTCTTCAGACCATGAAATCAGAGGGCTCTAATACTTGCGAGGACGCATTCAGAATGAGACTGTTCAAGAGGTGAATCACAAATTATATGTAATATAAAACAAACTATAGTTTGTAAGTGAGTCTGTTGTCCCCAATAATTAAGATCCCAACAAACTTGACAGCGTGCTTGAAAGTCACTTGACCTATGGTCAATTTCAGATGACCCAAGGATAGACAACCTGCGTCCCAAACGTGACCGCATAAAAGTTAAGCTCATAGGAAGCCAATTTTGGTTATCAAAACCCAGGTCTAATTCAGAAAGAAGGTGAGGTCGTATTATTGAAAAAGTAGACCCAACTGGATCCAGTTTTTTCAGATTCAATTTTATCCATAACACTCAATCTGTCTATTCTTATTTGTTGATCATGTCAAGGCCAAAACTCCAAACTTCAAAAGCCATGAGGGTTCTTCCAAATCATGCTGGATAAGAAGTCAAGACCCAACCTTTGGATCATTTCTTATCTTTAACGTACATCACGGACAGTAATATTACGGGACACCACTCCCTCGTCCATTTGGGTAGAAGAACAGGTGTGGCGCTGAAGTGGCAGGATGGAGTTGGAGCGATTCACAGGAGGTAAGTGTTATTTGCAAGCGGTTGGACCATTCACAGGAGGCTGCATCACACCACTTGGCACCACATTGGAAGCAGATAAATGAATGGTGCTTCATAGAGGAGATTTCTAAATTTCAGCCATTATTATGATCCATATACTCTGACCATAGAAATTTTTGAGCTTCCCACCACTACAGAAGCATGTGTTTTTAGCAGTAATATAGTCTAAACTACAAGATATAACAAAGGTTTTGACCTTGCATGAAGCACAAGGAATTACAAGAAAAACAGATCATGAAATGCCTTAAAAAGAAAAAAATCATGAAAGGAAATTAGCATACCAATATGGCCTCGATTTCTTTCTCTGAGACTGGTGTACGCTTTGGCAAGAGCGAAGCCTTCCCACCTATAGCAGTGTTGTTTGGTGGTGCAGGAACATCTGATTTGAATCTGTAACTTGAAACCGCACCAGATGGTGAGGGTGATTGTGTTTGGGACGCTGCACCTATACATGGAATACAATTGTGATGATGTCGACAGAAAAGAAATGAGACAGCTGAGTAGTCTAACGATTCTGTCCAGTATCTCTGTAAAGCCACACCTTCAGTGACTTGGGATATATATCGACTTTGCAGGCAAGTTAATTATGCAAATGATGAGCCAGTCCATTCGTACTAAGCATAATATATATTAGTCCGCTATAACTGCTATCATGGGTATCTCAAATGATACAAGCCCCAGTCAATATGAACCATTCCTTGTTCATTCTCAAGACCAGATAGTTCTTAACAAACACACTTAGCTTGAAAGTTGAAACACACGGAATCAAGGTTCACCATCTCAGTATCAGACCCGTATCGGTACCACACGGATATAGAGTTGGCACGCCCGATATATGGGCCGGTTCAGTATATCGAGACTCAACACATAACAGTACCAAGCCTCAGTTCAGTACCAATACAGCATGCTTGGTGCGAGGTGGTACATAGCATGGCATGCCATATATAGAATGATGGTGTCTACAAACTTAGAGTTTTTGCAATGAAGCCAAATTATGTTCACACTTGATATAAGGATCATCAAACTCCTGAGGGAACCCTACCGTGAAAAATATAATTCAATCCAATCGCTTAATACTCTAATGAAATACAGGATTAATACAAAGCTATATCTTGAATCCCATAGAGCATTTGCATTATTTTGTCAATTGAAAAGTCTATCATTACGTGAGGTCTTCAACAAAACAAATTCAAGTGGGGTTGTGATCTACTACCATATATCATGCCTCTACACTACAGCTTACAATAACATTCTATATTACCAATTAAACAAAGAAGCTATATAAATATCTAATCATTTAATCTATTAGAAGCCAGCCCAATCTGCACGAAAATGACTTTTCAGCATGAGGACAAGAACAGGCCTTTAGACAGTCACAAGATAATTATCAGAAATAACACAGTAGGGAAAAGAATCATCACAATTTGCCATAGGTTCAACAGCATGATTTGATAAAAGACTAGAAAGATATTATAACTCATGAAGAAGATGTTAAATGATATTGTGTGCAATTGCATGGAGAACTAGTATAAATGGTTATTTAGTGTCTTGGAGAATACCTTTATATGCAGATAATTCAGAAAATTTGTAAACTATTGAATAGGTGGCAATCTATTTAATTGTTCAGGAAAATTTTGCGTATAGTCGGAATTTTGTGATCTTAAATGATTTCAACATTTTGGAGACAATTATGCCTATACAATTGATTCATGATTGGAAAGAACAAAATGATTAAGCACACTAACTGCAAGAATTAATAAAATCACATAATGATTAGTAAGTCAAGCACTAAATTTTTATGTGCTGCAAGATGCCAGAATAGCATTAGGATCCACAGCAAAACATCTATTTTTTCTCTATCAACTCCTATTTCAATCTATACCACTACATAAGCAAAGTTCCTGGTGGTTTCTTTCCATCCAACCATTTGTATAATGCAGTTTCTCAAATATGTTTCCATGAATTGTTCAAGTGAACAATATGGAATCCATGGGTTCATCAATTGGCTTCGCTGCATGAATTTCTTTCTCTACTACTTTATAGAGGCAAAATCCCCTGCTGGTTTTTGTGCATGCCACCCATGCATATAATACAATGTCTCACATATGTTCGCATCAGCTGTCACAGAAAGAACCACATGATAAAAGATTTTCTTCATCTCAGTTGTTGGCTTAAGGAGCAAGGACTCAATTACCAAAAAAAGACTAATACACATAAATAATACTCTTATTCAAGTGTTTGCTTGAACTATCCAGATGGAAAGCCAAAACTAGAAAATAAACTTCTGATGTTAACCATCATCTCAGGGAACTAGTCAAAATTCTCACAAAACACAAATAACATGTGATTTTTTTCATTGCTGCTCTCTCTGACAGCAGTGCTTGAAAGGAAAATACTGGATGAATGCTATTTCAAAAACCAGAGTCAAGTCACTTGAGACTCAGAAAGAAACTGCCACATCACCAATGCTAAGTCCTATGTTTAAAGCAAGAAACCATGTTAAGTCCTATGTTTAAGTAGCAGTGCTCCATGAAACATGATGGTTATCAAAAATAAATCGTTCTGTACCTTCAACTCATCCAGAATTTTATGAGTGCTTTCCCTGATATGCCCCAATTCCTACCAAGTTATCTCCTAAGGGAGATAAAATGCTTTTATAAAGACTTGAGTACCATCTTAGCACACCTGCATCCAATAGATGCTCCAGACTACCGTAAAGCTGAAACACTTTTCTTTTGTGCCACTGCCTTGCCATCTAGGACAATCTAAGGCAATTATATCATCTCAGTACAGTGAATTTGCTTCTTTTCCCTTTATACTGCCATAGCCATTTCAATACTTCATTCTTTCCTCTAATGCCCCTTGCATGCAGCAGATCTCAGATTCCAAGTTTTTTCTCTTTTTCTCGTCTTACATAATCTGTTTATGCTTCATGTAATTACAAGGTACCAGTATTCTGATAAACTGTTTGAAGAAAAATAACAAGGCAAACAAATGGAAAGTAGATTCAACCGTTCATGATAATAATAGTAAGGATGAGTGGCCATAAAATACATCTATTTAGATGGTGAAGAATAAGGGGAGGGGAGAGGAGAGAAGGGTCATAAAAATCCCTGTTTGGGAGGAAGGTGAAATAAAGAGGGGGAGAAGAAGGAGGGTTATTCATTTCTCTCCATTCCCCCTCAAAGTTCAATTTCTTTTTACCTCCGAATTGGGGGTAAAGAGGTAGAGGAGAATGCTTTATAAACTTTACCCTCCTTTTCCCTTCCCTTTGAGAGGGTTACAACCCTTACCCTCCCCTCTCTTCTCGTCTACTTTCCCTCTTCTCCCTTCCTCTCCAAAGATTCAAACAGACCCTCTAACCTCCCATTTCAAGAAGCATAATTACAAGGTACCCGCATTCTGATAAACTGTTTGAATAAAAATAATAAGGCAAGCAAACAGAAAGTAAATTTAATCACTCATGATTATAATAGTAAGGACAGAGTGACCACAAAACACATTCCTATGGACTTTAAGTCCTCTCATTTCAAGAAGCCATGATGTTAACATATCACACTTTAAAACACTAAATTCCCTCTTAACACTTTAATGCTTGTGAGACATTAAGTTATTAACTATGTGCTACCCTTTCTTGCAAAGATGGATCTAAAGTTTTGCAAGACATAGTCCCAACAATTTGGACTCAAGTTGGTTCCGAGCTACTCTTAAGAAATTTAGACAACTCAACCTCCTCAAGATCAAATCAAACCACTTGCTAGGGTCCTCCCTCCCCATCTTTTTATCTTACCCTCTAGCATTCCTGTATTTGAGGCTTAATCATTTTGAGCTCTTCAAAAAGGATAATGATAATCGATTCACTCACAAATTCACATCCATCTCTCTCTTCCAACCCCCCCCAAAAAAAAGCCATATTCAATTTTTTCCCCCTCTCAACACAGAAAAGAAAGAACAAGTTCTTTTTCCATATATTTTTATTAGATTGCTGTAGAGACACTCGCAACCCAATATAGAGAAATCAACCCAAAAAGTTTTCTAACGCAAGCGCTGGACAAAATATGCAGATATCACCACGTCAAGAATAATACCAAGGAATCAAAAATTCTTTTGCGCGAACATCGAAATTTAAAAAAATAAAAATAAAAAAAATCAAAGGAGCAATTCAAGATAACATTGCAATCAAATGTTCTTGGAATTAACACATAGAAGCGCATACTTTTCTTAATTATTTTAGGAGATAAACTTACCCGATCGAGAGAACACAATTTGATCAGATGCGGTAGAGGTTCCTAAAAAAGATTCAAGGCAAATTATCGACCGTCGGAATTTAAAAACTAGGGCGGAAGAAAGAAACTATGTAATCGGTGAAAAGAGACGAGAAATGGGATCGGACCTTGGGGTGTTGGATGCCGCTGAGGGAATTTAATCCGAGGAATCCTCTTCATCAGATGCGTTCCAGCCATCTCCTTCCTGTCTCGCCTTCTCGGCTCGTCGGGTGCCGTGCTCTTACCGCAGGGAAAAGATTTCCTCCGTCTCCTCTTCTCACGCTTGCCCCGACCTACATTTAGATCCCGACCGGACGACAACGGATGAACCGGTGTATCCCCTACTGGTTCGGTTGAACCGGATGTCATAGACACAACCGGGTTATTTGCGGGATGTTAGCAGTTGATGAACCCGCGTCCGCACCTCAGAGCAACCAGAGGAAATTTTGAGCCCATTTTAGGGCTACATCTCTTGTAGCTTTCACCATGTATAACCCAATTCTAAGCTCGAATAAAGAAAAAAAATCATATAAAATTACAGCAAGTGCAAAACTATAATTTATTAATTTAAAATTAAATTTTTATTATTATTATTGTTAGCATGGCAATTGTTATAGCTTTAGTTTAATATAGCATTTGTTCTTTAACTTGGATCTTTTGAAAGTATGTGTTTATTGGCTAAAATATGATAAAAATCCTCACCTACATAGAATTGGATAAGGATTATTTATTAGGACAACCTAAACCAGACCCAACACAATCTAACTCAATGTAAATATAAATAAATGACCCATATTATAATTTCATATTGTAGATTACTTATATTGCTTTATTTTAGTTTTGCTGAATTTTATATATTAATGTACTACCAAAATTAATGAATAGTTGATATCTTGATAGAATATATATATTAATGCAACAAAATTGTTTTAAATCTTTCCTCTATTCCTATTAGATTCAATATGATCTAATTAGCTTGGCACAATCTAAATTGACCTGATATCTCAACCCAATCTCAAAGCATTTCCAAAATAAGACTAGATTTGATTGGATTTTGATTGAGAGTTAAGATTTGATTAAACTATACTTTATTCGTAATCCAACCAAACTAATCTAGATTTAAACTCTAAATATAAAATAATTAATTAATTTATGAGGAATCTAAAAGTTTGAGATTAATATAGAGTTCATCTATCCTATGGAAATTACAACCAAGAATAGTTGGATTAATAAGACTCTTAAGAGGGCAAAGGAGGGAGGAGGGCAGAAGGTGGTGATTGCCTAACCACAAGTATTTCAATGCTAATGTATTAAGATTATTTATAATAAGAGGTATTTTTTTTTTCGAAAATCACAAAATCATGGGACCAAAAGTTCTTAGATGCCTATAACTTTTTTCCTTTAGGTCTTATTTGAAACAGCTATTAGAGCTAACTGGGGTTAAGTGTTGGAAAATAGCTACCTTAATAACTCTTGTTGATCCCTCTAACAACTTCACAGCATCATAGGCATACATGTTTCACCATCCATGCAACCTTGTTCAGAAGAAGCTCTACAAATAAATTATCTTATAATGCTTTACTTTTATATATCTAGTGCTAGGAAATCTAGCCCTACCAATAAATTATCTTATAACACCTCTATATATTTAGGGTAAAGAGGCCTAATAATATTTTCAGGCCTATCTCATTGACAAGCAATATACTTTCCAATATAAGCAAAGCTAAGGTATGCATAGAAGGATTGGATTTATTGCACTTAAATAAAACTTCTTACAACCAAATCACTATTCCTTGGCACCCCATCAATTGAGATTTATTGTTTAATTTCGATAGTTATGTTGGACCCAATTCAGCTAGAGCTACAGTAATGGCTAGAGATCATCATGGAAGGATGTTGAGGTCTATGACGATCCTACTTCAACCACCTACCGTTCCTAATTGAACTTCATGTAGCTCGAAAGGTGTGAAAGAGGTGCTTACATCTATGCAAAGGGAAAACATATGGCTCGAAGGCGATTCCCTAACAATTATGTCTTGAACAAATGGACTTGTTGATTATTAGCATCCTCTTCCTTTTTTTTTTTTAATTTTTATTATAAAATTTGAATAGCATGACTATGTTCTCATATTTACTAAGAAGGGCAACAAGCAATAGTTTTTTGGATAGAACTTACGTATAATATGTTAGATGTATGCTGTATAGTTCCATCTCTTTCTCCTCTTTTTTTCTTTTTATTATCTTTCATTTTTAAATGCAGGCTGAGATGAGGCTGGAAAAAAAAATAGAGAGAGAATTGCACAACATGCATCTAATGCAGTGTACCTAAATTTTATCTTTTTTTTTTTTGTTATATAGGGCAACTTTAAATCAGCAATTGGTCATTAGGAATGATTGGTTATCCCCATAGCTAGTATAGATCATTACAGCTGTCTGCGAGGTATCTCCTCGTTAAGATTGCAATTTTCACTGAGTTCAATCCAAAATAGCCAATAGCATTGCAACACACAATCCTGAGTGAGATTTTTGGGTCACTAAAATACTAACTTTGATATACCCAGAAAAGGAAATGTCTTTCCATTAGTGGTTATTTAACTCTGATTAACGTTGTTCTAACAAACTTACCATCCTATTGTATGTCAGTATTTTACCGTCCTATTATATGTCAGTGTTCAACCTTCCAAAATAGGTTCACTCTCGAATTGATATAAGAAGATCATTCCTCTAGAGAGGGTTTGAAGCAGCCAGTGGATTTCATTGCTTGGTTAATTGGAAATTGGTCTATAAACCTGGGACTAAAGGAGGTTTAGGTGCGAAGGACTTCTAAGTTTTTAATAAGGTTCTATTAACAAAATGGATATTAAAAATCCTTATCTCCCAATACATCAACTCTATGGAAAGCCTCATCTCTTTAAGCCTACTTCTCTAAGAGAAAATTTTCTTTAAGAACCATGAAAGCCTCATCTTTCCTCTGGCCAAAATCGAAGAACATCTCAAAGGATTAGAGTGGTTTCTGAAACTGCATCTCCTTTAGTCTAGGCGGTGAAAAATCAGCAAAATTCTGCGAAGACACTTGATTGGAGGTGTACCGCTTTGTTTGCTCTTTTCAGAATTGTCCATGGCAAGGATCAAAGCAAATGTCTTGGTGGACTCCTGCTGTAATAAGAGAAGACAGCAATGGTCTATCAAACTTCACAGGCCTTTCACCTTGGCTCAGGCTAATTAATGGGAAAGCTTGCATTCTCTTCTAGTGAACATCCGACGGATCAGCAAGACTTAACGTTTTAGTAACCCTCCAGGAATGGGATCTAATCAGTCTCTTCCTTCTATAGATTTCTTATTGAAGAGGGAGTTTTTTTTTTTTGGCCTTTCTTTAAAAGTATTTGAAAGGTAGCTGCTCTGAAAAAA
Organism: Metroxylon sagu; assembly: GCA_017589505.3. Lineage (NCBI taxonomy): Eukaryota > Viridiplantae > Streptophyta > Magnoliopsida > Arecales > Arecaceae > Metroxylon > Metroxylon sagu. The sequence continues at coordinate 518,195 of JACVBY030000618.1, forward strand.
ATTAAAAAAATCTTATGCTTTATGATTGTCTTTAGACCAAGGATAGGGTTGCTAAGAAAGGCTGAGCAATCGGTGCTAGATGTCCATTTTAGGGATCAGTTTCCGAATCGGTTCACCACTTATTCTTGGAGTGCCACTAGTCCCTCTCAGCCTGGGTTTGCTTAGGACCAAAATGCATATTCCGTCTCTTCCTCAAGATATCCATCTTATGTGGTCCAAGCCGGCATGGATCAACTTGTCCCTGGCGTATTGGTAGCAGACATGGAAAGCTAGGGATGACATAAATCTTTTCTAACCCCATCCTCTCCGTCAGCTCGGTTCAATCAGTAACATCTAAAACTCTCTGCACTTATCAATCTTGGACATCCATAGCTTCGAAGGACAGAAGCTCAACCATTCTGGAGCGCACCAAAAACTTTCGGACCTTCTTCTCTCTTTTTTTTTTTTTTTTTTTTTTAAAAGTGCATATTTTTTCTTGTAACATCTGTTTTTTCTCGCTTTTCTGTATTCTTATAACTAATTATTTTCATTTAATAAAAAAAGTCTACCTCGATTATAAAATGCTTGAATAACAGAATTCTTTCATAGAATTTGCTGGCACCCCTATCGGTTGCCTTGGAGAGATATCTCGGCTTCAAATTCAAGAGGCAGCATGCGTTCTTATCTCTGACGCAATTCAAGCGGACCAACCTGGCGCATGCCCAGTCTATGATACTGCTGGTTATTCCAGGAAGCTCATCAGCTTCATGGTCGTAGAATGGCCTTGACGTCCCAACGCCTATCATTAAACCGCACGCCTAAAACCCTCCAAGACTGTTTTCATTGTCCTTGTCATCGTACCATCTTCTCCCTGAATCCGTTCCTTCCACGTATCAGTTTTTTTTTTTCTTCCTCGTTCTTATCCTCGTGCTGATAAAGGCGCCGTAAAGCTTTGAAATAGACTAAGTCCTGCGTGATCGGCGGAAGAATGCTATAGAGGGACAAAACAGCGCTCTTCTCCCGGAGACTAGGGGCACAACACCATTCCATCATGTGTTCCAACTGGCTTAATTTATACCGAGGAGATGTGGGCCATGATGTGGAAAAAAGAAAGAAAAAAAAAAAAAAAAAAGGTGATAGCTGAGTAATAAAATATAACGTTTGCAAACTGACGCTCTTCTGGAGTTCGCATGAACAATACTGTCTTTCCAAAACAAATGTTCCACCCTGTTATCAATTTTTTGTGTTGAAAAAATTAAAATCAACCAAACAATCATTTTTTTTTTTTTTAAAAAAAAAGAAAGGCTTGAACCTTCAAATCTACTCTTATAGTTAGCATCCACCTAAGATATGGGACAAACAAAGCAAATTATGCGTGCAAATAAAAAATATAAAAATATAGATATAAAAATATAAGATTTGTTTGGTTTTTAAGAATAATCCTGCTGTTTATATTTATATTTTCATAGAAAATAGAATACATTAGTGAAAATATGGTTGGTTAATGATGAAAATGAAAATATTTTTCTAAAAAATATAATTTTAAAATAGTAAAAAATAGAAAACGGTTTAGAGTTGTCTTCGCCTTTTTTTCATTAAAACAAAAAAAAAAAGTTAAAAATTTTAAAAACATGGAAGTAAAAGATATTTTCTTTAATTTTTTTGCCTATCCAACTAATAAGCATTGTTTATAATGAAAATAAAAAATAATTTTTATTTTCATATACCAAACATATTTTTAAGATACCATAAAATAAAAAATAAAAAAATATTTTAAAAAATAAAAATATTCTCAAAAATCGAACATAAATCGTAGTTTCTGATCCGAACTTAAGCATAGTTTAAATGTTTTTTATATTTTTTTTTAAAAAATCCAATTTCCAATCCCATACTTTCAAAAGTCTACTTAATTCCTTCAATCTTCTATACTATTTTTTTTTTTCTTATTTATGATATAATCTGTTTGCATTTAGAAGTATTGTAGTACTTTTATGCCACATCGAATGGCACCTATGGCTTAACATGTTACACTATTTACCTTTGTTAGGGGATGAGATCAAGGTACATGTGAGAAGAAGTGGCATTGTCTTGCCGCCAGTGGACAGTGAGATCTCATATGATTTTAAGTCAACGTTCCATTGGAAGATTAGGATGTACTTTGCCTTGAACTCGGCAAAGTCCATAAAGGCTAGCTACCATGTTAGTCTTCTATTGGCTGCGTTTTGTTTTTTACTTTTCAAAGATGGCGACCGGTACACAAGTAATCCAGGAAGGGGATGAATTCTATCCCCAAGAAAATATGCACTACGAGCCATTATCACAATGCAGTCCATGGCTTTTATATTTGACGCACACCAAGCTTGCAGAAAGTAATTGTCTTTCACACGAAAACGGAGGGGAGCTCATCACCTTATGATCGTCTGGTCGGATTACCATTGAAGACGGCTACGTTCTTAAGGCACGTAGAAGGGCCCCACACTTCAAGATAGATAACGGAGTTAAAAGGAACGTTAAAGTAGTGATATTGGCTTGATATGTTTTTTTTTTTTTTTCGATCTGTGTGTGTTATATAGATTGATGAGCACCCTCTAAAATGACACTATGAATAGTTTCAATCAATGAAAATTTAAAAGAATCATAATTTAGATGTTTTAAATTAACGTAAATCTAAATATGCCAAGAGTAATTGATAGAAAGAAAAATGAGTAAAAATACATTAAAAATTACATGTAAAAAAATAATTAAAAAGTTAAAATCTTTACATTTTATAAAAAAAAAATTAAAATCAAATAAAATAAAAATAAAGATTAATATAACTGATTCCAACTAAGTTAAAATTAAGGTTCCTCTCATTCATTAACAAAGTATACACCTTCAAATATCTAAGAATATATTTTTTTTAATTAAGAAAGTACGTGCCTTCAATGGTAAGGTTATAATAATGTTAATCCTCTCGCTGTGCAACGTGTGCATGCTCTGATTACCACCATGCCAGCTATCTCAAAAATGATGGACTCTCCTATCATCTCTTTATCCCGCATGTTTGAGAATTATCCTATATATTTGACATCCTGATGCAATGCTCTTCGTTTCTAGGATGAGCAAGGGCCCTCCGTTTTTGAGTGGACGACGTGGCAATGATCCATGCACGCACCACTTGATGCAGTGCAAAAAAATATTCACAGCAATGATCTCGACGAATGAATCATCCCAATATGTAATTTTTTTCTGATGGAAAAGGCAGGAGATCTACCCACACTATATTTACTTAAATCCAAATACTTAAAGTACACCACTTAATATTTAAACCCAAAATGACTGATTGTGAAGTAATGAGATTATTTGACCATTGAGATAAGTTTCAATTCTTTCAAAATGTTTGAAGGGTGAAGAGATTTTAGTTGGTGCTAAAACTGATATAGAGGCAGTGTTCACATGATGCCACTACGTGGTTGATATCTTGCGTGTTTTTAATTGTTTAATATATTAAAAATCATCATTATAAGTTATTTTTAATTTATAAATTATTCTAATAATATTATAATATTATAATATCATATTATTTAATATAATATTATTACAATATATTATAAATAAATATAATAATATTTTAATATAAATTATGATAACAATATAAAATTATTATAATATATTATTTATTATTATTTAATAATTATATTATAATATATTATTAAAATTATGATAATTATTATCTAATAATATAGTATTGCAATATTATGAAACATTATTATAGTAATATTATAGAGTTATGTAATAAATAATATCATACTAGCATACTACATTATAGTATTTTTATAATATTATAGTATTAATTTATTTTATACTTTATAATATAATATAATATAATTATAGTTATATTATATTATTATTATATTATAGTATTAAATATGGTTGGCTTTTTCGTTTTGAAAATGCGATTTTTAAATTTAATTAAACATAATTTGGTCAAATAAAGTTTTTAAAAAAGCTTTCTAACGACGTCGTTTAACGGCTTTTTATATTATCTTAAAAATATTTTGAAAATTGCTTATACCAAGCAAATTAAAAATAAAAAAGGTGCTGTTGGATCACGCACGAGGTCTGTTAACAAACGGGCCTGAGGTCCTAATCGTCACCAACCTCCTACGGTACGTTGCCTTGTTGGCTGTTGACTCTACAGTAGCCAGGCCTGGCGGCGATCGCCACCATAACCGCCCATGATTCCTGTCAGCCAATTGGGCCCGTGAACCTGAGAATTGCATGCGAAGCATTCAAGATCTCGTCAGCGCACGGCAGCGAACTGGGCGATCGATTGTGCCTTGGTGGCCACGGTCCCCAGCCTGCCTTCAAGCGCCCAAATGCTAGAATTGAAGTACTAAACCAAGCCCCTCCCTTCATTTCGACGCAAGACACCGGAGAAGGTCACCAGCCAGCAACAGCCACGGTGAGCCCGACCCTTTCGCCTTCACCCCTTCACGGGCTCCCGTTTATGCTGACCGTCAAAAGCCTCGTGTTTGACGGAATCCATGGCGTTTGACAGTCTCTCCTTTATTTTTTTTTCAGAAGAAAGGCCTCTCTTTGGCACTTTAAACAAACTCCTTCACGTCTCCCTTTAGGCCTCTCTTTATATATTGGTTTCGAAGCATATCGGCAGTTGCCAAATCTCTCTCTCTCTCTCGTTCTCTCCACAACTCTCTCTCTCTCTCTGTCGCTCTCTTGTTCTCTCCATGGGCAACTTCTTACCTTGCTTGTCTCACGGAGCTAATGAATCCATGATTTCTAAGACCACCAAACAGAAGCGCTGTTGTTTTGATGACTCCAGGAAGTCGCTTCACGGGTGGAAGAAGGCTAAACGCAGGGATCACACAGCAAACGCGAGCGATTACTCTTCGAAACCTTGCTCGGAGGATCGCTTGGAGAAGGGCGAGAAGGGAGTCATCAGAGTAAAGGTCATTCTAACGAAAAAGGAGGCAGCTCGGTTACTATCCACGAGCGTCGGAGATGAAGAGAAGACGCTGACTCAGTTATTGAACCAGCTCGAGAATCACCATATAAGTGCCGTCACGCTCGGATCAAGCCATGGGGGTTGGAGACCGGTGCTTGATAGCATTCCTGAGGATTGTTGAGATGATCGCATGAAGAGAATAAGAATCAGCTCATAGGTTATACTTGTGCCTTGCTCATGTGCAAGCCTCTTAGTCTTCAGCTATCTCTTCCATTCTTCTTCTTCTTCTTTTTTCCTTATTTTTAAATCGGATGAGAGGAGCTGTACAGATTCTCCCCATCTCATTGCAAATATAATCTCCACAAGCCTATCCTTGTAATGGAAATGACCATGAGTTTTTACCTGATGAGTCTTTTTTGTTGATTTGCGATACATCTATATTAATAATAATAATAATAATAATAATAATCTCTTCTTATGAAACAAAGTAGGCTTTCCACATTTTTGCTATATATATATATATATATATATATTAGAAAAAATAATAAGGCACATCAACAACTACCATTCTTTAACTTTAACAATGGAAGTATATCTATAGAGCTGAATCCATGGCTCCAAGCAAGCAAGGTACACATGGGTACCCATGTGCCTGCCCTCTCTCTCTCTCTTTCTCTCTCTCTCTGCGAGTGGGGCAAGTGGGTTAGGAGAATCTCATGCATGGCAACTCTTACAAATAATAAAGGGGTCAGAGGAGCAGCGAGGATTTGTAGTTATTTATTTAATTTATTGCATGGTTGACGCCGGGGAGCATCGTCTGCTCCAATATATAATACAACGAGAAAAAGATACTCTCTTCTGTGTTTTTTGTGGTAGGTAAGGTGATTCGCGGTTGGTGGGCACATGCTAATAATTCTGCGTAGCTGAACTAAACCATTATTAGCATGTGGTGCTTCTGGAACTCAAATTGGGATCTCGTGTGAACTCTTGTAGTAGGCTCTTTTTCGAGTCTTTTGACCGTCCTATAAAGCAAAGACGCTTTATTCGCTGGACGTGTCATAAAAAGAGGAGCTTTTTGATCAAAGCCTTTGCAAGGGGACCTCTGTTGGCCTTTGCGCAGCCTCCGTTGCCGACGGAGGGTGATCCTGTCGGGCGTTTTGCCGTGCTTGGTGGGCCGCTTTGCTTGAGGTAATGATGCATAAATTGGGCCATATTGGGCCTTTCTCTCTCAAAAGATCGCCTTTAACCTGGCCCATAGTTTACCGGGTTGAGACTTGGTTAAGGTGTTCTAAAAAGAGCAGGAAGATGGTGGGAGAAGAGCCTTAGCGTGCAAGCTAGAAAATCAACATGCTTGAAAAAAAGGATGATTGAATGTATTTGTATTATTTGTGGATAAAGCAGCGTGACCAGGGAACGCTGAGACGCTTGAAGAAGGTCTACAACACATGGAGAGGGGAACAGTGCTGGTTCCATAATTTTTTTAGATTAACCATTTGAAGATGCCATCAATGAACCTAGTTTTTATCTTAATTTGGCGACAAAATATTGAACGGCAGATGAGGATCTAATATCACTTATCATATTTGTTAAGGTTTATTTTGAGTTTAATGAGGACATTTTTTTTAATTAATATGTGTAAAATACAAATCTCAATCTATATAGGATGCAGCAATTTTGTCGCTATAAGCATATGTAATCCTAGTTTTAGAGCATCATCAGTGAGTCTAAAGAAATGAAAGTTTTGGAAAAATATTCTAAATAGTTGGGTGTAAGCAGATTTAGAATTTTATTAAAGAGTTTATGATGAGAAAACAATTCTTGTAATCTTTAGTTATTTCTTCATAATAAAATTTTTATCTTTTTTATTAGTGTTGATGTAAGTCAATTGTTCAAACTACGTTAAATCTCTATGTGTCATTTTTTTTTTTTGCTTTGTTATTGATTACTTCTTCCTTTTATCTGGCAAATAGTATCAAAGCTTCTTTCAAAAAGGTTATAAGCTACATGCAAATACTTTACATGATGAACTAGGAATGTCGAATGTATTCAGCCTATTTTTATCAAGTGCTTGCTAGGATAGTATCATCTCTTACTATTGAGAGAAAGGGGGTTGAGAATTTAATTTTGATTGAAGCTCTCAAGAATGGAAATGGACATTAAATAGATATGGTGGGAGATTAGTCCCTTGTAATCTTTTTTAAAAAAAAGAAAGAGAACAAAATAGAAGAATAGATGATAGAACATCTAAAGGAAAGAAATTATACATGGATGTTCAAAATAAAATGATAATATAGAAATTATTCATGGATGTTGAAAATAAAATGATAATATTTAAAATAACAGTATTTCTTTGAAAAACATAGGATTAAGAAGTATAGCAACGATAGAATTGGTCTGAGATAGACGTTGTATGAGGGTGAATCTCATATATCATGCATTGCAAATTTTGTTGAGAAAATAATATGCATTGCAAAATTAGATAAAATGCAAAAAGGAAAAAGACCATAGGAAAGAAAATCAATATATATTCCAAAATCAATGGAATTAGTACAAGTTTTCTACTACCAGTTTGTGTATGTGCGTAAGAATAACTCCATGCTTGTATATTCAATTCCAGAAGGCTTCATTATCAAGAGAAAATGCCTTACTTTCCCTTGTTCGCCTTAAAAAAAAATCTAGAGGTGTCATTATTTTGCTGCAACCTGTCATGCTTGAGGCAATTTGGCAGATGCAATGTTGGCTCACCACTTCACAAGAAATTTGAGTAAATTCTCCAACAAATTGATGGAGGTTTAAATCACTATGATGTTCTGATAAAAAAAATTAAAAAAAAAAAGAAATTTGGGCAAATACTTCACTAGAAATTTGAAATGGAATATTTGGCAGCGGTATGATTAAACTTCTGTTGCATTGTAACATCCACCTTTCTTGTGAATTTGCCATACTTTCCTGTGAAAGATGGCAGCTATATTTGTGTAAAATTTTCATATTAATAATAGAGAAGATGAAGCTACCTGAAGATATATATTTACGTGTCATCACTATCTTTTGTCTAACAAAGTTTACAGGAGTTGTTTTCTTTTTTTTTTTTTTTTTCATAATTGTCAATTATTATGAGTGGAAGATTTCAAAGTTCCTGGGTATGTTTTCCAAGATGTCCAAAGATTTCAAAGTTCCGACGAAGTTGTTTTCTGAGCAAGCTGTGAAAGATTATGACTATATTTGGTTTTCAAAAGTATTTTATATTTTTATTTTTGATGTTTATTTTTCTTGATGCTGAGAAAATGCATTGGATAAGTAACAATAAAAAATATTTTTTTTATTTTTATTGTAAACAGTATTTTTTTAGTTCTCTAGTTCTTTAATAGTTATTTTCTATTTTTTTATTTCGATAAATAAAAAATATTTTAAAACTATTTTAATTTAATTTAATTTTAGAATTAATTTTTTTTAAAAAATATTTTTATTTTTAATTATAAAAAAATATTTTTATAAGTATATTTTATTTTTTTAAAAATAAAAAAAGAATGATAATAGATGATAAATGAATTATGACAAAGGAATAAATGATTTGAACCATGTTAAAAAAAGCAAAGTAGGATCATGGCATCCTCTCCTCCCACTTTATTATCTCCTTTGGACTGGAAGATGATATAATGTTCACTCACTGACGTTCTTAAAATATTGCTAGGAATAGGGAAGACTTCTATGGTTGGAACTTGATCGTAAATCTACAAATCAAGAACTAAGAATAGGGAAGCAGAAGTAAGAGTTTAAGGATTTTTTTTTTTTTTTTTTTTTTTTTTTAAGTGTTTTTGCCCTGTATGATGTAAAAGTTGCCTTCGCATCACTCATTCACGAAGGAAGTACATGAAAACTGAGTTTCGAATAATTATGCTTGAAAGGCGGAATACGGGCCCCACCTGTTCATCAAGAGTTTGGCTCGGCATGGCAGGAAAACTGCAGGCACCAACGGTCCATAGCTCTTGCGCCAAGACAACTGTCTTACAATTAGGTTGCATGACAATAGCTATGATTACAACATCTAATTAAATTTCAAGCCTCTCCAATAGAGTAATGGCTCACCAAGGCATTGAGAGGATGCAGAACGGAGTGATGTTAGAAACTACAAGCGGTTGTTATAAAGAGCTCTCTCTCTCTCCGGTTGTTATAAAGAGCTCTCTCTCTCTCTCTCTCTCTCTCTCTCTCTCTCTCTAAATATTTATTAAGGCAAGCCGCGAGTTCTTTCAATAAATGAAAGGTTAAAACTTTGGTGTGATTCTTTTCTACCTGGCAAGTGATACATGTATTATTATTTTACTTAATAAATAATTTATCTTAAATTGCATTGAAAAATAATGATAATATATATTAATTTTTTAAAATAAAATGATCATACACATATTGTACCTAAGTTTTGCCCTAAATAAAAATTCCTTGAGTTCAAAGTTGCCTAATAAAGAATCTATGATATTTAGATCCCATGACCTAGACAAGGACAAACCTAAAATTTTCACCATGTGAGATGGTGATCGTTTCGGAAACAAGGTATACAACATTTTACATCTTTACTGTGGTAACTATGTTTGGATCCCATGACCTAGATAAGGACAAACCTAAAATTTTCATCATGTGGGATGGTGATCATTTCGGAACAAGGCGTACAACATTTTACATCTTTACTATAGTAACTCCACTTAGATCTCACTTCTCTTCCTCTGCAACGGTTTTGTGCTTTGGCGCATGCTTTCTATTTCATCTCTCCCTTCTTCCTTCTGTTCTGTACTCTCATCTTATTCTCTCTTTAAACATAAAATAAACTAAAATAAAAATCCCCTCCCATTGGTTATGTAGAGATATATTAATTGAAGCAAGAGAGAGAAATTAAGCCAAAAAACTTTTTTAAAAAAGTGTCATGGTTGAGGTAAAGATTTCAAGGCACCTAAAAAATTTTGTGATGTGTTTAGTAACGAAAAATAAGTACCATTATTAGCTCCCTTAACTTCCACAAAGATTAATAGATTGCATAAATAATTATTACTATGATAAATTGAATATTTAATGAAATTACCCTAGTAATAATTGTGGTAGAAATTATTGTTTCTGATTGAGATGAAACTTTATCTTGGAATTAGTAATTTAATTGTGCTATGAATTTTATCCTTATACGATGATTGATTGACCTGAATTATATTAAGCTGCTGATAATTTGCACCTATTTAGTAATAACTAGCTTTATTAAATGCTCTATCATGGACTGAAACATGACATGAGACATTTGCCTTATCATGGACTATAACATGATAACCTTGTTGTGAGGCAGGTGTAACCATAGCAGGGTTATCAATTGGATTGTATATAGTAGAATGTGAAAATAATTGAATAAAATATTGTAGCATATTGATTGATTACAATCATATCAATAAAATGTGTACATGCTTATATTACCAAAAAGTTTGATATTTATGAAGTTACTGTATGCTATATGTAATTGGATTTAAATTAAATTATGAGAATATATAATTATGCTTACTAGGCTCTTGTGTTCATAAAAACATTATTTTATTTTTACAAATATAAGGACTTAGAGGCTGACATGTTGCCATTTTGGGGTAGATGAAATATAGTTGGTTCGGTCATATAAAATTATAATAACTTTTGAGTAGAAAGGGATTTATAAATTAAAGTGACCGTAAATTAGAATGATTTGTTTATGAAACTTTTATTTACCTGATGAAAACTAATTTTATGGTGGCTCCAATAAAATGTACCATTGATAAATTCTATTATGAAATTATAATATTGTAAAATATATTTACATGAATTGATTATAGAAATTTTAAAAACCGTCATGTTTCAAGAGATAAACTTTGAAGGTATATGTGGATTCGGGGTTGAAGAATCGCACCAAATTTATGCCTATGGAATAGGGTTGAGGCTCCGCCAAGGCATGGGGAATCACCCCAATCCAACGCCTCTCCAATAAGATCGCGTCTCAGCGATGCATTGCGTTGGAAACTAGAATTGGTCGTTACAAGACAAAATAGAGAAAGACTGTAGACAACGCCATCTCCATCAGCGCCAGGACCGGCCTCAAGCCCCGCAACGGAAGGAACCGTGATGTGCGCTGGGGTAGGACCATGCGACTGCGAGTGGAGAGACGAGAGTGCCTAAGTTGGTGGTGCATTCAATCCGTAAAGAAATAAACGCTTTGATCCCACCGCACAAAGGAGAACGAGGTCCCCATCATCTGCCAAACAGTAGAAGGTTAGAGGGTCTAAATCTCTCCGGAAGATATTAGAAAGATTCTCTTTCCAAAGAATACCCAGAACCCATCACATGGGAGGCCCCATCCCCCCCCTAATTATAAAGCTTAGGACAAGAAGAAGAACCGTGAAGCCATGATTCAACGTGGTCCAATCAACTTCAAAAGCCCCTCGCTTCTGCGACCAATTTCAACATTATATATATATATATATATAAAAGTATTAGAGATAAAATTAGGACGAAATTTCTTGACCAACTGGAGAAAATATTAATTATTCCGGCATCCCACGGTCCACCGCACCAACTACCACGTGAAGTGTTTCATATAGCCTATTGCGCGGACGAAAGCCGCTTGCATCTAAGCCTCCTGGTACCCCACGGTTGAACGCGCCTCCCTTTCCGGCCTTCCTTTAAGATAGGCAGTTGAAATTAAGATACGTGGACGAACGTCCCTTTTGGCCTTCTGGAGTCCAAGCCTAAGACTGCTGAGCCACAACCAAAGTTTTGCTCGCTAGCATGGCGGTTCTAAATATTACGGCCCAGATGTAAAAATTTCTACCGATTGTTACGATCGATCTATGGGTTTCTTTCTCTTTTGCGATGACTGATTGATTGTGCTTGAGCTGTAACGGTGCACGAGGCCATCCAGCTGTTAACTGGCCATCCTCTTGCGTTCCCATCCCACCTCTTTGACAATCCACTCCCTTGGTTTTCTCAAAAAAATAGTCAATCCACTGCCTTGACTAGTTGCATGGAGTTATGAAGCATTCATTGCTGATGGCCGTGCAATCAGGCATTTTGGAAATCAAATATCGAAAATTAGAAGGGCGGATCGTCAAAAAGGTTGCAGAGTCTTGAGTCACTGAAATGAAAAAAATAAAATAAAATAAAATGTGTTTGATTTTTGAGAGTAATCATGTTTTATATATATATATATAAAACTTATGTGAACATGCTTCATGATAGAAAATAAAAATAATTTTTTTTATAGAAAACATAACATCAAAAAATATAATATGAAAATAATTTAAAAATATTTTTATTATTTTTTTAAAAATAAAGTAGAGAATAGAAAATAAATATTAAAGAACTTGAAAACACCTGAATGAATGATATTTCTTTTATTTGTTTATCTCTTTTAAAAAAAAATTGTTTATAATGAAAATAAAAAATAGAAAATAAATTTTATTTTCATTTACCAAACCTATTTTTTTAGAGATTAAAAAATAAAAAATAAAAATAAAAATATTCTTGAAAACCCAATGCAGCTTAAATTTTTTGTTTGACTATCATGAAAAAAAAAAAAAGTATAATTATGAAATAATGCTAATCTTAAAGGACTCCCACTAAATAGATCCAAATATATATGTTTAAAATAGCAGCAGGCTCTAGCGCTCCTCTCAAAGCTTTTTATTTGCAAGATTTAACATTACAAGCAGTGGAATAGATACAGCCTATTATGGTATAACAGATGAATATGAATCACTATCAGGAAATTGTTTTTTTGTTTTTTTTTTGATATAAGATTCCTACAAAAATTTTCTCTGGTGAATTCATCAGATCCGACATCCGAAGAAATATTCTGAAGTATTTAACAGAAACATCTGCATTATTATTCATGCGTCTATATTTTTGTGCATGCATAGCCACAAGAAAGTAGAAACCATGCCATAATTCCACAAGCATCTGCCAACTAAAAAAAATAGAGATAGCCAAAAAAAAAAAAAAAAGTGGGAAACTTAGATCCCATAACCAAAGGGGCTACTGTATCAGAACCATATGCAAAAGGCTTAGGATCTTAGACACTAATAACGAACAACAATTTGCATGAGTCCGAACCAGAGGCCTTGAAATAGAAAAGATCACAGCTTTCTGTCTCACACTCACCAAAGGAAAGAAACAAAAGATGTTGTAGCTATAAGATTATATTCAGCGACCATGACATCAAAACATTAGCATCTCCCACTTTAATCATGGAGATTCAAAAACGAGAAACCACTGGTACTTACAAGTTTAGACTAAGAAAAGTAGAAGTCAATCAGGGAACTCACAAGACCTGGAGGAAACGAAGATAAATACAGAAGAGCGAGGAGGGATATCTCATTCACCCGTATCAAAGCCTTGGACCTCCGGAACCTCCATTATGCTCTCCAAAGAGGGTTTCCAACCTTGGACTTTCCCAGCTCCCTCTCTCCCCCTCTCCCTACCCATCTCCATCAACACATCCTCCAGCCTCTTCTCCCCCTTCTCCATCTGAAGCATCAGCCATTCAAGCTCCCCTCTTGTCAACAGGATCTTAACCTTAAAGCCGCCCTCCTTTCCAACATCAGCACCATCTTCTCCTGCTTCTCTTGGCTTCACCTCTCCCTCTTCTAGCCTTGGAGAAGAGGTCTCCAAGCAGTTGCCCATGGATCCTTGGCACCAAGCAAACTGGAGAGAGAGAGAGAGAGAGAGAGAGAGAGAGAGAGAGAGAGACTTCTTTCTGGTTTGATTGGTGGTCTACAAAAGGCCAGCTCTGGGATGGTGGCCCTAATAAAGTAGAGTAACATTCCAGGAATGCGAGTAACATTTAGCAGTGAATGCTTGGTTTTAACATAAGATCTTGGGGTCAAAGGTGGTCACCATATTCAAACCTTTAAATGAGCGAAACACATGGTGGGGCTAGGGTTTTGCTACTAGATCGCTAATAGCCAAAAACTAATTTTTTTTTTTTTTAAAAAAAAAAAGTTGAAAAGATCAAGACCGTCAATCTACGTTAGGACATGACAAGGCCCACGGAAAAAAAAACTATTACTTTTTACCGCGGCCGAAATGGTGATGGATGGCGTCTTTAACCTTGTATTATAGCTGGTGTCTAAAGCGACGGATGCGACTTTTCGTCTTGCATGGGCTCCAACGTAACGGCACCCTTTCCTTTTGTTTTTCTCCAATCCCCATATGATGACGGTGCTTTGATGGGTTTTATAAATAGCGCCTTTTTATTATATGAACACCCATCATGTGTCTCTTTCTACGCTACGTTCACGGAACACAGTAGCATTTGTTTACTTAAGCAGCGATTATTTTTCCGTCCAGTGGTAACTCGCTGCTTGCACTCTGCTCCATTTTTACCTTTCGAACATCAAAGCTGCTCTCAAGTACTGGTGCCATGGAAATCGAAATCTCTCAGAATATATCTATCCTTCCTAGAATTTTCACCCTGCTATACGGACTCAATATTAGTTAATTACCAGAACTTCAGGGTCTAATTGAATGCCCGTGATTTAATCACTCCCGGAAAGCCAAAAATTTGACAGGAGATGGTGGATTCTTTTAGAGAGAGATGGAAAATGAGAGATCCAACACAACCGGAGAAACTTCAGGATCACGCATCTCAAAAATAAGAGCAAGCGTGAGAGGTGATTGGTGGCATTCTTGGATTGTTTAATCAAAATATATTTTTATCGGAAGGAAATTTCATCCCTCCTTGCTGGCTTCTTCCCGTTGTATAATATATGTAAGGAAAGTTCGGGAGACAAGGTCTACAGGCATCCAACAAACAGGCCCTTGCTTAACATTGATGAATATGTTCAAAAATTGTTTGTTCATGGGATAAAAAGTATTTTGAGAGCTAAATCAATCAGGCGTTGCTAAAAGGCAAGCTAGGCTTATTACCATCGCAATTTTCTACTGAAAGCAGCAAGCATTTGAAAAGGTCTTCCAGAAGATGAGGCAGGAAATATTCCACGTTTTTATGAAATGAAATCCGTTGATGTAAAGTGGGTAAAGGAACGTAAGCAAAGTAGAACCAGCCCATGCCGACAGGGCACGAGGGAACAGGGAAGGCAGGGGGCGATGTTTCGGTTTCCAAAGGCAGCAGTCGTCATAACTCGAATAAAATAGTATTAAGGATCTCACCTGCTCTCACCATCTTAATTTAAGATGTTCTTATGTTAAAGTTGACTGATATCCCTTTCCGATTAATATCAAGAGCAGAACCACCGCCAAAATTCACTGTAGCTTAAATTCACTAATCGGGACCTTCCCACAGATGGATGGTTCCCACCACATGGCTATCATTTTTCTCTTCTATTCATTGCTCCAAAATAATGATGGCCAGTTACACATGGAAGCGTGACGACGATCTTGCATCATCTCCAAGATTGAAATTGGAATAATCGATCACGTTTATTAAAACAAAATATTTTTACTCACAATTAGGCATCTACCTTTGGAGAATTTAGTGATCCTAAAGCCTCCTTATTTGTGGGATAAGAATTAGAGGGAGATACGATGTAACAAACAAGCAAATGAAAGAACGCTGGGGAAATAATAGAATAGTTATTAAGAACTTGATTTGGCTATGTTCAAAAGAATCTTCAATCAAATTAAGCCATATTTAGATTTGAATAATGAAGATTTCATATCGATGATCCAATTTATTAAATATGATTCATTATTTCTAAAATGCTTATATATTAAAAATTACATAATTATTTTTAAGATGCTTATATATTAAAAATCACATGGTTTAAAAATCTTTAACCCATGTATCAAAATATTAAAAATATATTATTTTATATTATTTATTATATAATTTTTAATGGCTTGATAAGTTAAAAACATTTAGATCATATGAATGAATTTTAGTGTGTAAATAGTTTAAAAATAATAAGTCATATTCAATGATTTGGATTATCAATTTAAGGTCCCTATCATTCAAATTTAAACTTGATAAAAATTGATTGAAAATGTTTCACATGCAGCTCGTTTGTTAAGCTACCATTATAAGAACATAAAGGCCAAGAGCAAAACAACGGGAGAGAGACGCACTGCTCGGAAACAACCGTAGGCTAACTCATGCTGACGACACAGCTACGCACGCATCCAACATAAAGCCAGGGAAAGAGTAGCGCCAGCTGCTGTCATTTCCTTTCCATTTGAGACATCTGGCAGACCATCAAATTAGTATATATGAGCATAGCCATCAAACATCCATTGCATATTATCTTATGCCTGATGTAGAAATTTTAGTATATCAATACCCCCCTCATCTAGAGTGCAACATAATAAAGAGAACCAGCGATCCCAGTGAACTACGAGTGGCTAAAGGGATAAAATTTTATCTGTTATGTTTGTGATCATAGGCTGCTGAACTGGGTAGAGAAAAACTGTGGGGCGAATTAATATGGATTCAAACTTAAAACTGAGCTCAGAACTTCTAGATTTCGTCCCTTCCTATCTAAACCATTGGACTAACAGGAAATCAAGGACAAAATTCATTTTCACAAATTTCTTTAATGTCTTCACCGGTATCTTCGTTATTTCCAACAGTAAGTGGAAGTTAATGAAGCAAATTATTTTAACTGTTCTTGATGGGGAGCCGAGGACCAACAAGTACCTTTACCATTTAAAACAAAGATGGATAGAGATGATAAATTTGATACTGCAAGCAGGGCAATGGAAAGAGGCTGGCAAGATCTTATGTGAATATTCAAGATATTTTCAATATATAGCCAATATGAGATTAAACATTTATCATCCAAAATAGACACAGCTCTAAATTAGCATTTAAATCTATAAATAAATAAAGCATCCTAATAAACAATCCTATGTTACTATTAAGACATGAGAAGCTTGTCGCAATTCAGTAAATTTCAAGTAACATGGTAGTTGTGAATCAAACAGCCTTGTTCAAAAGACCGAAAAGTTTAAGGGATGAATGTGTAATTTCAGCTTCCTGCAGGGCCATACAACACAACTGAAATAATCAGTACCCAAACAAAGTACATGCCACATGGATACTGATCGGCGTTAGTACGAACACATGGACAAATAAAAGTGAAGAGCTATTAACTAGGATGCAAGCAGACAGTGAGAAACACTGATAAGGACAAGGAAATGGAGAGCAGGATCCCAACAAGATCAATGAAATGGGCATTTTGTGGACATCCGTATTTTGCGCAGCAAGGCAAACGATAAGAGGGCAAAAACAAGTCACAGTGGAGACACGGGTCAAAAAAAGAGGGGCAGTCATGAGCTCCATTTTTGTTTTTGGTTGATGTGTCAAACTTTATTCGCCAGATAAAATATATAAAGCAAAATAAAATAACACTTCAGGTCAATCCCTGCATCCCTACGGTCATGGCATAGACCACAACATCCTTTTAATTATTTCACGAAGAGTTAAGTGCACAATGCATAGACAAAACGGCAGATATCATGTCACAATCATCATAAGAATGGTGCAATAAAAAAGTTTGACTATGAGGCAATCAAGTGGCATTGCCAACTTAACGTCCAAGAGATTAGTTCCGATTTCCTGACCTGGAACAGGAGATGGATTTCTTCAGACAAAGTCCACATGCAAGTGAAGTTGCGTAAGTCATGACTCATCGATCGTCCATAAATTGATTTATATTGTTATTGGAACTAAAGAGGATTCTCCCACCTGTAGACAAACTTCAATACATTTACCCTGTAGTATTATGTCAGAACCACATCAAGAATGAATGGCATAATAAATAAGCACAACTAAAGCCAAGAAGTAGCATTTGCCTATTTGTTATGGTGAGTAGAGCTGTCTGAAGAAAAAATGACTTCTGCGGGCAGCCATATCATACAGAGGAAGGAGGTAGGGGGAGGTGATGAGTGTAGGATCTGCAATGGCTAGACCATGCTCCTATGAAGGAATTGATGGGAATAACCTCACCATATACTACTTCTATATACTTCCATGTATTTGCAGTTCATTATCTTCTCTTGCTGTGATGAGGCGCCATATACACATCCAAGTTTTGGTACATGAAACTTAGGTAATAGGAGAAATGTTAGCGAGTGGGTCTCACTCATACCTGTTCTGCTGCATGCTATCCTGCCTTCTCACCCAGCCAACCCTTAGACAAAGGGCGCATGCTGCTAACCAGAAGCACCAGCGGTGCAGGTGATGTACATCCAGCTAAGTGGAATTTTTAGCAAAATTTGGACCGAACCCAAGCCACTACCCTGCAAAACTACAGGCAACCTCAACACAAAACCCTGACAAACAGGAATATTGCAACCATTAATTCGCTGGAAGACCACGCAACCACCCCAAACCGTGGCAGGTGATGCATATCCAGCTTAGTTAGCAGCCTTGCACCCATCACTAGGACCAAACTATTGATGCAGAATTGCATGTACCTTTAACAAGGGGAAAAAGAGAAGAAAAGAAAAGAAAAACCCCTATCTGCTCTAGAAGGAACAAGGAAATTGTGGCCACTGGGTCGCAAAGAGACCACGCAACCATATCAGGACATGAGAACAGTGCTGCGCTGGCAAGCTTAGTACACACACTGAAAGCAAAAGGGTACCAAAAATTGGACTTGCAATGTTTCTTAATGTTTAATCGGTAAATGATTCCTAAAATAAAAATTTCTCTCCCAGTCTGCTTTAAAAGATTGATCACAACACAATTCAGCTGCTTGTTCCACTTGGGGACTTTATGGCCTCAGCTGCCTGTTCCTTTCCAGGGCTATATCCTAAAAGAAATTCCCCAAGTTCTTTCTCATGCTTCCTTCCATGTCCTCAAATCTTATTTCCATGTCCTATATTGGTCCCTTATTTTCAGTTATTTAGATGGACAAACCTAGCATCCATTCAAAGGCAAATCCTATTCCTGCAAATGACCAAAACATCTTAATTTGTCAAGGTGTAGTAGAAAAGAAGTTGGACATCTATTAGTGTATACATAACCGTCTCAGGACTACAACACCAAGTAACAATATACCTAAATTTAATTTTCATAAAAAGCAGGATAAATTTTAGGTAGTAACCAATTCAAACCACAATGATTAAAGTTATGCTAAGAAATTTGTGAAGATTATTCTTGAGCGGGCTTTTTCTTCCCTTCTGAGAGAGAGAGGGAGATACCCATAAAACTAATTTCTGCTTCTATGGAACATTGAGATTATTATGATATACAGAAATGAAAAAACTAATGCACAAAACCTCAGCTTCGACTTGACAAAGGGGAAAAAAAGTCACATTCATGTAATCAAGAAACTACCAGATCCAACAGAAATACTTCCAAATAAGACAAATGTCATCGGCTTATATCATAGTCTAAAGGGAAAAAAAAGCAGTGAAAATAATCCCCAAATCCATTAGCACTGCAGCTCTTGTTAAGGACTTGGAGAAGAAAGCAAGCTTTGCCACAATATGGACCAGCCAAGCACAACCAAAGTTGAGTATCTTTAACTATATAATCATGCTGGTGGCTTTTTTGATGCCTGGACGGCCGAAATCCGATCCAAAGCAGATTCAGCAAGTATACATGGAAAAGGGATCCAACGGATTGTGCAAAAACTTACAGTAACCTTTGTTTCTTCTTCTTGGCAAGATTGTCAAAGACATCTCATACATCCACTAATGTAACTGGCTTTAATGGATCAAAAGATTCCCGCATTAGGAAAGAACATGACGAAATCTTAAAAAAAAAAAAAATTGGCCACTGCTGCTGGTCATGCTTTTAAAGGATATACTTGATCACATATGCAGAAAGAAGGAACCAAAAAAAGAAGTCCACAAAATAATATTGAATTGCTTAAACTAATGCTCACAAAAAACTAGACCTTAACATTTGCAGATTTTCACTTTTCTCCAACTAGTTTACAACCATATGTATTTTGTTATGTCACAATCAATTAAAGGTAAACTAGGTGCTTCCATATAATTGACATGTACTAGGATCAGATGCCAGCCATTTTATAAATGCCCAAGAAACACTTAAGAGTGACCTTCATTCACAAAAATTGAAGATGAATCATTGGATTGTATATTAGCCCACTGAACTGATATTACCCACCACTGATAATGAATGGCGAAAAAAGGTGATTTGTGAACATCCTCCTAATAACTTTATGAAGTTAGTAATCAAAGTAAAAAAGCATGATGATTCACCCACATAACAGCTCTAACCCAAAATTTAACAGGTCAAATATAATGCCTTGAAAGTGTTCCATCATGAAATCAATATTTCCAAATCAATAGGATAAACAATATTTTCATGCCACATCATAATGCTTTGATCTTCCCCTATTAAACTAGCAATCAACAAGAAGTTTAAGCTGAATAAAAAAATAAATAATAAATAAATAACAAATAAACAAACAAAGACTAACAACAAATAAGCCATACTAGGAAGGATTGGAACTCATTCTTCTTGTCAGCTATGCCACTTAGGATTTCTATTTTTTGAACATGATTGAGTGTGTTGAGAAAATTTAGTTCAGCTCCTTCCTGTTGCTGCAATTTCTCTGCCCTCTTCTGTTTTGCCATCTTCTCATATTCCTCAATTGGGTCCTCCTTGCCAATTAGATAGCCAATACCTTTCTGAGCATAGAAGTCACAACATGATCTGCATCTGCAAAGAAGATCTCTCCATTTTCCAGAAAGAACCATGATTTTTTTTCTTCTCCAAAATAGCAGGCATTGCATTTATATCCACAACAAGTATGAATTTAGGACTTGATTCCTTATTATTATCACATACTTTGGCCTTCTCCACGTTCAAATCTTTTTCGGTACTTCCACCATGAAAGGAATTCTCCTCATTAGACACAGTTTCAGATTCTGAAAGGGAGTTCAAATGATTTCCCAGGTTCCCGGATACAAGAATGTCATTTTCAATCTTCCCAGGATATGTACTAGCTGAGGATCCATCTTCTGGCACATTTCCCTCAATGCTGCTTACTGGTGCTGCTCTTTTTTGCTTCAAAGTAGACCGAATATAAGCAGGATCAAGTTTCAAGAATGGGCAAGTGACCGCACATTCTTGGTAGATAAAATCTTCGTATAAAGGTTCTCCTTCCTCATCTCTCGGTATTTGTGACACAAGCAAAAGTTTGAGTTGATAATACTAGACATATACAATCAGAAAAGCCTATTAAGGATCATTTTCAGAATATCTTTTTTAAATGTTGCGCTAATCATGAAAATAAAAAAGAGAAGGATAAAGAAAATTTCACTCTCACCACCGTGTTTCTGAGGACAAAAGTACCACAAAAAAATAAAAAAAGAACAGAAAAAGACATGCAAAACTCCTCATAAAATGAGTCCAGCATAAAAATATAAAGCACAAATCCAGACAACCTCATTGGAAGAATTGAGACCAAGGTGATTCTCATGAAACCAGTCCCCACAGATACAGCACTGTATCATTTCAACTTGTTCTTTAGCATCTGGATCAGGATAAGGGCAACCACATGTGCAGTAAGAACCTTTGAAGTTGTGATTGTAGGAATTCTCTATGTTTCAGAGTCTTTATTAGCAAATAGCTTGCAGAAGAACTGTCCAAACTTTGAATTGCCACAATCACACCGAAACTTTCTCTTAGTCCAGACTCCAGAGCTCCACCACCTTATCCAAGTGAAAGCAATGCAATATTAATGTCACTTATAGCAAAAAGGAAATAGATTCATAAACAGTAGCAGGATTTTGAGAAGGTATCTGCTTTTCCAACAAAATAAGCAGAAGAATAATAAGAAGCATCCCACAACAGAGATCAAGCCTCCACTAACAAATTAAATTCCTTTGACATACAGAAACCAAGATGCCATATAAGGATAAAATCACCATATAATATAGGACAAAACAGGCTACTTAACCACACATGCTCTTTAAATCAGTTATATTTAAATTTTGAAACTTCATGCCTGCAAGGAACTTATTATAGGGAAAAGGCAAAAGAATTGAATGATTAAATGTAAATTATTGCCATCAAAGTTTGTGATAGGTACAGCCATACAGCATACGCATATATATAATGTACATGTAAAAAGAAGGAGAGTGAGCCTTGGTGCACTAGCAAAGTCACTCCACTATGACCTAGAGGTCACAAATTCAAAACACGAAAATAACTTCTCCACAAGCCAAAGGTCAGGCTGCATAAATTTAACCCTCCCTAGACACTCCACAATAGTGGGAGCTTCGTGCAATTGAGGGAAAGTTTCCTACCAACTATTTAAAGAAACACAGTTGCTATAAAATGAGAAGGATGGGGGAAGATAATCTACATATAAGTCACACCAATAGGAGTCCATATTAGAATTACATGAGCAAAACTGCCAAGGATGATTATTAAATATGAGTCTTCCATTTAGATAGCATCAGAGTCTTTTCCACTCACCATTGGACGATAGTTTAATGCTCATGAAGAACCAACAAAAAAGCAATTCTAATCCCATGGAATTAAGGAAGAAGTGTTCAATGGAATACTCTTTGCAAAGCACACAACTTATGCCTTCATCTAACATTTTGCTAAACCAAGCTGAGTTAGAGCTGCATAACAAGCAATGATAGATCTACAAAGTGACATGCATGAAAATGATTTAAGATTTAAAATTTTTCAGCAGCAAACAAAAAAAAGGGGGGAAAGTAAAAGAAAATTGACCCAAAAAAGGAAATAAACCTCTGTTAGGCTTCTTTTAGTTTCATATTCCATACAGTAACATCAATACGTGACTACAAGGACTGAAGTGCTGATAACAGAGGTGCATTTAGAGGTGAATTGTAAGGCATCAAATTGTTCAAAAACATATGAATAATAAAAAACAAAGAAAAAAACTAGGGGTTTAAGAAGAAACATGATGAGAAATGTAAAATGGAGAAAGGAAAGAAGCAACAAAGAGGAAGATCAGCCATCATGGTGTAGACGCTGGAAGAGGGTTTTGTTAAATATCCATGACTGGCAGTTCTTGCTGATGTTATGAAAAGAAGCTTTGCTTTAGAGAGTAAAGGAAGGAAGTGATATGGAAGATGGTGGTGTGCTATCCCCTTCCTAAAAATTGCGTCATTGAGAGAGGTATTTTCCAGCCATGGACGCCCATCTGAAAGGTTGAAGCAGCATGATGCATGGAGAATGACAAATCTACCCTTCATATCAAGAAATTAGTGCCCTTTATCTCTTTGTTTCTATTTACATCAACTTACCATAAAAAGTATCATATAAAAGAAAAGCTAATTCAACCTATTAAATAGCATCAGTTCCTTGCTACTATCTTCCATTAACACATGATAGACTTGCACACATGTGTCCGCAAAAGCTGCCACATAGCATATAAATTGCAGGCTTCCACTTCTTGATGACGGGTCCACATCCAACTCTCATGAGACATGCGCGATGGGAGGACGGATGGTGTTGCTTAGGTGGCACATTGGTGATTGTAACCTATATGTGCATATAGGTTCGACATTGTTGTCTTCTATATTACAATGCAAACACTTGATATCTATACCAAGTTTCAGAATAATTGGTACGATTCACTGGCCACCCATCTTAAAAGTACGTACTTCTCGAAATAATTTCAAGCTAAAATGGGGCAACACCAGTCATCACATCTAATTAAGATACCTGTTTTTGCCAACTTGAGAAATAAGAATTACTATTTAGCTGTGCCTATCACTCAAAAACTGGTATAACTAACTAAAATGGGGCAACACCAGTCATCACATCTAATTAAGATACCTGTTTTTGCCCACTTGAGAAATAAGAATTACTATTTAGCTGTGCCTATCACTCAGAATGTTTTTTCTGGTCTCTAATTTGATTGATGAAACACATCATAGCAAACAGAATGGTCTTATAACATATGCAGAATGCCCTTCACAGTTTTCAAGAGATTGGACATTCTATACCAGTAAAAGCGTAATTTAACAGAAATATTCGAAGTAAGAAACAAAAACCACACGAAAGACGTTATCAGGAAATTCAAATTAAAGGGATGCTAAAACTAACTCCAGACATGGATTGAATACCAAATCCAAAGTTCATTATGGATGCTCCTTATTTTGCAGCATATACAATGTAAGTCCATAAATGTTCCATGCAAAGCTACTTAAAATGGAGAAATTATTCATTAGTTGCTCAACAAAAAAGGTAGAATAAGTGAAGAAATATCTAAAGAAATCCTACTGATGCTATTTTGTTGTCACAAAAGATGGGGGCAGCAGGTGTTCTACTCAGTCAAAGGCCTTGCCGTATACAAAGCTTATTGAAACAGATGCTTTGGTTCCTGGAACAATCACAAAAAACTTGGAATCAGCATAATATTCAACATCATTAACTTGGTAAGATATTATGAAGAAAATAGCCACATCAATTGGAATAAAATTTGAGACGCTGTGCAAACAAAATAAGATATGGTACTTATGACAATGGATGCCGGTACACTGTAAACTACAATAGAACATAACCTGTGAACTAGCAAGTTGGAACTTGGGAGGAGGAACAAAAATCCAAAGATATTTGGCTAGATTAAGGGCAACTAGTAAGATTTAGCAAGCCAAGTTGCTAACTAACAACAAGGAGAAATCTCCAACCAAAACATTATCTCCCCAAATTCTCCAAATTCTAAAAATAGAGAGGACTTGTTGAAACTAGGAGAAAAAAGGCCGACACTTCACAACTTTTGACCTTCTAGTTGATGATCAGCATCCTGCTGTGACCTCGAAACATGAGGAAAATGCAAAGTTACATATATGTTCATGTAGAGATTGTTTTGACCTTGAGAACCAATGCCATCAAGAAAGAATTTCATGCGAACAATGCAATACGAACAGATACCTCATGGCTATCGTGACAGGAGAGGCTACAGGACGTGCAAACCCCTGCGTTGCAGGCTGGGACGCAAGTTAAACGGGAGAAGATCGCTTGCCTCTTCATGTCCGCATTGGCATAAGTGCATTCCTTGCCCTCATCCCATCCCAAAACCAAGTCAGCTTCCTAGGGTTTCCAATCAACAGGGTACTGCAAATAAACCCAGCAAGAAAAAACCTTAAAAAGCCATCAAAATCACAGATTTTTGTACCAAAAAATAAAAAAGGTAAAGAAAACATTAAAAAAATCACAGATTTTTTAATAAAAAAAAAAGTAAAGAAAACATAAAAAAAGATTCGTACCTGCTCTTCTGCCTCGAGCCCCTCGATGTACTCCACGCCTCGTCCCCCGAACGCGTCGGCCATTTTCCCGATCTCAGAACTCCGACCGAAACTTGGGGCTGGAGAAATACTAAGACAAGGAGAAGAAAAGATAAACCCAAGATTACATTCTCTGGAAGAAGACGGGGAGAGGAGGCGAAAAATGAACCGAGATCGCTCACGAGGACGAAGGACGGGTTTTGCTAGAAGTTTCAAAGGCACGGAAAAGAACGGGAAAAGGGAAAAAGTAGGGGGGAAAAAAGATGGCGAGGGTGGAGACATGGGCAAACTATACGATGCGAGTCGAGGACTTGAAAGGCCAATGGAGGCTCTGAGGAGGCTTCCATTTGATTTCCCGCCGCGCCGTTTGGTTCATATTGGCAATTCCATTGCTCACCTCGCTTCCCAATGTATATCTGAACCTATAGTTTCGTATTTATTTCTGCCTTCATTTATTTTGAACCACACTTGAACCCTTATCATGCTTTTTTTTTTTTTTTTTTTTCTCCCCTCTTGCATTGCTCGCCTTTTTCTTTTCTTTTTAAAATTCCATGGAGCCTTCAAGGTTCACTTGGATGGCAATTTTGGTCATTTATCTATTTTTACAAGATCACATAAGTATGACGGCTTTAGAGATTTTGGGTTGTATCTCAAGAATTTAAAACAAGGAGGTAGATCTTTTTGATGTAATAACTATTATCGATCATAACAGTAAAATTGAATATAACACGCAAACATGATTCGAATATGATATGAAATAAACGGATTTCAGTGGATTTTAAATGGGTTCATATCATAAACATATCGATATGATTATAACATAAAATAATCGTGTATCATAATCATGTAGTATCATAAGTTGATCCACCAATTTAAAAGTGATCCGTTTAAAACACATTTAATTAATGAGATATTAAGTGAGTCGGTTAAGCAGATCAAATCCTATCTATTCGTATTGAATGAGTTGTATTATATCAATCCAATACTATTTATTTGTTAAATGGGTTATACGTGTCATGTTATGTTACTCATGTAATAATCATATCGTGTTCCTATTTGAATTTTTGACATGATTAGCTAATTATCTCATGATTGTATCAACCGATATACTATTATATCTCAGCTTCGACACAACATGAATACAGCATGAAAACATGAATTATCATCTTTACTATGAGCTTCGTGTTAGCAAGAAAGCAAAACTATACTTTATAGGACCTTTTTTTTTTTCTTTTCTTTTAAGTGCAAGGAATGTTAAAAGGATAAATTTTTCCTCTTGGTGGTGGATAAGTGTGCTTTCATTTGGTTGTGTAATTAAATGAAAACTAGAAACAAGTTAAATGTTTCGATATTTTCTGAGTAGCACGAAAATGATACATTCCTAGCACAGTACCATTTGGTTAGATACAACTTAAGTAATGGCATTCATTACATCGAAAACTGTGATTTTGTTTCATGGTTATAAATTTCTTCTTGATTTGTTCTACATTGCACGTAAATGAAACCATCGAATTATTGGTGGCCATCTAGTACGCTAATCGAAATTGATTTGCAAATCTTAGAGCTAAACTAAAGTCCTTGTCGCATGGAACCAAAAAAAAAAAAAAAAAATCTTGTTTGTTAGTCATACATTAGTTCCGGGACTTTCAGCAAAGACGATTAGCTCAAAACCAAGAAGTTTTGAGCTTTGAGCATATTAGCATTGTTTCTAAGGCAAATTTACAAACAGCTGCCTCAAGATGTTTATTAGGCATGTGCTACGTACGCCAAAATAGAGTCACACGCCATAAAGAGCATGCATAATTATAGGAGATTCAATTCAACAATTTGTTCCTCCACGATGTGAACTATGTTCAATGAAGCACGGAGAAAAGGTTTTGGGCCATCCCCTCAGGGCTTCAACGACATGGCACGGTGGCACTCAAACCAAACCAATGTAGTTTACCAACGTTTATTGAGCTTTAGGGAAACGAGGTATTTTTTCCCAATGCCACCGTCGAATGCTCCAATTCCTCGGATCCTCTGGCATAATTACTTCGGCAATCGCGTAGATGTGCTCGCGAACCAGCGAGCATGAGTCACCCTTGCCGGGCCTTCACGCGACTCATCCAACTCCAACGCCTTTCCATCGCAGTGCCGTTCTCATCAGCCATCATCCAATTCCCGCGGCAGCTGCCACGGCAAATACATGACCCACTCGCTCCACTCGCCTTAATGCGTCCGTCTTTCTTTATATATCTCTCGTCTCTTCCCCCATCTTTACCATAACGTCAACCTTCTGCTCCAAAACCCTTACCCTTCCAACAGAAAACGTCTACTACTACCACGCATCATTAACCAACCAGAATTCTATATACTACTCTCGTAGCATGGCTCGCGTCCTTGCGCTTCTGGCGGTGCTCGCGGCAGCCTGGGCATGGGCGTACGCAGCTGCCCCGCCGTGCAACGAGATCAGGCAGATGATCATGCCGTGCGTGGATTGCCTGACAGGCCAGGCGTCGGCGCCGTATGCGCAGTGCTGCGCCGGGGTGACGGCCCTCAACGGGACCGCCTCCAGCCGCGATGACCGGGTGGCCATCTGCAACTGCCTCAAGAGCATGGTCGCGAACTTCCCTGGCATCGACTACTCGCGTGCCGCCAAGCTCCCAGGCCTGTGCGGTGTCAGCATCAAGGTCGCCCCCAACATCGACTGCAACAGGTGACGGTCATCCACCTCTCCTACCATTTGAGTGGATAAATTATGCATGATAATTGATAACTGCTTTGCCTTTTTATTTTCTTTTGCAGCCTTCCGCTACAGCGAGAACTCGAGGAAGCCGAGCATTAAAAGGCATGCATTGCGGCTAAACTTGGAAAAACCGTTCCAACGAATAACTGTGGCATGGAGATGCTAATGGTGGTTGTCTCGATGCAAAAATGCAATAATGAATACTGCACCTGTGCTTGCCTTTTGCATGGACTGGCTTTTTTTTTTTTTTTTTTCAACACTCTGGTCCATGAAAGTTTGGTATTAATCCATCCAATCAACATTAATCCATCGCATCCTATCCCTCCTCCCCCCCGCCCCCCTCCTCTATTTTGTTATTTATTTATTTATTTGTTTGATAGAGAGAGAGAGAGAGAGATGAGTGGAAGGCAGCCTTAACAAAAGATTCTCATAATTCAAATTTATTGCTCTAAACTGGTCTAAATCTATTTAATGACAACCAACACTCCTTATTTCAATACTTTTCCTATTGATGCTGCTGTGTAAGAATGATACAGTAAATAGAAAGAAAATCTCAAAATATAAATACATTGGATAAAAATTAAACACATTGAATAATAATTTTAAATAATAAGATTGAAGTTCGATTGCCTATAAAATATTAAAAAAATATAATAGTTAAACTTTTGTTTTGAATCCATATATTTTGGGTCGTAAAAATGTGACTTAGGCAATAAACCGAATGGATTATTGATTAGGATGGCTCAGATTTGGACTTTGTAGATAATCTTAAATGAAAAACAACCCCTTCATGCAAACCTCATGAAACATGGTCCATCAAGATTTTAAGCTGTAAAGATTTTAGGTTAAGTTTGGATTTGCTCTCTGATCATAGGGCCTCCTCCTTTGACTATAATTTCTTAGGCATTAAATCTATTACTATTCTCTATTGTATGATGGCTTTTAGACTAGGCACATGATTGTCATCTAACATAATAAACAAAACAACTTGCTTTAAGAATAAGGTAAGCAAACCTTTGGGTCCTATTACATTTTAGAGACATGGTCATTTAACGAAGAAGTGCCCGTAATTTCTTCATTGGAAAACGGAATTCATTGGTAAGTGTCTATATGAAATAAGATTTAGAGGATAGGATATAATTATTTGGTAAACTACCACGGTGACGGCTTAACACCAAAATCATTGATAAGTCACGAGAAGGGTACGTAGAATTGCCAATTAACTTGTGATCACAATCCTCTCCCAAATCCAAATACGAGTGATTAGGTTAGATGCACCAGTCTAGGTTGTCGGTTCTTCAGTTTTTCTTTTTTCAAATGACACCATATACAAACGAACACAAGTCTTCATGAAGATTATGTGGAAGACAAATATCAAGGAGACCTTTCAGATGGCTTACTCCACCTAATGTTCTTTATTTGCATTATGAGTGACGGCATCTTCGACCGAGTATTATAAACTTTGGCACACCATCATGTGACCAATGCATGATAAATGATCCGTGGATGTGATGGCTTGGAAGAAGTAAAAGGTCTTCTTAATAATTCTATAAATTAACAGACCTATCTGAAGAAAGGAAGAGTAACTATTAGCACATATATGTTGCCTCCAAGTGGACCGGTTTAAATCAATTAAGGCTCATCTAAGGGATGACCCGAGTGTCACGCCCCATATCCAACTGGTGGTGGCCCAGGGGTGACAGCCCGCCGCATGTCAGGCATGCAAGGCATCCAGTACAGTATCATTTACAAACAAGGAGGGGTAATAACTATATGACATACAAAATTTAATCCTCCATAATACAAATTATGTAATGTTGGGCAACAAACCAAAGTTCCAAAATAAATTCAAATGGGGTTACATATAACAAAATATAATCAATTTACATCATGAAGCTCCCAATTACCCATGTTGTTGCCCCTGATAATTTTATGGCTCTGAAAAAAAAAATATTGTAAGATTTAATGAGCTCACGCTCAGTAAGTAAGCCTACTATAATATAATATAGCCAATTCAAAATTTTAACGAGTCAAATACATGTCATGCTTCCAATTTAAAAACATTTCATCATATTATAAAATTATGCAAATCTCATGCTTAAATAAATTGGAAGCATATATTATGTAATAATATTTCAAAATACCATTCCAGTTCCAAATCACTGTAAATCTCATTTTATACTAATGTCCCACGTCAACGTAACAAAACATCTCAAGGATGTATCCTCCCTGTATGCTCCCAGTGGAGGAAGGATGCCCGAGTCATTTAGCATATAATGTCATATCCTGTCACAGCACATCCCAAGGATGTGTGTTCTCCACATATTTTTCCTGTGAAGGTGGGTCCCAGAGTCATGTAACATATTATGTGGACCGTGATGACATAAAATAACACAATCACAAATAACATTTATATGCATTACTGCACACATATATCAATTTACTTTTCACATTTTACCCAATTTGGTAATTTCACATAATCATGTAATAATCAATTGAATGTATAAAATGCCAATTTAATTTACAAAAATTCACAATAATCAAGTCAAATAATCATTTACATAAATGTGGTACTACAAATATCATTTTTCAAATAATACTATAAATGAATTTTATTATTCAATAATGGCATAATTTAATAATGATGTATAAAAATCATTATAACCGGCTTACTTAGCTAATCCCAAGGTGTAAATCAGCTGTATGGACCTCTGGGTACCTATAACATAATTTTCTAGATTTTTAAATTTTAATTTTTAGGATGTCAAACTGACTCATACACTTAATCCAATCTAATCTTGGGCCCAAATTGGGGCTTGAATATCTCTAAATATAGAAGCCCAAATGGGAAAATAAAAATTTTTCGACAAACTAGATTCAACGTTGATCACGACTATAATTTTCTTTTATTGGGCCGGGCCCAATTTGGAGCTCAAAAATTTGGCCCAAATGGGCTAACTGGACTGGGACGAAGCCGGCCCAGTCCCTTTTTCCTTCTCTGTTTCACCCCTGGTTCACCTGAATCAGGCATGGTTGAGGGTGACCAGCGGCCTAGGGCCACCGCCGGCCCTCCTCGGGGGTCGGCTGACCGCCGACGACCGGCCCCAAGCCGACCGCCACCGGCGGCCACCCCTCTCTCTCTCTCTCTCTCTTTTTTTTCTTTCTTTCTTTCTTTCTTTCCGATTCCCTTCACCGTGCCGGCTGGCCGGCCGGACCCCAGGCCCGGTGAGCTGGCAGGCTCGCCCGAACCAACGCGGGAGCCGGTTTGGCTCCCGCGATAGGGGAGGGCCAATCGGCCCTCTCCCTTGCTTCCCCCTCCCGTCGGCAGCACGACCGGCTACCGTTGGCCAGCTGGACTGGCGAGCCGGCAGGCACGCCGTCGGGCTCGGACCAAGAACCAGGGGAGGCCATCCAGCGGCCCTTCCCCTCTTTTTACCTTGCCAGCGGCACGACCGGCCTCCTCCGGCCGGTCGAACCTCACCGGACGCCACCCCGGCGCCGGTGGGGGCTTTTGCCCGAAGGTTAGACTCGGCGAGCCGACGGGCACGCCGCCGAGTCCGAACCAAGTGCGGAAGCTGGTTTAGCTTCCGCGTCAGGGAAGGGCTCTTCCGTGGCCCTCTCCCCTTTCTCTCTACCACACATACTCTCTTTTCACTCTCTTCGTCGGTGAAGAGGGTTACCTGACAGTGGCGGGGACGAGCAGAGGCAACAACGGCGCAGCCAGTCCTCTCCCTCCCCTTTTTTCTCAGCGAGGGGAGGGGCCCTGCGCCCACGCGGGCATGGGTGCGCGCGTAGCGCACCTATGCCGCGTCGTTAAAAGAAATTAAATAAAAATACGTTTTAGCTCAAACAGCAAGCAATCCATGGCTAATCCGCAAGCTTATTATTTTGGCAGGAGGACAATAAAGTCCAACCGGCACAAGGGTTGCGGCGGGGCAATTGACCCTTGGCTTTGACATTTTCAATGTAGCCAGTTGGACTTCATACGTTATTTGGGTTTAATTTGCACGGTAGCCCCCTTACTTCATAGCTATTATTTGGGTTTAACTATATACTTTATATATATATTGAAAACTAAGCTTGAATACGCTTCGGCCTTCATTTTATCATTCTTTGTACTCTTAGACTTTTATTTATTTATGACACAATCCATGTAGAGACAAAAGTATAATAGAATTTATTTTATTATTTTTATTCTAAAATCAAAAAATCATGCATACTTCTTTATATATGCTAACAAACTTTATTTTTCTTTATCGTCCACTACTATATGCAGTAATCTCAAAAATCAAATACTACATTCTTGTAGCATTTAATTTTTGATGGAAAGAAAACTATATGTAATTCCACATATCTATATTCTTTTATATCTAAAAGATATAAAAATAGACATAAATATTGATTAAATAAAAAATTTATAATTATATTTATTTAAATAGATATGGATACATGTTGGGTATTGAAAGTATAAATATAAATATAAATATAAATATAAATTAAATCATTAAACTTCATGATAACATTGCATAGAAGGTATATTAAATTATTAATATGATCGTATCATCATTCCTATAAAAATACATGACTATTATGTAAGATAAAATAGGATTACAAACAAAAACAAATATTTAGATATGGATTAAATAATTAGTTTATCTATATTTATATTTACTTTTTTAATGAATATATACATGCATGGATATTAAAAAGATGCTTAATTTTTTTAAATATGTAGATGCAAATAAATTCAGACTCACCTCTACTTTGATATTTATGTTTATAAAATATAATGCTCAAAAGCTTATAAATGGTTAACTTTCGGATGATTCTTAAGCTGTATTATATCTTGTACCTTAGTTTTCATGGTGTGATATATTTAACCATCACATAATCTACCATCTTTGGAAAAACTAGGATAATAATTAATTATTCCCATATATAAATATATCTAGATTCTAATGTTTAATATTGAAACAATACTATTATCATGATTATTGATAATTTATATATTACAACAAAAAATAGTTAATGGTTATCTTTATCAAATAGTTTAATTTTTAGCTCGTGCAAATATTTGAATTTTATAATAGTAATATCTGTTTAAATGGCTGATGCAAATATTAAATATTAAATAAATATTATTCTTGTCATTTTTTTCAAAAAAAAAGGGACAGATAAATATCCGATTAATAAATATCACAACCGCCTTTGCCAAGAACCATCATGAATCATGATATCGAGGGTCGAAACGTTGTATAAAACCACGCCTTGACAAGAGTTTGCCTCCAGTTTCTTGACGACGACTGAGGAGGAATGGAAGTATAGATGAGAACTGCGACGTCTACCGGACGAACAAGAGGAATCAAGAAGCGGCCCTGCGACTCCCCTCCTTTCTTTCTCCGGTGCAAGCCCTCGTAAAAAAATAAATAAATAATAATAATAATAAAGGTTTCACCAGAATCCTTTCGTTCTGTTCCAAGAACGTAGCTTTCGTCCTTCCCTGTGTTTACATCCAAAACTCTTGCAGGTTTTGGCGTGGAGAGGTTGAGACACGGCGGAGATGAAGCATTTGGTGGAGGTGGAGAAGGGGCGGGAGGGCAGCAACGGCATGCCTTCCGTCGGCCCGGCCTACCTACCGGAGCGTCTTCGCCAAGGACGGCTTCCCGCCGCCCATCCCCGGCTAGGAGAGCAGCTGTTGGGACGTCTTCCGGTTTATATCTTCGAATCTCTGAGGCCATGTAAGTCCATCCATTATTGTTCTTTCCGTTTCTTGTCCGTCTTCTGGGTGTGCTCGATGTTTGATCTCCGATCGTCTGATCCAATTCGGGTCTACTGTGGGGACTTCTTGATCCTGATGGATGGTCCAGATCGTTCTTAGACACCCAAATTTTTCATGGCGGCGAGCCATACTTCATTAATTCTCTTAAATTTTTGAAGATTAATTATCTTGGCATCTTTATTAGTCTTTTTCTTTTATAAAAAACTGGATCGGACGTTTCCGTTTAAAGTTATTCGAAACAATAGGATAAAGGTTGCCTTCAAATTCTCTGTGTTTTCGCCTTTTTTTTTTTTTTTTTAAATACTTATTTTCAGGTCTGCAAGATAAAGTATCTTCAGGTAGTTTTCTAAAGCAAACTTTGTTCAATTTTGCTTACAAATGGTAAGTTCATGTACAATAACAGATTTTCAAATTGTGATCTTCCTATCTCTTCTTACTTTTCTCTATCTTTTAGATTTGATGCATGTTTTGTCTCTATTGTAGAATTTACGGTTACAGATTAACTTATTTTGATGCTGTTTACTTCTTCTTTCCAATTTAAAATATTGAATAACATGCATCAGTTGATTCGGTCTTAGATGCAAACCTTTCTATGATTCTGAACATGCATACTTGTATATTCTTTTTTCTTCTTAAAATATGGTATTTCTAATACCATTTGAATAATTATAGCTATGTTATTTTATTTTATTTTTTAATATTTAAAAATAATTTTACATCACATCGAATGAAAAAGAAAAGATTTAAGAGCTTATAACTCAAGTTCACCTATTACCAATTAATTTACACTTAAATTTTTAAAACTATATAGTTTCAGCTCATTAACAGATTAATTGAACCCCTAAATAGGCTTAAGGAGTAAATGAGCTTTTAGGGATTAAACCAATAAATGGGTTTAGGGTGTTACAAATAGTATCAGAGTCGACCTTGATAAGGGGTACCCCAAAAAAAGTCTTATATCGAATGAAAAATAACTCTATTATGATGTGAAGTCACCTTTGCAGTACCAATGATCTAACTCTAGTTGGCTAGCTTACGGCGTGCAATCTAATTTTGGTTAGCTAACTTATGGCGTGCAAAAGATTTAAAAGCTTATAACTCAAGTTCACCTATTATTAATTAATTTATACTTAAATTTTTAGGATTATGTGGTTTTAATTTATTAACAAATTAATTGGATCAATAGATAAGTTTGGGGTTTTACCGAAATGAGTGTCCTGTATAAAATGAGAAAGGGAAATAAGCATGAGGAAGCAGCTCCAATTTTTGATAAAATAGTTTTAGACAAGGTGGCTGATTTTCAGAAAGCTATTGCTTAAACTGTTGTTTTTTCAAACCATTGGCCCTTTAAGATTTGATCTGTGCCTTATCGGTCCGGATCTCTGGTGCACTTTGGCGAAACAAGGATTCGGCAGCAACGTACAACTTATTCTGTCTGAAGCATCTCCTTTAGCTATCCATGTTGAAACTTTGTTTTACGGATGGTGACTTGTGCCCATGTTGTGCAAGGCTATGGTATTCAACTAAATCATCTTAGATAACGAACTATTTTGCTTACTTAAATAATAAAATGCATTACAACCGGTTTGAAAGACTATAAGTAGCTTTTGGAATTTCGATTCCTTTTCTTTTGAGAAAAATGTGGTCAACTGATATCTTGATTTTTGTAATTAGTAGAAAATTCATCTCATTATTCCATTTGACTCCTATGATGGCTGCATGATGCTGCTTCTCATGAATGATTTATAATGATTTATCTTATTGTTGTAGAGAGAGCATATTTAGTGTTTTATAATGATTTAGCTTTTCTCATGAATGCAACATGCCTCTCCACAGCCGCCTCCAACATTATTTAAAAATTACAATAATAATTGGCGTTAAAAAAGTTATTTTTAGCATATTTACAAGAAAAAGGCATTAACCACTATTTACCTTGTTTATTCTTAAATTCTTTCAGCTTTTTAATTATTTTATATACTAAATACTGTAGGTACATTCACAGTTCAATAATATGCTCATTAACATCTCTAAAATTAGATATTCTCACCACTTCGATGGATTTCTACTAAAAGATACAACTTTTCACTATAAGCACATATTGGGCTGCACTAATGTACAGTGTAGGCTTCGTTAGTACAGCCGTAATACCTCAAATTTAGTTCCACATAGGATCAAAAAGAAAGTATTATGTGTTTATAACTCAAGTCTTTGCTACCCATTAACTTCCACTCGAACTTTTGAGCCATATGGTTTTAGCCCGCTAATGGAGTTAGTTGGGCCAACATGTGAGCTTGGGGCATTACAAATGGTATTAGAGTCGATCCGAGTATACGAAAGTTGGTAGGTATGAGGAAAAAGCTACCCATAAGATGGTGATATAATCTCATGCCAATGATTCGAGGGTAAATTCTATCTAGCTTGTGGCATGCAGATTATAAGGAGGGAAGATTATGATACCTCAAATTTAGCCCCTTCTCAAGGTGTGACACAGGTATCAGAGCCATGTTTTGGAGAAATCTTGAAGCTAAATTGATTCAAATTTGGAGTGCAAAGGTTAGAGCCGATTTTTGGGGGTAGAATCTTGGTATTCTTTGCAAGATTGGTGGATTGGGTGAAGTTCTTGAAGATTCTTAAGACTTCTTGATTTTCTTGGAGACTTCTTGATTTTCTGGAGTTTCTTGGTTTGCATTAGAATTTTTGGCCATGACCCTAGCTGAAAGGGTTACCTGCTTGGAAGTGATGATGGGGGCATCCGGGTGATGATGGAATGCTGGATTTGGTCTTTCTGAATGCAGAGCATCATGAAAGGCTGGAGGGTTTGCAAATGTCCCAATCCGATCTAATTCAAGATTTGGAGGCCCAATTTGCTCATCAGCAGAATGAGCATGAAGAGTTAGTGAATCGCATGATGAGAAGATGCAAGGTTTGAAGGATGAAATCTCTTTATTGAAAAGGGCTATGGTGAATGGTCCGGCTTCATCTTCCATGAGTCATGATCAGCCAACCAAGATCAAGATTCCAGAGCCAAATGTGTTCAATGGTAGTCAAAACTCAAGATTAAGATTACGGAGCCAAATGTGTTCAATGGTAGTCAAGACTCGAAGGAATTAGAAAACTTCGTATGGGATATGGAGAATTATTTCAAAATAATGGGGATTCCCGAATTTGATCAAGTCAGCCTTGTGGCCATGTTTCTTGGAGCGAACGCCAAGTTATGGTGGAGAACTCAGGTTGGTGGATGACTTAAGTTCGGGGAGGCCACGTATTAATTCGTGGAGTACTTTGAAGGAGTTAAAGGATCAATTCTTATCATGCAATACCGGTTGGATTGCAAGGGATAATCTCAAGAAGTTGAAGTAAACTGTTTTGGTAAAGGATTATGTCAAGGAGTTTAGTTCTTTGATGTTGGATATTATCAATATGTCGGAGGAAGACAAGCTATTCAATTTTCTATCTGGTTTGCAACCTTGGAAGCAAGCGAAGTTACGGTGGCAAGGTGTGAGGGATATTCCATCGGCTATGACAGCAGTGGAGTCATTGGTAGACTTTCGCAACCTACATCCGGGCGTTGGGCGCAAGGAAAAGTCCGAGCCGACTGTAGGCAAGTCAGCTACGGATCGAAAGTAGAAGAAGAAGCAGAAATTTGACAAAAAGAAGAAGGAAAATGCTGCGGCTAAGTCCCCAACCGTAAGCCTCTTCTCAAGCAAAGAACAAGTGGGGCTGCTTCATTTGTGGAGAGCCACACCATGCAAGGAATTGTCCAAGCAAGCGCTAAATGCTCTTATCTCCGAAGGTGTGCAAAAGAAGACCACGGATGAGACCACATCAAGGGTCAATCTGATCCAATTGATGAATGCAATTAAGGCTAAAGTGGAGAAGATTCCTAAGCTTTATGCCAGTCTAATGTATGCAAGCGTCAAGGTGAACGGCACTTGTGTTCATGCTATGATGGATTCGGGAGCTACCAACAATTTTATGTTAAGGAGAGAAGCCAAGAGACTAAGATTGAAGGTGCTGGATAATCCTAGTAGAATTAAAGCCGTGAATTCAGGTGCTATGTTGGTGTAGCCGTGAATTCAGGTGCTATGTTGGTGTATGGGTGTGCCGAAGTGATTTTGGAGGTAGGTGCTTGGAAGGAATCTTGCACGGTGATGATATTTCCTTTAGATGATTTCAATCTAATATTGGAATAGAGTTCTTCTTGAATGTCAAGTCTCTTTAATTCCTCATTTGAGGGACTTCTTGATTGGAGACGAATCATCTCCATGCTTCGTGAAGATTGAAACTAATGTTTCAAATGGCAAAGGAAGGTTGATATCGGCAAAGCAGGCTAATAAAGGGTTGAAGCAAGGCAAGAAACCTATCTTGCGACCATAAGAGAGGTGGAATCCGAGGTAAAGATTGATGTTCCGATGAAGGTGCGTGATCTTCTAGAAAAGTTCCAAGATGTTATGCTGGAGGAGCTTCCAGAAGAACTTTTGCCAAAGAGGAACAACAATCATCAAATTAAATTGATACCTAGAGCCGTACCACTTATAAGGGCACCCTCCCTAATGTTTCCATCGGAGTTGGCCGAATTAAGGAAGCAATTGGATGAGCTTCTTGAAGTCGGGTTGATTCAACCAACAAAAGCACCATTTGGGGCACCGGTTCTTTTCAAAGGAAGAAGAACGATTCTTTACGAATGTATGTTGATTATCGGGCGCTAAATAAAGTCACCATAAAGAATTGTTATCCGGTTTCGAATGTCGCTGATTTGTTTTATCGTTTGACAAATGCAAGGTACTTTAAAATTAGGATAGGCAAGTTTGGATAACAAGGTATGGGGCTTTTGAATTCTTGGTGATGCCGTATAACTTAACAAATACTCCTGCAACTTTTTGCAATCTTATGAATGATGTCCTTTATGAGTACTTGGATGAATTTGTGGTGATTTATTTGGACGACATAGAGATATTTAGTGATTTCTTGGAGGATCATTTAAAGCACTTATTCTTGGTGTTTTTGGCCTTACGGAAGCATAAGCTTTATGTGAAGAAGGAAAAGTGCAAATTTTATCAAATGGATGTGTCGTTCTTAGGGCATAGAATCAACAAAGGAGAGATCCATCTGGAAACGGATAAGGTGAGGGCTATCTTGGATTGGCCAACGCCGGGTAAGCTTGTTGATTTGAGGGCCTTTCTTGGGCTAGCCAATTACTACTGCTGATTTATTTAAAGGTATTTTAAAATTACTGATGTATTGATAGGCCATGGATTTGGAATGATGAATGCCAACAATCTTTTGATAAGTTAAAGGCTTGTATTGCATCTGAACCTGTGTTGAAGTTATCGGAATTTGACAAACCTTTTGAAGTCCACATGGATGTATTAGGGGCAGCAATCGGTGGAGTTTTTATTCAAGATGATCACCCCATTGCTTTTGAAAGCCGAAAGTTGAATGAGATAGAGCAAAGATATTTGGTCCATGAAAAGAAAATGACAATGGTTGTGCATTGCCTTGATAAATGGGGACACTACTTGCTTGGATCAAAGTTCTTAGTTGTCACGAATAATGTGGCTAATACCTACTTCACTACTCAAAAGAAATTGACTCCAAAGCAGGATGATGGCAAGAATATCTAGCTGAATTCAACTTTGATTGGGTGCATCGTCCGAAAAAACAGAATGTGATTGCC
This sequence comes from Metroxylon sagu, assembly GCA_017589505.3. NCBI lineage: Eukaryota > Viridiplantae > Streptophyta > Magnoliopsida > Arecales > Arecaceae > Metroxylon > Metroxylon sagu. Next base: position 557,505 of record JACVBY030000618.1, read on the forward strand.
GATGCATTGAGTAGAAAGAATCTAGAAGAGTATGTTGTTGCAATGACTTCTTTTCAAAGTGATTTTCGGCAACATGTTCAAGATTTTGCAAGCTGTGACCCCAAGTATGCTAAGATCTTGCAATCGGTTCAAGTTGGGAAAGTGCGTAAGTATTGGATTGATGGCGGGCTTCTTTATGCTAAGGGAGGCCGGCTCTTTGTTCCAAAAGGTGGCAGTCTTGAACAAAGGCTTTTAGAAGAAAGTCATGGCCCACAATGGGTGGGCCATTCAGAGGTGGAATGTATGATGGCTCTTCTTTCAAGATTATATTATTGGCCAAAGATGGAAGAGGATATTGAGCTATTTCTTAAAGACTTGTTATATTTGTCAGATGGATAAGATAGAAAGAAGGATGCTAGTCTTTTGTAACCACTACCCATTCCAAAAAAGCCTTGGAAATCCGCATCAATGGATTTTATTATGGGATTACCGGAGGTTGAAGGAATGAGATCGATTTTCATGGTGGTTGACCGGTTTTCCAAATATGCAATCTTCTTGGCCGCACCATATCCATGTCCAACTGACAAGGCAGCTGAGTTATTCTTCAAGGGTGTTGCGAAGAATTTTGAGATACCAACTGAGATTATTAGTGAGATCCAAGGTTCATGGAAAAATTTTGGACTACTTTATTCAAGTTATTTGGTTCGGAGCTGCGTTTTTTGACTGCATATCACTCATAGACGGATGGATAGATCGAACGAGTTAATGGACTTTTGGAGGAATATTTGAGGCATGATGTGACCGTAAGCCAAAAGAACTGCTATGAATTGTTGGATGTGGCGCAGTTTAGCTACAATCAACATAAGTCAGCCTCAACGGGGTTAAGTTTAGCGGAATTGTGCATGGGCTTCCAACCATTGAGCCCATTGCAGGTGACGCTTTAAGGGGACATGGGGCGATGTCCACGGCTTATCATGTAACCCGTGAGAAGTCCAAACTGATTGAAGATGCGAAGGAAAGCCTATCAAAAGCTGTTCGAAGGATGAAGAAATTCATGGACAAACGAAGGTGCCCTTTGGAATTTCAGCTAGGTGACAAGGTTTTTTTTGAAGATAACACCGCAAGTTTGGAAGAAAATGGGCAAAATTCAGTTGCATCGCGGTTTGATGCCAAGATACGATGAACCTTTCAAAGTTTTGGAAAGAGTTGGTATCGTCACATATCGGCTTGAGTTGCTGGAGAGGTTAAGAATCCATCCTGTGTGTTTCATGTTAGTTTTTTGAAGTAATATCACGAGGATATTGGATGGGATGTGCTTAAGAGGGCACCAATCAATCAAATGGAATTTTTGATGCAATGGGTTGGTGAGAGTGTAGTTGATTCGACATGGGAGCAAGCAACGCATTTGTAGCAATTTGAAGGAAATTCTCTCTTATTTAAGGGCACCGACGAGGGCATCGGCTTTTTCTGCCCAGGAGAATTGTCATCATCTTTGCATTAGCGCATAGGGTGCGCCCACGCATGGTCGAATAGATGGTGCGGCACGGTAAGATGGATCGCGCCGGGCGTGAAGGAGCTTGCGCCGAGTTCGGCAAGGCGGGCTGACAGCTTGCCAAAGGATGCGGCAGCACAGCACAGCAGTAGCAGGCGCGCAGACTTGGCATGCGCCAAGGCGCGGCGCGTAGGAGGCACGCGCACTTGGGCGTGGCGCTGGGCCGTGGCGTGCTTGGGCGCAGAGTGAGCGCAGGAGTTGGCGGGTGTAGATGCTGGCTGGGCGCAACCATGGGCGTGGCCGGGCTGGACGGCGCGCAGGCCGCGGACGATGAGGTTGTGTGGCACACGGGTCAAACGCGCGCGGAGCTACGGGTGCGCAAGGGAGAGCGCGTAGGGCTGTGTGACGCGCAAGCGGCGCGCGCATGGGCCGGCACAGTGGGTTGGCAGGTGGCCGGGTCGAGCGGACTATCGTGGAGGTGACCAGCGGAAGCCGGACGAGGTTGGCGACGCACACATGGCCGAGCTAGGCCAAGCGAAACAACGCGCGTACCAAGCGAACATGTGTGCAGGATGGGCGGGGCACGGTGCAACGTGCGGGCAATGCACGACGCGTGCGCAGGGCGAGGTTAGACGCACGGAGTGAAGTGCAAGGCTGGACACGGGCGCGCGGACGTGGCGTGCGCATGGCCAAGGCTTGGCCAAGGTATAGCCAAGGTGAGGCCAAGGCGTACCGAGGCATGGCTGAGGCGAGGGGCGCATGGGCGTGGCGAGTTCAAATCGGACCGATATGAGGTGCGCAAGGGAGGCGCACGGATGGAGCCGGAGGCAGGATGCACAACAGGGTCGAGCGCAGGGCGGATGTGGCATGCGTGGGCACAAACGAGCGCTGGCACAAGCCCATGCCCAGTAGACGCGAGCAGGCGGTGTGCCCAGACGGGCGCGAGCCTGATAGACGCGCGTAGGCCGTGTGCGGGCGTGGCTCGTGGCTGGCATGCGTGGCGCACCCAGATTGGACCAGCTGGGCATGGGCATGCAACTTGGCGAATTGAGATTGCCCGGATGTTTGGATTGGTTCTTACAAATAAGGAGTATCCTAACTAGTTAGGTAGGCCAAAGTCTATTTATAGACTTGGACGGTTTATGGGCTGATGGATGGATATATGGTGTCTTGTTGAGCCTATGTTCTAGGTTAGCCAAGATCATGAGAGATTGGGGTTTTTGTGTTGTGAGCTATTCTCTTGTATAGGCATGCTGCTGAAATGTTCTCAAAAAATGTGTTGTGAGATCCAGCCAGGGGGAAACGAGGAGTCCTTGTTGCGAGAGTCTTGTGTGATTCTTGTGAGGACTGGTACTCTCTCGGAAGGTTCTTGATGTTGGAAGTAATGCATTGAGGCGTTTCTCTTAACCTCACGTTGTGCCTGCATGTGTGGTTTGGATCTTTGGTGTTGAGAGGCAGCAAAAGCGTGGCTCAGCCTTGGTGAAAGGATTGGGCAGCGGATTGGCTCGATCTTGTTGACAAGATCATTCTTGGTGAAAGGAGACGATTTTAAGGAATGCAGCCTGATCCGATCGTGAGCATGCTTGGAGGGCTGGTTGAAGTGAGCGCGCAGCTTCAACGTCGCATACAAGAAGAAAAGACTTGAAGCAAAAAATTTTGCGTTCCTATTTTGCAACTTCTCAAGGTGTGACGGAGGATGGGAAAGAAAGTGTTATGTGCTTATAATTTAAGTCCACTTGCTATCCATTAACTTCCACTCGAATTTTTGAGCCACATAGTTTTGACTCGTTAATAAAATTAATTGAGGCATTGCAACAACTAACTTAAAACCCATATATTTAACAAGATCTGCCAAAATATTTTCAGTCCGCATCTTGCTTAAGCCTGGAATGGCAATCCAAAATGTAACTCAGGTTGACTCTTGCAAGCAATTTGGCTCTACTAAGCTTAAACCAGATATGGCCAGTTGTCACTGCAGCTTGGCTTAGCCACCATAGATCTGTTTACCATGCCCATATATAGACCAGTAACATTGTAACTTCTTAGTAGTTCATGTTTCAAAGAATTAAATACCATGCACTTGGACTGGCCAGGTGTCCCTGCACCTTGGCTAAACCACCATGGATATATCTATTAGGCCTATCTTTAGACTAGTAATAACAAACCAATTCTCCTTAAAATCTTACCAAGCCTGCTTATGTTCTAATTAAAACCAAATTACGTGAATTGAAGATCTTATTCCGGTTTAAACACAGGCTGATTGGTGTAGGGCTTTCAGGCTTTAAAATCCCAAGTTTATACTTCTGCTAGCTTGAGCTTGGCTAAGAACCTAGGATGGGCTGGATCCGAAATTGGACCTAGAAACTATGCATATTTAAGATCAAAGACTAAACAACCCTACAGACTGGACGTGGTTGTTCAGTGGTGGACTGGGGACTTCACCTTTAGGGGCAGCTAGCTTGTGCACTGCTGATAGCTTTTAAGTTGTTGGACGAGCTTGTGTTCCATTGATAGTTTTTTAAGTTGTTGGACGAGCTTGTGTTCCATTGATAGTTTTTTAAGTTGTCAGAACTTGGTTAGTTTTCTGTGTTTGAGTCTGGGCTTGGTCAACCTATAGGCATGACCAACCAATTTCTCACATACATATGCACATGTTTTTTTACTTACGTATCCATCCATACATGCACACATATATGTATTTTTACATGAAACACAAAGTTTGGTTTGTGGTGTTGGGATATAAAAAAAAAAATTGTTAATCTAGTATTAACATACCGGCTTTCCAATATTTGTAGATATTTTTCCCCCTTTAAGAATCATATCGACATAAGTGATGATGCAAGCTTTCCTGAGTTTTTTTGTATTATTTCTGGTGCAATGTATTTGTCACCACATTTCATCCAAGGCTTATGGTTTATCATTATTATTCTGGTAAAGAGTGTAACAAGTCAAAATATTCAACAGCATTTTCCTGCATGCTTAGATTATCAATTTTTATTTGTTTATGTTTTATGTAGTCTTTAATGCATGGCTACTTACAAACAAAGAAAGAACAAAGGACCTGTCATGATGTTTCTGCAGGCCGTGCTATTAAAGTTCCATTCACAATTTTAGTTTCTTTTATTGAGTTATTATTTTCCTCAAATATTAAAAGCCTGCTGCATCTTTGGCTGCAAGCAGCCATTCTGCTTGATGGTGCAAGCAAAGCTGGCGATTAATTGCTATATAGACACAAAGTGCAAGGGACGACTGAGTTTTGGAATGATAATAAAAGATGGAGACTTAATATGTTGATTTTTTTATTACAGAGCAATTACAATACTACATTAAGATTGCACATTGGTAAATTAAAAGGATATGAATAGGTCATGCAAATATTTGGAATATGTAGTTCTGTTATTTATATTTCCTCATCTTCGAGCTCTATGAATCCTTGATCTCATTGAGTAATCGAGATGATTCTGTTCCAGATATGGATATATGAGAATGGCTTTGAGTCTTTCCTTGGTGCCATTGTAAATCCCAACAAAGAGGCTCTTGAGCATTGGACTGAAGAGAATGGGTACGTGGAGATTATCTTGCCCTATGTGAGGATCCCAGGGTCAAAGAATATATCCTTGGCGAGCTTTCAAAGATTGCAAATTCAAAGAAGGACAAAATTCATAATTCATATTTAGTTGCTTGTTTTGTTTATTTTTATTAATTAAAAACTATGATACCCCAAATTTAGTTTCACATTAGATGAAAAAGAAAGTGTCATGTGTTTATAATTCAAGTTTACTTGCTACCCATTAACTTGAGTTTTTGGCTCATATTGTTTCGGTCCGCTAACAAAGTTAATTGAGTTAGTAGGTGGGCTTGGAACATTACAAATAGTATCAGAGACAATCCAAGTGTGCGGAAATTGATGGGTATGAGCAAAGGACTACCCATAGGACGGTGGTAGATTTTCGTCCTGGCACGCATTATAAAAGGAAAGATTATGATAGCATAAATTTAATTCCATATTGGATGGAAAAGAAAGTGTTATGTGCTTATAACTTAAGTCCGCTTGCTATCCATTAACTTCTACTTGAATTTTTAGGTTATATGGTTTCGATCCATTAATAAAGTTAATTGAGATAGCAGGTGAGCTTGGAGCGTTGCAAAAATCAATCACATTTTCTGGCTAAATGCTTTTCAAGTTCCTGGAGAACATTTGACATCATGGTTTGCTGACACCAAAGTACTCAAAGAAGTGGCCACAATTGCTCAAGGTACTACCAGGTTAGTTGTCTCATCTTCTCTTAGAACTGCAAGAATTTCATGACTTGTAGCAAGAGGCGTGTGTCCATCTCCCTTTTGTGTGCAATTTTTTGCTTGTATTGCTTGCTTAGTGATGGCTTTACAGCAATTTGATTGTCTGTCAAACCACTCGTGGTTCTTCCAAGCCAAAAGAATCCTTTTTCCCCCATTGTTTTGCGGCACCCACGCTTTTTAAGTGCCTAGGTTCGTATTTCTTGAACCCCAAACTTCTGTTTGCTAAGCATGAAGGCGTGGCCCTTGCTGCGAGTCCTAATTAACAAGAAGTCTTGTTTTGTTCATTCCTTATTTTGTTCCGTAAAGCACCTCTTTTTAACTGTGCTAAGATCCTTGATCTAGATGTTTGACATGCTAATTTATGAATCTATATTCAGAGTATCATCAATGAGCTATACAAAAGCTCCTGGTGATCGACTTCTTTAGCCAGTGCAACTGATGTACAGTATAATGTTTGTTCATCCCTTTCCAGTGTTTTGCATCTAATATGGATGCTTGGACTAAAACCATCACTACAGAGTGTTTTAAGATGGAATGCACATTGTTAATTTAAAGCAACCGTTGTGATGAGAAAAAAAAAAAAACGAAATTTTTTAATTGGTTGCTGCTACTAAGCATTCATGTTTATGTGGTATTGCTTTGTTGTAGATGGAACATACATGGAAAGAACAACTGATTGATATACAATGGAATTATGAATTGGGATCAAAGGCACTTTGCATGCATATGAGAGGAGAGAGGTATCTTATAGAGGTATGATCTCTTTAGTTGTAATGCAAATATCGCCGAGATTGAAGGGATCATCTTTAATTGAAGGGATCTGTAGATGATTATTGTAGCTGTTTAGATATATCATAAGTATGGAAGATAAAAATCATACGATGGGTCTGTTTTGCGTTGACTTTCTTTGGTCATTGCTTGTAATGCATCCAATTAACTTGTTAATAGGCCGAAAAAACGTAGCTCAAAAACTTAAGCGAAAGTTAATAGGTAACAAGTAAACTTGAGCTATAAGCACATAACACATATCTTTTCTATCCGATATGAAATTTTCTTATAATGTGACGTCCTCGTCGCACCACAAGTTAGAATCTATTTCAACTTAAATCATTAATGTCATAAGGGTGGCTGGAATCTATCTCGAGCCGAATTATTGGTGCTAAAAGGGTGGCTTCATGCTATGTCGGGATTCTATCATGGGTAGTCTTTTTCTCAAGTCTATTTGCTGGTTCAATTAACTCGTTAATAAATAAAAATCACGTGGCCTAAAAACTCAAGTGAAAGTTAATATATAGTAGGTGAACTTAACTTATAAGCACATAACACAAATCTTTTTCGTTCGATGTAAAATTATTCTTAAAGTATTATTACATGCCTTGCCAGACGAATGCAATTAATGGCTTATATTTAATAAAAGTCATGGGCTCGTAAATTATTACATGCCTTGCCAGACGAATGCAATTAATGGCTTATATTTAATAAAAGTCATGGGCTCGTAAGCAATGTTTAATTCAGTAGTTCGGTTTTGTTTTGATGGCTTGCAGATGTTTGTCAACTCAAGTAATGGCTTTAGTAATCAATTAAAGAAAATGCTGGGGACACCTAGTGTCCCTAAATCATTGCAGTTAATTGGACTACCAATCATTTTCTTCCAAATATTTAAAGAAAGAGGACCATGGCCATGCCTATTAGCCTTGCCATTTCTAGATGACAATTTTTTGCCGTGTGTAATAATGTTAACAGCAATCAACTATTAATCTATAATATAGAAAACCTAATCTTTGATAGCGGATATGTAATGATGTTAGCAGCAATAAATCCTGATCTTAATAAATAGAATATTTGATAGCTGGCTTTTAATTTGATCATCTTTCTTTCCTTTTTTTTTTTTTTTTTTTCTTCTCTCTCCCCCACCATTTTTCATCACAGCAGCAGCAATAGCAGCGAAATGGTTAATCTATAAATTGGAAGTTTGAACAATTATATAATAATAGTGTTATTCCTAGAGCTACTAACTCTGCAAGTCCGTGAAAAATTTTCAGCTTGCAAAAGCGTGCTCAATATTTCCTCGAGTGAAAAATAAAAGTTTTGATAAAAGGATCCACAGTGGACAAGATTTGTGAAATAACCAAATGACAAGGCTTTCTTCAAATTACACGAAATCATTCGCACGTTGAGATCTAAAAAAATAAAAATTTATGACATTTAAATATATCTACTTTTTGACCGCTTAATATATGGCTTAGTCATCTTCAAATAAATTATTTTTTATCTCTAAATATTAAAAATAATAGATCATAATTTGGGTGCAGAGCTTTGATCATTTAAATCAAGACATAATTAGGTTTGAGCGGTGAACTTTTTGCCATAGGCAAGTTAATAAATTAAACGCACGCACCATCCTTAGAGTGCGTGCGAGAGAGAGAGAGATTTGTTGTTGCATTTCCTCACGTTAGCAACATCCACCCTCGGATGCATCAAATGTACGCTCTATTAGTTTAAGGGACATTTATGGATCGATGATATTGGATTCACAAAAGGCAGGGCAAATGATACATTCAATTCATGTACTGAAATATTATGTAGAGAAATTTCTATTGCACCTCAGTTCTTGTCTTGTCATCGTAAGCCACAACTATTTTAGATTGAGTTCACGGGTCCTTATTCGTGAAGTATTCCTTTTTAGGACTCTTTAGGACTATCTCTGGTGTCGCCTATCGTATTTTCTTCTCCTTTCCGCCAGTTCTTCTACCTAAGGTACGAAATCCCCAGCCGAGCAGAACCTAAGCTGATGTTACTCAATCCATCTTTCTTGGATGGTCAAAGTTTAGTCATTGGGTTCATTGCATTATGATAAGAGGGTCATGAGTTTCTGGCCACTTATATTGGACTCAGATTGGTCCACTGCCTGGAACCCAGCTATCTAGAAGCCGTGACTACCAAATGGCTCGGACCAGCAAGCATTATTTCTTTTGCCATTTGATGATGGCGATGCTTCTTCCGAGGACTAACTCCAGCCATAAATTGCACGTTCTTGATGTATCAGCGCGATAATACGTCGATCAAACTAGTCAAAGTTGCGTCCGCTGGAAGAAGGAAGGATCATTTGCTAATGTGTGTGACAGCTGCAAGCAGAGACTGGTTGAATTGCGATTCCCATGGCCAACTATTTCCATGTTGACCTGGATAACAAGCTATGCACAGCCAAATGGCTGCACACTATTTATTGATTTTTGTAAACTTGGGTTTGAAGTCCAGCGTATGAAATACGATTTCGACTTAGGTAGAGACAAATGATGAGAAGACAAGAGGTAACATGCTTTCAATACCTAATCGAATAACCCGCAATTTAATTATTATTGTAATCTTGGGGTTCAAATCTAACCTACCAAATTAGTTTTCAACTCATACAAATGATATTAAATAAGATTAGCAAGGTGCAGGTCTCTTATATTGATTGCAAGATGCCTTGCTGGGGTTGCTACCACTCCTACTCTTCTCTAGTTCTTCAAATTAATAATAATGATAATAATAATAATGTCAAAGTTTTCAAATAAATTAAAAATGTAAGGACACGAGTCTTTTTTTGTAGATATTTAGTGGTTTTTTTTACTTGTCTACAACAAATGATAAAGCTGATTATTAGCTCTTGAATACATGGGGCTATAGTATGTCCTAAAATAAGAGAAAAAATATATTCGTATTAATAGATAATGATAGAATCAAAAATTTTCTCTTAAAAGATTAAATTATACTATATATATATATTAGATAAATCAAGAATTAGCTTATCAATTTTTTACTTGAGTTATTTTTTACGTAAGTTTTTATTAACATCCTAAAAAATATTGTAAAAATAATAAATAATTAATTATAAATTGTCATATTGAACAACCCTTCTCTTCCTTCCCAAGAGAGCCAACAAAAAAAAAAAAAACACACACACACCTGCCTCTGTCAGTGGATAAGCATTTTATGGCATCGCATCAACTTGCTTCTTTCATAAAGTCCACCAACTCCTTGTTAGTTGTCCGATATTGTGATATGACACGGCAACATGTGGCCGTGCGACACTGCCTTCTAAATTGTGCCGTCGCAGGATAACCACCGGCGAGTCACGCATGCAATGCTTGTATCTAGCGATAAGGTTATTGGCTTCTGTACGTCTGCTCTTATCATGGAAAATATGAAATGAAAGAGATGGAGAGCTAACCAACCAAAATGCATTTAGTCATGTTGGGATTGGTGCAGTGCACATGTATAATGAGATGTGATTTGAAGTATGGTGGATGTCCCGTGGGAGATGCTGGAACCAAACCATCGTACCTTTGGCCGGGTGTCTACATCTTGAAAAAAAAAATCCTCTCGCATAAGTCAAAATTTTGTTGTGAGGCAACAATCAATAATTATGGAGATGGTTGTGAATAATACAAAGTGTTAACTTTTTTTTTTTTTTTAATAAAAAGATCTCTAGCAGCTTATTAATTCAATAAGCCTCAATTCGATAGAGACAGATTGCTTAATAAAGGATAAAATTTTTTTCATCTCTATCTACCTTATATTTAATAAAGTATTTATTTTTTTCTCACAAGTTTTTTTCATCCCACCATAAACTTCATTCCCACTATCCTCATTATTAACATTACAATATATATATATTTTTTTAATTTTTATTCTTACTCATCATATTTTAAAAATAAAAATATATAATAAATAAAATAAATTCTAATAAGTTCATCATAATTACTAATTTTATAAACTAATTAATGTTAAATCACAATCTTAAAAATTATAATAACATAAATTTATATTTTATAAAAAAATAAATATATTAAATCATAAAACTTAATAAATATAAAAAAGATAAGCTTATATAATCTTTAACATATAATTATATATAAGAATATATTTAAAATATTAAAATAATATAATAATATTTTAATAATATAAAATATATAAAGATTTTATATGATAGAGAAGTATTCTTTTCATTTTCACTGTATTCTTATTTAGAGAATAAAACTTTTTTTTCTATCTCTAAATAAAGAGAAAATTTTTTAAGAGAGATGCCATGCGATTAGGAAAAAAAAAAAAAAAAAAATCATCCCCGCGTATGCCCTTGCGGAGTGCTGTACCTCCGTTAGCGTAGGATGCGGTACCGTCGCCACAATTTCTCTTTCCGTGTCCTAAGATTTCGAAATAAACATCGATCTCCAAAAAAAAAAAAAAAAAAAAAAAAAAAAAAAAAAAAAAAAAAATCCCAGTCGGTGGTTTCATTTTTTTTTTATATATTTAAAGATTGTATAATCATATCGGATCCCATACGGATCCCGTCTCTTTCTCCGCGCCTCACGTCTCTTTCTCCGCGCCTCACGCGCGCAGGTCTATGGGCACAAAGAGTCAAATTAAACCCCAAACCCAACTCTTACGTTGGACTTCTACGGTTCCGCCCCCGCGCCGCCTCTGCCTCCACCTCTGCCTCCAACCCCTCTGATGGATCGTGGTGCTCTCATGGGTTCTTTGTTATGCTTTTTCCGGTCTAAAGCTACTCTCACCCCACGCCATCGAAAACCCTTTAATATATAGACTACGAATACTGCCGTTGGACCAACTCCAACTCCACGAAAACCAGACGAAGGAAGGCCGCTATAAGACGGAGGGAGGGAGGAAGGATAGAACGGAAGTGGAAGGAAGTACCTGACACCACCAACCGCTCCCCGCACTTTCCTTCCGTACGTGGTATCGTAAAAAAGCCACGGCGTTGGCCAACAAGGAGAAAAGCCTCAACCAACCGTCTTTCTTTCGACCGGTCGGCCTTTCTCTGCCCCCCTGCTAAAAATCCGGGACTTCTCTCCTCTCTTTCTGAGTTGGTTTGAGGAATTCGGCGTGGAGAGGCGGAGAGACACGTGTTCGAGATGGAGCACCTTGTGGAGGTGGAGAAGGGACGGGAGGGCTGCGATGGCCGGCCGTCCGTCGGCCCCGCCTACCGGAGCGTCTTCGCCAAGGATGGCTTCCCCGAGCCCATCCCCGGATTGGAGAGCTGTTGGGATGTTTTCCGGTGTGTTTCCTCTTCTCTTATACCGTTGTTTCCGTTCTTGCTCTCCGATCTTGTAAAGACTCGAACCAGTCTTTTCTTTTCTATTGTTCTGTTTCTTCGATGCTCTCTGTTTCGAAATTCAGCCATCTTAGATGACTATTTTCCCCTGTTTTGGAAAAATATGGGAGAAATTAATGAGGATTAGAACAAACCGATTGGATTCAGAGTCCATATATGTTGTTTCAATAATTTTGTATCCCTTTTCTTGGTTATTGGAGTTATTGGTTATTGGTGTTGACTTGTTTGTAATTGTGGTTCAGCATGTCTGTGGAGAAAAATCCCAGGAATCGAATGCTTGGCCGTCGCGAGTTTGTTGATGGGAAGGTGAGTTCTCTGTAGTCTTGATCATTAGTACCACTGATATCATTTCTTCATGCGGGATTTTTTTTTTTTCCTCACCTTTTTTTTTTTTTTTTTTTTTCTTTTTGTGGTTGACAGGCGGGTGCATATGTCTGGTTGACATACCAAGAAGTATATAACACTGTGATGAAAGTTGGGGCTTCCATCCGCTATTGTGGAGTAGAGCAGGTAACTTTTTTTTTTTTGTTTGAAAAAAGTAAAAATATAATATGTTTAACATGTTGCACTAAGATTGATGATTGGACATATGTCTTGGATAACTACTAGCGATGAGTAGGAAAAACATCTTGGATGTGTATGTGTTGCCATGTTGAGGAGCCTAAAAAGTAAGCATCTGATCGTCCTGCATGAAATTTCCATTTAATTTGGAACCCTATTATCATTTATTTCTCTTTCCAAGCTTGTTTTAAAGCTTATTAGAAATCTACTATCATTTGTTTCTTCTTCTAAGCTTGTTATAAATCTACTAGGACATAAGCAGCACTACTATCATTTGGCAATCCCATAGCCTTAAAATTCTCATTAGATAGTTTTCTAATGAAAAATTAAAGATTTATCCTCATGGTGACGAACTTACAATATAAGAATAGGATATAGAGGGAATGGAGGGGAACAATATCAGGGGAAAAAAGACTGCCATTGATTCCACAGATAGTGAAATTTCAGAAAGTCAAAAATTTGAGAGAAACAAGCACAAAACTCTATTGAACCTGTACCATTCATTTAGGCAGGTGATGGGAACAACAATTAGCTAATATATCAGTATATAAGGTTGTAAGTGATAGCATGCTAGTAAGTAGTCCAATAGGAGATATATACATATTACGAGCTGGTGCTAGAGGGATGAACTTAACCTCTCAAGATTGCATGGATGAGTACCCTTCTGGTTGCACCAGAGTCCGCCGCTAGCTAAAGTCTGATCTGTACAACTGTTAACACTAGGGATGCAAAATTGTCAAGCTACATTTCAAGCAATCAATATGCATTGAGGGGAAAAAAGCAACATGCAAAGTGCATGGATGTTGCAGAAATTTAGCCAACTAAAGTTCTTGATAAGACGGCTCTTGATAGATTTATCTTATCAGAGCCTGCAATGTACAATAAAATTATTGGCTCCAATTTCAGCAGCCAAAAATATATGGAGCTGGGGCTACTCTAGAGAGGTCAGGAAGTTTGGCCCTAAATCATCTGTCTTCTGAGCATAGTTCACTGTCTCAGTACCGAGGCACATATCGACAAAATTCTAATACAATATCAGTATGTTTGTTACACTCTCTGTACTGAGTGTTGGTATGCCTTTTGTATCGGTACTGGTTTAGTACTGATACAGTACAGCATGATTGATACAGTGGCGGACAGACTGGTACAGCATACCTTGCTTTTGAGCTCTTTCAATGTAAGATGGACCACTCAATTACAAGTTTTGAGGGCCAATTGACAGACCTACAGCTCTGTTGAAATTATAATATTTCTCAGGCACCTATGAGATGATCATTAAATGTTGAATCATGTTCCTGTACCTTTTTTTTGAGTGGTCATTTTTAGTTTGGCTTGGGATGTTTAATACATAGTTAAGTTATTCCATGATTCCTTTTAGTTTTAGAGCTTGCTTAAAAGAGCTTTTCATTTGATTATTTTATTAAAAAATCTGCAAATCATTTTTATATCAGCATTGTGGCACCCAAATCATGTAAACTAAGTGGAGTTTTGTTCATGTGTTTGCTATTCACATTCTTGAAAATTTTTTGGTGTATTTGATAAAATTTTATTCATTATGAATGTTCTTTTCTATGTTTCTGATGTGACATTCTCTTTTGTCTAACCTGTTTCATAAATTATCAGAAGAAGTTCTTATTAAAAAATACAAATATTGTGAAACTCAAACTTAATCGTTGTAGTCGATTTTTCCAGGGTGGTCGTTGTGGTATCTATGGTGCCAACTGTCCTGAATGGATCATCAGTATGGAGGTATCGTGCTTTTATTTACTTGGTGATTGTTGTTTTAAAGAAAATATCATAATTATTGATTCTTGAGCTTTTCAACTACCATTATCAAATAAGAGGCTTTAAAAATGCACTTTATGGACAGATTTTGTTCTCATGGAGTCCTGTTCTTTTGTCAGTGACTGTCAAGCATGCTCTATGTAATATTTTCATGGAAATTTTAAATGAAGACAAAATTATTGCATTGATGCATGTTGCAATTTATTCATGTTTATCTTATGAATTTTGTATGACTCGTGCAGGCTTGCAATGCTCATGGAATTTATTGTGTTCCCCTGTATGATACCCTTGGTATGTAGTTTTACCATTCTTTATGGATTTGAATGAGCATGTCAATGCACTCACTTAGTGTTGATAAACACAACCATGGTGGGAATTGGAAAGCATTCTCTCTTCAATGTTGCTGCTTCTGAAGTTAATGCTGAGTTCAGTCTATCCTTTTGATACAATAGAGTTGAAATAAAAGTTGATGTCATTTCCATTGGGACATTCAGCCTTTTCCTTTTCCCGTCTTTGTTTATTTTTCTCTTTCTCGAGTTTCCTTCACCCTTTCTCATTAGCAACAAGCGGTTTAGAAACCAACAGCTCGTTATTCCTCATCCTGGTCTGATATAGACTCTGTCAGCACATTTCAGTCTGAAGAAGGAAGCAGTCTGATGCTTGCCAGCAGCTAGCATGCTTATGATTCATTCAGATCCTTAGCTATGAGCTTCAATACAATTTAGTTGGAAAACTGAATTTCTTTCAACCTTCTTCTGATAAATGCTGTGTGTTATGATACGCCTCTATTTGTTATTTCTTTGTCTTGACTTAGGCCCCGGTGCGGTAGAATTCATTATATGTCATGCAGAGGTTCAGATTGCTTTTGTTGAAGAAAGGAAGATTGTGGAGGTATACCATCCTTCTCACATGCCAGTGCACAAATATGTTATTTACTTATTTCATAAAAGTTTTAGTAAAATATTTTAGGAAATATTGGAAATACTTGAGTACCTTCCAAGAACTGTTTTTGAAAGTGAAATGCCTGAGTATCAGTTTATTAATATGTATCTTTTTAACTTCCCAACCTGTGATGCCATTCAACACTTTGCTCGTCTTTCTATAACCATGTCCTCATGTGAGCATCCACAGTTTTTTTAGTTCTTTTCCTCTTAGGCATGTGAAACTGTGATATGGGCCTGTATTAGTCATGGGCTGGTGTAGCATGCACTGTGAATCAGGTCTCTATCTTCCTACTCATGGTTCGGCCATTATAGGTGCCTATGTCAAAATTGGTCAGTGCGAGGTCAATACAGGCTAGCATGGGCGGTACCTACTGCTCATATACTGCAGTTTTTGAATCCTTGGTACTCTGATATGTTTTCATGATTTCTTTCCTGTATACCTCTATTCTTAGCTGCATGACATCTCATTTAGTTTTTATATCTAAAAACTATATTTCTTTTAAAAGGTAAGGTCATTCTGGTATATTGTTATTTCTTCCATGGTTTACTGTTACTTATTAGTCTTGCAAATACTAATATCGGTTATCTTTGATAATCTAAAAAAGGGCAGCCTAGTGGGGTTTGAGGAGGGTGAGATGTATGCAACTTTATCTCAACATATGGAGAGACTGTTTCTGTATTTTGAATTAGCAATGTTATCGTTGCACTAAGGCTCACCCTCCTCTCTTTCATAATCTACATTCCGCTCTTGATTGACGATAAGCCGGGTTTGCATATGGACAGCTGCATTATAGTGTAAGATCAATAATAAAGAAGATATTGGAATTAATTTAAAGTTTAGAGATGCAAACAAAAAAAAAACTAATTGAGACCAAGTGTTTTGACTACTTAATATAACTATGTAATTTGAATTTTCAACTTCTTCTATCTTATGATCTGAAATTAGATGTCACATTATTGCCATCACATCATTATCCTGGACTGTCTTATTGTTTTGAGTAGGAAAAGACAGAGCTGCAAGTTAGCTAGCTTGAGTTCTCATTTAATATAGCCATCTTCCAGCAGAAATGGAGAATCCATGCCTAAGCTTCTTTGGCATGCTGTGTTTCAGATATTTGTTATTTGGACACTTGCATCCAGCTCCAGGAATCCATGTCAGATATTTATCTGAATTCGATACGTGTTAAACACTTTGGATACTTGCCTTTGTTCTTTCAGTCACACCTTTTAGAAATTGGTATAGAGACACTACTAATAATGAATTCAACCTGATACAATAATGTTAAAAATGAGGTTATGTTCTTTCTACAGATTAGTAAAGAATGTAGCTACAAACATAACTTCACAAAATGCCATTTTTCTTAATAGCCTTAAAGCTTATTGGTAAATTTGAATGCAATACATGTGGATGGGAAGACCTTAACAAATAGTATCTTTTAGCATTTGATTGTTTTCTTTTATGTGATATTTACACATATACATTTTACTTAAAATAACAGATATCCTTGTGTCTTTTCTTGTTTAATATTTCCAAGCCAAAAACTCGGACATGTATCATTCTCATGCCATTGTCCATGCAACACTAGTTAAAATCCTGAGCATGCTGTTTCCACAAGTAATGCATTAGCTCTTTGACATGTGGTAAGTGGTGGAGCTGTGAGACTGCTAATTTTTTGTTCAAGCAATTCTCGAGTTTTCCTTATAGAATCTTATCTAATTTCAAGATTTTCATATTCCTTATTCTCTCATTTTTAGCCAGATTAAAAAAAAAAAATTCCACATTTTAGCAGCAGATGTGTGAAGGACCAAGTGATGCTTTTAAATGTTGCTCTGGTGGGTTGTTATACATGTTCGTGCTTATTTCACTTGTTTGAGTTTAAGGCAGTTAAAAATATGAATCATCTGTTGTTGCATTTAATTAGGAACATCATTTTCACATTGTTTATTACCGGTCATGACAATATTGGTTTTATATTGGAATCTTCACAAACCACTAGAATTTACTGTATAAAGTTTGATCAACTCTTTGTGAACTTTTGATCCTTTCAGTTGTTGAAAACATTTCCCAATTCAACCAAGTTCCTTAAAAGTAAGTATCATATGTTTCCCCTTTTCTATTCCAGATTTGGTGCTTTTTGTGCGCCATTTATGTTATCTTGGTACTTCTGTTTTGCTTGCAGCAATTGTAAGTTTTGGGAAGGTCCCTCCTGAGCAGCGAGAAGAGGTTGAAAAGTTCGGTTTAGCAATATATTCTTGGGATGAATTTTTGCTTGTGGTATGTCTATTGCTTTGACTCGAGTCCTGACATTTCTTGCATTAAAAAAAAAAATAAATCAGAATTACAATTTTCTTGGTCAAATAATTTGTGACAAATTTTGCACCATCTACTATGTGCACTGTTTTCTTGTTAGTTGGAAATCCTGTTCAACATCAAGTTAATACATATAGATATATTTCCATGGGAATGAAAATGTTTGTTGACTTTTCCATGTTAGACTCCCATTAAAAGCTCTAAATATTCTAAGATAGGATTTGAAAACAATATTTCAGAAGCTGTGTAAAAATCAAATGGGGCAATTAATATAGCTACTCCTTGTATTGGCTCCAAAAGTTTATTAAGCTGGTTTGTCATGCATTAGTGTATTTTATTCTTCTTTTCCATGTTAAACGTGATAATAGTTGATGTGAATTTTGTTGCACCATTTCAGGACCTACTTTAGTCTATCATGATTTTCAAAGAAAAATCTCAAAAAAAAAAAGCATAAGATATCTATTCAAAAAACAAAATTGGTGAAAGCAAAATTGCAGTGATGAAAGTTATTTAGCCAAATGCAGTGAGTAGTTATTTAGGAACTGGTAAATGGCATTTGTTGTGCAACACTGAACTATGGATGCTGAGATAACATGGATATACTGGAAATTGATCGATGACTATGAAGGAAGAGAAATAATCCCACAAGGATAGACAAATAGTAAATATCTGTATGCTGTGGCCATGTTCTTTGCTTATTTGTGAAAATTGCGGAGAGTTTTATTCTTTGGAAGATGATATTAACTAATTAGATATGAAATGTAGAGTTTATTTGATGCCAACATCCTGGAATAATTGAGTTTTTGTCATGATGGCATCTTTTGAATGTAGTTTTCTTCTGATTTCTTAATAAAAGAACCTAGTTGAGATTTTATCTAAGGGGGCGAATAAGCTATAAAAGATACTAGAAGAAGAAATAGTAATATGTTGAAGAGATAGTGCTAATTCATTTATCTCTATTTATTGTTCTTTTTTACTTGTAAGTTAGCCAAAATGCACAGAATTTTTTTACCCTTTTAGTAAATATAGTTTTTTAAACTGTTATCTAGAAGATACACTCTCACCTTACTATGAAATTTGTGCATTTTAACTGCAGGGAGAAAATCAACAATTTGATCTTCCGGTAAATAAAAAAACAGATATCTGTACAATAATGTACACTAGTGGAACAACCGGTGACCCCAAGGGTGTTTTGATATCCAATGAAAGCATTATTACTCTTATTGCTGGTGTTGATCGGCTACTTCATTGTGTAAAAGAAGAGGTAGGATGATATCAGTTATTTTGTAACTTATGATATTAGTTATTTTGTAACTTACATTGCTCCATAATAGATACTTCTACAAAATGGAACCTAAAGCTTTATAGCACAATTCTTAGGTATTTACTGTATTGTTTATCTATCATAATTTACTCTACACCTCAAATTTATGTAACTTATTTGTTCTTTAATTTGTTACAGTTGCATGAGAATGATGTTTATCTATCATATCTGCCTTTGGCACATATTTTTGATCGAGTGATTGAGGAGATGTTTATTTTTCATGGGGCCTCAATTGGATTTTGGCGTGGGGTAAGACAATCTGCTAGAAATTATTTTATTTGAATAAAAATCATTACTGAATACCAAATTTTTTCGGCTTCAGGATGTCAAATTATTAGTTGAAGATATTGGGGTGCTAAAACCAACTATCTTTTGTGCTGTTCCACGTGTGCTGGATCGAATATATTCAGGTAGTGTTTAAAATAGAGGTTTTTGAGTGCATTGCCACCACAGCATATTGACCTGCTTGTCACATTGTACGTGAATGTTGATAGATTTTTTAATTTATCAACAATCTGTGAGGATTTGGAGGCATGCATAACCGCTCAATTGTATGGCTTATTTCTTCATCCTTATCTCTGTTATCCTTTTGGCCTGTGCAATACAAGAAATCAAGTTGACTGAGTCCTCCTGAAGTATGCGAAGAAAGAGTTCTAGTGATATAGGGCACTTATATGTGCTAATATAAAATAATGTAATGGCGTTGTAGATGCTACATGCTAATATATACATAAATGTGCAGTGTTGTTATACTGTGAAACTTTTGGATATTTGTAACACATAGTTGGATATAATGACATTTGCAGTAAACCATCCTTATGTGGCTCTAGAATGCATATATCTCACTGAATCTTAATTTTGTGTTGAAAGAATTTGATAACATTAAGATGAGGATACCATGATATTTCTTATAGAAGCAGAAGTCTGATTCTTGCATATAAATCATGGTTCATTGGGTTCCTGATATCTGCATTTTTGACTGGTTCTTTGATCTTTGAGATTTTTTTTTTTGGTCTGCAAGAGACCACTGAGAGAACGACCTGTTTTTTTGTTCATGGGTACCTTTTTCATGCATGGTGAAGCTATGTAACTTCTGCTAATTTTCAGGTCTGCAAGACAAGATTTCTTCAGGTGGATTTCTGAAGCACGCTTTGTTCAATTTTGCTTATAAATAGTAAGCTTCATGATCCATTTATATCTCGTTAAACCACTCCTTTTAGCTGCCATGAATTTTTTTTTCTTTTTATCTCCATTTAATCTCAACTAGTGATACTTCCTAGACTTTGATGCTAAACATTAGCTCTTTTAAATTCCAAAAGCAGTATTATTTCTTGAATCATTCATCTCCATCTTAGGTGCAGAAACTATGATTCTGGATTTTTCATACTGTTTACCTTTTCTTTCTTTCTTTTTTTTTATTTTTAAAATTTGCTAGTTTGATTTACCTATTAAATAGTTGTATCAATGTTGCTGAATATATTTTAATATGCAAGATGGAATTTTGCAGCAAACAACATAACATGAAGAGGGGAAGTGAACATGAGAAGGCATCTCCAATTTTTGATAAAATAGTTTTTAATAAGGTGGTTTGCAATTTTTGATAAAGATATTACTTGTATGTTATTGTTTTCAGACTAGCGGCCTTAATAGTTTTTATGTTGCTTTATGAATTTGGACTTCTTCTGCTCTCAGGTGAAACAAGGGTTAGGTGGAAATGTACGGCTTATCTTGTCTGGAGCAGCTCCATTAGCTACCCATGTTGAAGCTTTTTTACGGGTGGTGACATGTTCCCACGTTCTACAAGGCTATGGTATGCAACTAGTCTCTGATAGACTGCACACTGCTTTCAATGAATTTGTTTACCTAAATAATAAGGGACATTACCAAAAAAAAACATGAAGTCCTTAATCAACTTATTGCAACTCCCTAAGTAGCTCATTGGTGTTTGAACCAGTTAAGGTATCATTAATGAACTTTGCATGGGACTTGTCCTCCCTTTCACTTTTTTTTCTATGTTGCCCAGAAGTATGAATCTGTCATATATATCTAAAAAGATTGAGTCCTGTTATAGCTTCTATGAAATGGCAGCAAGAAATTGTTCTATTTACATCTAGTTTAGAGTTTTTTTGGGGATTAGCATAAATAGCTGATTAAATTTGTTCTCGTTTTAGGTCTGACAGAAACTTGTGCGGGAACATTTGTATCACTACCAAATGACTTTGCAATGGTTGGGACTGTGGGCCCTCCAGTGCCAAATGTGGATGTGCGCCTTGAGTCTGTTCCGGAAATGGGATATGATGCCCTCTCCATCATACCCCGTGGAGAAATTTGCATCAGGGGAAAGACCTTGTTCTCAGGATATTATAAAAGAGAAGACCTCACAAATGAAGTTATGATTGATGGGTGGTTTCATACAGGTTTGTTTGTCACACAAAATCCTGTCATGCATGCATGCATGATGAAACAAGCAAGTGACTCGGTGTTTATGTGTACTCTCTCTAGATTAAGGTGAAAGATTTGCTTATCACCTTTGGTCTTGGCTTGGTTAATTATGTTGAACATGACTCTTTTTACCCCATTTCTATTTGAATAAGCATTCACTTAGATCATGAATGGTATGGTTGCATGCCCATTAGTTACTGTCAAGATCCTGTTATTAGAAACTTTTTAACTTCCATTGCCATTCACATTCTACACATTTAGTATCATCTTTGACACTTGTCAAACTTGAATATTTACTATTCTTGTGAGACCTTTATTTTATTGAGGCTTTTTTTTTTTTTTTTAACCAATGACTCTTACAAATATTGTCACATGCAGGGGATGTTGGAGAATGGCAACCAGATGGAAGCTTAAAAATTATTGATAGGAAGAAAAATATCTTTAAACTTTCTCAAGGAGAGTATGTTGCAGTTGAAAATCTGGAGAACATCTATGGTCTTGTTCCTGATATAGACTCAGTATGTCATGTGAACAATTTCTTTAAAAAATAGTCATGTTATTATTCTATTTACTTTGATATGATACTATGTTAGAATACATAGCTTAGTCTCCTGCATGTCTTCTTGTGGTTATTTATAATGTCTCTATAGAGCATTCATGAGCTGACCGCCTTATTAAGGACATGGCATAAGGGATACGTTAATGGCAGGAAAAAAAAGTATCATTTACGATTTTTGCAAAACAAGGCTAATCTTTGTATTCCTTTCATTCAATTCATTTAATGAACTCCTTAAAATCAGAGAACACGTTACGATGTTTCTGATGTGGGTTATTGAAGTAAATTTGTGCTTCCACAATATTTGGCAATCATTGCATGCAATGAATTCTTAGAAAAAACTTTCCCATCAGATAAATGTACCTAATAATTTTTTCTGGACATAAAATTAGGTCTTAAAGATGGGTCAAGCATGAAAGATGAGGGTAGCAAACATGAGAACACAAAAATGGATATGTTGGATTAACAGGGACAGCTAAAGTAATGAGTATATAGCAAGTGGCATAAAGATATGCATGTAGAATTGGCATGGGAAGCTTACGGTTATAAAAATATGCCAATTCTACATGCATATCTTTATGCCACTTGCTATATACTCATTACTTTAGCTGTCCCTGTTACTCCAACATATCCATTTTTGTGTTCTTTACGGATTCACATAAATGGACTTCTTTTCATACATCTCTGTCTTTCTCAAAGATGGGGAGATGGAGGGGGTAGGGGGTCACATATTGGTAAAAAGATTTCTGTTGATGTTCTTTCTTTTATTGGCCTTTGAATTCATAAATGCACTTCATTGTTTATCAGATACAACCATACAACCATGTATTTGTTAAAAAGGTTTCAATGTTGCATGACTGAGGAATTTCATGTTATATGTTGCACAAGAATGGAGCATATGCAGGGCAATGAGATGTCAGGATTGGAAATTTATAATTTGTTTTCAATAATAATGCTGGATTGATTAATGCAAACTTGCCTTATCACAGCAAAGAACTTGCTGACGTCTTTTAATCATGTCTGGAAAGCGAAATCAGATAGGTGTTTGTCTATCTAAAAATGCAGCATGATGCATGTTAATAAGTGAATTAAGGTTCTCTTTGTGCTAGGTTTCATGGATGGGCAGTGGCCAGGACATTCTGGTTATATAGCAGTCATGACCATGTTGATGGAAATATGGATGCCAAAGACATAAGATTAAAACTTAAATGATTGTTGAAGATGATATTCTCAAATTGTCATGTGCAAGAGAGACAAAAGGAGGTTTTTGATATATCGAGGGATTTGAATTTATGAGGAAGAATTGATGCGGACACGGATGTAAGTTGTGAAGAATTTCTGTTGTGTAGCATCAGCTCCAAGCAATTTGGCCATATTCCTTGCAGTAGTTTTCCTTCGTGCTAAAGGCTTTGAGCTGTCCTTCTAACAGGCTTTTCTGCTCGGATGATTTTATATGTTTTAACAATTGCTTGCACTCATGTAGTAGAGCATGACTAAAGGGAAGAATGGAAGGGCCAATCATTTTGTCTTTGCAAGCCCTCTTGCACAAGTTTGTTTACTATATTTAAATTTTATTTGTAATAAGCATTAGAATAGTTTTGCTCTATATACTGAACACTAAAATGTTTGCTGGCTAGTAAAATGATTTGTCGTGTGGTCTTGATCTTTTTAGTAGTGTAGCAACAAATAGTAAATGATGATTGCCCACAAGTACTGAATCAAAATAAATTCGAATAACTAACATATCTTCTGCCTTATCACGGAGTTTTATGAGTTCTTTTATATAATTGACTGATATATTCGTCTTTGTTTTAGATATGGATATATGGGAATAGCTTTGAGTCGTTCCTTGTTGCCATTGTAAATCCCAATCAACGAGCTCTGGAGCGTTGGGCTGAAGAAAATGGTTTAACTGGAGATTTTGCTTCCCTCTGTGAACATCCCAGAGCTAAAGAATACATTCTTGGGGAGCTCTCAAAAACTGCAAAAGCAAAGAAGGTAAATTCTTGTAACTCATCTTCGATTTTGTCGGTTTTGTTATCATTATCCTATAATTGTCCCTGTTTACTACCAGCTAATTGATTTTTTAGCTCCTGGAAATTGATGTTGGGTGCTGCCTTTTAATGTCCCGGCAGTTGAAAGGTTTTGAGTTCATCAAAGCTGTTCACCTTGACCCTGTACCGTTTGACATTGAACGTGATCTGCTTACCCCAACCTACAAGAAGAAGAGGCCACAGTTGCTCAAGTACTACCAGGTTGGCCATCTTTCTTCTCTTATAAAAACTTCATCTCCCTGGTGTCAGGAACTTATGGCATTTGCTGATATCTTGTACAACACTTCGTTTGTGTTAAATATTTCATTCCTGATATTTTTTAAATTGTTCTTGTCAGACGGTCGTAGACGGCCTGTACAGAAGCACCAAATGATCAACTACGTGATCAAACGGGAGTAACTGATGCATAGTGATGGTGCACGTATTATCAATTTGTAAACTAATGTGCTTGAACCTATTTATTTCATATCTCCAACAACGTGAACCAGCGTGTACAAGATTGCATGAAAGCAAACACTCTCCTTTTGAGGGTTTTTAAACTCAGGTGAGCCTGGATCATTTAAACAACTGTTCTTTTTGAACAAAATGTGATGGCTCGCTGCTGTTAAAGAATTTTTGTTCATCTTGTGGTTGCATTCTATTTCATTTATTGTTCGCTTGAGCTCTCATGCTAGTACATTTGTCTGTTGTACCTGTCATTTTATTGATAATAATTTCTTTTGAAATCCCCACATGGCTCACAGACCATGGACCATGACCCATTTCCATTGGCTACAACTTTTTGTTTTTTAAATAGAAAAGACTAATTAGCTTTACAAAAAAAAAAAAATAGATGAATTAGCTTTCCCTAAATTTTATTGATCGGTAGGCCCAATAGGTCCGTTTGGTTGAGTCCACATTTTTTGAATAATTTTGTGGTGTTTAATAAAATTTGTAAAAGTGCTTGGCTATATAAAAAATTGTTAAAAGCTTGGATTTTTTTTCTTTAAAGCTTTATTTGGCATTAACCTATTTTCATTAAACTTGAAAGTTAGATATAAGAAGAATAATAATAATTAATATTATAATATAATTATAATAATATATTATATTTAAATATTATTATAATTATATAAAAAAAATTATAATTATAATTATAATATATTATGTAATGTAAAATAATATAATATAATAATATTATAAGAGATAGGCTTAATTACATTCGAATATAATCAAATATAAATCTGATCATCTTTTTCATCCTTAAATTTACACAGGAGCATAAGATGGATGGCTCCAAGGGCGAAGAAGATAATTAGATTCGAATATAAATAAATCTGCTTCATATTATAAAATACTATAATATAATATATAAATATAATATAATTATATTATATAACGTTATAATTTTGTAATATTACTATAATAATGATAGTAATTTTAATAATATATGATAAAATAATTATTAAATATAGTAAATTATATATGACCATAATTTTACATATTATAATCATTATTATATAAGAATATTATCATTATTTTTATATTATATTAGGATATTTTAATATGATATATTAAAATAATATTAGAATAATTTATTATAATAATTTTTAATATATTAGATAGTTGAAAGTATTATGTAATATTTTTTATTATATTTATTTAAAAATATTTTTTTAGTTTGATTATTAAATAAATATTAAAAATATAATTAAGAATTCTACCTCTAGGAACTCTACCCACTGACAGCCCCGAAGTTTAATTATTTCATATAAAATATTTTACTGCATATGAATATATAAAATATTTTATGTATGAACCGAGCGATGCGAAGCGGCGAGGGAGCGCCATGGCTCACTCCCTACCCCTCCCCGCCAAAACCACTCCGTCGCTCCCTCAGAAACCCTGCTCAACCCGCGTCACCACTACTCTCCCCCAAACCGCAGCAGCCACCAAACACCCGGCCCTCGAGCCCCTGAAGCACCGCGTCATCCGCCTCGCCGACCGCGGCCGCCTTGACGATGCTCTCTCCGCCCTCGATCTCATGGCCCGCCGCGGCGTCCCCGCCGATGTTGTCACCTACTCCGTCCTCCTCCGCTCCTGCATCCGCTCCCGCGACCTCGCCCGCGGCCGCCTACTCCACCGCCGGCTTCTCGACTCCGCCCTTCCCCTCGACTCCGTCGTTACCAACTCCCTTATCACCCTCTACTCCAAATGCGGCGATTGGGACGCCGCCTTCTCCATCTTCGAGGAAATGGGCAGCCGAAGAAATCTGGTGTCCTGGACCGCCATGATCTCCAGCGCGGCCCAGAACGGGATGGAAGAAACAGCCATAGAGATGTTCTGCGAGATGCTCGAGTTGGGGTTTAGCCCGAATGAGTTCAGCTACTCTAGCCTCATTCAAGCTTGCTCGAATGCGAAGTTCGTTTCGGTTGGGAGAATGGTTCTTGGATCCGTGATCAAAATGGGGTTCTTCAAGTGGGATGTATCAGTTGGGTGTGCTCTGATCGACATGTTTGCGAAGAACCAGGACTTGGTTTCGGCTCGTAAGGTTTTCGACAGAATGCTCGATAGGAATTTGGTCTCTTGGACCCTGATGATCACGAGGTACGGTCAACATGGCCATGGAAAAGAGGCAATCGATTTGTTTGTAGATATGGTGCTCGACGGGTTCGAACCTGACCGGTTTACCATAAGCAGCGCGATCTCTGCTTGCATTGAGTTAGAGTCTGTTAAGTTGGGTCAGCAACTACACTCCCTAGCCATTCGACATGGATTTGCCACCAATGTCTGCATTGGTTGCAGTCTCATAGACATGTATGCAAAATGTGCAGCAGGGGTATTGATGGATGATTCGAGGAAGGTTTTCGACCAAATGTCTGAACATAATGTTATGTCATGGACAGCGGTGATATCAGGCTATCTCCAAAGTGGAGGGCATGATGAGGAAGCAATAAAGCTCTTCTGCGAGATGATGCAGGGAAGTGTTCGGCCAAATCATTTTACCTATTCTAGCGTTCTCAAGGCATGTGCCAGTCTATCTGATCCTGAGATCGGGGGACAGGTCCACGCGCATGTCGTGAAATCAGGTCTAGCACCGCTAAATTTTGTAGGCAACTCTTTAGTCAGCATGTATGCACGGTCAGGTAAGATGGAAGATGCTAGCAAAGCTTTTGATGTACTGTATGAAAAGAATATCATTTCATACAATGCCATTGTTGATGGTTATTTGAAGAATTCCAATGCTGAAGAAGCTTTAGAGCTCATTCATCAGATGGAGAGCATGGACATCGGAGTAAGTGCTTTTACATTCGCTAGTCTTCTGAGTTCTGCTGCAAGCATTGGAATGATGAACAAGGGCCAGCAGTTGCATGCCCAGCTATTAAAAGTGGGATTTGGATCGGATAAGGGCATTGGTAATTCACTTATATCTATGTATTCTAGGTGTGGAAACATAGAGGATGCATGCCAAGTTTTTTATGAGATGGATGATCGTAATGTAATCTCGTGGACGTCTATGATCACAGGTTTTGCGAAGCATGGGTATGCAAATCGAGCACTTGGGTTGTTTCATGAAATGATCTCAACTGGTGCTAAGCCAAATGAGGTCACTTACATTGCTGTGCTGTCTGCTTGTGGCCATGTGGGTCTAGTTAAGGAAGGGTGGGAGCACTTTTACACCATGCAAAGGGATCATGGAATTATTCCAAGGATGGAGCATTATGCTTGCATGGTTGATCTGCTAGGCCGATCAGGCCTTCTTAATGAAGCTGTGGAGTTAATAACTTCGATGCCTTTCAAGGCTGATGCCTTGGTGTGGAGGACTTTGCTTGGTGCTAGTAGAATTCATGGAAACATTGAGCTAGGCGAACTTGCTGCTAAAAATATCATAGAACTGGAGCCACAAGATCCGGCAGCCCATGTCTTGCTATCGAACTTGTATGCTGCAGCTGGCGAGTGGGAGGATGTGGCAAAAATAAGGATTGGTATGAAAGAGAGGAAATTGAATAAAGAAGCTGGACTGAGTTGGATGGAGATAGGGGACAGCATCCATAAGTTTCATTCAGGAGATACATCTCACCCACAAGCCCAAGAGATATATGCAAATTTGGATGAATTGGTGGCTGAAATAAAGGATATGGGTTATATACCCGACACAAATTTCGTTCTTCATGAGATGGAGGATGAGCTAAAGGAGCAGTACCTGTTTCAGCACAGTGAGAAGATAGCGGTGGCCTACGGTCTTATATGCACTTCTGCTCCAAAACCTATTCGCATATTTAAGAACCTTCGTGTCTGTGGAGATTGTCATGCTGCAATTAAGTACATCTCGAAGGCTACCGGACGGAAAGTAATTCTGAGGGATTCCAATCGGTTCCATCAATTCAGCAACGGCGAGTGCTCTTGTGGGGAGTACTGGTAAAACACTTCGTGCTTTTTGTTGTTGATGGTGCAGGCTGAAACCCTAATTAAAATTTGATGGAACCATTTCCTTTGAGTCCATCCATGGACCGTAGGAAATAAATTATATGTAGTAATTTCGTCCAATGCATTTCAAGTCAGCGCAGGAACAGAACAGGTGAATCTTGTAAAATATTATGTACCATCACAATTCACGGGTGACCTTTAACTGCTGTCTTACTGGTGAAAGCCACCTGAGATTCCTCAAAGATTGTTCTTTTTCACTCTCATGGCCAGGACAAACCTATTAGCGTGATCTCAGGCCATTTGTGAAGCAGCATTTCCTTCTGGGTATATCTATCGCATCATTGTGTTAAACTTGCGTGCCAGCCCCAATTAGTCCAGTCGAATGATTCCAACCGCACATAATCTCAAGTATGATTAATTCTCTAGAAAGGTTGGGGCAAAGAAAAGTAGGAATATGTAATGTGGTTCTGGGAGAACGCTTTAATCTGGAGCAGGAGGAGAGAGACCACAGCAGCAGCAGTAATGGAAATCAAGGAACAAGAGCATCTTAGTTGTTGGTCTGTATGTTCTCTGTGTAGTCTGAGTATGTTACGCTTCTAGCAATTTGTATTTTGTAAAATTTTGTTTGGTCTTCATTCCAGATCAAGATGGTACATATCCATCATGGTGAGATAGGTTAATGGATCGTAGGCCTCTCCTCTCCCTTGCATCACACACTCACGTCCTTTGTTGGTTAAAGTTTTGTAGCCTTTCACCGAAATAAATATCAGTGCGGAGAAAATCTGATCACACCTACAAATGGAGAATGTAGATGGAAAAAACATCCAAGGCTGGTGGAATGTCAGGTTTTTTCTCTTTTACTCTCCATGAACGAGGCAATCCCCGTGGAGAGGAAGGGCTATCGATGGTTTTTCCATGAAGTTTGATTCTATGTCAAATGAAGGGACTGAAGCCTCGAGAGGCAACATGATCCGGCTCGGGCAAAGTATTGTTTTTACTGAAGGTGCAATAGAACAGGCAACTTAATTTGTTTTGCGATACCAAAACTCACCAATTTGAGCCACCGTTAGCATGGGTTGGAAGATGCTGCAAATTTGCAAAAAAAAAAAAAAAAAAAAAAAAAAAAAAAAAAAAAAAAAAACTTATTCATTTTAAACTATCACCACCCACGATAACAATAATAACAAAGTCTTAATTTTAGACTAGTTAGAATCGGCTACATAAATTCTTTTTCTTTATTTTACTCAGTTTAAAATTATACTTTCTATAAAATATAAAGTTATTAAATATTTCTTTATTACTTTCTTATATATAATTTTTAGTTTACTTTTACTTCTATTTTGTTTTACTTGTATCAAATCACTACTTTGCATTAATGTATCTCCAGTCTTACATTGCAAATGTTCAAATCATTTAAATTATTATTCTCCTAATTTATCCTCAATTGGTGCTACTTTTATCTTTTTATAAATAACTCTATTTCTTATTGTATATTTTCTTGTATTATTATACATTCGTCTCAACATTATCATTTTAGCTATATTCATCTCATGTACATATAATTTTTTGACTATCCAATATTTTATGCCATAAAATATAATCAGTGTTATGATCATTTTATAAATTTTTTTCTTTAACTTAATAAGTATTCTATAATTACATAATATTTCAATTACACTTCTTTATTTTATTTAATCGCTTTTAATTTTATGAAGAACATCATCTTCAATCTTTATGAATAATTAATTATAAATATAAAAAATAATCATTTTTAAAAACTTCATGATCCTCAATTTTTATCTTTATTCTAATTGTACTAAAATTGTGTTCTATATATTCCATCTTTTTCCTCCTTAATCTAAAACTACAATGAATTTAATCACCGATGATCCTTATCCCAAGGTGATCTTATCTCTGATGATATAAATATTCACGTTTGATATGTTATGTTACAATGAGTAAAGATCTTGGGATATTTGTGATTCAGCTCTTTGGTGTACCATGAGAATCTAAGATTCCTAACTATATAATAGCAAAACTATCCTTGATATATTTTGTAACTATCATGATAATTTATCCTTATTTCATATATTATTATTATTATTATTATTATATTTTTATATTAAAATATAATTTTATTAATATAATATAATATTTATAATATTATAATATATTATATTTATCTTAGTTATTATTTTATATAATTATAGTATTTATAATATAAAAATATTATATTATATTATTATCTTGTAATATTAAATTATATTATATTAATATGAGAATAATATCAAGCATTTTTATATAGATGAGGGGTATTTTGGTTCTTACATCTTAAGTCAAGATCATTATCTGGAGGTGAATTTTGATACTCAACCTTGAAGATAAATATGAGATCATAAGGTTAGACGGTGATTTTAATGATGGAGGTGATTTAGGACCATCGAGATGCAACTAAATATGGTGATCCCAACATCTTCTTTTGGATCAACTTGTACGAAATGACTCTTTAAATTCTAATGTATTTTTCTATAGTTATAATTTATGATTAATTTGAACCTTAGTTTTATCCACTAGTATATTATTTATAAATAACATTTATTATAGAATATCATCCTGAATATACCTAAAAAGCTTATTCATAACTAACATGAAAAGGTAAGAAATAAAGGTAAATCTTTGATGTAATAACTAGAGACTAAATGGTATTATTGTCATTAATTCTTACATTAACAATCATCTTATTGTACATATCCTTTATTATTTTAATATATCTAAAGAGTATTTCTTTCTCTTTTTAACATACATCATAAGATTTTTTTTAGAAACTTTATCATATGCTTTCTTTAAATTAATAAAAACTATATAAAGATTATGTTTTTTTTTTAAATATTTTTTATTAATCTTTTAAGAAAAAATAACTTTTATATTCGATCTTTCTAAAATAAAACTAAATAAATTATCTATATCTATTAGATAAGCATCTTATGGCAACATATTTTGGCACTGCATCAACTTATTTTCATAAAGGCCGCCAACTCCTTATTAATAGTCTGATGTTGCGGTGGAAAAGGCAAATTACAATCATATAGCCAAGATGAATGAGATCCTTACTTCCCCACGACACAGCGGAGCAAAAATTAATCAAGCTTCATTGGAGAAATTTAGCCAAAAAAAGCTTTACCGAGGAAAATAGCTTATCATGACCTTTTTTTTTCGTTCTTGTTTATTCCAATCTTCGTGGATGTGGCTTAAGATCTGTGTGATTGTGAGTCCCTATCATTTGCATTTGGTAACGTGTGGTCGTGTGACAACCTTGTAAATTGTGTTGCAAGGCTGCAGGATGACCACCTACGAGTCATGCATGCAATGGTAGATGTAGCCTTCTCCTACGCATTGACAATGTGAAAAAAGAGATGGGAGAACAAACTAATCAAAACGCATGTACTCGAAAGGCAAGATCTAACCAATGATAACAAAAAAAAAAAAAAAAAACTATATCCCACATGGCCTGTTGGGATTGGTGCAATTCACACGTTCAGGCAGACGTCCATTTAAAGAGGAGTGGATGATGGCATATCATGTTTTATGAAATAAAAATTAAAATCTTAGTTTGAGACGACAAGCAGCAATGGAGATGGTTGATAGGAGCTTGCGTCTAACGCGTAAGCTTAACTTAAAAATTTAAAAAGATTAAACAAAAAAACTCTAACGGTTTATTTGATACGGTGAGCGAAGCAGGCAGGTCGCGTATGGGTCCGTTACGGTGGGCTCTTTCCGACGCCTGGGATTTGGTACCGCCGCCACCATTTCTCCCTCGGTGCCCAAGGTTTCGAGCTAAGCATCGATCTCCAAAAAAAAAACTAATAAAAAAAGAATGAAAGTTCCAGCCGTTGGTTTCCACCATTTTTTTTTTTTTTTGACCGGCCTTGGCGAGCCGCGGTCTCCTACCCGCGGTTTTATTTACCGAACTATATACAAACACTCAAATTAAACCCCAAACTCAACTCTCATCACGAGTCTTCCGCCCCACGCCGCTTCTGCCTTCAACCCCTTTTATATCCTGGTGTGCTCTTGTGGGTTCTTTCTTAGGGTTTTGTGCAACAATGCTTGCGATTCCAAGGCGAGGGGAAGAAGGATAGAGCAAAAGTGGAAGAAAGTACCCAACACCACCAGAAGCTTCCCCCGCTTTCCTTCCTCCCGTACGTAGTATCGTGAAAAAAACCACGGCGTTGGCCAACAGGGAGGAATGCTTGAACCAACCATGTTTCTTTCGAGCGGCGGGCCTTTCTCCGCCCCTGTGCTTAAAATCCGGGACTTCTCTCGTCTCTCTCTGAGTTGGTTTGAGGAATTCGGCGTGGAGAGGCGGAGAGAGACGTGTTCGAGATGCAGCACCTTGTGGAGGTGGAGAAGGGGCGGGAAGGCGGCGAGGGCCGGCCGTCCGTCGGCCCCGCCTACCGGAGCGTCTTCGCCAAGGATGGCTTCCCCCAGCCCATCCCCGGATTGGAGAGCTGTTGGGATGTTTTCCGGTGTGTCTCCTCTTCTCTTATACCGTTGTTTCCATTGTTTTTTCTTTTCTTTTGTTCTTTTTCTTCGATGCTCTCTGTTTAGAAATTCAGCCATCTTAGATGACTATTTTCCCCTGTTTTGGAAAAATATGGGAGAAACGGATTGGATTTAGAGTCCATATATATTGTTTTTATTTTTTTTACCCCTTTCTTGTTTAATGGCGTTATCGGTTATTGGTGTTGACTTGTTTGTAATTGTGGTTCAGCATGTCTGTCGAGAAGAATCCCAAGAATCGAATGCTAGGCCGTCGCGAGTTTGCTGATGGGAAGGTTAGTTCTCTTTAGTCTTTATCATTAACACCACTTATGTCATTTCTTCATGCGGGATTTTTTTTTTTTTTTTTTTCACCTTTTTATCATTTTTGTGGTTGGCAGGCGGGTGAATATGTCTGGTTGACATACCAAGAAGTATATGACACTGCAATGAAAGCTGGAGCTTCCATACGCTATTGTGGAGTAGAGCAGGTATTTTTTTTAAAAAAAAAATTGTCATAATGCTTTTAACATGTTGCACTAAGATTGATGATTGGATATATGTCTTGGATAACTACTAGTAATGAGTAGGAAAAACTTCTTCGTTGTGTACTCTTGATGTCCAAAAGTGGTCTTTGCCCCTTAAAAGAGGGAAGAGTCGTAGCTCGGACGGCAGTACCAGAAATGGATGGATAGAGTGGAAGAGGTCCAAAGATTTTCTCTTAGAAGACCCTTAGATGCAAGAAGACTTGAAGATCTTTAGACATATACTATAGGTTTAAGAGCTAAGGCTTGGAATTGGTTTACCTACTTGGGATAGCTGCTTTTATATGTCTGAGAGAGTCCTTCTAAAAATTGGTCACTTATTAGTGGATGGCTATGATGAAATTGATCCTTGGATGGAGATGGCAAACATGATGGAATCCTTTTCAAATAGGACAGTAGACTTCTACTCAAACTAGTCTGCGCCTTTAATGGGAAGAGTCTCGAATAGGTTGGTGGTTTTGATTGAAGTCCTTCCTAGATAAGCCTTTCCTCTTTGAGAGGACACACCAAGCAATCTAGTTGAGTACATCATGCCACCTTTTGATTCATTATGTATCGCCATTAGGTAAGCCGGCCCAAATTAGATCATATCATTCACCCTTCATTTTCGAAGATTGAGCTTTAAGTCTATGCTTAAGATACGAAAGTAGCTTGATCTGATAGTGGCTGACTTATTTGTGGGTTTATTTAGCTTTTCAGCGATGATACGATCTTCATCGGGTGTTAGTTGGCTCAAACCAGATCTAATGGCTCACAAACATGGGTTGGACTTATAATCACCGATCTTAAAGCACTGCCTTTTGCATGAGTCTGGACATGAGGCTGGGTAGCATGAGATGCCACTTTGGATTGTGTGGTGTCAATTTTCATGCTGTATGATGATGGGTTTCTTCGAAGATCATGCATAATGATGCATCTCCTTGGATGTTGTGATAAGCAATTAATGCACCAATTCCATGATGAGGTAGTGGTCAGCCGGTCTATTGGTGGATGCCACATGGCGATGTGGCATTAGTGAACCTCGGGTCGAACGGGATGGTTCGTTCTCTCGCTGCCCCTCCTTGGGGCCTATATAAGGAAGGGAGAGGAGCTCATTTGTCCACCTCTACCAAATAGCTCTCTGCTCAGCATGCTCCACTCAATTGCTTGGACGACGTTGGATCTTCTCCTCGACTTCTTTCTTTATCCTTTTTAACTTGGTAAGAACTTCAGGACGGTAGGCCGTAGGTCCTTAGGTTGATAAACCCTGTCCTCTTCTTCATCCTTAACTTCCTCTTCTTCCTCTATGAGTGAAATCCCTGTTCTTAGGGTTGAGGAGCCTAGTGTGCTAACTCAGGAGGATTTATTGTAGGTGCGTCAAATGTCTTGCATTTCTAACGACTATCGCCTAACAATCCCTAGTTGAGAGGAACCAACCTATGACCATAGAGTAGGTCAGCTCTACCATCATAAGGATGATCTCAAGGCAGGGCTTAGCTTGCCCATCCATCTGTTCATAACTGATGTGTTGCCTTGCATAATATTGCTCTAACCCAGTTATGAAGAATAATCGTAGGGTATATGTCCTATATGTCTGGAGATTCCTCTATCCCAAGCAATTTTTTGCTCTTTATTTGGCATCAAGGAGCACATCATCGAGGCTAGGTGGTACTATTTTCTACTTGAAAGGACAAAAAGATTCTTTTTGATAGCCCATCTTCCATTCATGGATGGAAGAACAAATTCTTTTTTGTCCATTTAGTCGAGAGGTCTTAGTCGTTCGAGACGGTCTGGAGATAGCTAAGCAAGCAGTCTAACTGCTTTCCTTTTCTCACGCCAGATAAGGAGAGATTTCTAACTTAATTTGGCCAAATCCAGCTGCTCATATCCAAGTTGCAGACCGAGGTGTCTTTGGTTGAGCATGCCTTAGCTCGGCCTCCAAAAATACTCGACCGAAGAAGGTGGTCTCCAAGTAGTTGGCTGTCAAAAGTTTCTCGGTCCTACAAATGTTGAAGAAGTAGTTGGCCTACTGAGGCCACACCATGTGCTGCACTGACTCGGATGGAGATAGAGATGACAACGTCGAAGTCAAAGCTGAGGTGGCCTAGCCTGCTACCGAGCAACTGGTTTGGCTCAAGAGGTTGGTTCTACCAATCAACAGGCCCCTACTGAGCAGGCTAGCACTGAAGCCCCTTCTATCGTAGGAAAGGAAGTAGGAGTAAGAGTTCCTCCTTTGAGCTTGAGGGTTGAGGCTCCCTGTAGCTGGGAGCAACTGGTTCCCTCTTCCTCGGTACCGGAGTGGTATACTCCCAATTAGAATGTTTGGCCGACTAATTTCTTTCGGAGGGAGGATGACCTTCAGTCTTCTTTGCGGCATTTGGATGCCTGTGGACTCAAGGTTGATCACCATCAGGTCAGACTTTGAACTAATCATTAGGTATGCTTGGCATACCGTGGAGGTAAGGATGATTTGCTCTCTTTTCTTTTCATTCCAAGTCTTTTAGGTCGGTAGTGATCAGTATGTTTTCCTCGGTTGTCCTGTAGAACCTCCACAATTTCTATATGCTGTCAAAGAGGCTCAGCAAGGAGAACACCACAATCCAGCAGCTCCATACCGAGGTCAATGAATGGCATGGCTAGGTTGAGATAAAAGAGTTCGAGTTCATTTTGTGCCAAGAGCGAGAGAGGCTCATGGAGGAAAAGCTCATCACCGAGGCTGGTTGGCAGCTTGAACTGTAGTAGAAAGTTGATGAGCTGCAATGAAAGCTCGATGGTTGGCGGCTTGAGCTTAGTGAAAAGGATCGAGCACTGGGTACAAGCAATTCGAGCTCGATGAGTAGCAATGTGAGCTCACCAACCCAAAGAAGGGATAGACTCAAAGAAGAGTTGTCCCAAGTGCTAGTTCGAATGATTGATGCATTCAAAGAGTCAATGGAGTTCAAGGAGGCTCTAGTCAACTACTCCACCAAGGCTTATGTCACCAAGTTCGAGGAGTGCTACAGACAAGTTAAGGCACTTTACTTGGATCTCAACTTGGGTGTCCTTGACCTGATGAGGGAGAACTTTTCTCGGGTCAGGACTGAGGGGCAGGTCATGGTTGTTGCCATTGTTGATTGCCTCGCTGTTGACTCTGTCATCATCAGTTCTTTGGATGAGAAATGAGAAAGGAACTGATAGAGAGCAACGTACGAAGAGCAATTTTAAGAGCCTCCTTCGACCTCTTAGAAATTTTTCTTCTTTTGTGGTTCAACTTCGACCTTATCTTTTGTAATCAGCTGTAAGCTAACCTATGCAAAAATTTCCTCAAAGTAATTAAAGTTTACTTTGCTCAAATGTGTTAATCCCTTTTTTAATTCCTTTTGCTTGCATATGGCCTGAAATTTCCTTTCAATTGGTCGTCTAGCACCATTGCTAAGTGCTTTAGGTTGTCTCAATAGGTCAAGACTCGAAGCTTGGAGAGTTTGGTCGAGCTATGTTAGCTACTAAGGCGTTAAGAGTCCCCTACTAGGAGACAAGTTTCTTAGGTCAATTTTTTGAAATCCATTGAAACGTGGCCAAGAGGACAACATCTCTAGATTCATTGAGAAAGTTTGACGCTGCTTTGCCTGCTGAGCTCCTTCTCTATTATCCGCCTCCTCTAGAGGGGACTCCTCTGAGGTGTCGCCAGAAACCAAAGATTGTCTCGTCCATCGCTATCACCGGTGAGCTAGAAGCTTGGCTCACTCTTCCACTACAGTGCTTGACCATCTTGGACGGGTTCAAATGGGCTTGCAGCAAAGCCTATTTTGAATCAGGTCCACTACCTTAAGATTCATGCAGCCACCTCAAGATTCATGCTGCAGTTGGCTAGCAGGGATCCTAGCGCAATGATTGCTGTTGCCGTTTAGTTCAACTGCCACTCTTGGGAATTAGGCTCTGATGCCACTTATTGCTCTAATACAATTTGTTGTGCATAGAGGAGGATGGATCAACAAGAAAGAAAGGTGAAAACAACAAATACAAGAAAAGCACACAGGGATTTTAACATGGTTCAATCAATTAACCTACATCCACAGCAACAAAAACAACAGAAATTCCACTCCGAAGAAAACATTGGAGATTACAATGGTTGTTTTCTTACTAAACTCTCATAATACCTAGACATATGTACACCCAATAGAACTAGAATATCTCTTCAGAACTCTTTATCCCTCTAGACTCACTCTAAGGCCAGGGTTACAAATGCTTATCCAGAGAAGGGAACTATAGTGTCCCACATAGACTAGGATTTATGTTTTACACATGTTAGGAAACATGTCCTTATTAAGCTTCTTAAACTCAAAACAAACTCCAACACATGTATTTGATATTGTCAGTACTTCATGTTGATATATGCGACCACAATTTTGTGATGTATGATCACAAGAGATACTGGCAACTTCATGGATGTAAATTTGTAAAATCTAATCAACTACCATTGGAGTTTGCTACTTGCTTAAAACTACTAACTTATAATAACTTGTTGAGTATAGAACTTTGAAATTTATGGTTCGTCAACAATGTCTGACCAATGCATGTTATATAGATCTTTATGCTTTGCTTTTGCTTTAGGATAGTTATTTCTATGTATAGTAGACTTCCTCTTGTTATTGGCAGTGTTTAATTTAGGATGACCTAGGTTGTGCTTGAAGAGTAACAAGCATAAATAGATGGAATAACTTTAGGGATTTGGTATGTATCGATCTTGGAAAAAGAATTTCATATTGGTAGATTTTCTTAGAGTGCTCATTAGATTGTTTTCTAATGAAAAGTTAAAGATTTATCCCCATGGTTACGAACTTACAATGCAAGAATAGGATGTTGAGGGAAAGGAACAATATCAGGGGAAAAGGGCTGCTATTGATTCCACAGATAGTGAAAATTCAGAAAGTCCAACTTTGAGAGAAATACCATAAAACTTTATTAAACCTGTATCATCTATCTAGGCAGGTGATGGGAACAACAATTGGTTAATATATCAATATATAAGGTTGTATAGTGATAGCATGGTAGTAACAAGTCCAAAAGGAGATATACATATTGCCAGCTGGTGCTAGAGGGATGGACCTAACCTCCTCTCAAGATTGCATGGATCAGTACCCTTCTAGTTGCACCAGGGTCGGTCACTAGCTAAAGTCTGATCTGTGCAGCTGTTAACACTGAGGACATAAAACTGTCAAGCCACATTTCAAGCAATCAATATGTATTGAGGGAAAAAAGCAGCAGGCATAGTGCATGGACGTTGCAGAAATTTAGCCAACTGAGGTTCTTGATAAGACAGCTCTTGATAGATTTATCTTATCAAAGCCTTCAATGCACAATAAAATTATTGGCTCCAATTTCAGCAACCAAAAATGCATGGAGCTGGGTTGCTCTGGAGAGGTCAGGAAGCTTGGCCCTAAATCATTAGTCTTCTATGAAACTTTCAATGCAAGAGGGACAATTTAATTACAAGTTTTCAGGGCCAACTGAAAGATCTGCAGATCATCACTGAATGTCAAATCGTGTTCCTGTATCTTTTTTTGTTTTTTGAGAGTGGTCGTTTTTAGTTTGGCTTGGGATGTTTTATACATAGTTAAGTTATTCCTTGAGTCCTTTAAGTTTTAGAGCTTGCTTAAAAGAGCTTTTCATTTGATTTTTTTATGTAAAAAAAAAAAAAATCTGCAAATCATTTTTATATCAGCGTTGTGGCTCCCAAATTATGTAAACTAAGGTTTGTCCATGGGTTCCCCCCTTTTGCTATTCACGTTCTTGAAAATTTTGTTGTATGTTTGACAAAGTTTTATTCATTATGAAGGTTCTTTTCTATATTTCTTATACGACATTGTCTTTCATCTAACCTGTCTCATAAATTTTCAGTAGAAATTCTTATTAAAAAATACAAATTTGTGAAACTCAAATTTAGTCATTATAGTTGATTGTTCCAGGGTGGTCGTTGTGGTATCTATGGTGCCAACTGTCCTGAATGGGTCATCAGTATGGAGGTATTCTGCTCTTATTTACTTGGTGATTGTTGTTTTAAAGCAAATATCATTATTATTGATTCCTGAACTTTTCAATGACCATTGTCAAATAGGAGGTTTTAAATGTGCACTTTTTTATGGACAAACTTTGATCTCATGGAGTCCTGATCTTTTGACATGGACTGTCAAGTATGCTTTATATAATATATTTTCATGCAAGTTTTAGATGAAGACAAAATTATTGCATTGATGCATGTTGCGATTTTTTCGTGTTTATCTTATGAATATTGTATGACTTGTGCAGGCTTGCAATGCTCATGGAATTTATTGTGTTCCCCTGTATGATAGCCTTGGTATGTAGTTGTATTATTCTTTATGGATTTGAATGAGCATATCAATGCACTCACTTAGCGTTGATAATCACAACCATGGTGGGAATTGGGAAGGCATTTTAGTCTATCCTGCTCCTGAAGTTAATGCTGATTTTAGTCTATCCTTTTTATACAAGGGAACTGAAATAAAAGTTGATGTCATAAATTGGGGCATGCTGCTTTTTCTTTTCCCCTTTCTTTGTTTACTTTCTCTTTCTTGAGTTTCCTTCACCCTTTCTTGAGTTATTCCTCCTCCTAATTAGAAGAAGAAAGTAATCCAATAGACTCTGTCAGCCCCTTCCTATATGAAGGAGGAAGCAGTCTGATGCTTGCCAGCAGCTAGCATGCTTATGATTCATTCAGATCCTTAGCTATGAGCTTCGATGCAATTTAATTGGAAAACTCACTTTCCATCAACCTTCTTCTGATAAATGCTGTGTATTATGATACAACTCTAATTGTCATTTCTTTATCTTAGGCCCTGGTGCGGTAGAATTCATTATATGTCATGCAGAGGTTCAGATTGCTTTTGTTGAAGAAAAAAAGATCATGGAGGTATACTGTCCTTTTCACATGCGAGTTAACAAGTATGTTATTTACTTGTTTCATAATTTTTTTAGTAAAATATTTTAGCAAATATTGGAAATACTTAAGTACCTTCCAATAACAGTTTTGGAAGTGAAATGCTGGAGAATGTCACAAGATATCTATATTGTGTAATTATATCGGTTTATTTATATGAATCTTTTTAAGTTCCCAATCTGTGATGCCATTCAACACTTTGCTTTTCTATCTATAGCCATGTCCTCATGCAAGCATCCACAGTTTTTTTAAGTTCTTTTCCTCTTAGGCATGCCAAACCATTATGTGGACCTGTATTGGTCATGGGTTTGTGGAGCATGCATTGTGAAACAGGGCCATATCTACTTATGGTTCGGCCACTATAGGAACCTATATCAAAGTCAGTAAGTGTGAGGTCAATACAGGCTAGCATGGGCGGTACCTACTGATAATGTGCTGTGGTTTTTGAATCCTTTGTACTCCGATATGTCATCATGATTTCTTTCCTGTATACCTCTATTCTTAGCTACATGACGTCTCATTCAATTTTTATATCTAAAAAATACATTTCTTTTAAAGCTAAAGGTCATTCTGGCATGTTGTTATTTCTTCTATAGTTTACTGTTACTTCTTAGCTTTACCTTTGCATGTAGAGAGGTTGTTTCTGTATTTCGAACTAGTGATCTCTAGGGCACAATAGAGCAACTTTATTATTGCATGAAGTCTCACCCTCCTCTCTTTAATAATCTACATTTCACTGTTGCTTGATGATAAGCTGGGTTGATAATAAAGAAGATATTGGAATTAATTTAAAGTTTAGAGATGAAAAAAAAAAAAAATTTCAGACCAAGTGTTCTGACTACTTTATATAACTATGTAATATGAATTTTCAACTTCTTCTATCTCATGATCTGAAATTAGATGTCACATTATTGCCATCACATCATTATCTTGGGCTTTTTAATTTTTTTGAGTAGGAAAAGGGAAAGCTGCAAGCTAGCTAGCTTCAGTTCTCATTTAATATAACTATCTTCCAACACAAATGGAAAATCCATGCCTACGCTCTTTAGCATGCTGTGTTTCAGATCTTTGTTATTTGGACACTTGCATCCAGCTCCAAAAATCCATGTGAAATTTGTATCTGAATTAGATACCCGTTAGACACTTGGATACTTGCCTTTGTTTTTTCAGTCACACGTTTAGAAATTGGTAGAGAGACACTTCTAACAATGAACTCAACCTGATAAAATAATGTTAAAAATGAGGTTTTGTTCTTTCTATAGATTAGTAAAGAAAGTAGATACTAAAATAACTTTGCAAAATGTCACTTTTCTTAATATCCTTAAGCTTATCGGGAAATTTAAATGGGATACATATGTAGTGGAAGACCTTAACAAATAATATCTTTTAACATTTGATTGTTTTCTATTATTTGATATTCAAGCATATACTTTTTATTTAAAATAACACATATACTCATATCTTCTCTTTTTTAATATTTTCTAGCCAAATGCTTGGACATGCATCCAAATCTGATTATCATGCCATTGTCCATGCAACACTGGTTAAAATCCTGAGCATGATGTTTTCACAAGCAATGCATTAACTCTTTGATGTGTGGTTTAGTGGTAGAGTTGTGAGGCTGCTAATTTTTTGTTCAAGCAACTCTTGAGTTTTCCTTATAGAATCTTATTTAGTTTCAAGATTTTTATGTTCCTTATATTCCTCATTTTTAGACAGATTAAAAATTTTTTCCACATTTTTGCAGTAGATGTGTGAAGGACTAAGTGATGCTTTTGAATGTTGCTTTGGTGGATTGTTATACATGTTCATGCTTATTTTGCTTATTTTAGTTTGAGGCCATTAAAAATGTGAATCAGCTGTTCTTGCATTTAATTAAGAAAATCATTTTCATGTCGTTAATTACCAATCATAACAATATAGGTTTTATATTGAAACCTTTGCACACTACTAGAATTTACAGTATATTAGTGTGATCAACTCTTTGTAAATTTTTTATCCTTTCAGCTGTTGAAAACTTTTCCCAATTCAACCAAGTTCCTTAAAAGTAAGTATCATATGTTGCCCCCTTTCTATTCTGGATCTGGTGCTTTTTGTGCGCCATTTATGTTGTCTTGGTACATCCATTTTGCTTGCAGCAATTGTAAGTTTTGGGAAGGTCACTCCCATGCAGCAAGAAGAGGTTGAAAAGTTCGGTTTAGCAATATATTCTTGGGATGAATTTTTGCTTGTGGTATGTCTATTGCTTCAACTCCTGAGTCTTGAGGTTTCTTGCATAAAACAAATATTCACAATTACAATTTTCTTTGTCAAATAATTTGTGAAATTTTGCACCAGCTACTTATGTGCACTGTTTTCTTGTTAGCTGGAAATCCTGTTCAATACCAAGTTAATACATATAAATATATTTCCATGGAAAGGAAAATATTTGTTGATTTCTGCATGTTTGTCTCCAATTAATAACTTTAAATATTCTAAGATAGGATTTGGAACAATATTTTAGAAGCTGTGTAAAAATCTAGTGGGACCATTAGTATAGCTACTCCCTGTATTGTCTCCAAAAGTTTATTGAGTTGGTTTGCCATGCATATGTTTATTTTATTCTTCTTTTCCATGTTAAACATGATAATAAGTTGATGTGAACTTTGTCGCACCATTTCAGGACCTATTTTAGTCAATCATGACTTTCAAAGAAAAATAAAGTTGACCGCATAAGATATCTTTTAACAAAACAAAATTGGTGAAAGCAAAATTGCAGTGATGAAAGATATTTAGCCAAATGTAGTCAATAGTTATCTAGGAACTGGTAAATGGCATTTTTTATGCAACATTGAACCATGGATGCTGAGATAACATAGATATACTAGAAATTGATCAATGACCATGAAGGAAGAGAAATAGTCCTACAAGGATAGATAGATAGTTCCTATTTCATGTTGTGGCCATGTTCTGTGCTAATTTGTGAAAAATGTAGAAAGTTTTATTCCTTGAAAGATGATATTAACCAATCAGATGTGAAATGTAGAGTTTATTTGATGCCAGTGTCCTAGATAATGGTGTTGAAGGAATAATTGAGTTTTGTCATAATGGCTTCCAAGGCCCACAAAAATCGATATCGAGACCTGTACTGGTTGGGTGCAGTATGGTATGTATCTCATACTGGTTCGGTATGGTATAGTATGCATCACATACGGAGACAAGATGCCCATTTATTTCTTCTTAACTTCAAACCACTTGGTACTGGGAGATACGGGTCGGTACCAAGTAGTGCGGGGTG
The DNA here is from genome assembly GCA_017589505.3 of Metroxylon sagu. Classification (NCBI taxonomy): domain Eukaryota; kingdom Viridiplantae; phylum Streptophyta; class Magnoliopsida; order Arecales; family Arecaceae; genus Metroxylon; species Metroxylon sagu. The sequence continues at coordinate 601,048 of JACVBY030000618.1, forward strand.
GTTTAGCTTGGTTTAGACTAGTTCGATTTATACCAAATCGAAATATGGTACCATGCTGATATCTTACCGGTGCGGCGCAATATGATTGTTGCAGGTCTCGATGGTTTTTTTTGAATGTAGTTTTCTTCTGATTTCTTAATAAAAGAATCTAGTTGAGATTTTATCTAAGGGGTCAATAGGCTATAAAAGATACTGGAATACATAAATGTGGAAATAGAAGCATCCTATAAGCAAGGTACAAAGTTGAAGAAATAGTAATATGTTGAAGAGATAGTAATAATAATACATTTCTCTCTATTAATTATTCTTTTTTACCTGTAAGTTAGCTGAAATGCACACAATTTTTTTTTACCTGTTTAGTAATATTTTTTTTTTAACTATTATCTAGAAGATACATTCTCACCTTATAATGAAATTTGTGCATTTTACCTACAGGGAGAAAATCAACAATTTGAACTTCCAGTAAATAAAAAAACAGATATCTGTACAATAATGTACACTAGTGGAACAACCGGTGACCCTAAGGGTGTAATGATATCCAATGAAAGCATTATTGCTCTTATTGCCGGTGTGGATCAGCTACTTCATTGTGTAAAAGAGCCGGTAAGATCATGTTATTTATTTTTTTAACTTACATTTTTCCACGATAGATGCCTCTACAAAATGGAACCTAAAAGCTCTATAGCACAATTTTTTTGGTATTTACTCTATTGTTTACCTCTGATAATTTACTCTGCACCTCAAATTTACCTAACTTGTTTGTTCTTTAATCTATTACAGTTGCATGAGTATGATGTCTATCTATCATATCTGCCTTTGGCACATAGTTTTGATCGAGTGATTGAGGAGTTGTTTATTTTTCATGGGGCCTCAATTGGATTTTGGCGTGGGGTAAGCCAATCAACTAGAATTTATTTTATCTGAATAAAAGTCTTTACTGAATAACTAATATTTTGCCTTCAGGATGTCAAATTATTAGTTGAAGATATTGGGGTGCTAAAACCAACTGTCTTTTGTGCCGTTCCGCGTGTACTGGATCGAATCTATTCAGGTAGTGTTAAAATGGAAATTTTTGAGTGTACTGCTACCACAGCATGTACGAGGATACCTGCATGTCACATTGTAGGTGAATGTTGATAGAGTTTTAAATTTGTCAACAATCTGCGAGAATTTGGCGGCATGCATAACCGCTCAGTTGTATGGGCTTATTTCTTCATCCTTATCTCTGTTATCCTTTTGGCCTGTACAATACTAGAAATCAAGTTGACCATGTCCTCTTGAAGTACGGGAAGAAAGAGTTCTAGGGATATAAGGCACTTATATGTGCTAATGCAAAATAATGCGATCACATCATAGCTATTTTCTAAATGCAACGTGGAATGCATGCATGCTAATATATACATAAATGATCATTGTTGTTATACTGTGAAACTACTGGATATTTGTAACACATGGTTGGATATAATGGTATTTGCAGTAAACCATCCTTATGTGGCTCTAGAATGCGTATTATCTCACTGAACCTTAATTTTCCATTTAAAGAATTTGAGAACATTAAGATGAGGATACCATAATATTTCTTGTCGAAGCAAAAGCCTGATTCTTGCATCTAGATCATGGTTCATTGGGTTCCTGGTCTCTTCCTTTCTTTTTGGCCTGCAAGATTCAAGTGACCGAGAACAGTCTCTTTTTTTGTTCATGGGTACATTTTTCGTGCATGGTGAAGCTATCTAACTTCTACTTATTTCCAGGTCTGCAAGACAAGATTTCTTCGGGCAGTTTTCTGAAGCAAGCTTTGTTCAATTTTGCTTATAAATAGTAAGCTTCATGATCCATTTATCTCTTGTTAAATCACTCCTTTTAGCTGCCATGATTTTTTTTCTTTTTATCTCCATTTAAATTCAACCAGTGATACTTCCTACATTTTGACACTGAAAGTTAGCTCTTTTAAATTCTAAAAGCAGTATTATGTCACGAATTGTTCATCTCCATCTTAGGTTCAGAAACTATGATTCTGGATTTTTCATACTGTTTACCTTTTCTTCCTTTCTTTTTTTTTTTTTTTTACTTTTTAATTTTGCTAGTTTGATTTACCTATTAAATAGTTGTATCAGTGTTGCTGAATATATTTTAATATGCAAGATGGAATTTTGCAGCAAACAACATAACATGAAGATGGGAAGTGAACATGAGAAGGCATCTCCAATTTTTGATAAAATAATTTTTAATAAGGTGGCTTGAAATTTTTGATAAAGATATTACTTTTATGTTATTGTTTTCAGACTAGCGGCCTTAATAGTTTTTATGTTGCTTTATGAATTTGGACTTTTTCTGCTCACAGGTGAAACAAGGGTTAGGTGGAAATGTACGGCTTATCTTGTCTGGAGCTGCTCCATTAGCTACCCATGTTGAAGCTTTTTTACGGGTGGTGACATGTGCCCACGTTTTACAAGGCTATGGTATGCAGCTAGTCTCTGATAGACTGCATACTGCTTTCAATGAATTTGTTTACCTAAATAATAAGGGACATTACCCAAAGAAAAAAAAAAGTGAAGTCCTTAATCAACTTATTGCAACTCCCTAAGTAGCTCATTGGTGTTTGAACCAGTTAAGGTATCATTGATGAACTTTGCATGGGACTTGTCCTCCCTTTCACTTGTTTTTCTATGTTGCCCAGAATCTGTCATCTATATCTAAGAAGATTGAGTCCTGTTATAGCTTCTATGAAATGGCAGCAAGAAATTGTTCTATTTACACCAGTTTAGAGTTTTCTTGGGGATTAGCATAAATAGCTGATTAAATTTGTTCTCATTTTAGGTCTGACGGAAACTTGTGCGGGAACATTTGTATCACTACCGAATGACTTTGCAATGGTTGGGACTGTGGGCCCTCCAGTGCCAAATGTGGATGTGCGCCTTGAGTCTGTTCCAGAAATGGGATATGATGCCCTCTCCATCATACCCCGTGGAGAAATTTGCATCAGGGGAAAAACCTTGTTCTTGGGATATTATAAAAGAGAAGACCTCACAAATGAAGTTATGATTGATGGGTGGTTTCGTACAGGTTTGTTTCTCACACAAAATCCTGTCATGCATGCATGCATGATGAAACAAGCAACTCGGTGTTTATGTGTACTCTCTCTAGATTAAGGTGAAAGATTTGCTTATCATCTTTGGTCTTGGCTTGGTTAATTATGTTGAACATGACTCTTTTTGCCTCATTTCTATTTGAATAAGCATTTGTTTACATCATGAATGGTATGGTTGCATGCCCATTAGTTACTGTCAAGATCCTGTTATTAGAAACTTTTTAACCTCCATTGCCATTCACATTCTACACATTTAGTTTCATGTTCGACAGTTGTCAAACTTGAATATTTACTATTCTTGTGAGACCTTTATTTTATTGAGGCCTTTTTTTTTTTTTTTTACTGATGACTCTTACAAATATTGTCACATGCAGGGGATGTTGGAGAATGGCAACCAGATGGAAGCTTAAAAATTATTGATAGGAAGAAAAATATCTTTAAACTTTCTCAAGGAGAGTATGTTGCAGTTGAAAATCTGGAGAACATCTATGGTCTTGTTCCTGATATAGACTCGGTATGTCATGTGAACAATTTCTTTAAAAAATAGTCATGTTATTATTTCAATTTTTTTTGATATGATACTATGTTAGAACACATAGCTTAGTCTCCTGCTTGTCTTCTTGTGGTTAATTATAATCTCTCTATAGAGTGTTCATGAGCTGACCGCATTATTAAGGACATGGCATAAGGGATATGTTAATGGCAGGAAAAAAAGCATCATTTATGATTTTTGCAAAACAAGGCTAATCTTTGTATTCCTTTCATTCGATTCATTTAATGAACTCCTTAAAATTAGAGAATATGTTAAGATGTTTCTGATATGGGTTATTGAAGTAAATTTGTGCTTCCACAATATTTGGCGCTCATTGCATGGAATGAATTCTTATAAAAAACTTTCCTATCAGATAAATGTACCTAATAATTTTGTCTGGACATAAAATTAGGTCTTAAAGATGGGTCAAGCATGAAAGCTGAGGGTAGCAAACATGAGAACACGAAAATGGATATGTTGGATTAACAGGGACAGCTAAAGTAATGAGTATATAGCAAGCGGCATAAAGATATGCATGTAGAATCGGTATGGGAAGCTTACCGTTATAAAAAGGCCTCTTTACAGATTCACATAAATGGACTTCTTTTGATGCATCTCTGTCTTTCTCAGAGATGGGGAGATGGAAGGGGCAGGGGAGCACGTATTGGTAAAAAGATTGTTGTTGATGTTTTTCTTTTATTGGCCTTTGAATTCATAAATGCACTTCATTCTTTATCAGAAACAATCATGTATTTGTTAAAAAGGTTTCACTGTTGCATATGCAGGGCAATGAGATGTCAGGAGTGGAAATTTATAATTTGTTTTCAATAATAATGCTGGATTGATAAATGCAATCTTGCCTTATCACTGCAAAGAGCTTGCCGATGTCTTTTAATCATGTTTGGAAAGTGAAATCAGATAGGTGTTTACCTATCTAAAAATGCAGCATGATGCATGGTAATAAGTGAATTAAGGTTCTCTTTGTGCTAGGTTTCATGGATAGGCAGTGGCCAGGGCATTCTGGTTATATAATAGACATGACCATGTTGATGGAAATATAGAGGCCAGAGACATAAGATTAAACTAAAATGATTGTTGAAGATGATATTCTCAGATTATCTCAGACTGTCATGTGCAGGAGAGACAAAAGGAGGTTTTTGATATATTGAGGGATTTGAATTTATGAGGAAGAATTGACATGGAAACATATGTAAGTTGTGAAGAATTTCTGTTGTGGAGCATCAGCTCCAAGCAATTTAGCCACATTCTTCGCTGTTGTTTTTCCTTCCTGCTAAAGACTTTGAGCAGTCCATCTGACAGGCTTTTCTGCTCAGATGATTTTATTTGTTTTAACAATTGCAGCGGAGCAATGACTAAAGGGAGGAATGGAAGGGCCAATCATTTTTCAAGCCCTCGTATAAATATCTCCTCGCAAGTTTATTTACTATATATAAATATTACTTGCCACAAGCATCAGAAGTGGGCTTCTGCATTTTCACTGCTAAGTCTGTCAAAGGTGGCAACAGTGTTGCTTTATAAACTGAACAGTAAAGGGTCTGCTGGCTGGTAAAATGATATGTGTGATGCGGTCTTGATATTTTTAATAGTTTTGCAACAAATAATAAATAACAATTGCTCACAAGTACTGAATCAAAATAAATTTGAATAACTAACATATCCTCTACCTCATCATTGAGTTTTATGAGTTCTTTTACATATTGACCAACATAATTTACTTTGTTTTAGATATGGATATATGGGAATAGCTTTGAGTCCTTCCTTATTGCCATTGTAAATCCCAATAAACGAGCTCTGGAGCGTTGGGCTGATGAAAATGGTGCAAGTGGAGATTTTGCTGTCCTCTGTGAACATCCCAGAGCTAAAGAATACATTCTTGGGGAACTCACAAAGGTTGCAAAAGCAAAGAAGGTAAATTCCCGTGACTCATCTTTGATTTTGACGGTTTTGCTATCATTATCCGATAATAGTCCCTGTTGACTAGATAAATGATCTTTTAGCTCCTAGAATGTGATGTTGGGTGCTACTTTTTAATGTCCTGGCAGTTGAAAGGTTTTGAGTTCATCAAAGCTGTTCACCTTGACCCTGTACCTTTTGACATGGAACGTGATCTGCTTACCCCAACTTACAAGAAGAAGAGGCCACAGTTGCTTAAGTACTACCAGGTTGGCCATCTTTCTTCTCTTATAAAAACTTGATCTCCCTGGTGTCAGGAACTTATGGCACTTGCTGATTTCTTGTACAACACTTCGTTTGTGTTAAATATTTCATTACTCGTATTTTTTAAATTGTTCTTGACGCGGTAATTGTTCTTTTCAGACAGTCATAAACCGCCTTTACGGAAGCACCAGATGGTCAACCACCTCATTAAACGGGGGTAGCTGATGCGTACGGCGAATGCTTCTTCCTTGTTATATTTGATTAACGGAACAGCTGCTGCGGTACTGGTGCACGTATCATCGATGTGTGAATTAATGTGCTTGAACCTATTTATTTCATATCTCACGCAGTTGTGTACGGTGAACCAGCGCTTCGATGCTTGGATGAAAGCAGGCACTTTCCTTTCGAGGGATTTTAAACTTATATGGATAATTTAAACAAATGTTCTTGTTGAAGAAAATGTGATGATTGCTGCTAGTGAGAATTCACGTTCATGCTGTGGTTGCATTACATTTCATCAACTGATCATTTGAGCTCTTTTACCTTTCCTATCTTTAGTTCTCTTGATTGCTACCATTTTTTTTTTTTTTTTTTCTCCGGTGGTTCAGACTACTACTAATTAGTAATTATTTTATATAAAATGTTTTATATATGAATCGTGCGATGGGAGGAAGATGGAGCGCCGTGTGTGGCTCACGTCTTACACCTCTTCCCGCCAAAGTCATTCCCTCCCCAAATGCGGGTCTGGTCCAATGGAAGGTTTGGATCGAATCTGTACTTATATTATATTATATAAATTAAATTTAACTATATTTAAATATATTCAAATTTATAATTTGATATCTTTTTTATTTTTGAATCTATAAGAATTTTAGAGTTATTTTATCTTTTATATTTTTTTTATCATTGAAATTCATGAATAATATGGATTTAAGGATGAAAAAAATGATTGAATTTATATTTAATTATATTTAAATATAATTAAATCTATTTTATATTATATTATATTATATAAAAAGAGATTTGGTTATATTTGCATGCTCAAATCTGATTGCCTCTTTTATTATTAGATTCGCATGAATTTTAAAATCAAAAAGCAATTCATTAGTTATCATTATTTTGAAAAAAAAAGAAAGGTATTTATGAAACAGAATAATACAACACATATCTATACCATGGAAATACATTATGTGGTGGTATAAGAATGTGATATAGTAGTATAATAATGTATGATATAATAAAAAAGGAATACGATATAGTAGCATAAGGATATATATGATATAAAAGTAAAGAGATATAATATAGTAGTATAGGGATATGATATAGCAGTACATGGATATATAGGATATAACAGCAAAGGAATACGATATAGTAGCATAAGAATATAATATAATAATATAGAGATATAATACAGTAGTATAGGAATATGATATAGGAATATTAAGATATGATATATCATATCATTGTGCTCTTATAAATATATTATATCCCTATAATGTATATCATATTCCTTTGTTACTATATTATATTCATGTACTACTATCATGTGACGTGTTTCTGTGATAGTGGCATATACTATATTGTTCTATCTTATAAATCTCTCTTTTCTTAAACAAAAAAAAAAAAGCCAGCAATAGTTAATAAATGACTTTTTGACTTTTAAATTCATCTACATCTAATGATGGAAGAGGCGATTGGATTTGAACTTGACTACACGCAAATATAGCTAAGCTTACACATACTTTGGTTGATCCATGGGTGGGATGGTTAAAGTTCCTTTTACTTATTAGTGGTAGGATACTATAGATTCTTTTGACAGGTTTGGACCTAATCGGTCTATTATCTCTTTAAGTTTAATAAGCTCAATAAAAACATTTATCTCTTTTAAGTTTAACAAGCTCAATAAAAATATCTGTGTAGGATAGTACAGATTTCTTTTCTATTATAAACATATATAACTCTGACTTTAAGATAAGTTCGAGACATAAAAATTTTTGAAAAGAAACTCTAGTTAGATATAAGAGAAAAATATAAGAGAAACTAGGATTTTGTGAAAGCCTTAAAAGATATTCTAATTAAATATTCTAGTTCACATGATCTTTAAAATTTTTTATATTTTTTTAAGTAAAATTTTTATCATTTTTGTCATTGTGGATACAGAACAATTAATCAAATCTTGATAAGCCCTTGTACGCTATTTTTCTTTCTCTCTCTTTTTATCTTTTTTCCTGATCTCTCCTTTCCTCCCTGCAACAAATGGTGCCAGATCCCAACTCTCGAGCATGCGTATGGAACCGCGCGAACAGCAAGGACACCAGCATCGAGTCGCGGCTGTGGCAGCAAGGAGGCTAGAGGGCTACAAGGACCTTAGAGCATGCAGTCACTCATCTCTTATGAGGGCTCATTGATTGTCCTGGCTTGAACTCATCCAAGCCATCGAAGGAAAGGAAACAGAGCCCCCTATTTTTTTGCCGTTGAGGTAGAGGCATTAGCCTCCATGGTGGTCGGGGTTCGCACAGAATAGAGCTTTCAGCGTTTACCTTCGTTCATCGCGGGGCACGAGACGAAGAAGGGACCATCTTCGGCCAAGATCCAGCTCCCTATTTTCAAACCAAAATAGAGTAGCCTCTGTTTCTCTGATCTGAGACCGAATCCGGTGTTTGATCCAGATCGCAAGGGCCACTTTGATTCAGTCCGTCCAGGCAAGAGGTCAAGCGGTGATTCAGTCAGGTTATATTGCACGCGCTCGGAGGAAGCGGACGATCTTCCTCGAGTTCCCGACAACCAATGATGAAGTCGTACGAGTCCACGATGACTGTGGGTCTTCCATGGGGGTCAGATGACCTGCGTTCGACCGTGGATCCGGCCAAGATCCGGCCGGCGAGGACTCTAGAGGTGGCGGATCCAAGGAAGAGGCGGTTTGCCAGAGGTTTGGGTAAGCCCTAGTGGGACTTAAAAAAAAATCCCAAGAGCACTCGGAGATGGGAGAAGGGGACGCTGGAATAAGTCCGGAATAAGGTTGAAATAATCTTAAAATAAATGGAATAGCTATCTTATTCTTTTTCTACCGTCAGGCCATTCCGGTAAAATGGTGAAGGGAGAGCATTGCTTTGAGATGTCCTACCATGGTGATTCGACCTGCACTATTCCAATGAGATGTTGAAAGTCAAAAGCATTACTCTGTTGTATCCTGAAGGCGGGAGTGTTACTTCATGTGGAGAATAAAAAATTTTCCTCCATTTTCAACATCTTCATCAGAGCATTACTCCACCATTACCAAAAAAATCCTCCCTATTTTGGTTGGACTCATGATCTCAATGGCCTAGGCAGCTAGCATCAAGTGGTGCGATGCGAGGCAAAACTTGGATTCCTATTAAGTGCACGGTTGCACTACTAGTTGTAATTTAATCTGAGCACGCTAGAGTGTTAATTTCAAAGAGAGATTCGTAATATTGGTTGTGAAGTTCAAAATCAACATGCTCAACAGAAACTTTAGCATATGGCAGATAAAGATGCTAATCTTTTTGATAAAACAAGGGCTCTGTAAGGCATTAAAAAGAAAAGAAAGATTGTCCGCTAGTATGTCCAATGAAGAAAGGGATGAATTTTTGACGAAAGTACACAATACAATTCTATTGTATTTAACAAACGAGGTCGTTAGAGAAGATGATGAGGAGACTATAGTAACTAGACTCTAATTAAATTTTGAGAGTAGATGCATCACAAAATCTCTTACAAACTAACCTTATTTAAAGCATAGAATCTACCATCTAAGAATAAAAAAAGATATACCAATAAAAAAACTATATAAACTAATATAGGCAAGCCACTCTAATATCTAATCTAAGATGAGCAGATTGCAGCAAGGGATAACTACTGTATTAAATAATATCCATTATGAAATATCATCATGAATATGCCTAGTAAACTTCGAAAAAAAAAAAAAAACCTAAGAGTAAATCTCTAGTATAAACATTTTATAATTAAAATTCACTAGTATTAATTTTGGTATTTTTTACACTAGTAATCACTCCATTATACATATCCTTTATTATATTAATATATTTAAAAAATATTTTTTTTTAATATTCATCAATAAATTTTTCTATGAATTCTATCATATACTTTTTCTAAATTAATAAAAACTATACGAGGATCTTAACCTTTATATATATATATATATATATATATATATATATATATATATATATATATAGTTTTCTATTAGCTCTCATACATCAGACAAGAAATGAATGACAATAGCAAGGGGATGATGGATCTAGTTGAAAACAATTACTGTGTTTTTATTTCAAAATGAATCTATATAATGCATCTAGATATTTAGTCTTTCCTCAAAACCAATTGATGCCAATAGTTTAAAGAATTCACTGATAACAAACTTAGTCAAAGCTACAAAATAAAAAAGAGTCAATTTAAAAAATTTATGAGAGCTCAAATTAACATCATTAACCTTCAACTTGCCAACTCCGCTAAGCTTTCTTTATTTTAACACGGTAAACAAATAAGAAAAAAAAATATGAAGATATCAAAAAGGCTCATTTACAATCCATGAAACATGATACGATAGAAGTACAAGATACAATATAATATGGATATAGAGATATGTCACTTCTTGAAAATCTATGATATGATACGTCTAAATATGTTAATTAATTAATATAGAATTAAATATAATTAAAAATATATTATACTAATTCATAAATTAAAAGATTTAATAACCACCATAAAAAATATATTCAAAAGCTATTCATGGCAAAAGAATACTTCTATTTTAGCTTATAAGTTATATATTCAAAAAAAAAAAAAAAACAATGTTTGCCAATGTTCTTCCATTTAGAAATTTTGAAGACATCTAACTTTAATTTAAAAAAATTAAAATAGTCAAATTTTCATTAACTTTACAAATTATCAATAATGCATGTTACCTATAAAGCCAAAAAAAAAAAAATTCAACCCACTTTCATATTTTTAAGCAAAAAGTGGTTAAAAATTATGATGTCTACCTTTAGTTTAATGAAACTTGAACAAAAATCGAATTTTTAAGCCCCTTATGTTTTTAAATAACATAAAAGGACTCATTTATTAAATAAAAATTTTAATTTTAACCCTAAATACATCCCAACATATCCAAAATGCATCTATAACATATTAAAAATAAAATTATTTTTTATTATATTGGATATGTATCCAAACATATCCATATCGGATATATATCGGATACAGATACGAGGCCTGTTTTGGCATATTCATGTCTAATACACAATTATCCATTTTGGATATAAATAACACACTCTATTTGTAAGGTATATGGAACATAAACATAGGGCAGGCCTACAAGCAAATTAAGAAAAGAAACATGCCTGACGTCACATTGACAGGAAATGCATTTTCCATTCAAAACATATTATAATATAATCACAACAAATTTGGGTAGAAAAGGATTAAAATTTTGAAATTACAAACATCTTACTCCCTCCTCGCCGATTTTGGCAGCACATCTGGATCACCGAGTGCAAGGCTTGATAGAGGCAAATGCTTCAACTCCAACAATTCCTCCCTGGTATATTTAATTCTTTCATCTATATCAAAAAGATTGCCACGATAAGATATGGAAGATTGTAAATAAATAAATATAACAAAAACAGAAACAACTAATTGATAAGCCAGCAGCCACAGCTTCAATAAGAAAGAGCCAGAGATTCCTACCTACAAAAGTAACCTCTGAGAATCCACTTGGGGAATGTGATACTTCTCCCCCTTTTGATTTCAGTTTTGGTGATTGGGTTGTCCTCTGGAATGGGGATGAACCAGCACTAACATTTTCAACGGCGTGGATCATTTGAACAGAATCATGTCTCACCTCAATATGGGGGTGCGTTCTACAAAATGAGGAAACAATATCCTCAGTTAAGAGCCAGCATCCCCTCAAATCTAGTACACTAAGTGTTACTGGAGGCATATATAGAAGCAGCCCAGAGTTGGTCAGTACAGCATGACGAAACCCAAGAAATTTCAGGTTTGAAAGAGATGCCAAGGCATGCAAGGAGATATCTGACAGGAAATCACTCTTCAGATACAAACATTTCAATCCTCTCAAGAATCCTAGGGGATGGATTGCTTCATCTCTTACTTTTGTCTCTTCCAAGTTTAGACTTTCCAGGTGACTAAGATTCTGAAGCATGCTTAGTGAGAATGTTTTTTTTAAATTGTCTCTGCCCCAGTAAATGAAACCTGGCATTCCAAAATACGATGCATGAAAATAAGCACAAATAACCACAACTTGTTTTATGTGATAAAGAGACTTCAAGCAAACTTTGAGTAAGATTGGTACCTTTGATATTTGTGCCGCTCAAATCAATCATTCTTAGAGAAGGCATCATACCAACATATGAGAGAGCAGTATCATCAATTGCTGTGTGAGACAAAGATAGAGTTTCAAGATTCGTTACATTCCCAGCCAATACACACACTCCCTGGGCAGTGAGCTTTGTATTGCTAAGATTTAAATATCTTAAATTTATTCCAATATCTGCAACCTGTTCAATTAAAGTATCAGACATTCTGCTGAAGCTGAGATCCAGATGCTCAAGTGCTTTCATTTTGATCAAAAAGTGGAAGTTGCAAATAGATGAGCCAGACATATCAAGGAATGTCATATGTTTTACTTCCACATTGCGAAATGCTCCATCGACATCATCAATAGTAGCTCCAGGGAGGAGAAGCTTTGCTAAAGGAGCACTAGCTCTGGAACCTCCATCAAATATGCAATGAATAATGCACTGGCCCATGTTTAAGCATGAGAGAGAAGGAAGATTTGGCAACCTAGTGACATTCGTCAAAGCTAGATTCAGGAAGCTCAATCTTGGAAATTTGTTGAGGACAGCAACTCCATTGTTGGAAATTTTGCTACCCCATAGATCCAAGTATTCAAGTCTTGTCAAAACCTGCAATTAGTTATCAAAGATGAATCTCACTTAAACATAATAGAGGTGATGGAGAAAAACACAATTTTGATCAAAAAGCATCAATAAGTACGACATATATGATTAGAAAAAAGACACGAGATTCAAATAGACCTAACTAGGAAGATAACAATTTAGTGCACCAATCAGTAGAAATACTTCTCAAATAAGAGGGAGGAAACTGTATATAATGCGATGTTATAATGGCCAGCAAGTGAACTTCATAACTTCCAAAAGTGGATGGATCAAATGTTCGATGGTGCAACATAAAAAGTTGTGAAACCAATGATACAAGATGTAATGATTACCAGGCAGAAGTTACCTGTAATGAAGAGAGTGCTTTGTCAGTGACAAGGATGCCTCCTACATCCAACAGACGCAAGTTGCTAAGTGAAGAGAGGAGCATCACTCCATCAGCAGTCAATCTAGTCTCTGAAATGCATAGCTTCTCCAGATTTTGAATGGATAGCACATGCTTAAGGCCAGCATCAGTAATCTTAGAGCACCTTGACAGATCCAACTCCTTGAGACTACTCATTCCTAATACCAAGATATTTTAAAATATATATATCATATCACCTTCATTAATTTACTCAAGGTGTCTAAACCAAATAAATTACTTGTCCCATTATTGTCATCTTCGATGTTATAATTGAGAAGCTGAAAAAATAACATGAAAAACTGAATGGATAAAAAAGAAGAGGAAAGCAAGGACAGAGAGACCATATGAAGTAATAAATTAAGCCTTCCTTTACAACTAAATGGATACTGGTCAGCCTTAGAGACCAGTTTAGGTGACTGAACTCTAGCATCATCATGAACACCTAGAAAATAAATCTTGTCAAAAAGGACAAAAGGGCAATATGTTGACTTGATGAAGTCTCGCCCTAATGGTATGTTTCATATTTCTCCATCCCACTCATCAAGTCCTTAAGCATATCCCCTTTGGAGGCCTCTTCGCAATCCACATGATGACAGGGACATGAGCAGACAACTACATGTCTACTCTTCATAGGTTTATCATGCAAGCTGATGTCAAGCCTTTTAGTTACTGCCATGAAGGTCCTGCAGGGTGAAACATCAATCATTTGCTGACACACTTTTCTTTGTCCTAATGACAGTTGTCCTAAAAACAGTTAGATGATCTAATCACATAAGGCGCATGAGAATGTGGTCCAATCTCTTTTACGGAGTGGTTCGCTTTTATTATAGGTTCATCCAAATGATTGTGTTCATCTCATCCCTTTTTTGAACCCTCATCAAAAACCATCAACAGAAGGTGCATCCAGAAGCCCTCAAAGGAACTGATAAAACAAGATAAGTGAAGACTCCTGACCACAGAAGATCTGCTTGTTCCAAAAAGCTCGACCAGAACAACTGCAGGAGTATTTAATAAACTTGACCAAAGATCATGTCAGAGAGAGGGGGAAAAGGTGCTTGTTGAGTGATCACTTGTTGATCAACATTTAAACTTTGTTAGTGCACAGAAGACCATTTAAAATTTATTGAGTCTACACCCTAGCTATTCTTTTATCATCACTTCTTCTGATCCCTTCATCATGAATTTATACAAATAAAGTATCCAATAAATCATCTTACTATTACATAATTGTCTATTTTTACTTCTGCATAAGAATTTTAAGATGTCTAGCACATTGTCCAATGAACAATCACCTACTACTGATTTAGGTAATAAAGAATCCACTAATAGGCTTCCCACAAGTAATGACAACAACAACTGACATATTATCAAGTCATATAAACACTTTGTGCTTATTAAAATACCTGCTAAAAGATCCAAATATAATCATTGTTAAAAGCCAATAAAAATTTTAGTCCAGCTATGATATGTATGACCAAAACCTGTACCATCAAGCCTACTACTGAAGGTCACAACAATCTATAGCTTTCTCCCCATAATGGCTTCACTTATGATGGAACATCCTTTGTTTCTAAGTATCAATATAGACATGGCAAAATTATAATAAGTCCAAAACTTAACAAATATCTTCCTTTCTAAAGTCACTCCTTCAACAAAAGAGATCAAATCCAATATCACTATTGAAATTAGTTGCTACCTTAATAAGGAGTATCTGCCAATAAAAGTATAGTATAGCACTTTAAAGAGGACTGTGAAAATAGGAGACTAAATCTAAGATGATCCAAAATGACAATGCATCCACCAAGTGTGCACATGCATGGATGTTTATCGAAACTCAATCATAAAAAAAGAGCCTCTCTTCAACCAAAGTCCAAGAAATTTGATTGCTCCAAACAAATGTGAAATTAAGGCTGCAAAGGGTCAAGTCAACCTGTGATCCGACCTGATCTGTATTTAAAAACCCATAAATTGGGTTAAGTTTAAAAATTAGACCTGATCTAAATTACAAGTCGGGTTCGAGTCTTATATTTTTTGACTCGACCCAATCCGAACCTGATTTGGTTTGACTCATAAATATTAATTATATAAACTAATTAACTTTATTATTTCATTGAATGAATTTTCATTTAAACCAATTCATGGGTTTTTAAATACAGATCAGGTCGGGTCACAGGTCGACTTGACCCTTTACAGCCTTAAGTCTCGTCTCTTTTTTTTACTTAATTATATCAAAATATTTATATTTTATTAATTATTTTGATAGATTCTTATTTATAATGTCTTTTAAGTATATCAATAAATATTTTAAATATCATAATTTATAAACTTCAGAATAATCATTTACTTAGATGGAATTAAAAATTTTTGAAAAAAAAATTAAGTTTAAGTTGGTTATTTTTAGTCTTATTTAATTTTTTAATAGATATATATTTAATTATCAATTACTAGATTTTAGCTATAAAAGAATAGTAAAATGCTTAACTCCAATACAAACACAACCTGATCCAATCCCATCCCAAACCTCAATATTTTAGATTAAACTCAAATCATACTTGACCCAAATAGGCCCAAAGATTTATAATTCTTTTTATAGACCCGACCCAACCAATTAGTAAATGGGTTGGGTCTGAATCCAAAATCATGACTGAATATAAAACCGAGTCGGATCGGGATCACGCATGGTTCAACCTAACCTGACCCATTTGCAACCATATGTGAATTTGATCACTGAATAAAGATGTGAGCTCAATACCCATTCCTTTTATAGGTAAAGCGAACATATGAAGTATCTTTGTCATGACTTGGAACCCAATTCTGCCAAGTCCCGAGTGTGACAACAATCTTGATGAATCAATAGCTGGATTGAATTCAATTGATTACCACAGAAGCACATATTTATCAATTTAAACCTTGAGGCATGTAACTATAAAATAAATGGCTTTGATCATATTGAGCCACTAAAATTTCATCCAACTAACTTTTGTGATGGAAAATTCTAAAATCAAACTAAAATTTATTTTATTTCATGGTCTTATTATACACAAAATAGTCAGTTTATAGGAAAATATTACCTCCCTTAACAATGGTACGTTACAAACTCTCTCCTTACTTCACTAATACAATAGCTATAAGCCTTATCTTATGATATACAAGAAGGATCTACCTCTTCCTTCTGTGGTAGTAGCTTCACCATGTATGCCAAAAGCACTTTAAGCTTGGTAATAGCCTAATGTCGATTAGCATTTCACTCTAAAATATCATAATTAAATGATGAAATATACAACTCAGCAAGTATGCATACACAGTGAACAAAATAGTGTGAAGAAAAATAGAATGATGGGAACTGTAAGGATACACAAATAAATGATATCTTATACTACATATCCAATAAGTGCACTTAATAATACAATTTCGTTTTGAAACATTAGAACACTTTTGAAAACAATGGGTATTATCAAGATGCATGCCTTGTCATACAAAATTAATGAAAATGCTCCAGTATTGTTAAAAGTTCTAAGCACACCTAAGCGCAAAAGGCTCCTAGAGCCTAAGCGTAAAGTACAAAGTACAGACACGCGCCTGAATGAAGTGAGGCACATATTTTTAAAATAACTAAAATAATTTATATAGGCAAAATTTATAACACATAATAGAAAAAAGCTAAAACAATCATAATAATAATATATTTAGCCTATTAGCTCAATGGAAAGCCTCCTCTTTTTCAGCTAAAATTTATAATTTCTTAATATTTTTCTTCCTCTTTCTCAGATGAAAGCAAAATTTTTAATGTTTCATCACTTTGTCCTCCAATTTTTAACTTTTTTATAGGGTAAAGAAAATAATTGTATATAAAATGGTGCATCATAAGATCAACATAATCTAATAAATATAATATATTTTTAAAAAAAATTACAAATATAGCTTATGAAGAAAGGCACGCCTTTCTTACGTCTCAAATCAAATTAAAAGTATACATTTTTTCACCTTATGTGTGCCAAGATAGAGGCACCTCGCCTAATGTATAAGAAGCGCATAACCAGCTTTAAGCATGTTTTGCACCTTAGACGCACCTTATGATCTAAGAAGCGCAAATCCCTGGTACCTTGCACTTTGTGCCTTATGTACATCTTTGACAACACTGAAACACTCAATAAGGAAATTACTGCAATACACTTAGGCCCCGTTTAGGGGGCTTCTAGAGAACTCAAAAGCACTTTTGGAGGTCTAAAAGCATTTTTGAGGGATTTTAGGGTATTTAGTAAAATTTTTAAAAGTGTTTTTCGGCTCCCCCAAAGGTTGTTAAAAATTATATTTGGGAAAGCTCCAACTTGGAGCTTTTCCCAAAAGCTCTACTTATTAAATGTGAGGAAGCACTTTTAAGACAAAGTTACCCCTATTATTATAATATTATAATACTATATTATTATAACAAAAATTATAGTACTTCATAATATAATATAATTACAACCAATAATAACTATATTATATTATATTAATATTATGGTGTTGTTAATACAATATTATTATCATTATTACATTAATTTTATATAATATAATTATAAACTAATAATAACTATACTATATTATATTAAAATTATAGTACTATTAATATGAAGTAGATTTGGCTATATTCGAATATAGCAAGATTCAGAACTTGGTCACCTTTCCCACCCTTGGATCCACACGGATCCTAAAGCCACCCCATCTTTTTTACTTTTCCATTTTTAGAATCCGTGAACTATGTGGATTCAAGGATGGAAGAGGTAAGCGGATTTAGACTTAGCTACATTTGAATATAGCCAAGTCTACCCCCTATTAATATTATATTATTTATTATTATTATTATATTATTATTATTATATAATTTATTCTTATAATAAAATAATGATAATAATATAATATTTATAATAACATTGTAATATTATATTATTATAATAACAAAATATTATTATATTGTTATAATAATGTAGTATTATTATTGTATTATTATATTAATTATCATTATTATATTATAATAATCATAATATGATAACATAATATCATTATATTATAATATTATTATGTTATAAAATTATTATGATAATTTATAAGTTATGATATTTTATCACAATAGTTTTTAATAGAACAAATAGCTAGATAGTTAAAGGTACCATGGAAAGTCCTTCATTGTCATTTTTTTTTCATTGTAAAAACGCTTTTTCAATTTGGTTACTAAACAAATATAAAGTTTCACGGTACTTCAAAAATATAGCTACCAAACAGTAAATAGCTTTTTATAAAAGCTTTACCATCAAAAGCTCTACTACCAAAAACTTTACAGACAAAAGCTTTACTACTCACAGCAATGCCAAACAGGGCCTTAGAAACACTTGATATACACTAGGGTACACTTAAAAATGCTTGAATACACTGAAACAAACAATTATCATCATTATTTTAATGCCAAATAGTCAGTAACCAAGTACTATATCCATTGGTTACTGATCAATAGGCTCATTAGCTAAGAGTTCACTAAGACCAACCATGTACTTGCTGATCAAGGATTCACTGCATCATGTCTCTACTGAGAACACAGGCCAAACAACTTACCCTCTGTTGGCTAGGGTCACTATCACCATATGACTAACCCAAAAATTTTCGCTTCAATTCATAACAAATGAAAGTTTTCGCTTTTAGGCAGTATAATGATCAATGGATATTTCAAATTGCTGGAATCAAAGAAATCTCTTTGATATATTGAGATGAATTTAAATCATGATGACTTAACGCTAACAAATTTGGATATCACAGTCATTCATAGCACATATTTTCAAATTCACTCACCATAAAACATCAGGTAAAAGATAACAAAATTATAAAAATTTTGATCATTTACACCTAGCTAGGATATATATGACATACAAAAGTATTCATGTAACCAAGCACAATGCTGAAATTAAAATCAATAAACTGCCCCAACTTTAGATAGAAACCAGAATTTTGGACAATTCATAGATCATCAACTACATAAAGATACTTACAAATTAGAATTTTAAAGCTTCGCACTACACTCTCTTCTCTTTCTTCTAATAGATAGCTTGTAGTGACTACCTTTTTCTTTACTTTCTCTCTTTTCCTTCACTAGTTCTCTACCTTGTAGGTGGCTAATTTGTTGGAGCAGCAAAAATAATAGATGAGGGCTGCACTATCCTATTTATTTTACTCTTGAAGCATCAGGTGTACAACCCCAACATGGTAATAGCTAGGAGTGGCTGGTATGTAAGCATGAGGTGGCTGCTTTGATAGTCCTAAGCAGGTGGCATATGAGTATGAGGTGGCAGCTAAGACAAAACAATATAAGGGGACAGCTTAATAATAAGTATGAGATGGCTGCACAAGTATGAGTTCTCTGCAAAGCATGAGGATAGGCATATACACGATGTGCCACTAGCATGAGGTGGCAATTGCTTAAAGAAGCATGAGGTGGCGGCTTATTAGAGAAAGCAGAACGCAGCTTTAATTTTCTAGCAATAGCAATTTAGTTAACCTTTTTTTTATTCCTACATAGGTTCTTGCTTGGCATTAAGTTCAAATCCTTACTAATATAATTTCCATACAAAAAAATTCAGTCCCATGATGATCCAATTCACACATATCAATAGTTATTATAATACACAGCTCACATATACAAATGATCATGTAATAAGCACTAATGATGGGGTATTACAATCTTTTTCCATCAAGTTTAAGCATTCATAAAGATAAAGTAACATTTACCTCTAAACCATCATTCAATCAACTGAATATTCTTCGAGGTTGACTAAGCCTAAGCCACTAGCTGTTCACAACTTCATGTTTCCAAGAACCAACATAAACCTAATCATCATTTTTCACACCCATGTTACTCAAGCACTTAATTGCAAAAGGCTTTCCAACATTCTTTCTTGACCTCCCACAAACAATAAAATCAGAGTATCTATTTAGGAGCATTGCGAGAGCAACTAGTATTATTTATGCCTTCATTTTCTGAGCATTGCATCCTGCATGCTGATAATTAGAATGACATATACTTCTTTTCATAGTAATTTGTGATTAGATCTCTTTAAACAAGAAATACTAAAGCTATAGAGTATCTTATCAAACTTTGAGGGGGAATGAAGAAGTAGCAGCTGGGCTACTGGTTCATCTTTAGGGAAGGTTTATTTAAGAATGAAAGATCACCCTAATATTATTGAAGTAAGATGGATAACAATTATGTGGATTGCACGTCAAACATCAGAACACATTTTGCAATGGAGCAAAAGCTATCCCCTGACCACGATCAGAATATTAAACATTTTATTGCATCTAATATAGAACTTTTTATATGGAAAGACATGTAAATAAGTCATACCTGTGACTAGCCAAAGAGCAGAATTGTTGATGGCCCTGCAGTCTGCAACATTTAAACTACGCAGGTAACGAAATGCACCCAAGTATGCCATCCACTCTGCATCCACATAGCTCTCACCTTTCAAGTCAATTTCCTCCACTGAGTGCTGGAAAACTCTGCAAATGAAAATTACAACATGTTCAAATAAAAATAAGGATGATCATGATGATAAAAATATATGTTCGCAATAGATGGCACTGGTCCTTGTTATTTGCCATGATACAAAATTCCCAGGACATACGTATTGAATGGACCAATATTTGTATTTACCTGAATAAATGATAAAGGGAGACCCCAAAACACATAAAAGATTGATTGTTTTGGAGCAACATAACATAATTATTCTCTAATTTTATTGTTATAAAAACAACTGAGTCAAAGCTAGTAACTAATTTATTCCTCAAACAATCGCCATCCAACATCAAAGTAAGAAAGAGAAGGAGAGTAACAGAGGTAGTTCCATTCGGTTCAGATCCACTAGCTCCATTTAAGAGCGTACTCAAAGCCTTATAAATATATATTTTTTTTTTTAAAAAAAAAAAAGAACAATAGAGTTTATGTTCGGAGTCAAGTAATTATTGGATGATCAAGTCCCAGAAAATCCTAACATAACCACCAGATTCCACGGAAACTGGCAAAGATGTAACCCTTTTCGATGGGGAAAAAGGGATCGACGATAGCGTTTATCATTAAATCCGAATATTAGGTTCACTTTTGAACTACACACGAATCAGAGAGAGAACGAATCGAGGTTCGATGACACGAAATTTCTTATAAAGCGGAGGAGGTGAACGAACTCTAGCAAGGAGGGGTAAAGGAGGCGGCGGCGGATGAGGCGACGAAAGAGGGCGTGGGCGAGCTGGGTAGGAAGGCGTTCGAGGGTCCTCCGCTGCCTTCGCCATTTCTCCACGGTCTCCTTGGAGGCGCTCGCCGCTTCAATACACATCTCCACCAACCCTCCGACTCCGCCTACCTCCATGTTCTTCTTCTTCGCTGTCGTCGTCCCCCGCTTGGATTTTGCCACTCGAGTCAGGAAAGGATGGATGACTGACTATCGAATAGATTCTTGGCAGCCAAGAAGGATGCGACTATATTAATGGCAGCCAAGTCCTTCTGTGGGGGTACCGATGTCTCACATCTGGGACAGCGACTAGTTCTTTACCCTTTTTTTTTTTTTTTTTTTTTTCTTATTTTTAATTTTTTTTTCCCCTTCCACTAGTGCTTCTCCTGTTTACCATCAGACCATATCAAAGTTCAAGGATCCGCCGGATGCATGCACCCGTGACCTGTGAAGCTAAGCAAATAAAGTTTAAAAATGGTTCGCTAAGAACTGGTTAGATAGAATCTTGAGTTATGCTTAATATTTTTTATTTTTTATTTTTTTTTGGTGGCCAAAAACGATGTTTAACACTTAAACAGGTTCATGATAAAATAGTATAAAAATGTGCTTTCTTCGTTAGAAAAGATAAATAGATTAAAAGATATAAACCTATACATATGACCACATTATCGCTAATCTCAAAATATTTTAGTTTACACTTGACAAGATGTTATGTTAGATCACTGCATAAACAGCTGCATTCTTCATCTGCATTCTTCATCTGACGTGGCTGGAGAAGATTCATGAAATTCAGAGAATGAGACCACTGAGGCATCCGTAAGCCACCATATCAAGTAAGGAATAGATCAAGAAATATAAGGGTGTGGCACAGTTTCACATTGATGAGTGCCTAATATCTGCGTGCATTGAATATATGTATAGATGCTGAATTTTATTATAGTGTGGATCAGATATAGGATCTAATTTCAAATCTTACTAATGTTGATTTGAATATTGGCCAGCTTGCACTGCTTAGCTCGACCTGTCGCCAAACAATCGTCCAACTTCCATGGTTTGCACCCGTCTCTTGGTCGCTCCAACTTCTTTAACCAGTCCGATCGATGGAGATGGCGGGAATAATGATCAGTTTGGACACCTCGAACCAGCAAAACTGTACATGCTACGTGACAAACATCTCCATGTACTATTGTCTGCAAGGCTATCAGTTTTACACAGGAAAATATTTCCGAGATGAAGTCATAATCGCAGGCCTTCTCCAAAAGCTAATCACATTCGCATGCATTCTAAAAGATCACCAAAACTTGATCCCTCAAATCACCTCCACCACCCCAAAACTTTCTCCCCGGATTAGCCTTTGTAAATCACTTCTTCACCCCACATTCCAACCCCAAATGGACCTTGGTCGCAAGTCGATAGCACGCATCTGATACTTTCCACCCTCTGGGGTAGCTCGATGCACAAAAATTTCAAGTAAATCTCTAGATGAAAAGTACATCCACCCTGAGAAATAAGAGGTAAGCAAACGGTGAAAAAGTTGAGTCTCTAATCTTTCCCAGACTGTTTTATCAAGCCCATAAAATGGCTGTGCACACGAACAAGAGCAAATTTCATGTTTTATGGCCACGATCACATAAAACAGGCCTCGCATGATATATGAGGACATTGTGCAACCCACCTATATCTGTTGATAGATCAAGCACCGCATTCAGAATGAAAAATGTCAAATTTATTTATTTTTTCATCATCCCACAGATTAGGTATCTGCACCTCGTTTCATCATGAACTCACCGTTTTCTCAGTGGTCGCAAAATACATTTCGTTTGTCCATTTTATCAACGGAAATATACATCTCCCATTGTATTAAAAGGTCCCCTACTACATTGCATCTTCTTGTACTTGTATTCTCTCCCAACTCAACTCAGTCACTACGCATACAATCCAATTAACCCATTTTACCAGGTACTAAGAAGTGAGGTCTGCATTTTCTGCTGCCACATTTGTCCTCGACGTGTCATCAGCCTGTTTCAATTGCACCTGCCACAATACAGTAATTGATGAATGTTGATACAATTTTAAAGAATGGAAACATGTCATAATTTCAGGATACAAGCAACAGCATCTAACTTGATCTAGTGTCTTTGGTTATTTACATTTTTTCAGAGGCCAAATGTCTTTTACTTCAAGATAACATAAACACCAACCAGATGAAAGCAGGTCTAACCAACAAGTGGAGGACCGACCTCTAGTCAGATTGCAGCAGAAGAAGTTCGCGACCAGTGCTAAGGGAAATTTGAAAGAGCTTTATAGCATACTAAACCTAAAGGTAATATTTTCCCCATTCTGACCCTTGAGATTTTAAAGGGCAGTTCCTTGTAACCTTCTTCATATTGCAATTCCTTTTCACCTTACAACCCTAAATCCAAAAAGCTTACTCCCATTAAGGTTGCAAAATTAGCAACTAGATGGTTGACAGGTGTTATATTCTTTTTTTTAGTTTTACATATTCAATTGCAGCATGTACAATATTAACCTATAAAGTCGACACAAATATGGGATATGGATGTGACATAATATACATACATACATGCAACACATGGGATGTGGTAATATTAACTTTTAAGACCTCATCATTAGTCATCATTCCATAGACTACAATCCATACTTTATATTTTAAAGTCAATAAATACTGCATAATCAAAACTCCCTTCATGTTCAAATGTATCAGGGAAGTATCTAATGTATATTCATTAAGTCCATTAAGTATTTGGAGGTTTTTCTTTTTTTTTTTCAATTTTGAAAAACAAGATACTTAATACAAGTATCAAACACATATCTGAGAAGGATCGAACGCATATTGATATCCAAAACAGATATGATATAGGCATGACAGTAATTTTAAAGATCCATGCTTCAAGGATATTAGTTAAAAAAATAAAGGATAAAGAGCAAAGAAAAAAGAAGGAAAAGTAGAAAGATGGGGAGAGAAGTAGGGGCCAATGGCATGCAAAGGGTTTGCAAGTGTCTTTGTTAAGAAAAAGGATAGAAACTAGATTCAAGCAAGGGCTTGAGAAAGGAGGAAGGGCCAGGGGAAAAAAAAGACAAGCACATGGATGCAGAGGATTGGGAGTTGAGGGTGAAGTTCCTTAAATAATGGTGCAGCATTTTTTTCGAGTGACCCAGACATTTTAAGCAATTTCACATATTTTGTATAATAAGGTATGGTTACACTAGACCTAGATGCAACTCTGATTATTAGTTTCAGTATTCGAACTCGGCACTCAAGTCAAAATATGAGGTTGTTCTCAGGTCTGTTGGAGCAGGTTCTGACTATATTTGGACCCATACAATCCACATGTATGACTAGTGAAAATAAGATGAAAAAATGTTACCATTAAATGGGGGAAGCACAAATTTACAACAAACAAAGACCCTCATCATAAGCATTTCCTGGCATCACATTGAAGCTACCCTTCAAAGTGCTCTTCTCTGAGATGCACTTTAAATTATGTTTCTGCTTCAACACAAAAAGCAGTTGGCCACCCATAAGCATTTCCTGGCATCATCTGAAAGCTACCTTCAAAACAATTTTTTTAGAGAAACACTTTTCAATTATGTTTGTTTTTAAATGCACATTTTCTGCTTCAAAATCAATAAAGGACAAAATATACATAAACGAGAAGATTCCGCTTTGAATTTTCAGGAAAAAGAATTCACTTGGTATGTTTAATTTATTTCTTCAAATAAAAATCTTGAGTCTCCACCATTAGGATAAAAGAAAAAATGCCAGACAACAGTACAAGAACTTTAATGGTCTGTTTATAAGAAAACCACCACTTAACTGGAGGAGTCTATTGCAACCAATTAGTTACTCATGATTTGCACTCAATGACAATTTTTTTTCCAGAGCAAAGCATCCAATGACAAGTTATCATATATATAGTTAAAAGCAATGCTCATCAAACATTAAACTTACTAAGACATTTCAAGCCATCAGTCAACAATTTTCCATGCACCAATAAAATAAAAATCAGGCAGTAGTATCAAAAAAAAGGCAAATTATGAGAATTTTACCACTGTTGTAGAAGCATAAACAGCATTTAACTCTCTCTTTGCAAATGATGGCAAGACGAATGCAGCCTTGTGCATCTAGAAAACAGCAAAGAGGTTACCTAATTTGATGACATGGGCGAAATAGATACACAATAAGACAAGTAAATAATATAACC
The DNA here is from genome assembly GCA_017589505.3 of Metroxylon sagu. Taxonomy (NCBI): domain Eukaryota; kingdom Viridiplantae; phylum Streptophyta; class Magnoliopsida; order Arecales; family Arecaceae; genus Metroxylon; species Metroxylon sagu. The sequence continues at coordinate 626,689 of JACVBY030000618.1, forward strand.
ATATAAGTAGCCAGCCACATCACTTAAAATTTAGAAAAAAAAAAGAAAGAAAAGAAAATGTAAGAGATAACAATAGCTAACGGCAACCGCTAGTGAAACTACAATAATGGCTACTAGGCATTTTAAATCATTCGTGGGAATAGCAATACCTCTGAGTTATAGAATTTGAGTTCCCTCCCAATGTTGATGGCTCCTTCCTGCTTCTCAATTGGACTTACAGGGCTCATGAAGTTAACTGGTGGGCCATCCTTTGCACATAATAAAAATCCAATTGCACCACTGCATTTAATTTAATATAAAGACATCTAAGAAAGAGAATATAAATTTCAGCCATTTCATATTGCTAAGATTATCCAGTAAGCTACAAATATTGGTGGAGCCAGTGGAGCCCAACGTGTGGGGGGTAGAGTTGGCCCTCTGTCTGGGAGAAATGTCTCAGATATTTGCGAGGGCTAGTTGTTCCATTTCATTGCTAACCACTGCAATGCACTCCTATCATGGGCAGTAAAAAAAATTCTTTTGCCAATCCACAACTACTCGGCTCTTTAGAAGTCAGTTAAGTTTTGTATTTAAATCATGATTCTCATTTAGATATGCATGATCTCAGGTGGGAAACTTGACTGGTTTTTGCTGAATGAAGAACCTACTGATAATATGATTTTTTTAAAAAAATGTTAAATAAAAAGTTTATGTCATTCAATGTTTGGTAGATGAAGAGAGTTTAGTATTCTTTTAGCTCCATCCCTTTATTAATGTCTTTTATTTTATTTTTTCTTCTTTGATCTGATCATGATTCACCCTTTTGGTTTTTCAGTTCAGAATAAATTTAACTTGGCAACGATCCTAGACTAATGGAGATGAAACAGAAAATGAGAAGAGGCAGTGTGTTTTTTGTGGCCATATAACCCCTTACCAAGTTCCTAAAATGAAGGTGGAGGCTCATTGTTTTAATTTTATCGTATTATTATTGTTTCCCTTTCATATGTTTAACTTTTTCTTTGACATCTAGAAATTGCACTGGTTTGTCACTAGAGCTTTTGCTTAGAAAATCATCCATAGTAGAAACAGTGGTTAGCTGAAATAGTGGTAGACTTTTCAGTAGTGGTCTATTTATTTTTCATTTATCTTTATCTTCTTCTTTATTATTTTATACTTCTATCTTATACTGTATTTATACTTCTATCTTATATTGTATTAATTAAATGAATAATTCAATAGATTATGATGAGATGTAATTTTTTATAATTTTGATATTCTTCTAAAAAAACCCTTTTTTTTGTTGGATGTTTTCATGAACCAGTAGTTACCCGGGTTCTCCCCACTTCTGTAGTATCCTGGCTCCACCACCAGCTACAAGAAGCAAGGAACAATTGATGAGAGCATCATCTACTCTCATAAGTTAAGCAACTGCTCTTTGTTATCAGCAAAACTATTTGGAAGCAATCTTGAGATTACAGAAAAAAATGCCCATGAAATGCAATCAAGCATGCGCATAACTTAAATGCAAGAATCAAGTTTATGCCAAAATAATTTTATAGATTTAAACAAATACCATTACATGACCAACAAAGCACTCATCATGACTATGAAACACTTACATAGGATAGACAAGCATTAAAAAGAAAACATGGAGTTAAACATAGAGGATTGGATAACAGTAAAGATAACTCGAAGACCATGCAGATAGCATCTGTGAGGTGATTTTGCTACTATCATTGACTGATTGCTGCCCACAATACATGGAACCGACACGACCGCTTAGTTTGAGGCGTATTGACCTAAACCAGCATAGTATCATATCAGTTCAGGGTTTCAGCTCATAAAGGATCCGAACCAGGCCAAACCAGCCTGAACTAAGTGGAATTGTCCAGCTCCACCCGATTCAAAGTGGTCCGGGTAGTTCGGACATTCTTCCTTCTTTATGTCCTTTTTTCCCTCTTCTTTCTTTTCCTTTATCCTCATTTCCTTTCCTTTTTTCCCCCTTTATTGCTTTCCTTCTTCCTTTCCTTGCTTTCCTTCTCTACTTCATTCCTTCCTTTCTCTTTCTTCTTTCCTTCATTTATTTCTTTCTTTTTCTTTTTCTTTTTTTTCCTTCTTTCTTTTTCTTCTCTTTCCTTCCAGCATGGATAGGTACTTTGTCCACAAAATAAAATACCATAATATATTATTCAAAAAGGGTGCGTTATCGAGCATTAATTATACATGAAATCACTATATGCCGCATTCTTTCAAAAGTAATTGCAATAACAGAAACAAATTCCAGTATGGCATCTTCAACTTACTCTTAATTTCAAATTTACAATACACAATCCTCCATTCACTCTCTTATATTCAATAGTATCTTTCCCAACTTGCCCCTTTGTCAACATCTACATGGTCTTAATAACATTATTTAAGACACAAATGAGTATGTGTAATTTATTCTTTCATATGCAGGAAGCTTATTACTGTCTATACACCACTTCACTCTACACAGAGGAGTATATTATTGTACGGCCTTGAGAGAGGATAGAATAAAAGAATAACCCATAAAAATAATTTTATGTAACTTATGCTATAAAGGGAGACACAAAATTCAGATTCAATAAAGAAAATTGTCATACCGAAACCCTAGATCCTAGAAAAAAAAAAGCTCCACCCACACAGACCTACATGGAACTGCTTCATACAGAAAAGAGAACAAGGACAAAATCAGAGAGAGTGGTCGAGGCTTAATTAGATAATTAGATATTTTAAAAGTAAACCTTAAAATAACAATCAAAAAAAAAGAAAAAATTATTAAAAAAATGTCAAAAAATTTTGCACCAGTACACATTTGCATACCGAGTGCCCATGCATTATAGTCCGATACTATAACATATCATTGAAGTGCTAGTACAATACCTGATGCTAAAACCACATGCCTTATTGCTGCCCATATTAAGAATTAAAGAAGAGAATTTAAACACTAGCCAACCAATTGGGATAAGGAGTATCGTGGTTAGTGTTTCGCTCAGGGTTAGCCAAACCGAACCGGATGGTTTGGGACTAACCGAACTGAACCGGCCTGAAATCGAGATGGCTTGACTTCTCGGTTCAGTAAAGGGGGCGAACCACCCTGAACTGCTGTACCAGCGTACCAAACCATTCGGTTCAGCCTAATTTCCAACGGCTTATAGGTTAAAATCTTCTGCTCCACTTAATCGATACACCATCGGTTCAATACAGTACATCCCGTACCGAACCATATCGGTTCAGTACCGAAATGATACCAGTTTATAGTACAACGAACCTTGGTTTTACTATAGATATCCATAATTTTTGCTTTCCAAATTTAAAATTTACATTTAATGCTGAACATTTACATAGAAAAATAAAAATGCTAGCATACAAGTAGTCATAAATTCAGTCTTAGATCTAATGCTTTGAGATATTAAATCAACTCTATCGTTATACCAACTTTTCTAAACTTTACATGTAGACCTCTCGTTATTTGGCAAAATGAGATAAGGTTGATATTTTGGAGTCCACTTAACATCATGACAAAAATAGGTAATATCATGCTTGAGTTTGGCAACAAAATATAATTTGACAAGATTTTTTTAAAAAAATAAAATAATAAACTAGTAAAGTTTCCTTAAGGATAATTCAATATACCTTTTCTCCAAGGAACACATCTTAAAAAATAAAGTACATGCTCTTACTGGTAACACGCCCCCCTCCACAAAATTAAGGAAAAAAAGATTCAAATGTTTAAGCAATTTGTCAATAAATTATATCAAACTGATCCAATATATAGCACCATACAGCATTAAAAGATGGCAAACAATCTGGCATGTTACAATTTATGATAACAGAAAAATGATTATAACAACAGCTTTTCTTCAGGGGAAAAAGAGAGATATTACTACACACACAATCCCAATGCCTTGAAATTTTCAACTCGCTACTCAACATTTATACAAAATACTGCCAGACAATCAAATAATCTAGAAATAATTCAAACATTGGTTGTTGAACTATTCATGAATTAATTTTAACATATTTGTGAAACCTTCACTACTTAGTAAGTGTTCATAGATTAGCAACTGCTAATGCTATCATTGTGTTTGTCTACCAATCTCATTGCTTGGCTACAGAGTCCTGGCATATCGATGTAGCATTTTTCTTTCTTAAATTTCCATGTGTGAACATTTTACATATTATAATTTTGTTAAATTTTACTGAATTCAAAATTTTACCACTAGCTGAATTATTCTTCCATGCCAAACTTAAAATTATGGCTACATTTGGGGGCCTTATGGATGCTTGGCAACCTCAGTCACTGAATTATGAGAGGCATCAAATAGACATACTTGCCAAGCATCCATAGAGACCTTGCCCACTTTCACGCACTAAAATCAGCACAATGTAATCATTCAAAATGATTCAGTGCTGTATGCAATACCAAATTATCTAATAGAAACTTCTGTCCAAGAGTTAAGTCTACCTATGCCCAACTTGAAGTAGACTTTCCTGATATCAAAAGCTTCAGGAGGAACCTGGCACTCTGTTACAGACATGAAGAGAAACAGAGTGCAAACATTATTGAAACCACCATTGCATCAAACATCATGTAAAAAGCTTCTGAGAATCAAATAAAAATATCACAAAACTATTCACATAAAAAAGAAAAATAAAATAAAATTAAAAATGTTTAGGTACCTAGGATATGTGGGAACACTTGTCCAGGCATAATGGACGGAACCTTTAAATGTTTCACGACAAATAGAAAGCATATCCTGAATAAGATGGGTATGTAGCCACATGCTTTCTGCTTGATTACAAAGAACACCGCCAGGCTTTAATGCCCTCGCAATTGTCTCAAAAAAAGGCTTTTCAACAAGTTCCTGAGCTGGCCCTGTAAATCAGCAGGGGAAAAGGTTCAGTGTGCAACACTAGAGCGATAAAGTTGCTAACAAAACAAAACATAAAAGAACAAGACTGGTAAAATTAAGCTGGAAGCATACTAGTTCTACATTAAAGTAAGAATAAAAGGAAAAGCAAGAAAACATTGATTCAAAACTTGTTCAGTTGCATATAACAACATGCTTTTATGAAGGAGCCAGGTAGCGCCATTGTTTGGCTGTTCTAGACACGTGGATATTAGGTCATCCATAAAACCAATAGCACCAGCTGAGAAATGATGAATGCCAATGAATACTAGACACTACTGGAGCCGTTTAAAGAATAAATAATTGAAGACATGATAACGATGCTTTCTTTTAAAATGACATTTCTGCAGCAAGTGTTGCGCTCAATGAATTTTTCATAAGGGAGTTAAGCCAATAAGTGCAAGAGTTATGACAAGCGAACGTAGCACTACATTAGGAGGTTCATACATGAAGTCTTCATATATACACTACATAGATACTAATACAACCAAAATAAAACTAGCAAAGAAAAGACGGTATAACAAATAAAGATATGTTGTCATATATACATACTCAGAATTCATGGTAGAAACAAAACAATGATGTATCATTGAAAAGAGAAAAAAAAAAACAATTGTCATAAAATATGGTGCATATGTCTGCATATGCAGATGTGGTCTCTTGATGGCACTGCACAAAGAGACATACCACATATGGACTAAAAAGACAGTCAACTTAGCATTGCACAACCACAAATAGGGTCTGCTTGGTATCATGCAGCTGAATATGTGAGCCCACTTAGCATTCTGGAGCTGCATATATAATCTATTCTTATAGAGGGCCATATAGATGACACAGGTTCAAGGTGATGGTTGGGTTTGATACAGGTTTCAGATGTTAGATACTAAGTGATGGACACTAATTATTAGTTGTTATTCTCATTAATACTGCTATAATTCATGGATAAAAAAAAAAAAAATACTACCATTATTTTGTTTTTATTTTATGGAATATATTATACTTATTTATATTGGTTAAAATGGTGACCATATATACCTGCATGTTGCATAAGCAGCAAAAACATGCAAGGCATTGGATAGACGTCATGATGTGTCAAACCCCAGCAAGTAGGCTCAAAAACACATGTAATGTAAAATTAAGATCGCCATAGGCAAGATAAAAGGGCGCTGAAGATACAAAAAATAGAGTACAATGGTTTACAATGCAAGCATAATACTACAGCTAAGGCAGTGCAATATAAAACTCTCAAACAAGCAAACTGTTTGTGAGCAACTCATATTCGGCTCATAATTCAGCTGGAAACAAGCTCGCTAACATTAAATGAGTTCAATATCAGCAAAGGATCATGGGCCCAACATAAACAAGCCAAATATAAGCTGGACCTGCTCACTTATAATCAGCTCAATATAGATAAAATATTGTTAAATAGATAATAAATATATTTCTATATTCTATAAATCCTATATATTCCATTATTCTTATTTTTTATATGAAAGTATTTTAGATAGAGATGGAGTCTGAAGAGTTAGCATAATGGTTTGCCAAACCGTCCTAAACCGAGTGGTTCAGGGTGAATTGAACCGAACGATTCAGGGCGACCGACCCGAAATCAGGACTGTTTAGCCTTTTAGTTCGGTATAGGAGGAGAACCAATTCCAAACTAACCGAACCGAACTAAACCGTCCGATTTGGCCAAATTTGAGGCAGTTCATGGTTTGAGACCCCTGGTCTACCCGAACAGTACACCACCAGTTTAGTATGGTACACCTCATAACGAACTATGCCGGTATGGCAAATCTTGATTAAGATCATTCACTTGGCAAAGATTATGTTATATCAGAGTTTTAGTTTTCCTGGCCATTGGATTAAGATCAATGGTTGAGATCAAAATCCTCTTTTTTTGTCAAAAAAAAAAAAGGGATCCAAAGTGGGGGAACACAGAGGCAGCTCTCTCTCTCTCTCTCTCTCTCTCTCTCTCTCTCCTCTTCATTGTTCTCTTCTCCTTCCTTTCAGCGAGCCATCAGATCTCATCTCTGTGCCACCAACTTCAAGCCATCAATCTTGTTGCCAGCTGGAACTTCTGTCCCTTAATTGCTGCAGGCCATCAATCTCATCATCCACTATATCTTCTCAGCCTCTTCATTGTCCCAACTTTGCTTCCACCTAGAGCTCCACCTCACTGTGACCACCTCACTCTAACCCATATATCTGTGGCCACCCCACATTTCTCGATCAGCAGCCCAAGATCTTGACTCCCAAGCATTCAAGGTAACCAAAAAAGCTCAAGCTGGCTCAAGTTCTGAACGAACTAAGCTCAAGCCAGGTTCTCTGAGCTTGAGTTGAGCTCAAACCAAGCTCAACCCAGCCTATTTGTTATGTCAATCAAGCCAAGCTGGGGCTGGGTCAGCTCCCTCAAGTTCAGGCCGTTCACACCTTTAGTTAGATATATGTCACAGTTGGTGTCAAAGCACATCAGGAAGCCTCAACTTGCATCATTACAGCTAAGTCATCTACTGAAAGAATGACAGATACCCAGCAGATCTGCAACATGAAAGGGTTAATAGTAAAGCATGGCAGTAGAAAGAAGCAGCTAGCATGGTCAGCTGGCAGCAGAGCAAGCTGGCTAGCAAAGTCAGATGACAATTGTGTACAGGCAGTTTCAACAGAATGAATGATGTCAACAATAATGCATGCTATTGATGCTAAGGCAAAGGAATGGAAATGAAAGTTATGAATCTGAAGGAAGGCACCAATAAAGGGAGATTATCTAAAATGCAAGTCAAACATTTTAAGGATTGTAGCTGAGTCTAATGTCAATACCTTGAAGATCATATGGGTGGATACTAGGTAGTAGAGGTAGTTCTCCTTTGAGCTACTTTGGCAACAAGAAGTAATATAGAAACCATTGAAGTCAATAGCCAGATAGCAATGCACCATGAAACATGATTTGAAGTCATGAAGCACCACCAAGAATGGCAACTAAAGCATTAGCAACGGCTCCATGACTGGCATAAAGATGGATCCAAGACAGAAAATAGAGTTCTACTGCCGACCCAAAATGATGGAGGAAACAAGAATATATGGAAAAACCAAATATACTTTTGGGGAAAAAGAAGAAAATCAGCCTGAAGTAAAGGAGATAGAACGGTAGATGCTACAATGCATGATGCAATCCAAGATCGAGATGTGGATCGGAGACAAGATTGAGCAAGTTTTCAACAAATAATGATAGATCAAGCAAAGGACTTCTTGAAGATAAGTTCATTAAATTAAAGAGAAAAGGCATGAAATGAATAAAAAAAGTTCATGAACATCAAAATAGTTCATTACACAAAAGCTAAATGGGACCTCAAAAGGCCTGGATAAAAAAGCCCAATATGACCTAAAAACGAAAGATAAATGTAACACTAAGAAAATAATGATGGATCCTCCTTCTAATCATGAAGGGTTGCAAAAGGCCAAAAGGAAAGCTAACAGAATAATGTATGGGAATGATGACTAGCCGAAGGAGGAACATCCTATAACCAAGATACATAGACCATATGAAGTTTAAGCAACTATATAAGAGAGGAACATCCTACATCCTATATATGTAGACTATATGAAGTTTAAGCAACTATATAAGAGAGATCAAAAGGAAAGCTAACACAACCTGTATTGCAATGATGACTAGCCAAACGAGGAACATCCCACAACCTAGATATGTAAGCCATACAAAGTTTAAGCAACTATATAACAGACGCCATCATCAATAAGGACAACCAGATTATTTTAAAAAACCAATGGTTCCATTACTACATGCAAAACCATGGAAAGATAAGGAGCACAAATAAGCATGCCAGTGAACCCCACTTGTAGGTTCATAACTTATAGTGTTAGTGATTACCTAGTTAAATGGATACCATTTGATGATTGTATGTCTATGTGTATCAATTCTGCTAATACTTAAAAAATACTGACAGCTTTGTATGTTTGTGAATATAAATTATTGGCTTTTACTTTTTAATAGATCATTTAAGTTTTGAGCAGCCTGTTGCAAGGATATAAGAAGTGATTTATTCGAAGCAAATGTAATATTTTAAAGATTTAAGACTCTAAACCTGAAAATTTCCATCTTCCGTGATTTCTATATGATCTATGACATCATTATAAATTTTACCTGAAGAGAAGTGGTAACTGCAGCTCACCTATTGGATCAGATGAATCAACAATGATGGCATCATACATCCCTTCAGGAGCATTTCGCATATAATCAACAGCTGTAAGAAACATACATATTACCCATGAAAATGTTGAACATAAGTAGGTCCAGATCTGCAGCTAGAAACTAATCACTTATATGACTTCACATTTCATAATAATAGTAACAGCATCGGCATAAATACAAACTGGTCAACTAATGACATACATAACCCAACTTTTTTAACATACCATCACCAACATGAAGTCGAACTCGAGGATCCTCAAATCCAACAGATAAATGTGGAAAGAATTCTTTACAAACCTGCATAACACATACATATATAACCACAAAAGAAAATCTATGACATGAGGTGGTAAAAAAATTACTAACAAACTCACATCTATGACCAGCTTGTCTATTTCACAAATATCTATGACTTCCACAGAACTATGCCTAGAAATTTCCCGGAGCACCCCACCATCACCACCTCCAACGACTAAAACCTGCATTGTAGTCTTGTTTAGTTTGGCATAGCATGAATAATTGCTATTGGTACTGTAAAATCAATGATAATACAGGATAAGAGACACATGAACATTACAAAAACAAAGGAAAAAAATCACTAAAAAGCCAAACAGATGATCAACCACACCTCAAAATCTCTGGATCACTGGTCCATTCTACCATCTTGCATCAAATTTTCCTATTCTAAACCACTTATCAGTTTACGTTATCTCAAATTGCAAGAGCGCTGCATAAATCCAGCAAGTTGCACTTCAGTCCATGCCTAAAGAAACTTTTAGAACCCCTAATTACAACATACCATCTAAGAATCTATCAAATCTTTAAGCATTAAACCTTAGAACAGCATTTCACACCCTCTCATTGCATTGATTCCTGTTACAGCTATCATTTTCATATAATTAAGCATTAGATCATCATCAACAACATTTCAAATTCATAATATGCCTATAGAAATGTTTCATTTATAACATTCTTAGCAGAGATTACATCAAGATGATGCCCAACCAAAGTGGCATGGTCATTAATGTAAATCAATTATAAAAGCTCAGAACCATATCAAGTAGCATTGGAATAAATATCCTTCTCCACAATTGTACAGCAGGTGGAAAAATCCTCAATCTAATGCAAGCTGATCAACTTATTTTGACCAATTATCAGTTTCAATGAACAAGCAATCACCATCACCTTCTCTCTTCTATTGATCACCTCTTCCATCTCACTAATAGAAATATGAAAAAAAAAAAAAAGAATTATTAACAAGTCCCACTTACAGTGAATTGATGGAAGATCTTAACATTGACTTTTTAATGTTAGCATAGAGAAACAAGGAATATCATTTTAAAGCACAAATGATCTTCACATTGGCAAGAAATCTCATTGCCTCTCTCTTATGTTGTTCCACTCTTTGTTCTTACTATGGAAATATGAAACAAAAGAATTATTAAAAAGACCTACTTATACTGAATAGATGAAATGACAAGTGAATTACTATATGCATGATCTTAACTTATTAATGTTAACATGAAGAAACAGAGGAATATCATCTTAAAGTACAAATGATAAAATGTGATGTCACACCAAAAGAAACCTCAAGCGTCTAATGATGGAAGCAGAAGTACAGCAATCTGCCTTCTGCAATTTGAAAATCTATCGACTACCAAAAGTAATTAGAAAAAGAAAGGCTTAGATCAGTAAAATTACATGTTTTGGGGATGGAATTGAACACAGAGGAAGGTGGACAATCATCTCCTGGTAAGAACATTCATCTTTATCTGTCAGCTGGACAATGCCATCAAGCACAAGCACTTTTCCATATGCCTTAGACTGCATACGAAAGCAGCATAAGATACAGAACTCAGTAGATTAAAGAGAGTTAAATGTTTACAATCGAAATCAAGAAAAACCTCAAAAACCAATATTTCTTGGTACTCTGATTTCCCCTGATATAGAATCTTCTCTGCTTTCAAGGAATGAGCTTCACCTGTACATAGCAATTAAATTTATATGCAAGAGATATACGAATTCAAAATTAAATATTAGGTCAAAATTAAGTAAAAATGTTGCCGTGCACCAAATAAAATCTCATATGTACACAAAGAAAAACGAAATGCTACAAGATACGAAGTATCAAGCAAAAAAGTCTCAATACTATAGGTCATACCGAACCTAGTTTTGCTGCAACAGAGCAAATGGTTCTAGATATGCATGGACATCACGCTATATTGATAGCACCACAAGGTCAATAAACATAACAAAGATTTGGTAACTCCAATAGAAGGCCAACTGTGAAAAATAACAGCCAAAAAGGAGTTAATAAGTATGAACCTTCCAACTATAACATGCAACCAAGTCAATTAGGGATGAGCTAGGGTTAACTTCAAAACATGCCTTATCATGAGAAGCATTAATAATTGCTTATGGTAGGAATCTCCATGTCTGATAGAAGTTTCATCCCAAAACCTAAATATAACCCAATAAGTAACAAATAATTCACATAGATATTCATTTACTTAATGAAAACGATCTCAGATATGATAATGATATGGTTTAGATAATCATCGCACGTTTAGAATGTTTTTGGCATTTGTGGGGTTTTTGGTAGAGTCAGGTGAAGCAAGTCCATGACTAGGAAAACCATATATATACATGTATATGTATGTAGAAACTACAAACACACAACTAGAAATTTAGGAGAGGGTACCTGGCCACATAGGATTATTGTAGTACAAGACCTTGCCAGCTTTATCTGCAAATATCCCACAGAGGAAAAAGAAGAACTGTAAATCAAACCACCCCATACACCGATCATCATTATCAGTGAAACACCAAAATTAAGATATCTATAACAGATAATAACCAGAGCACGACCGAGATTCCGTGAACCACCCCGACACAACTGTAGCATGGCATTTAGCCTCAGATTCTGGCATCGAAGCCCTTGCCTTTAAGCAGCAAGGAGGAATGACCTTTAAGGAGCAATTTCCCTCACTTGCATTCGTTTCTCGCTCTCTATCCAAATCTTTTCCTGTACCACCTCCCTCCATGTATTCTATTTCCCTTAGATGTTTCAAGTTTCTAACAAGAAGTGAAACAAAAGAAAGAAAGAAAGAAACCAAGCATGAGTTACGCTAAAGACAGATTTTATTTCACAAAAGGAAGACACCAAAAAGAAAAAAGCAAAGAAACCTAGAAGAACAAATATAGATCTTGGGAAATTTTCAAATATTCAGGAACAATCAAAATCAACCCCCATGTAGGGATAACAAGAAGCAGCTGACAAGCATCCAAAACGCTGCAAAACAAGAAATCAAGAGCCTCTACCCATTGTTTGAAAAGAATGAACCTAGACATGAATCAAAGACAATAAATGAAAATCTAGAAGAACAACATTAAATATTGGGGAATCCTTCAACAAACGTTCAGAAACAAGAAAAAAACAGCAGAAGATGTTCTAAGAATAGCATCACAATCAACTCCAACATAAAAATCAAAATCAAGAACAGCTGACTAGAAACCACGACACAAATCAAGAAATCAAGAGTTTCTCAATATTATTAAAAAATAATGAAACCGAACATGAGGCGCCCTGAAGAAAGATCAAGAATGCAAATAAACGTAAATCGCACTGAAGGAAGATTAAGAACACATCCAAACATGAATTATCACAAAGAACGATCCGATTTCCCGAAAGAAAGACGAAGAAATCAAACCCAACCAATCACAGAAACCTAAAAGAAAAGAGATAAATCCAAGAAAAAAACTCCAACAAATCTTCCGAAAAGAGCAACTAAAACAGCAGAAGAAAATCCCTCAAAACTTAGATAAACACGTAAAAATTTCAAGAAGCAACCGACAAGTATCCACAAACGCACGAATCAAGAAATCAACATTCGATTCCCGGCTACGCTAACTGAAGCTTCCCCAGAGCAAAGTCATCCGCCGACGACCTAGGGTTTCACCGAGCTCTAGCGGAAGAGAAGGAAATCAGAAAGAACTCTGAGAAATGGAAGGGGAAATAGGAGGCGATCAACTCGGCCTACTGGGTTCAAATGGCTAACGAGAGAGGCAAAGAAAAGGCGTCGACGGACGGCTTCTCGGAGAAGAGTCTGCCGCTTTGAACAGCGTTCTTTCAGGCCTATGTTCTTGAGTACCTACCCTCCTCACCCGCTCGCCCTCTCACGCCGTTCGCGTTTTCGAGATGCTGTTTTCGAGATGCGAAGGTAGAACGGGCTGGGGGGAATTTATAGAGGCGGACGGGGATCATCGCTTCTTTTTCCTCAAATGACTGATTTGCCCTCAGGTCGGCTTGGTCCGGTTCATGGAGGCGTAAGCCTCAAGGCCGGATGACGATATCGAAGTACCGTGACGACGAACTCTCGCCCAATAGGCTACGCTTTTTTTTTTTTTTTTCAATTTTTTTTTTGCTTGCATTTTATAGCCAGTAGTTTATTTTTTTTTTTTTAATTCATATTTAGCTCTTTTTTTTCCTTTCATTTTATGAAAAGCAGATTTCTAATATTAAGATTATAAATAAGAAAATAGAGCCTATGTTTAGCAAAAAAATAGGTTCGACCTATCCTGATTTAAGAATTTATATTTATATATTTTTTATATTTATATATTATATATATATAATATTTAAATATTAAATTATATTTTGTTATTCAAAAATATAAAAAAAGTATAAAAAATATATGATAAATAAATAATAGAATACAATAGTGATAAACGTTAGACATATGAAATCAAAATATTAGCGAAGAAAAATATTATAATCAGAAGTTTTCTTATAACTATAGTAGTAATTTTTGTAACAATCACACATTTATTATAAAAATTTATTTCATTTCAATCATATTTATATTTTTTAAAAAAATTAAAAATACTTCACCTATTTCTTAATCTATAGTTTTCAATCAAATATTTTTTAAAAAGTAAAATAATTTAATCTTATACATATATTTCTATTTATCTCATTTTTAAATTTTAATTTAATAATATAAAATTTTAAATCTTGTAACAACTCTCTAATCAAGGCACTTGGTGCCTACTGCTTCATCAAAAAAAAAAAATGCCATGCCACATAATCTCAGACAAATAATGTATATGCGAAATTATTTCCTTTATAAGTTTTGGACCGAATAGTATTCAAGTCTATCTAACGAGCAGTATATACCCCAAGCCGAAGGTCATTGAATCAGCTACAAATTTTGATTGTAAGTCTAGTTTGAATGGATATGATAGTTTTAATTGCGTGCGTGCACGAGGGCAACCAAAAGTTGGGGAAAGATAGGAAGGGAAGAGTACGAGGCAGGAGAAGTTAGCGAGGAATTGTGACATTTTGGAGCTCAGGATTATGGTTTTTTCTCTTCTCTTCTAAATTGCTAGTGCTGTCCTACTCTCCAGCACAATGCTTCAAAGAGAGGACAGAGTGTTTTTACTGTGGAACGACAGCTAAGTCCATCTTAAGTCAGCACGATATACATTCAGCACCATATGCAATGGACTCTATGAAGTCTAAGGTAGAAAACAAAATTCTAATCATCACAAAAACCTACATCAATCAAGATATTTCGTATCAAACTATAAAAGAAATAGGTTTAATTCAATCGAGGATGAATTGGTGTCCATCTCTTTTAGAATTTTGAAAAACCTTAAGGTTTCGTAGCATCCTTTAAGCCGCTGCTACGAAGAATTTTCTACTGAATTGAGCGTCGGATGATCCCCCATCAAGATATTAATATTTTGCTATTGATTTCAAGGGTCTCTTCATTTGCGATGGTATCCTCTGCTAGCATTGCGGGTCTGTTCAAATTTTAATATCATCATCAACTCTTTGTTACTGTGAGTAGACGACACCAAATCTAAACAGCATTAGTTCCCAACCAAACTACACAGGCGAAAAGAACAACAGAATTAGTAATCCCATTGAGCATGCATAATGTGCAAGCAAGATCTAAACATTAACACTAATTTTTGGCGGCATCCTAGAACCATTAGCAGTGAACTCGGCAGTTTCAATCTCTCTCTCTCTCTCTCTGAAAAATTGGAGACTAGAAAGGCTCAAATAATGATGATGATCCTAGAGAATGTAGAACAAGATCAGGCTCTCGGGTGGCAGAAAGGATGAAACACATACAAGCTAGCCCTGATGCATATGCGAGAGAAGATCAAATAAGCTCTTTCCCAGCTATGCGCTACTACTAAACTCAAACTTTAAATCAGGCTAGGAATTATCAGAATAGAGGCACTCATATAACATAACATAAGCAAAGGTCTTTTGATACAACGAACAGACAACTGAACATAAGCTATGGCTTCAAGATCCAACTGGGAACTCACAGTCACGAACCAAGAACCACTGACCCAACTTACTAACATCGCCTACAACATTATTATAGCAAGACCCAAGTTCTCATCATCCCTCACAGCCTTTATTATATAATATGATACCAGAGACACAAACAAAGATGACCAAAGACACGGAACTGCCAACGTCGAAGACTTCACGGGAGACCGCCGCCATCCCCTATTTTTGAAAGCTGAACCACCACCACGCTGACATTGTCTTTGCTGTCTCGAGCCAGAGCAAGCCGAGCCAGCAAAGCAGCTGCCTGCGAAGCGGGAGGGTGGAGCGCTGCAGTTTGGGATCCTGTGCCCAGCTGTCCTCTGAGGCATCGTCTCACTACACGGCAAGCAGCTTCATTAGACACGACGTCCCATAGGCCGTCAGTTGCCAGTACAAGGAACTCATCTTTCTCGGTGCGTTGAATCACAGTAACTTCAGGCTCTGCGCTGACGTATGGTTGGAGGACGTAGTCCCCTGCATGAATCTCGCTTGTTAAAAAGCCTATTTTGAGGCAAACACAAAAAGTTTTTCTAACTACAATTAGAGTCATCACTCAGTTGCTCAGCCAATAGGCTTGATGAACCTCTCATTAGTTGCTGAAACAAAGGTTCAGATACTGAACTCATGAGGTACATACATGGAAGGCTTTATTTGGGATAGATTGTAAACTACCTGAATTTACTATGTGACCAGGGACAACTGAACCTAAATAAATTGGAGCAGAAAAACCACAATGCAAAGCATGTCTTACAAAATTTATGTTTCTAATAATATAAGAGCTCACCAATACTTTAAAATGACCTCCCAGTTTGAAAAACTATGCTTATGATATATAGAATATAACAATCTTGCAATCATGATAGGAAACAATTCAGGAAACTTTCATACGACTGTGAAATAGCTAACTATGAATCATAAAGAAGTCCCAGTAACTGATGTCTGCACAGAAGCATGACATATTTGCATATTAACCATCTTTAAATGGGAGGTAATTTTCAAGACTGTAGAGGCATAAAATAGGCAGGCATTTAAGATAGAGGATAAATAAGGTTAAGACTTGAAACTTAAAAATAATAAAGGTGAAGTAAATTATATGAAAGATATAGAACTTCACAACCAGATGGTACATGTCATCAAATGTTCAAACCTAGAGAATTCTACAGAGAGAACTATTCTATCAATATTTTCTTATTTGAAAATCTTTGTTCATGTCAAATATCATTCCACATATGTTAATCTGTTCCACTTAGCAAGTGTTTCTTAAGCAAACAGATGAGTTTCCAACTTATTTGACTTCACAAAGCGTAAAAGAAACAGGCGAAGAAGCATAAACCCAAAGAAATGGGTGATATGTCCTTAGGTTCAATAAATAAATCAACAACAGCAAAATATCCACAGCAGAGAAAATTATTAAAAGAACTTAAGCTTGTCTGCGTAAGATATAGTTTAGCTACGGCAACAGTTGAAAATGTGAATGGATAAACTATATTTTAGATATGCTTTGCATGTTTCCACTTAATATTAATCAGAATAACCACTAGTACTTGTATCCTAGTTCTGCCATAAAAGAACTTTACATATATTACCTAGGGCTCCTGAAATTGCCAGTGCTCCGAATTCACGGTAACCATTCCAGTTAATGACTCTTCCCCCACTCTGGATAATCCTTTGCATCATCTCATCTGGCCTGTCAGACTGTTGAGGAACAATACAACTTGAGGTCAGATACATGAAATCCAGATATCAATTGTAAACTTCTGGCCATATGAAAGAACAGAATTATTAATTTTTTTTTTATGAAAATTAATGAAGCTTTAACACCCTGCCAACTGGTTTTTTCCTTTAGTGGATTCTGCTTACTATTTTATGGTAAGAAGATACCATAAGGTAAGTGCATCATGTATACATATATCTACTGTAAGTAATTGCATATATATATATATATATATATATGTGTGTGTGTGTGTGAGTATCAAAGTTAAGAATAACCCTAACCCCGTCTAACATATTTGCATGACCACTATGGCTATGTTTTTTATTTTCATTGTTCAACAAATCATCATGAAAGCTACAATGAGTAATAAAACTAGATATAGCAAATAGAAATATTATATTAATGATATATTTCTACTGTTAGATTTTTCATGTTCATTGCTTGAAAATAAAGTTAAGGGCAATAAAAAAAATATAGCATAGCTGGGTGTGGCAGATAAAGAAGATATATCTTTACAAAGTTATTTTCACTATTCATTGCTTGAAAATTGAGCCTAACAGCAACAAAAAGTAATGTAGTTGAATATGAGAAATAGAGAAGATACATCAAAGACACATATTTCTAGGACTACGTTTTCAATACTTGCTACTTAATAAATAAACCTAATGATAACAAAGACTAACACAAATGGATGTGATAATTTGACAACAAACATTGAAGAGATGTCTCTAAATCCACTTTTCAACATTCGTTAATTGAAAAATAAGTTCAACGACAATAAAAGGCAACATAATTAAATATGACAAATAAAGAAAACATGTTGACAATATATCTATAGGGCCACGTTTTTTATTTTCATTGCCTAACAAATAACCCTAACGACAACAAAGATTAATATATTCGAAAACGACAAATAGGAAGGTTATATTGTAGATACACCTTTACAGTTATGTTTTTGATTTTCTAACGACAACAAAAAAGTAACATTATTTAATATGAAAAGTAGAATAGATATATTAAAAATATATCCATAAAGCCACGTTTTCAACATTCATTACTTGATGAATGAAGCTAACGACAATAAAGAATAACATATTTAGATGCGACAAATAGATAAAATAAAGTTACGATTTATAAGTTGCGCCGCCTTTTTGACGTTCATTACTCAAAAAATAAAATTAAAGATAATAAATATCGTTACAGTTAAATGCGACAAACAGAAAAGATATATCAAAGATATATCGATCGCAACGTTTTTGACATTCATTACCCGACAAATGAATCTGATCTATAATAAAGATTCATATGGTTGGATACGACAAATAATAAAAATATCTGAATGGCCCCATTTTCGATGCTCATTGCTCAATTTATATTTCATGCAATGGTTTTTAGCAAAAATTGTAATTTCTCTGGCTTAATTAAATATCCAAAGGGGAGTTACATATGTTTTCTACGCCTAATCATGTGCATTGGAGTCATTATTTCTGCTTGTTGAAGTGTCCCAATTCTACTTGGAGATTCTCTAACAAGAAACGTTTGTCTGTACAACATCACTTCACAGATCTACGTTCCATAATATGATGTGATTATGACCGCTTCACAGAACTCACCCTGTGCCTCTTGCCAGCACAAGAACCAACCGCCTACAAAGGCTCTCGTTATGAATTCCTATTATTCAAGTTTATTGCAGCAATAAGAAAAAAATAATCATGAGGAAGACACAAAAAAAAAAAAAAAAATGAAGAACAAATACAGCACGCAGCTTGAAAACTTATACGAAGCGGCCCCGGCTAAAGTTCTAACCATTAATGCAAGCAAACAGAAGATATGAGATGAGAGGAAGGATCTGAGAATATCCAGCATTATAAATAAATAAATAATAACTGTATATACTGCATAGAGATCTGATGAAAAAGTTATTTGAAAAGCACATAATAGTAAAAAATAATATGATGCAAGCCAACTAAAGAATAAATTTTTTATTTCGTATACGAGAACGCAAACCTTGCGATCGAGGGTGACCGGAATGGTCATTCCATTGCGACCGAGCACCGCCCTCCCGTCGCCGCGGTTGGCTATTATGATCAACTCCATCCCCATCACTGCAACGAGTGCCCTCGAGCCGATCACTGCATCAGGTGGCACCACGAACTCCATCTCCTGGTCGAGCCTGGCGAAGGACTGAGCCAAGGCGCTGTGCCAGAGCTCCACCTCCCCTAGCTGCTGCCCGGCCAGCTGCCGCAGCCCCTTGATCTCTTCAGCCAACACCAAATGCAGGTTATCACACCACACCGTCGCCACCGCCGAGCCACCGTCCGCATCGTACAACCCGAAGAAGTCATACGCCGGCTCCCCATCCGCCGGCGAGTCACTGAACCCGATGGCCACCTGATAGGTGTCCTCCATTGCTCTTCGTTTCCCGATCAGCGACATGACCCCGATCACGACGCAGCCCTGCGGTGTCACGTCCCCGCCGAGGGCCGGGACCCCGGTGGGCTCCGTCGGGGCTGCCGGGGGAGCAGCGGCCCCGTCGGCGAGCAAAGCGACAGGAGGATCGGATCCCGACACCGGGGTAGCGGGCGTAAGTGACGGAGGCGCCTCGGAAGCGGATCCGGAGCTCTGGCCCACGCTCCAGACCCGCTTCGGCTGCTCGTGTTCGTCCGAGCTCTCCTGCTGGCCCTGCGGCCTCTCCCGGGGCGGAGCTGGGAAGTCCCCGGGATTGGCACCGTCCATTTTGGCTTGAATGGTGGGAGCTCCGTCTGACTCCATCTCTTTGGGCTTGGGGGTAAGGATATGGGAATCGGTGCCTTCTTCCATCCCTCGTCGTCTCCTTTTAAGCTCGTGTGGAGCTCGTCGTCTTCCTCCCCGCTCGCTGCCGTGTCGAGCGTAGGAGCTAGCACCTAGGCATGCTATAGACCACCTGGAAAGAAGAGGGGATAAAGGAATCACAGCCGTCGGATGATGCGATGCGATCGATGGACCCCAGCCACGCTTAGGCGCAAGAGCGGGTGCATCAGAACGGGCGAAGGGGGCCGTGGACGGTCGAGATTTCCCTCAGGAACATACGTGGCGTCACGGATGCGGAGATCGGGATTAACCGTGGGGAAGGATGTTCCTCGGGGAGCGGTCAGGGGTCCAGGGTTGCTCGTTCGGAGCAGCTCTCGAGGCGTTCACGCTGACGTGTCCGATTTAGAAAGCCAGTCAAAGTGGACCCGACCTGGGAGTCTCCACGAGTCTTCAATGGGCCCCATATTTACAGCTGCACCACGAACTGAATAGTGTGAACGGAAGGAAAGTTGAGCGAAGCCTTGGAGCGGAGCCAGTAATGAGTGGTGGCGTGACGCGAGAGCGAGGGTTACGAGTTTGGACGCGTGTCGGTGGAATCGCGGAGAGGAGAGGATGCACGCCACCCCATTCTGAGCCAGCTTCGGTTACGTTTTCGCTCTCGCGTCGTCTAGGGCATGTCTCCGGCGATGGAGTTCACGTTTCATGTGATGCCAGTATTATACGGTGAAAAGGACGCCATATATGTGACCTCGCAAAGGGACCAGAAGATTTAGGGACCCCTCTCCCTCGCATGCCGAGAGCCGGCAGAGGGGCTTGCAGTGCGTTCTGTTTCGGGTTTGGCGTAGTAGAGGTGGGCTTTTGGCTTGCAAAAGAATGGGGCGCGTGGATAGGCACCACAGGTTGCATGGCCTTTGTCGCTTATCCTAGCGTGGTTGCATGTGGGCGAGGGTCAGTTCCATCCGTCGGCAAGCACTAAGCTTTGGACGGTGGTGCGTTCTCGCCATCCATGACATGGGCTGGAAATCGGTAGCCCACGGACATATTTAGAGGTGGGCTTTTGTCGCTTATCCTATGGAAGAGTCCATGTGCAAAGCCCAGTAGGATGAGAGCGCCGAAGAGTTGGGCCTGAGAAGCGAGCCATGAGAAGGTGCGGAGGTCCCGCCGTGCCAATGGTTCATAAACGAATGAGATTCCTGATTTCTTTTCCAGAGAAAAGGCCATCATGCCATATGCCTAAACAGAGTACTGAATATTCTCCTCCTCTGAGATTACTGATCGCTAACTTTGCAAAGAAAAGATGTGTGATCACCGGAACTGCAGTGATTGGAAACGGAAGATAAAATTGTGCTTAGTATTCTTGATTCTTAGTTAATGAATGTTGCACAAGATTATTTATGAACACCGATATTCACGAAGATTGGAAACGGAAGACAGAAAGATACGAGACTAGTTACTATTTACCAACTTAACAACCAAGCAGAAAGATTTCAAAACAGCATCACACAATCTCTATAGATATGACAGAGAAGCTCGAAGCTTACATTCGTCACCACACAACCGCAAGTAGTTTGCGCAAGAAAGAACAGGAAATAAAAAGAAAATGTGGAAAGGAGGACGAGCACTCCCAACTATTTGGGAAGCCCAGTCACATCCCATCTAGTTTCCACTCGGTCTCTCCCAAACTCTATAGACTAACAAAAGCGGAGGAGAGAGAGGATGAGCATTAGCATTTTTGTCCCTTCACTCCTTTCTCCCCCGATTCACGCTCTTATTGAGACATCCTAAGGACTTCTTACCAAACGCACTGTGATAAAGGAGGCTTAAAAAACACCATCCTGGACACTATTGTATACCTACAGAAACACTACGTTCTCTTCTATCGCGATCCTTCGCGCCTTTCATATGATCTTCCTTCAGACAAGCTTATACCCAGAAACCCAGATGTCAGCCGGAGAAGCAGAGTGAATGTACACAAACTCGAGGCTCTTGCCGCCGGGCAGGGAGTCGAGCCATGTCGGGAATCCGTAACCATAGCGTGACTTGTTGAGTCCCCATAATGGACCATAAAGCTTCGATATCGAAATGTTGAGATCTTTAACAGTCTTGGATGATTTGTTGGTTACCACGACCGAATACCGGTAGTAAGTTTTACCCTGGGAATTCCATGATGTTGTTGCCTTTTGTTCGACGGTAAGTGGTGAGGACGCTTTTTTAGCTGCATAGAAAGCGATACGAAGAACCTCCATTAGAACAAAAGGAGCCCCCCTAACCTCATCTCATTAGGCCATCGTGAAAAGATGCGATTATATTACCTGGAGTTGAGTGTTTCGGCTTTTCATTCTTCGCAGGCACGTTAGGTGCGGGAACGGCCACTGCGAGCACAACGCACAACATTCAAAGATCTACTCTTCATTTAAATTTGAGGTAAAATGAAAGCCATGTAATGCCTTGCACCTACCAGGAAGAAGTTGATTGAGACCACCATTGCCACCATTGAGGCGAGCCAATACGCCAAGAATGGGGGCATTGTTATAGGTGGCAGGCTCGGTCTGCTCGTAGTTCTCTCTCTCATCGGCAAAGTTGTCGTAGGCATCGGGACCGCCCACGATGGCGCCATCCAGGATGTTGGGGTCGCTGGCCTTACGGCTGTACCAGGTGGCATATCCTCCCTTGCAGCTTACGAATGACGGATTGACCTTGATCGACACGATAGAGGATGCTCGGTGGTGGACCTGCTGTGGATACGTGCTTCCATACCCCACCATGTAGCTCGTAGCTCTCGGGTTGTCTCCAAGTATGTAATCCACCTGAGAGAAAGTGCATACATGGTGATTGATGTTATCAATTAACAACTCGAAATGATACCCTGTTACTCGGTGCTTATTGAAATCATCATAATCTACCATATCTGAACTTCCATAGAGCAGTGGTAGCCTAATATGTTTGTTTGCCAAGTGCTTGACGAAGTTTGTTCTGTAATTTCTGAAATAAAATTACCTGAGACTTGGCGAAAGCAAGGAGCTCGGAGGGGGCAGCAGACCCGGAAGAGCACTCTGCGGTCTTCCCAGCAGAAGAAAGGTAGTCGGAGTAAACAGTGAGGAGGAAAGAGGAACTCGTCACAAATTGCAGGTTGTTCCACCTCTGATGGTACAGCATGCCGCCGGGAGTCCTCTCCACGTTGCGAGTACCCTTCCCGAGGCAAGAGCACATGAAGGACTCCGCCTTCTGCTGGTACCTCTCCAGAACTGAAGTGTGCTGAGCTGCCTTCCCTTGAAGAAGGAACTGCAAACAGGCAAAGAACAGGGTGTTAGTAGATGATGGTGCACCGTCATTGACCTTAGCATGAGAAAATTACGGGAAGAATGAAAGCAGGAAGCGCACTTCCAAGTTTCAAACAGTTCCCGGTATGGCCTGTTTGATTTGCGTTAGGCTGGAGCTCCGCAGAGAAAGCCCAAGCACAGGGCCACTGCGAACTAGCCGGAACTTTGACCCGATTAGTTGACAGAGATAATCAGTGGGCCGAATTAGGCTTGGGTAGACGGGTCTCGCCCACGATCAAGTAACTTGTGGGCTAGCAAGAAGACCACGCCCAACCTAGGCTAAAACGAACCCAATCCTTAGAGGATGATCATTGGGTTTTCAACTTTTCATTCTCACATCCACCAAAGATTAGACCAAGTTATCTGGTCGTCGTCAAATGGGTCACACTACAAACAAAACAATGCCCGAAATTTACCTTGGAGGCGAGGACCTGAGCGCCAGCGTATTTCACGTCCCAGCCAAACTCGGGCACGTCCCACCCGGTCCCACCCAGAGCATCACCGTTGTTCGCCAAATGGTCGAGGTAGTAACGGTCATTGGTGGCCTGGTAAAGCCACGCCGCGGCCCACAGCAGCTCATCCTGCGACCATCCAGATGATAGGTGAGATGAAACAAACCGTAACGCATCATCTCTTCCTTCCGGTAAGTGGACCAATTGTCACTAAATTTACCTCGTATCCACTGATAGATCGGTAATACTGCTGAACCACGGTTATGCTGCTGTCATACTTGCCTCTGTACTTGTCCGCGAAGTCGAACAGCTGAGTAAAAAAGCAAGAAATTTCATGTTAATTCCCTTCAAATTTACAAGAAAAACGTGACTCCCCATATCGTCGTAGTAGCTCAGAATGGACGTGATGAAGCGACTGTTGGAATGGGAAGGGCACGAATCACGAAAGGACTCCAAGAACACCAAATGACCTTTATGTCCTCAAATTGAACGGTCGAGGAGGAAAGGTCCTAAAAGGCGTGGGCATAATCGTCATCTGGAGTGCTTGCTGCTGCAAGCAAGGGACCACGGTATGCCGAGACTCGCTAGCACCGACGCGTCTCGCCACGTGACTCCACATTCCAAGAAAGATACCCGTCCGAGCGGCCCAGATCCGCCAGTCCCGGAAACACGGCCACGTCCTCGTAGCGCCAATATATTACTTGCGCGCATGTTAGATTCCACTGCAATCTCGTACTAACGTGCGCCGAGATTTTTTTTTTTTATATAAAATTTATGGATTTACTTATTTATTTATTTTATGTGGAGGGAAAGCGGTTTCGGTTTTTTTTTTTCTGGGTTCGGTTCTGACCTGCTTGGCGTGGGTGAGGAGCTGGTTGGAGTAGGCCGGGTCGGACTGGCGAAAGACGATGGAGGCGGCAGCCATGGCGGCGGCGGTCTCTCCGGCGAGGTCCGATCCTGGGTGATTGACATCGACGCGGTAGGCCTGGCGGCTGGTTGTCATGTCCTCCGGCCGCTGCCAGCAGTAGTGGTCCGTGTTCCCATCACCCACCTGCGCAAATTACCAAAGAGACGAGGGAACCACTCGTTACTTCTTAAACAATAGAATAGCGACGATCCATTCAATTTTTTCTTTATAAAAAAAAAATAAACTATTATTATTACTACCAATGCCAATTTAAAACGGGATATCATGTCCTTTATGATATGGACCGAGAAAAGGTCTCGTTCCGACCTTTCAACTCGCTGGTTTCACTTGGTGAGGCAATGGAGGTCCGTAGTGTTAGTTATACATGATAGAATGTGATCTGCCGTCATTGTCGGTTGGTGTAACACAGCAAACATGAGACATCCAAACAATCACAAAGGAGAGCTTGCCTCGTAGGAGGACAAAAAGGGTTATAAGGCCATTGAGACAACCCCTTGTGATGGAATTTATGTGGCAAGGGAAGGGTCATTGTTGCAAGAACTACTCCAACGACGCTAAGTAGTGTGTTTTCACCCGTCACAGGATCAGGTTAAGATAAAGTAGCAGAATCATATGGCGTTTACAATATAATTTAGCATAGAGAGAATGTCTTGGATTAAATTGTGCGCAGAGAGTTTAGCTAAAGACAGCAGAAAAAATAATATCCATAGGTAATAGAGATGTCTTGGTCCAAAGTTATCAGGTTAATTAAACTTGCGTGTTTACATCTATACTTGATCTTAATTGAAAGATATTACAGCTTTCGAACTTATGAAAAAAATAAAAGCTTTTAATGATTATAATAGTCCTCAAATATGGTACCTTGATATTTGAAAACCCCCACCTTGCTCTTGTTGTTGAATGAAGGGCATGAAATCATAATTTAATAATTGTTTACATGAAGCCAAAGGTAAAAATATATACATACAAGGAAATTATCATGATGTCAAGCATCCAAAGGGCATGAACCCGACATAGTGGCCAGGCCAATAACTACTGACACACATAGAAAGAAGTCAAGTTAGAACAAATCGATTGGATTTTACCTAACTTTCAGTGGGAAAACTAGACATATCCTGCAGGTCAAAACAAAACCATTTGTTTTCTCGTGTGCGCCCATGTTCGAGTGGGGGAAAAGTAAAACACTCACATTCTTGGAACAAAGTTCCTGTTTATGGTACTGGGACTACATTGAAGCCATGAACAAGGGCCATAAGCAAGGTTAGAAAGGGCACCCACCTCTCCATATAGGACATTGGGCTCTGGATGGGCTTTGATGAGGTAGTCAGTGCCCCACTTCACAGCATCCATGGCATGACCCAGCTCTCCACTGCCAGACATCTGCTTGCCATATTCCACGATGCTCCAAGACATCATGGTGATGGTGAAGGCCATAGGCAGCCCAAATTTCACATTGTCCCCTGCATCATAGTACCCTCCAACAAGATCTACCTGTTTTCACAACAAAAGCAATCGATCAGGGAGAGAAAAAGGAAAGGAATGTTAGCTGGAGAAGAAGAAGAAGGCACCAGGTGCTCTCTCCTCCCCTGTCTTGAAATTTAAGACATAAACTGCACGTTAACAGTCAGACCTTATGTGATAAGATGGCGCACTTTTTTACATTGTAACTTAAAACATATTAGCACGACGTTTAGAATATGAGATAGAAAAAGACCAAATAGGGCTAAAAAACATAATGCAGGAATGCCATGATGGAATGGATATGGTAAAACCCAAAGAGGGTTTTAAGTGTTTTCAAGGTCGGGAAGGGAGTTGCATAGAGTGTCTTCTCAATGAATTTGCTTCAGAGTAAATGATGCATCCAGAAATTCGAAATGAAGTAGAACAGGGCAACATATTTACATATCAATGAGAAAGCAGAGGATAATGGCAGCAAGCCAAGGGGACAAAGTGATCGAGAGAATTTTTGATGTCCCATTGCTTTCACTTTCTGTCGTGTCTACAGACATGACTAGCAAAATATGAAAAAGAACTGCCATGAAAATTATACACAAAGAAGATGAGCTGTTTTGCCTCAGACAGACACAGAGAGAGAGAGAGAGAGAGAGAGGGGCTTACCCCGTTAGCCTTTCCATCGAGAAGCCCAGAATTACCCCTCCAAGTGACCCTCTGGTTGCTGGGAAGGTGCCCAGATCTTTGGGCCTCGAAGAAGAGAATGCTCTTGCTGAGAGCTTTCCCATAGTCATGCCCAGCGGCAGCAAAGGGCACCAGAACTAGCAACACATGAAGCAGCAGGACAACACCACCAGCCATGGCTCGTTTATCAAATAAACCCTTTCCACCCCCCTCACACAACCGGGAAAGAAGGAAACAATGGATGCAATCACCCTTCAAAACAAGAAGCAGAGACCAGATAGATGCAGCAGTCCCCTCCCGTGAGACAATGTAGTTGTGGCTTATCAGCTAAAACTCCTGATAAGCCCCAGCTAGTGGAAGGGAAGAAGAGAGTGAAGGAGGGTGGAGAATCGGTGAAGGGTTTGGAGTGTGTTGGGATGCCCAAGTGGCCTATATATATATAGAGAGAAAGGCGAAGGCCCTGTCGCATGGCAGAGTTTCGTAAACGTCTCCTTCTCCTCTTGCCCACCTAAAACTAAAAATAATCAAATTAGCTAATATCTCTATGTTTTCGAGAGTCGAAAACGGTTGGGAAGAGGGCCAGAACATGTCATGTGGCGCCTGTGTTTCTACTGATGGATGAGTCGGTGTGGATTTCCCATCAGGCTTTTTGATAAATACACTCCTCTTCCGCTTCCGTAGGGAAACCGAAGCATGATACCAGATGACTTCCATTATGTAACGGTAGAGTATATTTATCAAATTCCAACGTTCGTA
Organism: Metroxylon sagu; assembly: GCA_017589505.3. Classification (NCBI taxonomy): domain Eukaryota; kingdom Viridiplantae; phylum Streptophyta; class Magnoliopsida; order Arecales; family Arecaceae; genus Metroxylon; species Metroxylon sagu. Next base: position 654,254 of record JACVBY030000618.1, read on the forward strand.
TTTATAACAAGTTCTCCGGAATCTACCCGACCCCACCAATTGAATTCGTTTTACTGCGTCTTAAATTGTAGTTATTGCGAGTAGAAGAACTGTTGCACTTTTGGTCCACCGTAGCGTGAACCCGGCATCATCTCCGTCCATGTCGCTCTATTCCCCACCTTTTGCGCGGCCACTCTTTTTTTTATTATTATTATACCCTTTTATAAATTTAGTCGCAAAGTATTGACGGCCAAGACCCGATAACTTTTATTTCAGCGCGATTGGATGCGTCGGTTAAGAAAATTAGGCCAGTAGGGGGCACTCTTTTCCGTCACTATTCCTAAAAAAACCAAAAGAAAGAAAGAAATTTAGGTTAAGTTGAGATACGAGGCATGGTGGTAGGCCGCCAACGACGGGCGTTCGGTATGATGTTTTGGGTGTGATGGTCATAACTCTTTCCAGTTTTCGTGCCCTGATGGCGTTGAAATGCTTTGTCCCCAGCTGAAAAATTTATTAGTCTACAGTCTATCGAGGAAGTCAAATGAAAGACGGGTAGAGAACCAGAGGACTCAAAAACAATAAGATAAGTAGGTAACTTCTCTTGATTAGGTTCACTGTGTTTGGTGAATTGACACAAATAACTTAGGTCCGAACCCAATAGCAAACCATGGAATGAATCCCAATTCAACCGGCTGTTGCAAGCTTCAAAGGTTTTAGCTTTCGAGGAAGAGCGAGTGGGCCCTAGATTATTGGTCCTTGTGCAAAGGACACAGCCAAGTGATTAACGTGTAAACCCGTAAACTTCCCTCCCTTCCATGAACAGGAAATCCAATGACCAAGAAAAACCAGCATTAACCTTAAAAGTTAACAGAACGCTGACCATTGGTATAAATGCACCGCAATCTCACCACCTGATCTACCGACTACCGTCCTGTGGGCAAACATACGTGTTAAATATATATATATATATATATATATATATTCCTCTCTGAAACAACGTGAGGGGGAAGATCTTTGAATTTTGGAATATAAATCCGAGTGAAAATATCACGTGGTATTTAGAAATGGGGAGATCAGTCATCGGTTTTCGTGCACTTTGACTCTAATTTTTCATCCGAAATCGGTGGAAATGGAGATTTCGGCGGACAGCGGAACAGAGAATCCGCCATTGTCTCCGCCATCATCGCCGAGGGAAGTCTGATCCGCTGTTATTCGTTTGGATTACAGTGGGCCGGTCTCCTGGAGCTTTTTCCTCGAAGCTATTTTTCCTAGCAGTAAAATATATTCTTCAGTGCCTCTTTGACAAATAAGCACAAAAAAAAAAAAAAAAAACCAAAACCAAGACTAAACGGCTTGATCGAACGGTACTGCTCGGTGATTGGCAGCTTTACGCAGGGATGGATGGTCCGTGGCATCCGGAGTCCGGAAAGATCACATGGGCTGCACATGACTTTTGCGGCTACTTACCTCCCTCGCCTTTCTCAAGCGCCGCATCTTGGCCACCGCCTACTCTTTAACTTTTATTTTATTTTATTTCTTATTTTACTGGTTGCTTACTTGCCCATGGGATTACTTTTCACTTTCTTTCGTAGTAAGCAAGGTATTAATTCTAATCACGGTTGCCTGGATACTTTACTTTATCTCCGGGTTGAGAGTAGTTATCAAGTTAAATTGGTTCATGGTGTGACTTTCTTTAGGCGATCATTTCAACTGCAGTATTTGAACACTTTTTCTTGTTATTGTTGCTGTTTGACCATTTCGATTGGTTCTGTCATCGATGCATATCGAGTTTTCCTGCGGATAATGTTATTTTTGAAGACTTTTGCTTGGAAACCAGAAGATTTTATCAGGTCGATTAGACTTTCCGAAAGAACCATGAGAGATATGGTTTATGGAGTTTGGAGATTCTCTACCAAACCAACTTTTAATTTTAGACTATGTTAGCAGATAAAGTTCAGCGCTATATATATTTTCAATCGGAAAACGCTTATCAGCATGCTTTAGACCTTGGACCCTCTTTAATGATTTGAATTGCCTAAGAAAAAATAGAAATGATAACTACATGTGTTGATTTTTCTTTTACTTCTCTTTGCTTTTGCTTGGCAACCGGTCCTTCTAAAGAATAACTTTTGCTTTTTTGAACACCAAGAATGATACCGCTTGTACTTGGACTGATATATTCTTTTTGACCTCTTATATAAATCAGTGAACATTATTCTGGAACTTAGCTAAGTTATATTTTCGTCTCAAATCAGGATTTGTCCAAGTCTCACCATTAACGAGACATCGTAAATGAAATATGTGCACCAATTACCAAATTTTAAGGCCGTCCTTGTATGATACCATTCAGTTCTTTAGCCCAATCACTCCCTATGGGATAAATTATCAATACTAATCCCCAATCTCCTGGAGATCTTTCTGATTTACTTCACATAACAACCAACCAGAATGGCCCACGTAATCTAGTTCTCTCTGAATAAATTAGATTAAATCAAAATCTGAGATGCGAATCGACAAGCCGACACATGCCGGTCCCCCGGTCAAAAATTTCCCAACCAAATTTTAAAACAAGGACTTGGTTTATTAAAAAATAAAAAAAAAAAACCACCGACAAACTTACAGAGGTTACCCCGGATCTCCTCCATAAAAATCTCCATGAGAGCTTGTATCCGACAATTAGTAACGCAAGACGATGGCAACACGGTTGATATGGTTAAGAACTTGGACCACCGGAAAAGTAAAAAATAAATAAAGAAAAAGGGCGAAAAGAGGGAGCCTCGTGGAAGTAGCGAGACCCTGCGGTCAAAAGGAGCGAGGCAGCTGCCGGGAAATAAAACCGCAATCAACGGCCTCCCGCCGAAATCCCGAAACCGATATTTTGAATTTAAATATTTTTGGGGGAAAAGTTACCGACTGCGACCGGCACGACCCCGGTTTAACGGCTGGCGCCGGTGTTGTCACGGCGACGGAACCGCAGGGTGCCCGCCACCGATGAGGCAACGAGTTAGCTGGGCTCGCAAGCAGGGCGCCCAAACAACCGCTCCTCTTTAAAGAGGAAACGCGAGAAGCGAAAGGAACACGTTTCCCTGCAGATTTTTGAACCCAGATGCCGGGTTCAGTAGCGCGCATTTCTTCTACGTGACGTTTCCCAGACTCGTTTCTCAGCGCTGACAAATGAGGAGTCTAGGGGTAGGTAGGCAGGAGCTGGTCCGGTCCAGTGCTTTTCTCAGGCGGCAATTGCACGTCGGTCCTCCTTCGCTTTTTGTCTGCTTGGAATTTGATCTCCTTCTGTTCACATTTGGTTGGAGGTGGAGGGAGTGCATAGAGCATTGTTGCTATTATTATTATTATTATTTATTATTATTATTATTATTTATTATTATTATTATTATTGTGTTAATGTAGGTATTAATTATCTTTTTTCCTTCAATAAAGCAGTTGTTGGCCTTTATTTGATGGAGAAGCATCATTATTGGCATCGTTGTTATTATTATTAATGTTACTGTGTTAATGTAGGTATTAATTATCACGTCAGCATTAATACTACTCCTATCAGAAATTCTTAAGTCATTTTGCTTGCCACATTCATATGGAGATTTCTAATGTTTTTATTTATTTATTTATTTATTTTTCTAACAATACATGCACCTCAAAATTTTGATCCAAGCCATATTTCTTTTATTGCTAACTTATTTTATTTTATGATATATCATTGCAATAAATAATAGTAAATTAGTCAAGTTCCAAAGATATAATTTTCTTCCTCCCATGGTTGTAATTAATGCCCTAATGTATTTACTATTGATCTTCCTCCCAAATTTTATTTCTTTTAAAAATCAAATTAGATAAATGTATTAAATTTTATTTTTTGTTTGATTTGAGAGAGAGAGAGAGAGATAAGTTTGATGAAGATTATTTTTTATATGCTTCCATATGTGTCGCCTTGTAATCCGTTATTAGTTAATGCTCACATGATATTCTATCGTACAATAAGCTATTGAATGCTTGAATAGATAACTTTATTGCAAATCTGGTAAAAGTTCTCCTCTTTATAAATTTGAACATCTTTAATCTCTAAGAAGTCAAATAAGGATTCCTAATCTCTTGGTTTATGTAATGCACACCTCAAGTTATAATGAACCTCTACTTTCATTTGGACTTGAGCAAAAACACAAAGGAGTTTTCAATCTAACATTATTAATTTCATGCAAGAGAGAGCTATGAGCTATCATGCTAGCACGTATCAACTTGCTGTATAATCCTTTAATCATGCCTAGTTTAATTTTACTTCGCTATGAGTAGCTAATACCATTGAGGTAAAGGCTTGTTCCCTAGTTATATATCCTTCCATGACACAACTATGTATGAATGCACCAAATTTGAAATAGGAGCATTCATTCTTTTCATTCTGCATTCATATTATGGGTACATTTTACGGTCAAAAGCATGTTGCCTCACATGTTTCCATGCATTTACTTGTCTGTTTCAACCAACTATATTTAATTCCCATGAGTTAAATTAGTTTGAGACATAGTATTATGGCTGACTTGCAATGAGATGTCATAAAATGCTTCATTTGAAATGATATTTCCACCAAGTTTAATTGTGTGGAAAACAATTGAATCTCCTTCACCAAGTTCCTGCAATGACGACAAGACGAGCCCGACTTCTTATTGGACGTGCGAGTGCGACCGACCATCTACACACCCTCACGCGATCACGAGATCCGTGTGATATCTCCATGTCCGCATCTCCTCCGGGACGGTGCCGTCGTCGTAAAATCTATTGAGGCCTCGCCACCATACGGACTCTCCATGAGTTGGCCCCACTACTTGAATCGCTTCACAGCACGCTCCATGTCATCTAATGCGCATAGGCAATGCATGTGAGTAATCATGGTGACTCTTTGGATTGAGGCATGCAAGCTTCTTTGGTTAATTTATTTTACTAGTTGTTTTGGAAAGCTTCCGAATGAGATAAAAAAAAATAAGGGGTGGTTCGTGCAGATGGAAATTAGTATCTCGCCAAATCCTAACTCAATAGCATCATCATGGGTGCGCTCTTGTACTGCCATCCTTCTTCGCAACGGTAACAATGTAAAAAATTTATCAAAAAAACAACGAGATCGATCCTTGATTCAACTGATGCATTCACAATTTCACACTTCACCAGCTTGTTAAGCAATCAAAAAACTTGGATCTCAAACACAAAACGAAATGTGACTAAGTTTTATCCTATAAAGGCAATTATATATTGGAGAACTAACCAACCAACAGGGATATGAGGTGAACTCGCCTTGGATTGTTACGTCTTACATCTACTTACCATCAAATGCAGCAAACGGAACCCCTAAATGACAGAAAACAACTCTGAAACCAATGCATGGCACTCACTGACGTACAGCATCCGGTGCACCGCCTGTGTCAGATTAGTCATGCAACGGTACATGACTCTCCTCGGCATGCTCTGTGCCCTGCCTTTATTCCCATACAAAACAGGGGGGCGATCAAATTTGGAATCCGGACGAGACGCCAGCAAGAACTAAATAGAAGGAGGCTTTATGTAACATATGTGCGAATCCAATTAATTTCGTTAACCCGATAAAATTATATAATTTTAAAATTTAAGTAAAAATTAATAATTAATAAATAATAAATAAATTTAAGTTATAAGTATATAATATATATTTTTTTATTTAATATCTAACTAAATTTTAGGTATCACAGTATTGCATGTTATAAGTTATCCAAAATCTATTATCGAATCAAGTGCTACAAGATTAACTTTACGCTATGATGAAATTTTATCATCGTTTTATGCGTAGTTTTTTTATCATGTTCTCGAAAAAATTGGAGATATCGTTCAACACGCGTGCAGCACAGGTGGACGGGGGCACGGCACGTGTTGTCCGTGTGAACCCTCGAGAGGATTGATTCGGGCGATTCATGCAGACCGTGGTCACGTGGGGTGTCTTCACGGGGCTCGTCATCCCACGCGAGCAGACGCACCACCGGCCGCTCGATGCTCCCTTGACTGCCTCGTGTCAGGAGATTATTGGTTCAAGTCACCTCTGATGTTATGGTCGACCCGGCCCACGGTAGACCGGACCGGATTACTCACATGCGGGTTGCTGGAGATCCCATCAGGGCCCAGCAAGTTGGCTCAGGAACATGATATGCCTGCAATGAGTAGTAGAAGGTTGGCAAGGGATGAGCTACCGAGATTACAAACCTATACATACGCCCAGCCCAGCTTCCACCCAATTCAACTCCACCGAGCTCTAGTGCCATCTAATATGATGGTAACTTGGCTTATGACATTTATGACGTTGTCACGGTGATGGGGATAAAAAAAAAAAAAAAAAAAAAGCATGAAGCGAGTTAACTTCAAGTTGTTATATTATTTGTTTTAGCACGTGTCAACCATCAGAAGCAAACGTTATACCCCCGTGGCGGACCGCTTGTTGGGGAATGGGATAGAAATAGAGGAGAACAATCAAGGAATTTGAAAATTAATTTTAAAATTTTGGGAATGCAATATTATTTTCTTTTAAGTTTGGATTCTATCAAATTATCTTCGGTATACAGCAAAGTCGTGAAATCTTGTAGACAGCGTTTCCGAAGAAAATTTCAAGAATTCTTCAAAAGACTATTTAAAAACTAAATAAAGTGAAAATTCATTTGAAAGAACGAGTGAGGATAAGTTTTTATTTGATTCTTCACAGCATGCAAACTATTTACATGGCCTGAATGGATGTTTATGTACCCTTTGAAATGAGCATCGAAATTTTTTTTTTTTTTTTAATAAAAAAAATGCAATGCTCTTCTGAAAAAGTGCAAGAGGAATGAAATGCATGAATTTTTCTCCTAGCGTCGCATCTATTCGTGCCATCCGTCTCTACCAGCGTTTGTATGCGAGCACGTACGTAGATTCAAATCGTGTGGTATTCATTTTGAATTGAGATGGCTATGTTGAGAGACATGCGTCTTCTAAAATACAACTATTAATTGACTGTCTAAATTTTGTTTAGAAAATTTGCTAACCTTTCTTTACTGGCATTAAAAAATAAAAAAGGGTATATTATTGTTATAAAAAAAAAGTGATATTATTATCTTAGCATTCCAATCATGCAAGTTATTTTAAAATAATTTTTGCATGATTTTTATCTTAGCATATACCGCACATATTTTGATGGTCTTGTATGATTTTTATCCAAAGCTCCAAAACATTTTTTTTTAAAAAAAAAAAAAATTTATATTCATATCAAAGAAAATTTGTAATTATTGGCGAGCTTGCCGACCAGGACTTGGAATGGCATGGAATCTATTGACTTCAAGTAAATCATGGAAAATGATGGTCAAAGATATGTGCAAAGGACGGTGTGTTAGACACTTAAAATGCAGCGCTAAAAATTTACTTACATACTTTAACTAAAATAAAAGAAGAATTTTTTTTTTTTTAAAAAAAAAGGAAAATCAGAGCTCTAGATTTTAAGTGGAGTCACGTAACTTGTAGATCCAAAACTTTGAAAGCGTCTGATGTAGTAATTTAACTTAGCGGCGGGCACCCCATCGTAATCCATGAAAAAAGAAAAGGGATTTGGTATGTAAATATGATTGGGCTTCAATCTAGAGGTGGCAATGGGATCACCTTAGATTAAAGCATTTTAGGTTTAGCTCACTTTTGAATACAAATCATTGAAGTTAAAACGGTTAAAATGAACCACAGCCCATTTTGGGTTGGTTTAAATTTTTTTTTTTTAAAATTCAACACATGCTTTTTTTTTTTTTTAACTTATTCTTTTTAAGTAATTTCTTAGTAGTCAATTTAACCTTTCTTTTTTTTTTTTACTCATTTATTTTTTTAAATATTAAAGTAACTAGATACAAAATTATAGTATGATTAGATACTAATAAAATAATAACCATAAACTTATAAAATATTAAGATAATAAAATTAAGCTATAGTCTATACAAGTATATTTTAAAATTAAATAAACATCAATGTTAAATTATTAATAAATTTATAAAATAAAATGTACTAATGTTAAAAATACGCTTAATAATATAAATAAGAAAAGTAAAGTCATTCTTAATTTCATTTTTTCACCTTCTCCTTAAACATGTTGAAGGGCTATTGGTGTTGATCATTCAATAAAAAAATGTATTTTTAATTTCTTTATTTATTAAGCTTCATTAGCATTAACTATATTATAAATCAAAGAATACAAAATATTAAAATAATAATCATATAAACAATTTAATTGATAGTCCATAAAAATATATAATATCATGTAAATAAGATTTAAAAAATTTAAATAAATAAAATAAAAAATATATCTTATTTTTATATTCAAACAATCAATTATGTGGTAATTAAATTTTATATATTTTTTAATAAATATAATTTTTGGAACACTTTGGTCACTTATGATTTGATCTAACCGTATCCAATAATTTTCAAATTATTATTATTATTTTTTTAATTTGGTGTGATGGGAATGGGTTAGGATTGGCACCACTACAATCCTTTCGTTTTAAGTGCGGTGGCGTTGGCCTGCGTTGAGCCCGACCGGTGGACTTCGATTCCTTGAGGAAGCTCGATGCATGCTTGAACTCAGAAGAAAGCGCCGTGACGGAGGCCGATTGTTCCAAGCCTCGCATGGAGTTAGATGACGACGGAAAGAGAGTGATGGAGCGAAGGAAAGAGGGAGGGAGGGCTTCGCAAAATTCTGAGAGCAGAAGGACAAGTACATGAAAGCGGGCCAAAAGATGACCTCCTTCGTCCGACCGCCACGTTTTTCTGGATTTTTGGGAGAAAAACCTTGGCCTTTGGGGTTGATCTCATCATCCGTTTCTCGATGGCATTATGTATGCGGACTGATGAGTCCTCGCTGCCTCTGGAGTCGGCGCCACGAGAGGGCATTGTTTCATCCATCCATCGCAAAGGTGCGAATTCTTCTCCACCTCTAAGAATGTATGAAGTCTCTTTACGTGACTAATTTCTAGCTGCAAATCTGTCCAATTAATTATGTGCTTGGTCACTCTATATTTTCGGTTGCTTCGATTTTGCTGATAAGTTTTTATAACGAGGATTCCTCCAAAGAAATGTTTGGATACTTTGCATTGTCTGAATTACTGACAGTCCTAAGTCGAGACTATTGGAGGGGGGTTGGTGCAGATTCTCAGTGACAGCAAAGTAAATCAATGTATTGGGGCTTTAGGAGGACGCCCTCTCTCTCTCTAAATTTTATTTATAAAGTATGTATTGATGGGAAATGTAATCGCCGGAAAAAAAAAAAAAAAAATTGGAGCGAGGCCCGCTCGCGCACACGCAAGCGCGAGCGCCCATTTCCCAGAAAAAAAAATAAAAAATAAAAAAAATGGAGCGAGGCCCGCTCGCGCACGCAAGCGCGAGGGCGCGTGCCTGCGCGCGCCTGCGCGCACGGCAGCGCGCAGGTCCCCTGCGCGCGGTGACCTGCGCGCGGTGCAGGGGAGGGTCCACCTCGCCGCTATATTTCCCTCCGGCGGCCTCCTCTTCGTCGCCCTTGTCGCCGACAACCCCCTCCCGCCCAGGTATTTTCCCCTTCACCGGAGAGAGAGAGAGAGAGAGAGAGAGAGAGAGAGAGGGGTGTGTGTGGGGGAGGAGCCGCCCTGGCTGCGGAATGGGCGCCGCGACAGGGCTGTGCCCGCGGCTAAGCGGCGGGCACTGGCAGTCCCTGGGCCCCTCCTCCGCCGGCGGGGTATTCCGGCGAAGGAGGGGAAGGCCGTGAACGGCCGTAGGGGAGAGGGTCGCCGGAGCGGCGACCCTCGTTCTGGCTCCCGTTTCAGTTTGAGGGGCTGAAGCCGGCCATGCCGGCTCGCCGGACCGCCGTGTCCAGCCGTGGCCGGCGTCGGCCAGCGTCCGGTGGCGGCTGGCCGGCCGGATGAGGGCCGGCGATGCCGCCAAGGGGAGAAGAAAAGAGAGAAGAGGAAAAGAAAGAGAAAGAGAGAGAGGGAGAGGTGGCCACTGCCGGCGGCAGCCGGCCGGTCGGTCGCGAAGGTCCGGCGGCGGCCGTAATTTCACTTTGTTTCTCTGGTTTATTGGAGTTAGTATGAAAGTTTTAAAAAAAACTAGTTTTTGGTCTTGGGTTCTTTGACATCCCTTTTGTTTATAAGTAAAAATAGTCAAATTCCTTAACACTTATTGTATCTCTAAGAACAGCCACCGTTCTTCACATATTACTGGCTTTTGTAGGTGAGGTTGAAAAGTCATCCAATTTACGTTGCGTCTTATTCCTGGAAGTTCAAAACTTAGCCACTGAGGAATGATGCCTTTGAAACTAAATGGGCAGTTCTCATCAAAATCCGGGTTTTATTTGGCCAACACTAGATTCAGGGATCAACTGCTACACTTTCCTTCAAAATTAAGAGGAGGAAATTTAACAGGATTCTCTATATCTTGTACCAAATTACATGCTGCATATGAACCTGGAAACAATAGCTGGAAAGTCTGTGCTTATTATGATACGATCAATGGAGTTGCTCAAAAATCTTTAACCAACTTTCTCCCCGAGAGTCCGCGTGTTAGATCAGGTAGTTCCAGATGTAAATCAGAAGAGGATCTTTCATCTCATGAGCAAGGCCCTGAATTTCCAGCCAATCATCTCGTTAATCTTCTTGACAAGTTGAAGGCTCTGCATTTGCATTTATTAGCATCTGAACACTGGAATGCCTCTCGACTGAAGCTATGCCACAGGTAAAATTTTAGTTTGTCTCAGTATGTTTGACTTCTCCTTGTTCAGTTTATTATTTCTTATTACAAAATTGTGATTTTTGTTAATGAATGGACTTAACATCCCAGAACCTACTTGGTGAGCGCAACAAATTTGACCCATTATTTGGCATTACAGTACCTTGATGTCCAACAGCTTGAAGAGAGCCTTTATTCCATAGGCCTCCTAAATTTGGAATCCATGAATTCTCACATTCTTGCAAGCATCAATTCAGTCATTCAGCTGTTGGAGAACCTGGTTTCTACAAAGTACAGTAGCAGAGGTAATGCAGGCAACATGGATAGGGTCGATTTTGTTGAGAGTGAAAACCACAGAGAGTACACCATAAGCAACATGAGCAAAATAGCATCGTCTCATGCGTCAAGACTCTTTGGTCCATCTGATGACCGGAAGCATGCCCATATCATGGTAACTGTTGGAAGAGAAGTTATATCCAATGAAATGCTTTTAGTGGATGTTCTTAAAGCTGGAGCCAACATCATACGGATTAACTGCGCGCACGATGACCCAACTGTTTGGAGTGAGATAATAAGAATGGCAAAGCACAACTCCCAGATGTTAGAAAAACCATCATGCCGCATTCTCATGGATTTAGCTGGACCAAAGCTCAGAACTGGCTTATTAATGAAGGATACAACTGCAATGAGAATATCCCCTCAGGAAGATGCAAATAGTGACACAATTTTCCCAGCTCTTGTATGGTTATGTTGTGCTGGAAGTAGTCCACCTCCTCACCTATCACCGGATGCAATTCTTTGCATAGACCAAGAGTTTTTTGATAATCTCAAGGTTGGTGATGTTTTAAACTTTGTTGATGTTAGAGGAAGAAAGAGATCTTTGAAGCTTCTTAAGAATTACCCTGTTGTTGTTGGCTCTGGTTATATGGTGGAGTGCTCAGGAACTGCTTGTATTGGATTAGGTACTAAACTCCATGTCAAGAAGAAGGATAGGAAGCATTCAGTTGGGCGAGTAGTAAAGTTGCTATATATTGAGGAATTAATTATGCTGAAGGTAGGAGATTTGCTAACCATATCCAGAAATTCTAGCTTCTCTATGGATGAACCAGGTGGCACACCATTTGAATCAACAAGAATAACGTGTTCATCCAACCATCTTTTCGACTCTGTCAAACCTGGTGAGCCAGTTGCATTTGATGATGGGAAAATATGGGGAAAAGTTCAGGAAAAGAATATCAATGAAATTATTGTCTTGATCACTCATGCCAATCCAGAAGGTTCCAGACTTGGCTCTAGGAAATCCATCAACATACCTAATACTGAGATGCAGATCAAAGGCCTTACTTCAAAAGACCTTGTGGATCTTAACTTTGTTGCTGCTCATGCTGACATGGTTGGCATTTCATTCCTTCGGGATGTTGATGATATAGTTACTGTTCAAAATGAACTTGAGAAAAGAAAGCTTCAGAAAATAGGGGTCGTGCTCAAAATTGAAACCAGCGATGCTTTCAAGAAATTGCCTCAGTTACTGTTTCAAGCGATGCAATTCTCAAATCCTCTGGGTGTTATGATTGCCAGAGGAGATCTCATGGTGGAGTGTGGATGGGATCAGATGGCTGATATCCAGGAAGAGATAATGTCCATTTGCAGTGCTGCTCACATCCCAGTGATATGGGCAACCCAGGTTCTTGAATCACTTGTCAAATTTGGGTTTCCTACCAGAGCTGAGATCACAGATGCGGCCAGTGGAACAAGGTAAGTTTGGAAATGTGAACTACTTTTCTTACAAAAAAGTTCATGCTTGGATACAAAAAAGGCTCAGATAAATCCACCACTGCTTCTTTATTTGTTTGTTTATTTATTTTTTACTAAGGGGAGGCCAAGCCTCAAAAGGAGGGAAAACATTACAATCTAACACTGCTTCAGTATAAAAGGTTGAGATAAATAGAATTGACTCTACAGTCGTCTATTGTGAATTTCTATGTATAGCTTTTAATTGGCATCAGCTTTGTGTACATATTAGGCCATCTAATCCAGAAGGATGTGTATTTCATGTGCAGAGCAAACTGTGTCATGTTGAACAAAGGGGAACATATTGTACAAGCTGTTTTGGCATTGGATTCTCTCATGAGCAACCATTCCACAAGGAAGCACAGAAGATGCTACTGAACCCACTGCTTCCACCTAGCTGCTTGAGTCAATAACACAACATTTGTCATGCTTAATATTTGAGGGATTGTAATAGTTTCTGGGATGATGTCAATTGCTACTGCATTTCTTTTAGCTTCTTTGGGCCATTCTAATCACTATTAGCTGTTGGGTAGACCTATGACATTCCACAAGCCTCCACCCTTGGTGATGATGCTAGAAATTCGGAGCACTTTGTCCAAGTTTACTTGTGCCAGCTCAAGGATAGACTATTTTGGGCGAAATGGTGCCAAATGAAACCCAGGAGGCCCAGGACAACGAAACAATTGAAATTGTGATTCCAATTTTTGCCTGTTGATTGCTATGTCTACGATATTTGTTGCAGCTTACGAAGTGATGGATTCGTGCATTCAGAACTTGGGTGGATTTTATTTTGTTCCTTTTTTTTTTTTTTTTGATAGAAAGGATTGCAATGGGTGGCACAATTGGTTACCTAGTTCAAAATAGTCTTAATCTGCCAAATTCGGGTGGAGACGGGATACAATTCCAAGTTTTTACAATTCTAAGTTATTTAGTATAATTATCAAAAACTTGTCCCGGTGTCTTACCCAAAAAAGAAATCCCCGTGCATCCCGTAAAAAAATAAAAAAAAAGCTATGATTTATTTACTCGAATTCAATTCTTAATGTCTGGGCAAAACGGTTCTTATCTCACTTTATATATATATATATATATATATATATAATTTTTCATTGGAGTTTAAAAGAAACTCGTCAGTTTTTAAGTGGTGTGATGATTGGCTTAGTTCTTGTTTTAGAATTTAATGCATGCTTCTAATTTCTTATTCTTTCTAAATAATTTATAAGCAATAAATTCAATCCTTTTTTTTTTCCTTTTTATTCATTTATTACTGTAATTGTTAAAGTAACTGGATATAAAATTATAATAAAATTAAACACTAATTAAAATAATAGTTATAAACTTACATAATATTAAGGTAATATAATTAAGCTATATCCATAAAAATGTATTTTTAAAATTATATAAATATTAATATTAAATTATCTACAAAATTATAAAATAAAATGAGCAAAAGTTTAAAATATGCTTAATGTTATAAATTAAAAAAAAAAAGTGAAATCATGCTTAATTCTCCTCCATCATCTCCTTCTAAAAGATGTTTTAAATATTGATATCAATTCTTCTACAACACTCAACTTAAAAAATTATATCATTTGTTAAATTTTATTGATATTAACTCTATCATATATCAAAGAATATAAAATATTAGTAAAATAAATAATCTATTTAATATACATAAAACTATTCAAATAAAATTTAAAAATATAAATAAATAAAATTAAAAATATATCTTACCTTCAGTTATAAGTGATGATTAAAACTTTGTAATAAATATAATTTTTGAATCATTCTAAGTTATCCATGGCTTGATTAGACCTAACAACTTTTGCATCGTATCCAAAAATAAAAATAAGAATAAAAATAAAAGCAATTTTTTTTTTTTTTTTTTTTTTTTTTTTGGGTGGGCTAGGATCGGGCGACACGTTAGCCTGATTTCTCCTAACTATCGTGAAAATTATTAAATCCAACCTCGTGAAATGCACACAAGCCTCGGCCAAAAATAGTGGAGGAAATGCTGTCTTCAGATGGAGTAAGAAAGTGGAAAAAAATTTGTGACAAATACAACCGCCATGCAAGAAGAGGCAGCTCGATGATTGGCACCAACGCGCTCCTCAAGCTGCCTAGCCACAACCAAAAGACTGGCAGCAGCTATGGTGGCTTTACCCAATATCGAAATCCAAACCGAATCCCTATGTTTTGCTGCCTGATCTGGACAGTTTGAAATCCAAACTGAATCTGGAATCCGAGCAAACTTAAATCCACCAACAAAACTCTAATCATTTGCGTAACAATTTACAAATAACATTTAGCCCTCTCATATCTCCCTGTCCTGGGATCTTTGCTGCATAATTCGTACACTATCCACCTTTAAAACACTAAAAATTTATGGCAAGACCGCAATGCAGGTTAAATAAGTGTCTTGGGTTATGATGTTGAAAATTTAATACTGCAAACCCAAAGCCTTGTCAATCCGTTATATACAACTTGTTATATCATTTCACACTTTTGAACAATACAATCTGAGCACTAGTGGTGGGATTGATAATTTCAAGATGATACATTATAATGAAAATTTGAATCATGGCATAAAACTATGCGCTAATGATCTTCAGCTGAAAAATCGGGCTCCGCCGGCTTCTGCAATAACATCACAGGAAGTCTTTCCTGCAAACGGGCCTTGCGTGTTCCATTTCGTCGCAAAGGCCGCAGGAGATTTGCTGCAAATCTTGAAGCATACAATGTGGCACCAAGGCTTGGTGAACTAGCACCACTACTCGCCATCGCAGCCTGCAGCCTTTTCTCTTCTTCGTGTAAAGCATCCTCTAGTTTCTTTCTGGAATACCTGCGCCAAGCTGCTTGTATGAAGCAAGCAGCCCAAGTCCTCCACTGCTGTGAATAGAACTTGAATGTATGCTGAAGCTGCTTACTGTGAAGCCTCCGGAATTGTGAAGCAACAAACTTCAAGTCGTCGGCCATTAAAGCAAAAGCTTCAACCTCAGACAACGTCTTTACAGTCCTTGTTGAGCTGGGAAGGCTAGACGATGAGCGAGGGTCCAATGCCCAGGTGAGCAGCTCTTCTCCACAGAAGTCCCCAGCCTTGAGAATATCTGAATTAAAGAAACCAGTTCTTCCACCATTTGTAGTCACAGTCTCTAGCTTTCCTCTCATAATAAAGAGCATCTCATTCACTGGGTCTCCTTCACGAGCAATGCAGCTGTTTTCTGTGTATAAGACTGGTTTCAAACGGTCACACATGGCATCCATGAGTTGATCATCCAACTTTTCAAACATTGGAACCTAAAAAGAGGAGGAAAAGATGCATGAAAATTGCACCATCTTTCACATACAGGGCATGCTTTT
Organism: Metroxylon sagu; assembly: GCA_017589505.3. Taxonomy (NCBI): domain Eukaryota; kingdom Viridiplantae; phylum Streptophyta; class Magnoliopsida; order Arecales; family Arecaceae; genus Metroxylon; species Metroxylon sagu. Next base: position 670,115 of record JACVBY030000618.1, read on the forward strand.
AAAATTATCAAGTTTTGACAGGGCTGAAAGAGAAATGCGATATATTTGGAATCCCCCTATGAACAATGTTGAATATCGCCAGGCCTTAATGAAAATCAATCATTGTGCTGGAGGTACACAATAAACAAGGCAAATTTAACAGTTGATAAATTTTACACCATGGAAGCAATATATTGTGGGATTGCCTGGAGGAGCCATCTGCAATTGTTGCTTATTTCCTTTAGCAGGCATGTGGATGCACTCAAAGGACTTTTGTTTTTCTTGTTTTGTTGAAACATGGTTTCAAAGTTTCTTTTTTGGTTCCATAAAAGGCTTTTGTTTGGAATAAGTTATCCAAACATTAACAGTTTAGAAGGATTGTAACAATGATGATACAATTACCAGGGAAGTATAATGCAGATTTTGTCATTGAAAATTTGATGGATGGTCTACATCCAAGAATCCAACTGTCAAGGCTGTTTTTTCTTGATAAGTTGGTTTGTAACAGAGAGCAGAGCTTTACTTACAGGTGCCTACCGTCCCTATGCTCAAAAGATACAAAACACGAAGTCATCACATCTGCCAGCAGACACAAAGAAGCTACCTGGCATGCAAATTGGGCCTCCTAAAAGTTGAAGGGTCATTGTCCATCCATTAAATGAAAACTTCTGGGAAAAGTAAATTTACTACCATATAAAGGGTACTTGGATAAGCACTGCTGAGATACCTTTGATTTTTTAAAAGAATCCTCTGGTCTGCTAACATCAACCAAACAACGAGTCTATCAATCCTTTTCAATTTTAATATTAATATTGGATATTAATTACTAATGGAAGTGTCATGCATACTATTGGGTGCATATTACTGATTATCCTCTTGTAGAACATAAACAAATTCAGCTATATCTTAGAAAATCTAGCTGCTATGCAGACGGCAAAAAGTTAAAAAAAGAAGCTGTAAGAACTTGTGACAGGCTTGGTTTGTTTTTCAGCCTGACCAATAACTGATAATATTGTCCATTAGCTTTCCCTGCATGCTTTTCCTTCAGCATCACAGAGGATTCCACTCTGTGTAGTTCTCTCTCCTTCCTAGGAAAGTTGATGAACAATGGAGACGTCTAACTGCAATTTTTGTTGGACGGATGTTGTATGGGGCATGGGATCTGAGTGGTGTCCCATGCTAAGGGTGGTGACCGCTGACAACACTTCTCCTAAAAGCATTCACTCAATGGAAGTCATATGATTAGCACAAAACTTGCAATACAAGTCATATATTAGTGGATGACCTGTATATGTTTTGAGTTTAAGATTTTTTAATGAATGAGAAAAAGAAAAGGATTTTTTAAGGCAATCTATAATAATGTTACCACTTCTCCTCATTTCAACTCCAAAATTCCCTCTTCCCACTCCTCTCCCAGCCTGTCCTCTTCTTAGTCATGTTAAGTCTTTCCCCTACAAACATCGCTTTGATAACCCATCTCTCTCTCTCTCTCTCTCTTCAATTGTTTATTTTTTCAATGTGCTTTTTTCTTTTCGTCTTTACCTGCAACAACCTATGCCCTATTTCCTTCTCTCTCCCCTACCTTCTTCCACCTGATAGACAACTTTTGTTTCATCTCTCTTCTTTCTCCTTTACGTTTCATTCTTCTTTCCTTTTCCTCTTTGGTTGACGAAAGCAACCATGCCTCTATCATTACTCCTCCTCCTTCCTTCTTCACCATCTTCTTTTTCCTTTTCAAAGATATGCAAAACTTTCATTTCAATATTACTTTTTTGTATTACCTAATCAAAAATGAAACCCTACAATAGCTCTTTCACCTTTTCAGTATTGCAGATACGAAAATCATAAATCAATTCAAATTAGGTAGTATGACCAGCAAATTAGAATTTATACACCTTTTGTTAGTTTTATGTTTTCACTACATGCATGATGTAGCTTGATGTTAGGTTAGGACTTAGGTTTGGTATGATATTTCATTCTAAACATAATAGAGTAAATTTGACATTACCTAACCATAACAAATATCAAATCAGGATTCATTTTATAGTTGAGCATATTTACAATTTGATATCAATGTCACGTCAACCCTCCACCTTTTACATCTAAGGTTAGAGCTAGCACTGGTAGTATTAAAACATAAGAGGATGATTGTCTTCCAAAATTTTGATAATCATGTTTCTAGACAAAGTAAAAGAATGGTAACCTAATGCCTATTTGGCAATACTTTTATTTTTTATTTTTTTAAAAATAAAATAACAAAAATTGAGGCAAAAAAATATGTTTAGTGCTATTACTTCTATTTTTTATTTTACAAGTTATTTTAATTATTTTAAGAAAAAATAAAAGCGAGAAATCTTTCTTTCACATATTTTCAAAATTAAGAAACCCTTGCTTTTACCAATGCCACATTCATAGGATATAATTATAATTTTACCTAGCCATCAACCTACTGCAACCCTTCTCTTTTATCTGAGGGCTTGTGACCTACTATATCTACTATGGAAGCTATATTTCTCTTTAGGAAGTTTTATACCAGAAAATTTGACTATGGCAACTATTGTTGTCCTTAAGAGGTTCATGGAGAAGTACAAAGAAAAATGACAAGATCTCTATATGATTTTTATTAATTTAAAAAAAACATAAGATAGTCTCTAGAAAAGACTTATGGTAGATGTTAAAAAAGAAAAAAAGTATCCATTAAATATATTAACATAATCAAAGACATGTATAATGAAGCGGTTTCTAGCATAAAAGCTACTGACAGTGATACTAGTAAGTTTTTAATTATAATATATTTATATCAGAAAACTACTCTCTAAGTCCTTCCCTTTTGCACTAGTTATGGATGAGCTTACCAAGCATATTTAGAATGATATTTCTTGCTACATATCAAGGTTACTCTAAGTTGGAATCATAGAGAAGCACATTAGAATGATTTTAAGTCAGAGAAAGATAAAATACATAAATATAATTTTAGTAAAATTAGAAATAGAGACGAAAGTAGAGTGAAAATTGAGAATTATGAAGCTTTTAAAAATGATCATATTCAATATACAAGATCGATTATTCATAAGAAAAAATTGAGAGGGATGTTTATAGGATTAGAATAGGTTGGATAAAATAGAGAAGTGCAACTAAAATATTAAGTGATCATAGAGTACTTGTCAAGTTAAAGAAAAAATTTATAAGATAACTATAAGATCGGTGATGCTTTATGGTATGAAATGTCAAGTAATTAGAATACAATATATACATATGATGAGTGTAGTCAAATGAGGAGGTTTAAATGGATGAATGATAATACAAGAAAAGATAGAAGAAATGAAAAAAATAAAGTCAACGATAAAAAGTTGGAGGTAGCACCAATTGAGGATTGAGAGGAAGACAACTTAGATGGATTGAATATTTACAATGTAGACCTATGAATGCATCGATATGAAGAAGTAATCTGATATACGCAATAGAAAAAAGAGCTACAGATAAAACGAAAAATATGAGAAAATAAATAAAGAAAGACTTAACATCTTTAGATCTTACAAGTACGGTTCTAAACTGAGCAGAATGGAAGAAAAAGATGTATATAGCCAACCCCATCTAATTCAAGACGAAGGATTTGTTGTTGTTGCTGCTACTGTATGCTTTCACTACTACTAGCACCACCACCATCACTCTCGCAACCCTCACAGCCATCTCTTCTACCATCATTATTACCTTTGCCGCTGTGGCCACCCGTACCTCTGTTGACGCTGTCTCTATCGCCATCGTCTTCATAGCCATTGCCACCACTGTCATCAATGCCATCACTACAATCATCGACATCGTTACTATAATTATTGCCACCATCTCTACCACACCATCACCACCATTGTTGTTAACTCCATCACATTGTCAGCATTCCAACCACCACCGCTATAGCTGCCACCATTATTAATGTCGTTACCTCCTTAGCCATACTGCTGTCACCCCCACCACCACCACCTCTATTGCCTCCATTCTTACCATCCTTTTCATCACCACTGCCATGTTCACATTTTAAAACTAATTGACCAGACCATATTATTTATTTTTTTAAAAATTAAAAAAATAGAAACAGATTTTTTTATATTTTTGAAAATAGAAATTGGAAGCAATGCCAACCAACACCTAAATTAGTTAGATGACATTAACCTTCTAAATTAAATGGAAGCATGAGTGCACATGTAAGTACATGACTGCAAGCATACATGAAGTCTAGTGTGAAACTATTTGATTGCTACATGAAGTTCAGTGAGAAACCATTTGATTGCTTCTGCTTAAGTGATTGGTAGTCAAATAGCATCAACATTCCAAAATACAAAGCCAATCTCCTTTTCCCCCTCTTAACATTTATGGTTGCATGCATGTGCATGTAACTAAGTCACATACTATAAACATCCACACACATATGCATGTATAAAGAAAAAAAACATGGTAATCTAGGAATCCAAGGGTCATACTTCCTGCAAGACAAAGTTTGAACTACCAATTCATTATGTACATCTATTTTGGATACGAGAACTACACCAGAAGCTATTAGAAGTACAAATGGCATTTCTACATAAGCTGCAACTTGTCCTTGCTCATGTTAGTATTAGCAAAAAAGCAAAATAACAATGAATTTAGAGCAGAACCATGAACAGATCCTAAATATCAGCAAATATTTCTGATGATTCCCTGGCAGAAATGTGGAGAATCAATCAATCTCATCATAGCAATAAAATGCAGCACAGATATCAACAAAAAAATGACCTACCCTCTTGAGAAGTTTCAAACAGAGATGACGCTTTATATCCCTTCGAAGGTCTTTAGGAAGGTTCCGGAGAAGATTCTCTTCATCGACCCCTCTAGTTTCTTGCCATCTGTACTGCTCGTGACGACGAATTCGCTCCCTAAGGCTCTCTGGAAGCAAGCGGTGAGACATCCATTGCTCTGCGTCTCGCCTTTTCACTCTCATCTCTTCTATCCTCACAGTGGTAGACTGCAGATAAGTCTGTAACAGCAATAAACAATTTAGTTGGCTTGCAAACAGACAAATCTTGTTATATTTTATCAGCAGCAGATATATAGTTGCAGAGCAACATATTCCATAAGACAGCCATCTCAATTAATGACCATAAGATACTTATTGCCATGTAACCTTTGATGACACAAAACTCACATTAGGGCAGAGATATTATGACCTACATAAAATCCTAGAATTTTGTGAAGCTGCACATATGTGGACATAAAGGCATTTATTTTAAAGGGAATTATGCTCATAACTAATAAGAAGCGAACACAGTGATATATATTCATCAGCAGGGAAACTGTGTTTTACCTTGTGGAATTGGAAATGTAAAATATTCTTGGTTAAAAAAAAAAATCCAAGGATATCTTGCAAATACCCATATAATATTATATGGGAAAAAGTCCGTCTCATGATTGATAGCATAGAATGGTCAGCACAAGAAAGTTAATGGTAGAAAAATATAGCACAGGTATTTAAACTATTTAGCCTTTCATTAAGAATTACTGCAGCCAACAATACTCAGAATATCGGTTATCCATGTTTAATGTAATAGGACAAATGTGCATATGATGATTAGCAGTATAAGTACAATGACCTGCATATTGCCAATGAGAAGTGCAAACAGAACTAAACCAGAGATGGAAACGAAAACTGCGAATAGGATCTCTTTGGTGTAGGTACTTGTATTCAGATTCTGGCCAAGAGAACTGCAAAGAAAGCCAACTGTTAGCTCTGAAAGTAAAACAATGAAATAAAATACTATCACATCTGACTAGCTTTTAGAGGATTCTTATTAGTGCATTGTGTGATTACCAATAGAAAGCTACCAAACAAATTAAATGAATAATTTAGGATTTATTCTTTTAGATGGGTGGACATGATCAGTTGTAATATAGAGCAGCAATCACTTAATAATTTACATTATATGTATACATGTAAAGAACTAGGAGACTTCATGCCATCAGGGGTCTAAGAGCCGTATCTTTAAACAGCAGTATGACATGAGAAGCAAACAAGCATATGCAAACTACTGTGCACACATGCCCATATGCTGGCTGGGCATATTTCAACATATTCCAAGCCTGCTAGGGAAATTTTTCTTGCTTGGTCCACCTGATCATCTACAGAGACATGGTTTGATCACATTGGATTGCATCCCTCTAGCAAACACTCACTTATGTGGTGGGCAAAAAAATACTAGAATATTTTAAGACCATGAAGGATATGCTATTTGCGTGTTGAATAGGATACTCTCTACTTTTTGGCTATCAGGTGTACAGGGATTTTCACGGTTTATCCTCTTTCAGAGCTCTGCTGCAAAATATGGTCAATTTCTAGGAACACCAAATAGCATTTCATATACTTATTTCACATCTATCCTTGTAACCATGGTTTCACAAGATCTTGTTATCCCCCATCATCATTTTCTTAGGAAAGAGAAGTCATCAATGACAAAAGCAAACACAATGCAACTTTGACATATCTAAACAACCTCTTTCTCATATGCAAGATATTACTCTCTTAAATGATTCAACATCAAGCATTTATTAGGCTTACCAAATTGTTATCCTTGGAACTTATGTAACTTACAGAACAACTGCTGATAGCTTATAATTTTGAACAAACTATATTATAAAATGTTATTTAGAATAACTAGATTATACTGTTTTTCCTGTTTGATAAATTAATAATTACATCTGTTATTTGAAAATAATAATTTACATTCTCATTTCACTCTTCCAATATTTTCCCTCAGAAAAAAGAAAAGATAAATGTAAAGTTTCAATTGGTTTAGAGAAGGCTCTGACTTATATTTCCAAGCATTTTATAAATGTTAGATGTTGCTTCTCAAAATAAGACCCTATTGTGTATATTACATACACATACAATTTCACCCATAAGCTTTCAGTCTTTTAAACCTCTAGATATGGAGTACCTAAAAGAAGACTTGAAGTAGAACACATCACTTTTAAAATGTGATTACATATGATTTCTTCATGTTTTATTATGCAATCGAATCTCCCATAACATCTCGTTGACTGCACAGAAGCTAGATTCTCAAGGAGTGAATCAGAAATCACTAGAAATAAGCCACAAACTGCATGAAATATTTATTCTGTTTCACTACCAAAATGCAGTAGAGGTTCCACACCTTATAATTTTTCTAGGAATAGCACAAACCAGTGGTGAGACATCAACAAATATCATTGAAAGAATCATTTCTCTGATACTTGATAAGATTTACAATGGTTCTAGAAAACTTCAAAGACAAGAAAAAGTAAAGATTCACCTTCCTGGTTACCATCATTGTACAAAACTTACAGCTTAAAAGTAGATAACTTTTTTGATAGAAAGAAAAAAGGTGATATTTCAATGCACAAACCTCAGGTTTTGGAGTCCCCACCAAAAGCAATAAAACAACTTCTCCAAGAACTTCTTTGACCGGACAACATTTGTAAGAGCTGATAGATATATGCCAAAGTTGAAATCTGAATCCTCAGTTAAAGGGCAAGAATCCAACAAGAAGCTATTGTTTCCACTATTTTTTCCACCACAGTACAGAAAGGCCATAGTGCAATTTGGTTCAATACAGGCTTTTCTCCAGCAATCATCTTGCCGGTCAATAGCAAACAAGTACCACAATGCACCAAGGACCTATGAAAATCAAAGCAAATGAGCCCAACCAACAGTCATACTTTCTAGTGTAAAGCAGAACTAGATTGTTTTAAGTTAATTACTGCATTATCTATAATACATATGGCCTAGGCAAATTTTATTTGCACTGCTTACATCTGTATAGTTTGTGATGGACATTGTTGAGCATGATTGCCATCAGAATGCCAACTGCCAGAAATACATCTATAGATTGACTGATAAATAATCATGTATCACCATTGACCATATCTCTAAAGGGACATCTTTTTTCTTCCTTCACTTCAAAGCACACTAAAAATAATGATGATGATGATGATATGCAGATTTCCATGTTTGCAGAAAGGAAAACATAAAGCCTTGCTTTTTGCCTGTTAGGATGAATTACTTAAGTTCTGTAAGTTATCGGCAGTGCACGTGGAAGGATTAGCTGGATGAAGTTATTTTCTTTACTTTCTTTTCTGTAAAGAAGATCAGGTGGCTTCCTTAACAGTGTATTTTAGCTTTCTATTTTTTGCTCAATATGCACATGGAAAACATTGTTAAGTATGATTGCAGTACTGTATCAATAACCATGAGTAAAAGATGAATATGTGCAAAACACAGTGTTTTAATATTCAATTTCTTTAGAAGAACAGATTTTTCTTTTTTTTTAGGCATACGGAGCTGGCCAGGAATCAGGACGGAATTACTTCAGCCCATTCTTGGTCCAAACCAGGTGGTATCAGACAGTTCTCCACAGTTCCAGGTGGGTATTGACTGGCATCTACCAGGTCACCCGCACCCGAGGCATAAAATGAGAATAAGGGTCCCTTTAGATTTCTGATTGAACTTGGTAGGAGAGAGGGAGAAGGAGTATGTAATCTAGGAGAGGACTTGTGGCCATTCTAGCCTCATTCAAGCCACAAAAAAACGAGATCTCCTCTCTTCTTTTTATTTTTAAAGTCAAAAATGGCCTTTCGTTTTTCAAGCAAAAAAGGCCCAAAAGTGGAAAAATAAGGAAAAAAACCATGCCAAAATTTTATATGTTTGCATGACTCCATGATATGTTATCGATCTTACTTTGATGATTGATCTACACATAGGGATAGAAAGTTATTTTGCTACTTTTTAAAATTTTTCTAAGAAATGAATTTCAAAAAAAAAAAAGCATAAAAAAGCTAATCAAGAACAAAAACTACTAGCATGCTTAGGGGATACATGCACTTGCTGTTTTATTGGGCAAAATTTGCACTAATTTTGGGCTCGATTAAGTTCACCTGAACCTATGCCCAAAATTGGCCTGCTTGGCCAAAGGCGCTTTTGCTGATTTTAAGGTGTCTGGTAAAAATTTTGACATAGCCTTTTAATCTCTCAGAAGCTGAAAACAAAAAAAAAATGACTAAGGAAAAGCTCCAATTTGGGGCTTTTAAATAAAAGTAATGCTTGAAACATGTTGAGAAATTGATTTCATTGGCATTACAGGTCACAAATTCTAAACACGAAAACACTTACAATTTATATTATAATATAATAATTTTATAATAATAATATTATATTATTATAACATAACATAGTGAATATCATACTATAATATTATTATAAATAAAATACGATTATATAGCATATAAAATTTATTATTCATTATATTATTTAGAATAAAATATCAAACGAATATGTTATAAATTGAGAATACCTAATAATAATTGTTTTAGACACAAATAATTAGATAATCAAAAGTACTATAACAATATCACTTTTTCTTATTTCTTATTATTAAAAAAACTTTCTTAGTTTGATAACCAAATATCTATTAAAGTTTTATTGCACTTTAAAAATGTAATTATTAAATAGCAAGTAACCTTTTATTACAAGTCCTACTGCCCAAAACTTCACATGCAGAAGCTTTACTACCTATAACGATGCCAAATAGGATCTAAATGTGACAAGTCATATAGTAAACATGTTCTCATTAGTCAACAAAAATACATGTAATACCCCCTATAGGTTGCTACAATAGACTGAACTCAAATCTAATTTGCAAACTTTTAATTTAATATATTTTTAATTAAATATTTAAAATAGATATTGAATCTGGAAAATCATGAAAAAATAGTGTAGAGATAATAGGGTTATATATTTTTTTTGGAGCAACTGGTATTTTTTGCATGATTATAAATTATATAGTGACTTATGAATAAAAAACATTAATTAAATTAACAACCATGAAAAATGGTAGTGCGTAGAGATAATTGGAAATTTTATGAAGCAATCAGATAACAAATATGAATACAAATTTTTGTATCAAGCTAACATTTATATTCGTCTAACAAAAATGGGTATGGATAAGGATATACAAATATCCAATTTTGTTTTCAAAGCGAGGCCACCTGACTTAAGTAGCATGTTGTCCATGGTTAACTTGATGGGACAGCCTACAAGGTGTTTAGTGATGTACATCAGTAACAAGGCAACATCTTTGAGGTACCAAGAAGGATAGGGAAAACAAAGAGGCTAGGACAAAAAGGATTAGATAAATCGATAAGCCGCCCAACCACCACAGATTCAAGCTGCCATATGGACAAATCTGAATAGAAACGATGGAGAAATAAGATGGCCAGACATATAGCACAATTTGGCCAGACATATAGCACAATTTGGACTCTTCAATAGCCAGAGTGGCTGCTATCCATAGCTAATGTATGATCAATATTTAAACCATTCACCTTAGACTTTCTATTCAAGCGTGTGCTATCCTCTAAATCCCTACTCTCGTATGGGTCATAATATACCGCCTCCTTCCCTAATATGGGATGGATGGCTAGCCCAATGCCAGATGACAGATCAGTTTTAAGGTGGCTATCTGAGATAATATCAAACGGATTATTAACAAGAGGATGGGGACAATATTGATATTGGAATCAAATGCAGGGTTCCAACTACGAATAAGACCGGGATGTCTAGCAGCATTATATTATTCTACATGGGATTAAACATGTTTACATGTGCTATAATTTTTCAGTTATTTGATGTAAATCCCTTTCTAAAACTATAGTTCATAACTGCATTTCTTTAAATTCACTAGCTTTATTTAGTGTGTTATGTTCTTTATCCTTAAAACCTATACCACAAAGCCTCTTAAACCATAAAAAACTTAAAATAAATAAAACTCCTTTGGACCTTGAATCACCATAGTAAAACTAAAACCAAATAAAATTTTAAAATAAAAAGATCCTTTCGGTGTACCAATACCTAACCAGCACGACCCACTTCCCATGAGTCAATATAGGATGGTGCCAACATAGTACCTAGTCAATATGATGCCTGCTATCAGCAAAACAGACCTTATTTGAATGCATGAAAAGGTCTGTCCATCCACTGACTTTGGTCTAGGAACCTTGTAGTTCTATAGTCCTATTGTAAGTTTTTTTTTTTTTTTTTTTTTTTAAAGGATACAAATATATAAGCTATCAATAAAGAAAACCCAAACAGGAAAGATGCACTTCCAAGGGGGATAAGATGCAATCCCTGCACTAATGGAAATAAAATTCATAAATCCCCACGAACCATTTGCATGCTACTATGATGGCTTAATGGCGTGAATGAAACAACAAAAAAGACAGTCATCAAAATAGAAATTTTTGACATATTCCATGGCATAAAAATCCCATGGCAAGTAAAGTGACATTAGTTCCATGTTTCACAAGTTATCCATCTCACAAGATATCCATCTTCTTCGGTTGCCAGAACATGAAGCAAAGCCCAATCCTTATTAGATCCATCTCTTGTGCATCTATAGAACATAAACCCACTCAATCATTTTTCATCATTTTATCCTCTAGTATTGCAACTTATCAACTTTTTCCAGAGTGCTTAACAGCAGTCCAAGTTTTACCATGTATATCTTAGCAACTATCTCATTTATATATTCATCTTATGCATGCACCATTTTTTCCTAGAGGAGTAATATTCCTATCCATACATCATAGCCATCCTCCTTTCAGTGCAGATCAAGGTCATAAAGTTATCAAGTTCATACGATAACCACAAGTGATACAAGATATCTTTCCTACCATATAACCCAAACCAGTTCTTATGCAACAAGGACATATCATCAATTGTCTAAGTGTTCTCTGTATGAGAGTTAAGATGTTGGAATACTCTGGGGAAACACTTAATATTGGCCGCAACCTCATATTACAGTATCTTTGCACTGGGAAAGCATAGACATACAATCTAATTTGCATAAATTTTCAGTCTTTTAAGGACCTTAAATTATTTTCCATTATTATTTTATGATTTTGTCTATCTAAAAATAAAACAAAGCAGAGCTTCTAAAATTACAGTAACAAGCTATTATAATAAGTTAACAACTATAAAGAGATCAAGCTAGATGTCAAGACCGGTGAGCCATGCTACAAATTGCAAATTGCAGATTAAATAAACTCTTTGAAAGATATCCCATGCAAATCAACAAAACATTATTTTCTTCAAATCTTTAGTGAAGCCTGTTTAATGCCTCAATATTTGTTCTCAACACTAGCTAACAACCACTCTAGGAAATTTGTTGTACCCATCTCCAGGACAAGGAATAATCTTTCGTAAGGTTCTTGCAAGTGTCATCAATTAACTAAATAATAAACTTGATGGTTGGTCATCGTAGCTAAGGCCCAGTAGTTTCTCCAATACATAACTTGCCCAAATCCATTTTCGTTACTGTCCATAACTTTACAGGACATCTGAGATTGATTACACAAGGGTGCACTTATCTACACTAGCCTACACCACAGTTATTTTACTAGCATATAGCCCAATGGTACCCCAATCTTCATCCTTGCCAAAGCTCACCTATATATTCTTGCTCAAACCTTTTCAATTTTCACAAAAGAAAAAAGGCAGTGATGGTAGCACAGGGTTCAATTTTATAAGATCTAAAAAAGGGTAAACAAGTTTTTTTTTTTCTTTTGCTTTTCTTATTTATTTATTTATTTATTTACTTTTGTGGGGGGGGGGGGAATTCTTGTATTTATTGTAACTTCCATTATATAGATTATATTCCATATTATTCATTCATGTACTGCAAATAATAATAACTTAAATAAGCGAAAGTGCCACTGGCAGGAATTGGTATCAGTATAAAATGCATACTTTTCAAAAAAGAAAAAGGAAAGTAAGAAAAATAAAATAGTATTTGACAGGATTTATGAAAGAAAAAATAAAATAGTATTTGACATCGTACAGAACTTACATGACTTGCAAGCATGTAAAGTAAAAGGTTAAAAGCAGCCCCAGCCCATGCTGTTTCAGCAATTATGCCAGCAGACCTTGTAACTTCAAGATACAATGGTATGATCCTAACAAGTCTTGGGATATACTGGCATATAACGATAAACATCAATGCATTTTTTGCATCGAGGAGTGCTGTCCCTTGCAATTTGGGTATTATGATCAATACAACCACCTGATAAGAAAAACATGTGATTGACAGACATTAGCACCTCTCAAGGAAACAAATATCATTCCCACCACAGCAAGATGAGTAATCCTAACTAGATTATAATATCTTAACTTTGTAGTAAAAGAAAAAACAAACCAAATAAATTTCTGTATGCAAATTATGAATTTGATAAAGGAAAGGGAACAAATGATATCTTAGGAACCAAAAAAGAAAATCAAGAATCACAACCAGTACAAGACTAGCAACAAAGCATATAAACACAATATACAGATCAATTTAATAAGAAATTACAAGAAAGCAACCAAGGCTCCAAATTTTTTCAGCCCAATAAACAAAATATTTCATGCAACAATGGTGAATTTTGGGTGTAAAGAGTCGAAAACATTGTTGAAATATTTCAGCTGGGACTAATATATTGACAGAGCATCAACCTCAGAACTAAGTTCCAGGAAAAAAGAGCATTATATATTCAATTCTCTGTATGCATCTGATCATTCCAAGCCAGATCCCTCCACTTAATGCATCTGCTAGAAATATTATAAGAAAGAAGAAGATATTGCCTTTTCAAGCCACTGACTCACAAACAACCTTCTTATCCTCAACAAAGCAAAGTAAAGAAATTCTGTTAAACTCTCATCTTTCATAGATTCAAAAATGCCAATATGTTTCCACAGAAAATGCCTAATTTCCAAAATACCATTTGCAGAATGTTGTAGGTAAATTAGTAAATAAAAGGGGCATAAAAAGAACTCTTCATAGGACTCTTATGAGGAGTTGTACAATAAACAGGAATTCTGCAGCAACTAACTCCATGGATGACTCATATACATAGAGGACTCCTATGTGGAAAAGTATTCTCATTCTGGAGCCCTCACACTTCCGAAGGTGGTCCAACAATCAGACAAATTCCACTCAACGCCAGTGGAGGGGTGAGATTCTCAACAGTGTGCATACAAGATAGAAACATAAAGACTAAAAGAAGCTAAATAAGAAAAATCGCAATTTGTAGTTTCTAAAAAAAAGATAGCCCTTTGCTACAGATTCATAAGTTAGTAAACATGCAGGAAAAGAGAAAGATTAAAGAATAACACAAGAAAAGGGAATGGACAGCACAAAAAAACAATTTTCAGGGAAGATTATGTGATATTTGGAAGAGTCCCCAAAGCATGGCATTAACTATACAGGCTTCCTTCACAGATACATTAATGCAAAGAATGTTAGTGGTTTGGTAAACAGTTTGATGGTTGAACTATGGAAGGGTCAACATCCGATTTTGAAACTATTTGGACTTCTTTAAATGCAATTAAATGCACTGATCGTTCAGCAGATGCTTAAATTTGATTTCACTTTAATGAACGGGAATGATCACTAGGGATTTATATTTGGGGTGGTGATCAAGATAAACATGGATTGAGAAACAAGAAGGTGATGAGCTCTAATGCTATCCTTATTCTTTCGAAGAAGAAAAGCAATTGATTTTCAACAATTAAATATGCAAGACTACAGTTGTTAATTTTCAGAGATTCAGTTGAGAATCAAACAAAGGACATAGGAAGTCCTTTGAAGTCGCTAGATCGGATATTTGCTAACTATGAATCAAGGGAATAACATCTTATGTGTAGGAAGGAAATTTAGCATCTATAAAATTCTCATTATGTAGTTACTATTTTTAAGTCATCTGGAAGTTTCTCATTCTTATAATGAAGATTGCATGTCCAGATAATGAATCAGCCACAAAAGGTTAGGCAATCATACTATGTTAATGCAATCAAGGTCTGCGGAACCGCGAACCAGTGCTAAACTGATGTCTGACCGATTCGGTTCGGTTCAGGGGCGAACTAAACCAAATTAGCAGCATACCACCCTTTTTTTCTTTTTTTTATTTCATGATTTTTCAATTTTGGTCCAGTTTTTTCATGGTTTTTTGAGATTCATGGGTTAATTAAATTTGGCATATTTGTGATTAAGATGAACGTTCACTATTTGGACAATGCATTTACATATATAGATGTTAATATATATATATATATATATATATATATATATATATAGCTACTTTCTATTTGTTGATTATTTCTTACCCATTAGAAATAAGATCCGCTGATTATGGCCACCCTTTAAAAGAAGAATGTGTTGATTGTTTGCCTCATTTGAAGGTAAAAAAAGAGGAAGGTCAAAGGATTAAAGAAAAAAGGGTAATTGAATTTGGTATATATAATTAATATCCATTATATGTGCGATATATATGCATCAAGAAAATGCATAGATGGACTTGTGATCTACTAATTACCTGTTATTCTTTAAAGAAAAAAATAATATGATTATTTGCTTCATTTGAGGTGGAGATAAAGAGGCATGAAATTGCCACAAAAGTAATCAAATTTGACATATTTTTTATCGCAAGGGATAGCCGTTGAGTTTTTTCTTATAAAAATATAAGGAAGAAAAAGAAAAGTGCATTGGACATCAAGGATAGGGCATCCAATTCTAGCTTTCTAAAAGAAAAGCATTTAATACTTGATGCTAATTTAAAAGCATGTACATATATAGATAGATATTAAAATATATATAGCTATGCTAATTTAAAAGCATGTATATATATATAGATATATATATAGATAGATATTAAATATATATATAGCTACTTTAAATCTATTGATTACTTGCCATCCATTAAAAACATGATCAACTAATTATGGCCACCCTTTAAAAGAAGAATGCGCTAATTGTTTGCCTCATTTGAGGGTGGAGAAAGAAGAAGGTCAAAGGATTAAAGGAAATAGGGCTAATCAAATTTGTTATATATAATTAATGTTCATTATATGTACGATCTTTATGCATCAAGAAAATGTATATATGGACTCGTGGTCTGCTAATTATCTATTGTTCTTTAAAGAAAAAAAAATCTAATTATTTGCTTCATTTTGGCATGAAGATAGAGGGACACGAAATTATCATGAGAGATAATCAAGTTTAATATATTTTTGATCAAGAGAGACAGCAATTGAATTTTTTTCTTATAAAAATAAAAGGAAGAAATAGAAAAGTGTATTGGACATAAACGATAGGGCATCCAATTTAGTTTTCTAAAACAAAAGCAAATTAATACCTGATACTAATTTAGAACCATGGTTTTTCAGTTTTGGCCTAGTTTTTTCACAAATTTTTCATGGTTTTCCTATGGAACCAAATCGACATGGCAAAATGAACTGGTAAGCAGTCAGTTTGGTTTGGGTCGAACCAACCATTTCGGTTCGGTTCAAAAAACCCAAAACACAATCAATAGTTCGATTTGGAATCAATTAAGTGTTGTACTTACAACGATATGATGTTTCACAACTTATGCAAAACATTAGTCTTTAATCTCAAACATGTAAGTAACAAAATAATCTCATATAAATTGATCAGATGGTAAACCATAACTAAATAGGTTGGTTGTGATATATAAGAATGCATAGAATAAATGAACAATACCTGAGGAAGGGGAAGCACAGCAAGAATGTCAATTAGGAAGTATGATGATATATATCGCTTGGCTATTGCCGATGGATCTTCCACCAAAACACCCCTTCCAAATACTCTAGATGGAGGAGCAATAAAACCAGTTCGAAATTGAAAAATGATATGAAGAATATAGAAAATATCTGTGAAGAAACGCAAGACACTTGCTGTGATTTCCAAGTTTCTATCGAATTCAAGGCAGTTGTTATCATTAACTACCGGGATGTAAAAGAACAAGGGGTCAACAGACACTGCAATTACACAGGATATGACAAATATTTTGTTCCACTTTTGAAGAAATGATCCTTGAGGATCAAGAACTTTCTTTCTAAACTTCGTTTCCTCTGCAGATGAATTAGTTAAAGACTGATAGTGAAAAATATTTCTAATCCATTCAAATCCTCTTTGAATAATTTTTATCAATGAACCAAATGTGATCTGCCTTTTTCCTGAAAATATCCTCTCCGAACTCAGGGATCGTTCTGAATTCCAATCCTGAAACCTGCACATCGAGGAATCAATACAATGAGAAGCCCATTGCAAGCCAAGAAAACATATGACAAAGACTGTTTTATGAATATAATCACCATCATTTTATAATTTAAAAGAAAAATTATATATGTGTTGACATTATCTGCATCAAAACATATAAAATAGCAGCATGAAATATGAAAGAGGAGAAAATCATGACTCAAGCTTCACAATTCACACAAAGGTGTGATTGCTGTTTAATAAGCAAAAAAAAACTTCATGGCTCAAATAAACTCACTCTCCAGAGTGCTTCTGGACCAGTTTTCCCAGCATTGTGAATTATCTCATTATCCCTGTTTATTCTACTTCTTAAATTTGGATTATCTTTGTGGAAAGCCCACTTTATCTTGGAGAAAGGACTAGCAAAAGCAAATTTTAGGATTCTAGGTGCAGACAGTGCTATTCAAAGGATTATATATATGGCTTGGTTTGTTATCGACCACAATCAGCATATATAAAAACATTTTACTTATTAAAGCACTTGAAACTGAGATTTAGGATATATGAATATCATCAAGACAAATATCCTTTTCAATCATTAGCACCCAACTCAAGGCAAAAACATATCTGGTTCAACTAACCATGATTGGTGCAAGCAACAAAGACAGTCATCACAAGCAAGCAGTAAGGGTCAAAACCCATCTCGTTCTAAGCACACAACTTCCTAATTAGGGTTGGTCTTTCTATATATAGTTTGAGTCATAAAATTTAAGTTCTCCAAATATGATATTATCATAAAGAACAATAGAAATATATTTTAAAGAAATGAATCCACTTCAACTGACCATAATTGGTGATGGTTACAAAGGCAGTCATCACAAACCAGCAGAAAAGGTTAAAACTAGTCAGTATTTAGAAGCACACTGATTGCTTTATTTGGAAATCTGTTTTCCACAAAATTTGAGCTAAGTTGGGATTCTTGAAATATGATAATTATGGTGAAGAATGCCAACAATGTATTCTGAAGAAACATATCAAGGATGAGTTTGGAAATTGAAGTATATTGTCAGATTCAACTATAACTTGAACTAAGTTAGCATGTGGTATCATCTCTATGAATTCACATTTGCCTGTTCTTAATATATTGCATGGTGGGGAGATGAGGAAATGTCAAGCAAAAGGTGGAAGCTCACCGCTAGGTCCACCACTAACTTAGAGCAAAAACTAGAGATAGTACAAAGTTATAGAAACAGAAGGGGATGGAAAGACACCTTTGCTTCTAGGCAATATACAAAAGGCCTGACAAGAATGTTACCTACCAATAATGGACTCCTTTCTTATTGGCCTGCCATGTCATACTAATAAATATACAGTTTACCATATAGTGTTCTTCCCCTTCATTCATATCATGAGTTGTTTTTAATTGCATGCCCTAAGTTCAGCTCAGTTTCTTGTTGGGTTGCTTACATTGGACCTACTTGATCCCATCTTTACTGTTGGTTTGTGATGCCAGCTCTTAGCAAATGTCCTTGTGCCTTTAAGCAGAGAATATTTTCTCTACTCCACTAAATCTCTCTCTTCTCACCAAATATGCATTAACCACACCTTATGCCATATTCAAGAGTTGAGGTCAACATGACCAGATTGGAAGGAGATTTTGCCTAGACCACAATGATGGAGGAAGTAGAAACCCACGATGATGGCAGCTGTGAAGCCTAGAAGGGAGACAAGTATGAGGATGAATGCAAGGAGTTGCATGTGCATGCACAAGCATGCACATGCATGGAAAGGGAAGGAGGGAGGGACAAATGACAACTTTCAAATCATAAAAAGCTAATGTTGGGCAAAGCACCAGTACTAAAACATCTTACCCATGGAAGAGTCCAGCAAACGGACGACCAAGATCAAGTTTATAAAATATATAAAATAAGTTCCACACATCATTGATCACATGTAATTAGGTCAAAATTCAAAAGCATTTCCTTTCATACAAGGATTCAAATATCAATGATTGGCACTGTATCAATGGACAGCCAGCACCATAAAATCCTCAATAAGGGGCAGTCCATCTTGATGTGCCTTGGTATAAAAGAACACAAAAAAGTAAGGATAGCAGCAAAAGGTAAACTCCGCCTATGTACAAAACAAGAGTTTTGTATACAGTATGTCCAATTCCAAATAAAGGAAGAGGGTTGCGGTAAGTTGACGGCCACTATAAAACTATAATCCCATTTTATAAACATAAATCCATTAGAAAAAACTATTGGGGCATCTCCTATTTGTGATGCACTATATTGAACTCTAGGTGTAGTGGAAAGTTTGCAAGAACTAAATATGGCGTTCCCCATAACCAATACATTGCATTGGCACCTTGATATGGCAAAAAGTAAGCAAGGATTCTCAAACTTTAATAGATTGTATGGGTAAAGAATTTAGTTCAGGAAAGTAGAATACGTTTAGCAACTTGCAATATGCGATCATTAATAAGAAATGAAGAAAATTGATGGAACTAATAATAATAATTAAAAGGAGAATTAATGTAGCTTGCCTACAAAAGAATAAGTGGATTAAAGTAAAAGAAGTAAATGATTATAGACTTTGATATACAAGAAATGACAGGAATAGAAATGAAGTAGAAATAATTGTACATAAGAGTTTAAAAATGAAATTGTAAAAATTAAGAAAGTAGAAGATAAAATATTTTTGATTAAATTAGTCTTAGGAGAGGAGTCTATTAAAATTATTAGTATTTATGCTCCTCAAATAGATTTAGATAATGTTATAAAACAATGATTTTAGGAGACATGAATGGAATAATTCAAAAAATTTCTAGTGGAGAAAAAATATTGATAGAAGATAATTGGAATGAACACATGGAAAAATATAATGCAGGCTTTGAAAGAATATATATAGGTTGCGATTTCAAAGATAGAAATGAAAAAAGAGATGTTATTTTAGAATTAGAAATGAAAAAAGAGATGTTATTTTAGAATCTGCAATAGCATATGATTTAATATTAACTAACATATATTTAAAAAAAGAAGGATTCTTATTTAATAACTTAAAAAGTAGACATAATGTTATTTAAATAGATTTTTTTACTTACTAGAAAGGTTAATCGAGTTTTGTATAAAAATTGTAAGGTTATATCGGATAAAAGTTTAATCATCCAACATACACTAATGGTTATGAATGCATATATTCAAAATGAAGGACCAAAAAATATAGGAATCTGAGGATTAGGTAGTGGAATTTAAAATAAGAGTAACTAGTAACTTTTAAAAATAGAATGATCGGAGAAAAATGAAGTTTAGATAAAAAATTCAGTATTATATAGGAAAATATGGCTAATAGTGTTAAGAAAGTAGCTAAAGGAATGCTGAGAGAGTGGGAAATAAAATAAATATACACTAAAGAGACTTGATCGTGTAATGAGAGTTCAACTAACGATTAAGGCTATAAGTGAGTGTTCTAAAAGATTATTTAAATGTAGGAATAGAAAAGTGCATGGAAGTTATAAAATTGCTAAAAAAGAAGTTAAAAGATAGTACAAAAGGTTAGATTTAAGACATGAAAAGTTATATCACAAGTTAGAAACTAACAATGGAGAAAAAAAAATACATATATAAGATCGCAAGGGAAAACAAGATATGATTCGAGTTAAATATAACAACGATCAAAAATTTTATTGAAAAAAAAGAAATCAAAGAAAGATAAAGAACCTATTTTCATAAATTATTAAATAAAAATCATATAGATAATTTATGATGCCTTACTAATTTTATTGAGGACGAAAATATCATATATATACTCATAAAATTAAGATATCTAAGATAAAAAAAGATATGAAAAAGATAGAAATAGAAAAAGCAGTAGAACCTGACAAAATTTTATCGAAGTTTGAAAATATTTAGATGATGTATGAATAACTTGATTGACAAGCTTTTTAAATAAGATCTTAGAGACCGAGAGAATGTCTAATCAATGAAGAAAGAGTACCATAGTACTGGATTGTAGGAATAAAAATGATATTGAAAACTATTTTAGTTATCACCGAATTAAAATCATGAATCATACTATGAAATTTTGGAGGAGGGTAATAGAGCATAGGCTAAGATGTGACATAAAAATATTAGGAAGTCAATTTGATTTTATGCCAAGAAGGTTAACTATAAAAGCTATTTTTCTTCTTAAACGTCTAGAGAAAAGTGATAAAAACTTCATATATTTTTATTGATTTAGAGAAAGCATATAATGAAATTCTTAGAAAAATCTTATGATGGGTGTTAGAAAAGAAAGAAGTACTTGTTAGATATATTAACATAATCAAGGATATGTACGATAGAGTGTAACTAGTGTAAGAACTATTGACGGTAATAGAAATGAATTTTCAGTTACAATAGGTTTACCTCAAGGACCTACTCTTAATTTTTATCTTTGTGCTAGTTATGGATGAACTTACTAAGCATATTCAAGATGATATTTTTGGTGCATGTTATTTGCTGATGATATAATATTAATGGATGAAACTCAGGTTAGAGTTAACCATAAATTGAAATTATGAAGGAATACTTTAGAATCTAAAAGTTTTAGGTTAAGATGAAGACAAAATATACGAAATAAAATTTTAATAAAATTAGATATAAAGATCAAGGTACAATAAAAATTAAGGATCATAAAATTTTTAAAAATGATCATTTTCAATATTTAGATCAATTATTTATAAGGAAAGAGAGATTGAGAAGGATGTTATCGATAGGATTGAAGCAGGTTGGATAAAATGAAGAAATATAATTGAAATATTATATGATTATAAGATACTAAGTTGAAGAAAAAATTTTATAAGATAGCTATAAAACCTACTATGTTTTATGGTACATAATAATGGCCATTAGAAAACTACATACATCATACATACATACATACATACATACATATATATATATATATATATATATAAGATAAGTGTGGCTAAAATATTGAGATGAATGTATGGTAATAGAAGAAAAGATAGAATAAAAAATGAAATCATTCATAAAATAGCACTAATTAAGATCAAATTAAGAGAAAGATGACTTACATGGTTCAGGCATTTAGAAAAAGAGAAACATATAAAAATATAGAAGAAAGTAATAAAAAAAGAACTTATATCTTCATATCTTATAGAAACTATAGTTCTAACTTGAGTAGAATGATAAAAATGATTTATATAGCCTACTCTAACTCGTTTGGGATTAAGATTTCATCATCGTCGTCGTTGTTGTTGTATTAAGCAACACAAACAATACATCTAGATATAACACAATATAATAGCAATGGCTCAATTTCCCTTAGCCCAGTAGTAATAAGTATCAACTACTATTACACCAGCTGTCCAGCTCATAGCCAATACAGTATGCTCCAGCCAGTAAGGGTTGGTACACGTGAGATTGCAACCCTTTCTTTCATCACATGCTAACTTGATAGAACAGGGGTAATATTATGGCAGTTAAAAAGGATTATAAGCACCGAGTTTGGCATTAAGAGCAACATGGCAGTGCACACTATTTAGTTGTTATCTCTACATGGGCAGGCAAATTCAATAGTGGATGTAGTTGGAAAATGTATAATTGCAATCACAATTGCTTGCATCTTCTTTTCTTTGTTTTTTCCTAATGAAATAAGTAGAAGACTCAAGCAAAGAACAGGCAGAATTCTTAGATATCAAGAACCTCCTACCAAAACAATGGATGTAGTTTGACCTGATTAAGGCAGCTGTTTGTCCAGAAAAAAAAAAAGAGAAGCTGCATTCTGTTTCTCAAGAGGACACTGCAAAAGACCCTGTTTCAAGTTGATGAGGATGAAAATGATGGCGAGATTTCACTTTAAACAATTTCATTTTGGTTTTTGCATTCAGGTTTTGAGATATTAGTTATTTTCCATGCTTGTTGGTTGAGCTGTTTAATTTCTTTTTTTTTTTTTCATTTCTTTTTTGCATTGCTGAACTCACCCAGCCTCCTTGCTGGGTTTGTTTTGTTTCTTGTTTACATAGTGTAAATTGAAACATGGTGGACATTTCAACTTTTTTTCATTTTTTTCTTTTTTTCAAAAAAAAGAAGAAAGGTTTTGATCAGATTTACAATCCCAAGAAGGCATGCCACATCCACAACTCCTCTTTTTAGATATCTTTCCCCTTAAGACCGTTTTAAGAGTCTATATAATCACTAAACCATGTCTTAATAGCAAGATTAAATTTTTAAGATTACCATATATTGTTCCAAAAGATGGAAACTACAGCCTATTTGATAGCAAGCACCATGAGAAAAGAGGTAATATCACCCTTTTAGATGCTTTCCATCTGTATCTCAAATTTAAAATGAGATTTAGATTTAAAAAATGGCCCTCATTTTCTTCATTTCCTAGCTCTTTTTTTCCTATTATCTTGACCAAATGGCTAAATGAGTATTCCACCAGCTTCTAATTGCAAAAACATAACAAAGCATTGCTCTCATTTTTTTAGCATCACCAGGATCCAGACACCTCACTTTTAGATTGACTTGTTATGCACAAAAATACTGAATAAATATATGTGTGTGTGAACACTATTGCCTCAATGCTCCCCCCCCCCCCCCCCCCTTTTTTGGAAAAAAAAACAAAAAAGGCAGCTTAAGCTTCAACTCAGTCCACTGATTATCCTATACTAAGAGCATAGTAAAGGTAATAAATCAGCATAATGCTTTTCTTAAATTTTTGTATTATGCATATTGCCTTGCTCAAAATGTTCTCTTTCATTGCAATTTTTGACAAATTCACTCAATAGTACAAGAAGCTGAATCAGTGTTGTTAAAAGTGCTAAGTACATCTAAGCACAAAGGGCTCTTGGAGCTTAGACATAAGGTGCAAAGCACAAGCGTGTGTATGAGAGAAGTGAGGCACATATTTTTAAAATAAATAAAATAATTTATACAAGCAAAATTTATAACACATAATAAAAAAAAGTTAAAAAAATCATAATAATAATATATTTAGCTTATTAGCTCAATGAAAAGCTTCCCTTTTCTCAACTAAAATTTATAGTTTCTTAATGTTTTTCCTCTTCTTTCTTAAATGATAGCATAATTTTTAATGTTCCATCTCTTTGTCTACCAATTTTTAGCTTTTTTTATATAATAGAAAAAATAATTATGTATGGAATGGTGCATTATAAAGTCAATATAGTCTAATAAATATAATAGATTTAAAAAATATATAAATATAGCCTATGAAGAAAGATATGC
The DNA here is from genome assembly GCA_017589505.3 of Metroxylon sagu. Taxonomy (NCBI): domain Eukaryota; kingdom Viridiplantae; phylum Streptophyta; class Magnoliopsida; order Arecales; family Arecaceae; genus Metroxylon; species Metroxylon sagu. The sequence goes on from JACVBY030000618.1 coordinate 694,437, forward strand.
CTTTCTTGCATCTGAAATCAAATTAAAAGCATAAATTTTTTCACTTTATATGCACCAAGATAAAGTCACATCGCTTAAGGTATAAGAAGCGTCTAACCAGCCTTAAGTGCGCCTTGCGCTTTAGGCACACTTTAGGACGTGCCTAACCCTTGATGTCTTGTGTCTTGTGCTTTAGCGCACCTTTGACAATACTGAGCTAAATACATTAATCATCAAACTGAGACAAGAAGCCAGTTTAGATAAAGTTATCAGGCCTTGAATGGCTCCGACAAAAGTAAGGATACATTGCTCATTTTGTTAACCACCAAGAATATTTTGAATAGTTAGAATATGTTTTATATAAAGTCTACAGTCAAAATCGCCTCTAAAAATTAAACTATAAACCCTATAAATGCATTTTGCTATGCAAAAGTGTTTATTAATTAATGATTAGTTTTTAACTTACCTAAAAGGATTGCTCAAGAAATTGGTGAGACACTTTATTCTTGTTGAGTAAAGAAATGCTTTGATTGATTGCTAATTTGATTATTTGTTAGTTTTGTTATTAAATTAAAACAAAGAACAAATGAGATAGTACTTTTCTGGTCAATAATTTTTATATCCATACACTAAAAGTTTTCTTTTTGATTGTTCAACATCAGAAATAAACTTAACACAAAAAGATTGGTTTAGATCCTAATACCAAATTAAGCGCAAACAAAACAAGGATTTCAGTTCCAGAAATTTCAGTTGGTGAAATTGAGGTCTAGTGGTCCACCAAAAATAAAACAGCTTCAATGCTGCATGAAAGAATACAAATCTTTTATTTGCTAGCCATGCTCTGAACACCATCAACCACTAAGATACCAGTTATTTCCTTATTAATAATGTGGGGTAGCTTTTTTCTTTTGTTAACCAATAGTTAGGTATTGAAATCAACAAGAAGGCCATGAGGTGGACATGCATTGACATCAGGGAAGAAAAGGACTAACCTCACAAATTTCTCTTCTCGATGATTCATTACTTCAGTTTTATGTTGCAATACACTGCCTGCTACAAAGAACCAAACTTTAGGTGTTCAAATATAACAATGTTCCGAATTGTGGATGCTGACCGACTGCCATCAAAAATTGCTCATGTCAACCTTGAGAAAGGACAATTAAAAACTAGTAATGCCATAGAGTTGCAACCAAGCAATATATAAATGCTACGAAGTAAATGAGATAAAGCATGCCCACATGGCCTGCAGAAAGATTTAAGTATGTATGCCCATTCATCCAGTATAATTTTTCAGCTCTATGCATATTCAGTTTGACAGAATACATGATACATTAATAGGGCTATACAAATAAATAGTGGGTCCACCAAATTAAGCAGCTTTGTTACATGAGTGCTGATAGGAAAGAGGCCAGTATAAAGACCGAATTTTACAGTTACCACAAAACTAGAGTAGCTCATGTAAAAGCATGGCACTTGTAGTTTGTGGAAACAAATATGAAGTCTTGAATGTGGTAGGCAGGGGTTCATGTTGAGCATCTTCCACACTGGGATTAGCAACTCTGACTTGACTGATAAGTAAACTACTAGTAATTTATCACAAATTCAACAAGGGCAACAAGGTACAGCAAGCCACTTGGCTCAGGACTGTGCATGAGTGTCATTGAAAGAAATGTGTTAAACTTTCTTCCATGTCAGATCACATGTTTTCCATTTATCAAGCATCTATAAAGCATGTTACCTATGTAAAACATATGTAATTTCAAGGACAGATCTCCACTTGCACAAAAAAAAAAGAAGAAGAAGAAGTTCAATCTTATATGAAGACTTCTTGACCTGAAGTCCTGCAATGTATGAGCAGTCATAGTAGTTCCCATCATTTGCTTTAATCAAATAATTCATTTTTTCATTATAGTTTTCTTCTACCTGGGCAAGTCATTTGGGTCAAAAATTAACTAATGATCTGTAGGTGTTTGTGGGAAATTTTGTCACTAACAGTAGACCAATAGGTGTCTCATAAATTATGTCAGAATAGGAGACACCCTAAATCAATGAGGGTTGCCCAATACACACTCTTTAGCAAAAAGCTGAAAGATGTGCAAATGTGTTGCCATGCTGAGTTCTACGTGATTGTTTAATTATTTGAATGTTAGGGAACTCGAACACCAAACATGAAGCATCGTAGTCTTTGAATTCAGGAAAGCACCCAAATCTCAGATGTGCTAAGAGATCCACATTCTTTTCAAAATTACATGTTTCAACTTCGTTATTAGGCTAGGATAATCAACATAATGGTCAACACGTTGACTTTTACCTCCTTCCATAAGCCATATTCTCTGTCACACCAATAAGGTTTGGCAAAGCCAAGGGAAACCATAAAGATAGTTCTTATCTCGGATAAGAGTTATGAGTGGTATATTCATTTCGGAATTCCTTTTCATAACTTTCTCTTTTTTAGTGAACGAGTCCCATCAGTGTCGGTTACGTGTGGCAACGTGTTTCCTGTAGTTCGCTTGAATGATATGTTATTAATAAGTAAAACCATGAAAGTTCAACAGTAAATCCAATCAATCAATGCTTTACAATTTTGACTGGAACTGGAGAGAAGCCATGAACAACAAGCAATCAAAGCCATCAGAAATTTAAGGGGTGGGCAAGGAATTCAAGTCTCTATACCCCCATGCACCTGTCCATCAGACTCCAGGGATGGCTTTTCTGAAGCAGCTCGTTCGCCAGCAAGTAAATCTTGCAGGATTAGAGGGAAGTTTAGAAAATTTACTAATAAGAGAACCAAAACGACACAGTGACCTCTGATCATAATGTTCAATAAAATTCCCTTGAACCTAAAACTCCCAATTTGGAACCGATTTCTTTATCTTGCTCTAATCCTCTTTGTTCCATCAAAGGGGCACAATATAAACAAAGAATTTATTCGTATAACAGCCATTTGTATATATTAAAAATTAGAAGAAAAAAAAAAGCAACAATAAACAAAGTATTTATTCGTAAGGGAGCAAAAAGAAAGAAACAAAAGATTTTGTTATTAAAAAAAAAAAAAAAAAAAGATTAGGGGGGCGAGAGAGAGGAAATGAAAAAAAAAAAAAAAAAAAAAAAATCGAATGTTTTCTTGTAGAGCCCAGGAAAGTTGATACGAATCCAAGACGGGACGTCCAAGAAACTTATGGATCGGGAGACGAAACCCCAGCAGAGGACTAGATGAAAGGGGAGACGAAGAAAACCTGTTATCTCTCGCCGATCGAAGCAGAGACCGAGAGCAAGATGTCTCGCAATCGCTCGCCGAAACGGAGGGGTTTACCTCTTGTTCCCTTCTCTTCTTCGGGCGAGGCATTTATCTCCGATTATTCCTACACAGGTCCGTTGCCATAGTTTAGAAGAGGAGGAAGCTTCGCCGCGGCTTCTTGGGTCGTCGGAGAGTGGGGGCCTTGGGATGAGAGTGAGGCCCGCGACGGGTCCCACTGCCGCCACGTTACCGTCCAACGCCGTCAACGCCAGTCGAGAGGTGCCGGATAGCCCAGCGATGGCTTACCAAGTTCCGGATACGGTATGCCGGCTGCCAGGCTGACTTGAACGACCAAGTCCCGCTACCGCCGCAGCGTTGTGATATCAAGTCTACGTTTTCCTTCGATTTGCCGCCGCTGCACGGCATCGTAACCAAAGTTTTTGGGCTTTCTCTAGCTTTTGCCTGCACGGGTGGTGTAAACAAAAGAAAGATCGTGGTATAAAAATAATAATATAAAAGGCGATAGACTTGAAACGATGACTTGAAAGTTTTAACAAAGTTTGAATGAATGGAATTCAAGCACAGGTTTTGAAAATAAAATGAAATAAAATAAAATACATTCTAACCACACGATTTCCAAGGGACCAACTAATTTATTACGAAAGAAAGAGGAAATTTCTTGATTCAAGTGGTATACGGTCAATACCATAACGATTGACGATAATTAGAATGGGTAATTACGGAAGCAAGAGAAAATTTCTTGATTCAAATGGTATACGATCAATACCATAAAGATTGACGATAATTAGCATGGGTAATACGTTAAAATGGCATATTAAAAAAATAATGATAGAGAATGACCATTACGACCATAAGATTGTATAATTTTTTGAACAGAAATGAATAGCTTTATAAACAGTGATAGTCAAGCATAATTTCAACTGATATTAACATAAAATTAAGAGATAATTATGTTAAAATATATATATATATATATATATATTTATTTTAATTATTTAATTAATATATTAATTTATAAATTTTATTAAAGTAAGTATGCTTTTGATGGCCATCAACAATAATTTTATGGTTCATCCTAATTGACCGGATGAATATAAAAAATTCTGAGATGATGCTTAACTCTGATAAAAAATAAGAAAATAAAAAAAAAATTTACTATTTGTCACCTTTAATCTTCAATGTGGACTCTCTCCTTATCTTCATTATGCACCTTTCATAGTTGCCATCTCAATGCCATGTAGGCCATCCCAGCAATTTTTAGTATTCGTTAAGCCAACTAAGTTAGTTTGTTAAATCATTATTGATGATTATTAAAAGTATATTTAATTAAATAATTTTTATAAATTAAAATATTTGATTAAAAATTAAATTAAATAAAAAATTTATTTATTTCGATTTTTGGTGTGGCAAATGGCACTCTTGAGGCTTGTCATGAATGTGATCTGCTTTATAAATACTACTCTTTGCACAAAAATTTATGAGATCATGCGAAAGGGTTTTTTTGACGCTTTCCCATAGTGGCATCATCCTTGAATTGAAGAAATGCACTCAGCTTTTCAAGAGAACACAATATATGTTTATTTCCTTGAAAAGATGAAGGATGGTACCTACGGCTAAATTAAGATTGAGTCTTGGTAATATTTCTTACTTAACAGCGTCTATGGCCCTTTTACCCTTTTCATGGTTTGAATCAACTAATTAATCATCAATTAGAGCAAGTGCAATGGCACTTAAGTTATATATATATATATATATATATATATATATATATATATATATATATATATATATATAAGTAAAAGATGCAATTATTAAGAAGTGATAAAAATCTTATTTGCTTGGAAATTATTTGTTCAATGCAAAGTTACTAAAGGCCTCTCTAGGATAGTTATGAGTTGACAAAGAGCTATCTTACAAAATAGCTACTTAGGCTATATTTGAATCACTGAATTAAATTGAATTGGATTGAATTTTCAATCGAATCCAATATTTAGGAGAAAAGAAAACGTAGTCATGTGCAGTGAGTTCTAACAAAATATTAATTTTATATGCTTAAAAAGATTAGATTGATAAACTCAAAAAAGAACGTAGAATTAAAAAGCAAAAAAAAAAAAAAAACAATCCAATCCAATCCAAAAACTAAACATGCAATAATATTGGTAAAATATCAATATTATTAAATTTTTTTAATTAAATTTTTAATATTAGTTTTATTAGCAATCCATTTCTATTCCAACCTATACTGCATACCAAACATGCTCTTAAAGGCATTGAGCAACTAATTTAAGCAGTACCTAAAACTAAAATGACATACTGATATAAAGCCTGGTATTACCTGGCAAACCAGCATGATATGATATTTACCAAGACTGAAGAGATATGTTAAATTATTAGGCTTTTACTGCGACGATTCCAAAAGGAAGCTTGGGGCAAGGTTATGGATACTCTCTAAAAATGAAAGGTGTGTGGGGGCGTATGAAAAAGACAAGAAAAAGAGCAATATAAAAATTACGTAACCTTAGATACCGCGCAATTGCCGGGGCGTTGGGCGTTAAATTTTTATCCTAATTCAAAATTTTGACTAAAATTATAATATATAATATATTAATATTATGTTATTATACTAAATAATTATATAATTGTTATTAATATAATATAAATACTGTATAAATATAAATATAATATATTGATAATATGATGTGGACTTGTTGCATAAGAATGTAATCAATTTTAAAATTTGATTACCTTCTTTACCTTTGATCTATATGGATCTTAGAGCCATCCCATCTTTTCCACCTTTTATTTTGAGATCTGTGAATTATATAAATTTAAAGATGGGGATGTAACGCAGTCTTAGGCTTTGACGGTATTTATCATGAGCTTCTTGGGCTTGAGACTGTTGAAGAATTTTTTTATTTTGCAGTTATGTAGAGAAAGATAGAAATAAAATTACTACAATTTTGAGTATTCACTTAATTTTGTTGGTATAGGTGCTTTTTTTTCTTTTTAGTACTCAAAGCTCTTTATTTTTGGGGCATATATAATACCTAGGCTCTAGGGAGTGAGAGGGAAGATGTAAGAAAAATAACCAACTTAACACATAGCTCAAGTGTTATATTTGGTTATTTACTGAAATTCCCTTTTTGGGGAGAGGAATAGATTGTTAGTATGGACGGAATCTAAACTTAATTATATCTAAATATAACAAAGTCTACTTCTTCATAATATTATAATTATTAATAATATTAAATATGTTATATATAAATAATATTAATAATAATATAATATATATTATAATAATTAATATAATTATTATATTATATATTTATTAATATGTAATATATTGCATATATAATTATAATATATTAATATTATATCAATTCAGCTCTACCATCCATCGCATGCTATGTTGAAACATAGTTAACATAGTTTTTGATTAAAAAGATATTATCATCTTATATATATTTAAATTTAACGCTCTTCTCTCTGGATCGAGCTATCTCCATCTTTGCTTGACTTGTTTAGTCTATCTATAGCATCTCTTCTAACCCACTTCCTATCATGCCTCTTGTCTCTAAATCTTAAAATTAAATATTAAAAAAATATCATGCGTTCTCAACAAATGGATAAGATTGGCTTCAGTATATGTGTGCTAGGTATTATTACTTACTCCTAAAAAGACAAACCTGACGCTCGATAATACTTAAGGGCTAAGAAAGTGGTATGTAGCAATGACTTATCACAACATTTGTTGACATGTACAGACAGCAACAAATGGTTTCTTGCCAATAATAGGTTATGATGATGATGAGTAATGAAGGTGTGGTAGCGATGATAGTGATAATGGTGGTAATAATGAGCAGTAGAAGTGATGATGATGATGATAATGGATGGCATAGATATGATAGATACGATAACAGTGATGGTGAAGGTGTAATGGTAGTGGTGGTGGTGATGAAGAAAAGTGGATGTAGCAGAGATATGTTGGTAGTAGTAGAGGTATAATTATAATTGTAGCACTGGTGATGAGTAGTGAAGGGATGATGAGGATGGTGAGGCATGTAACCGCTCTAAAAGGATAACTATCATCCGTCGGATCTCTCTCAGATTGAGATCAAATGTCTGGGCATACATCATCATGATATATTGTGCACTCATAAAAGCATGCCTTGAATGATCGATGCATGGATGTAGAAAAAAAAAAAAAAAAGCTGCATGAAAATAGTGAAGCCCTCTCATATGGATTAATATAATATAAATATAATATTCTAAAATTTATAAAGCGTGCTATGTTTGGGGGTAGTGAAAATAAAAAAAAATTATTATTGGATTTGACTTGCATCTGGCCATCCTTAAACTGCTTTTGTTTTCCCTTTTTTTACATTTTGGCATGTTTCATCACACACTTCTCTTAATATTCATACAGGATTTTGATGGACCAGTTTTATTTAAACAATTTGTGTGGAAGATGGCATTATCCTTTCTAGTCTAAAACTAAAAGCTAGATGCCACCTCGCCGCCCATGCGAGCACAAAGGACCGATGGCCCGTCCCTGTGCATCCCCCCGCGAGCCCCATGGTGAACGGCGATGGCGGCTTGGAAGAATCGCACCGTGTGAAAAGGCGGGCGGCGTAGATGAACGGCTGTCATCATGCTCCTTAATATATGCTGAAATGCACTGCCCGTGGCACGTGGCGGCATGGAGTCCTGCCACGTGGTGAAAACGGGGCTCCCAGATTTCATAGTATTATAGATTTATACCCTCTCTGATTCCGACCATCTTAGAATTTCCCTTGCTCTCTTTCTCCCTGTATAGGCCACTAGGATGAATACGGGAACTTCCAATTTTATCCCCCAATTCAATATTTGGCACGGTATTAAACATCTGATTTCTTTGGAATCATGGAGGAATGGTGATTCTACTTCTAGATAAGAGAAATAGCCATTTCCATGAATATAAGAATGAATGATATTTTTGATAATAAACAATAAATTAATTAGTAATATTTATGATATAAAATAGCAATAAAAAACATTTGATATGAATTAAATAATTAAATTATAAAATTAAATATAGTAAAAAAAATTATTTAATATTTAAACAAAAATCATTTTATTAGAAAATAATGAAAGTATCAGCATTTATATGAACAGTTACTAATGTATTATATACTAGTAAATAAATATTATCAAATGCATGCTAATAAATAGTAAAAAATAATATTAAGTAAAATAATATATTAGATAAAATTTTAAAATAATATACAATAATGAATGAAAAGAAAAATATCAAAAATTGCAAGCCAATGTAATAAAATATATAATAGTATTTTAAAAAAATATTCATAATAGCCATAAATATTATAATAGTTGTTAGATAAAACAATAACAATAAAACCTTAATCTTCAAGCTAGTTGGGTTGGCTATATGAATCATTTTTCTTTATTCAATCTGGTTTTGAGTCATTTTTTCTGTAAGATATAAACATTTTAAATTTTTTTTATCAGTTCCTTTCATATAATTTTCAGTCTACTTCTATCTTTTTTTTTTTCCTTCTATATATATCAAATCACTTCTTCGTACCGATGTATCTTTATGTCTATATTGCACGTGCTAAACCATCTAACTCAAATCCTTCCCTTAATTTATTCTTAATTGATGCTACATCCTTTTTTTTTATAAATGACTTCATTTCTTATATTATCACACATTTACTTTAATATTCTCATTTTAGCCATATTCATATTATGTATATATAATTTTTTAACTATTCAATATTTTGTACCATAAAGCATAGTTAGTTTTATGGCTGTCTTATAATTTTTTTTTTTTTTAACTTGATAGGTACTTTATGATAACATAATATTTTACTGTTGTACTTCTCCATTTTATCTAACCTACTTTAATCCTATAAACAACATCATCTTCAATTTTCATTCTTTGTAAATAATTGATCCTAAATATTAAAAATGATTCCTTCATTTTTATTCTACATTTATCTATATTTCTAACTATATTAAAATTATATTCCATATATATTTATTTTATTCTACTTAATCAAACATCTTTAAATTCTAATGCATTTCTTTATAATTCTAACTTACAATCAACTCCAACTTTGGTTTCATTTACTAATATGATATCATCTGCAAATAACATGCATTATGTAATATTAACCTAAATATGTTTAGTAAGCTCATCCATAATTGAAGTAAAAAGGTAAGGAATATGAGCATATCTTTTATGTAAACCTATTGTAATGGGAAATGCACTAGTACCATTGCTAATTATTAAATAAAGTTCATCAATATTAATATAATATAATAGAAAGCTTCCAAAAAAATCATAATGATTATTACCATAAGATTTAGTTCAATCTTTATTCAGTGATATATTTAGTTAGATAAATAATATAAGATTAATTATATACTAATATATGGCTAGTTATATTAAATATTATATTTGAATTGTTATTTCTTCTCCAAGCATTTTACCATTTGCATCCAAACAATGGAATGAGAATCACAATTCCAATTCCTTGCCTTCCCTTCATTCTTTTTCATTCTTATGAACCAAATGTAACATTAATGGGTTTTAATTGGCTTTTCATCCTTTAAGCCCTGTTTGGATTTGTTGTTGAGATACCTTTAAATAGTTGTTTGAATAATAATTATGTGAAATAGCTATTGACTAACAAATAGGCCAATAGCCAATAGAAATAGGCCCTTAATCAAATGGAGAAAAGAAACAAGCCTAAAAATTTGATCTCTTGGGATAGGACTTCTCATTTTATTTGAAGACTGACTTCTAAAAACTGATAGGATGATTATCATTATATGTTTGTCCATTGTGTTAGGGAAGTATAGGTGGTAGCCGTCCATGCATTTGTTGTATCCCTTTGAACAATTGTTTGTTTGCCTATAATTCGGTTGCATGCAAATATATTTAATTATTGAAGTGGGAGGAGATACGTTGACACAATAATCGTGGTGGCAAAGTTCTACTTGAAAAGGGTTTATTATTTGCATTTTTTATTACCATATATTATTTATCATATTATTTTATATTTATAATAAAAAATAATAGTTTTATTATTTTTTTACTTTCATTATTATTATTATCATTATCATTATCATTCTATCATTGTTAGTACGAGGACACCTTAGAGAAAACGATTAGTTAAAGGGGTTAAAAGGACTCATCTAAAAGGACTGTCTCGAATGCAAGAAACTTTGTAATTAAAATTATGGTTAATTTTGACTATAGCTTCAATTACAAATTTTAAACCTTTGTACCAAAAATAAGATTACAATTTTTAAACCTACTTTCATAGTTGAACGACGGTCTGCGGCTTCAATTACAGTCATCTAAATACTTAATTTTTGAGTGCCTACAATATTCATCTAAATACTTCATTTTTGAGTGCCTACAATTCCATTATGGCCAACTGCAACTGAAGCCTACAGAATCTTGTAATTGAAACTTCAGTTAATTTTGGCTGCAATTACAATTATAAACTTTGGACCTCTTTATGCAATTGAACTACAAACTGCAATTGTAGTTGAAGGCATTCAAGCTCTTGTTTTGGACATCTACAATTCAATTGCAACTAATTCTATCTACAACTTGTCAGTCAAACAAGAGCTACGGCTGTTTCCTACCGCAAGTAGCTGTTCCCCAACAGCTGTTATTGGAGGAGCCTAGCTACTGTCCCAAAGAAGGCCCGGCTCTTGTTTCAAGAATGTGCAAGACTGTCTGCCACCATTGGTTGCTGGTTGATCAACGAGCTGAAAAATTCATCACCAATAACTCAGTCCATGTAGACTGGAACCGTGCAAGAACATGAAGACACTTGGAAGAGTGCAATAGAGGACAACCATGGTGGAAGAACGGGAGCAATATTTCCAAACACACCAGGACAAGGCCAGTTCAAAGCTGTTTGAATTCTGGCCTGCCGACCAACTTATTAACACGCTATTCATGCATCCATATATAGATACAGCAAAGAAATTGAAATATAAGATGCTATATCCTTCAATAGGGTAACATATTTGCGTGATTGTTATCCAGTTCCACTCACAATTTTCAGATGATCAGATCATGAAGGGCAATGCAGAATACTGGGCAAGGTTGAATTGAACCATAGCCTGAACAGCCAAGAAGAAGTCATCATGAGACAGGGTTAAGATGGTGGCAAATATCCTGTTATTATAATCCAGTAATAGCACGGAAGAGAACAAACTGTTATCATAGGCACTAAAATATTGGTTCAGAAGGTGGTTGATTGTTGCAGCAATGGTGGACCACTTGATACTCTCCACTTATTTAGAAAATCCCCTGAAAAATTCTGCAATGCTCGAGTGACCTAGACATGATAATATGAGTCACTAAGGCACGCTGAATATCTGTTCAAGTTTAATATCTCAATTTTTGAGATGTCAACCTTCTACTTGCAATCAGTCTATCCCAGAAAGTAAATCCTGTTGCGTATGATTCTCTTCATCTGACTGAGGGCAGGGCCCAGTGATGGCATCAGCAAAGTATTCCTCAACTGAAAAGAAAAGATCAAACACAAATAGCATCAGTGTTTCCTTAAGTTTGGATGACACATTTTGAGAACGAGAAATAGCCACTCAAAGATCGACACCCTATAATATTAGAAAAATGGCTCAAGAAAGGCCCTTGAATAGCATGAAAAAAGATGAAATCAAGAAATATGATGGGTTTAGCTTACCCATATCTTCGTGTTCTGGAGAGTCAAGCAGGATGTCAGAGTCTGGTGGTAGGAACGGTGAGCCAGTGTAGTTTCCCAGAGCCCCAAGATCTACCATAAATCATGTGACTTAGATATTAATAAAAGAAGGGAGGATAGAAAGGTTTAAATAACAATTAGCAAGATGATCACATTACTAGAACCAAAAGATATCTTATAAAATTGTCATTAGACTCCAACTTGCAAGCTTTGTATTGGATCCCATATCGACACAATATTGGTACAGTATCAGTATACACAGTACAAGGGTTGGTTTAGCTTACTGAGGTCATACACTTTGTATGTGGATCGGTTTGACATATTGTCCCTCGGTACGTCTTCTGTACCGAATATTGATTCAGTAACTGTATGGTACAGTATGCTTGATATAAGACACCACACACCAGTCCTACAAACCTTGTTCTAACTTTACAGGCTACTGTTTTTGATATCTCAATCAATCTCAGTTGAAAGATATATGGTCTACAGGTTGCTGCATGCAAAGCCACAAAGTTCATCACTGAGAAACCTATTTGATGGTATTTGCCTTACATTCCTATACTTCAAAGTTATGGTGGCTCACAATGGTCTATCAGTTGCACCTATGATTACCTAGTGTGCCATATTTCATGGTTTGTGCTAGCGTATAATATGTATGTTGCACTTCTAAGATGAACCATTTCCAAAGGCTAGATCTCATTTTCCCCTTATTTTCTTTTTCATACAGAGTTGCTCCAAGCACCCAAGCTTAAATGCATTCCCACAATCATTCATATTTGAGGCCACCCCTGAATTGATATAAATGAAGGATTGCTGGCAAGGGTTTTAAAACTAAATGCGAATCAGCAATTGTGAAAGCAGCAAGTGTACCTTCCAAATTAGTGAAATCTGCGGTTATATCTGTAAGACTGAAATTCCATTGTCCTAATGATCTGAGGGAGTCCCTGGAGGATCCAACCCCACCATCTGGTCCTAATTGCAACCCACCTGTGTTTGCTACGTCAGATGTGAAGCTCGTATCAAGTGCAGAAATATCCATACCCATTCCTGATAAATCTGGTGGAGTGAAAGGAAAATGATTGCTCGATGCTACGGATGCAGGACTCACAGCCATCTCTGAGATGGATGACATAGCACTACATGGAGCAACAGGAGCTGCTTCAGCAGGCACACAACTGTCCATCACAATGCTTCGACAAAATTCAAAAGAAAATTTAATAGAAAGGTCACGCAATGCAAAAGATATATTGAAATAAAAATACAAGGTTATGATTAAACATGAATAAAAATAAAATTGGAAAGATGACATGACATGAAATTCAAATACCACCTTACAAAATTATAAGATCCATCAGAAGGCCCTAAGGATTAGGTTAGAAAATGAGACCCTAAATCTAACAAAACAGATGTTGTGAATAGAATAACAGAATATACCAGACCAGCTGATGACTGGGCCAGGATGTTAGATCAGATGGATCTAGTCCATTATGAGTCAACTTGAAAAGAAAAGAAGTAAGCAAAATAATCAATTTTTCAGTAGACGTTTTTTGTGGCGAGACATACAGACATATACCAACAAAAGATGCATATATTTCTTTATAAGCTAAGGTACATACTTGAAAATAAAATGTCAAGAAGTTAGCCTCCATCTTCTAGCTTTTTAAAAGCTCTAGATGTAGATGGATAGTTGATGTCATTTTGTTCTTCCGGGAAGGGTTTTGACCGGAACCTTTACAAGTAAGTTGGAGGTAGGAAAATCTGTGATTGCTTCTGTTTCTTTAATATAAAGAAAAGAATTGCACTTCAAATACCAAATAAAAATTTATGTAAACACAAAACATCAATTAGTAGTTGAAGACTTAGGTACCAAGCAATATTACAGTAAGGGGACAGAGGAAAATTCGTAATACTAGCCAATACTAAGAAGGCCCTTCCCCAATTTTAAAGAGGTCTAGAAAATTCCATCATGGTATCATTATATAAATAAGTCTGGTCTGTACGTACCATATTCTATATTTTCAAAAATCAAAAAAGGAAAATGCGCTTACTCATTGCAGGAATTCATACGAATGGGATGAAAGCTGCCTGAAGCAGGAATCCCATTAACTACATGACAGCTCGATGGTCCACAAGCCATAGGATCAACATGAGGCTGGCTGGAAGTTGGCATTGGAGGTTGCTGAAGAACTGGGTACCCCATAGGTAAATTGTTGACTGCATTGTGAACAGGTTGACACTAAATAAGAATAGTAACAGTAGGAACCCATATTTTTATATTTGGACGATTTCTGAAAATAGCCTAGGTGGTTGCATAAAAACAATATATTGACTTATGTTTTTCAGGACAAGTGGAAAATATGAGTTGGATAACTATAATGCTTTTTAAGTAGCATTGGCGACTTTTTTATCTGATAGGCAAACATTTTCATGCAGTTTTAATGTGGTTTTGTGAATTCAAAGAGAAATAGGCATGTTACAGTCTTCTCCAGTCTGAGAGGATAATAATTGAGTGGCAATATTAATAGGAATAAGAATACATTTTGTAGGGGAATATATTGTATTTAATTGATACAGTAACAGGAACATCAATGTCTGTCTGTGTGTGCAAATGCATGCATGTAAGTTGATCTTCGAACAAAAAGACATGGGTATATAAGCAAGAAAGCCAAAAAAATCAAAAATATTTGCATGACAGATGTCGAGCTCTAATAACCATTGTTGTTGTTGCTGCTCCTGCTGCTGCAAATGCAAGGGAAATAACAGATATGCCTTCCTGATCATGATTATTTGATTTGTAATAAAATAGTATCATATTATCTACAAATTCTAGGCATTATAAAATTACTAATAATAGATACTCCACTGATCGCTTGCTAGCTTTCAAAATTCACAGTAATCTCTATGTTTAACATGGTAATGGTCAAAAAAATGAAGTAAGAGAAATTACCAGGCATAGCATTAATCCCATTTTGAATTGGAGCCAGTGGAACCTTAGGTTGCACAGTGTAATTCATAAGGTGGTACTGGCGCTCCAATAAATGATTGAACAAGATGATCTGTTTTCTCAGTTTAAGCCTTATATAATAAGCTCTGAAAAACTCAGAGTTTTCGTCTTCCAGTTTCTGCCATACTGAAAAGGAAAGGGACATCAAACCAAAACAAGATGGATATTGTGCAGTCAAATTGCAGCCCCTCCCCCCCCCCCAACGTAAAAAAATAAAAATAAAAATCTAGAGAGCATATAGCTCCAGGCAAACATCACAAAAGAAATTTAAATAGCATATAGTTGCTCAATCTTGGCAAAATTTTATAATACTCATATGCACACACACTTTCAAATGGTTGAAAATTAAGGAATTTAGATAGCATTAGTTGTTAGATCTTGCCAAACATCACAAGAAGGAAATGTTTACTATGATAAAAGACTAACCTAGTGTTGTAAAACCCGGTTCTATTCTAGCACGACTGGAGAGAGTCCTAACCACTTCCCCTTTGGTCATATACAATTGCAAGCAGCGTTCTATCAAATTTTGGACCTGCAGTATTGAGGTAGTAGGAAGATAACCTTATAGAAAATAAAAGAAAAATACAGATTCATATGGGCTAACTTTTCAGAATTAACTTTAGCAGATATAATAGTAGAGCTAATTGAAACTTATAGGCCATCTTACCAGTTCAATATCTTCACGAGAAACCTTTCTGTTATCACTGTTTGCAATTGATGCTGAACCTGAGTCTGCTCCAGCAGCATCTGTAGTGGGAGGCTTTTGCTGGTTTCCTTTCAGTTCTTGTGAAACTTGGGATGATGGCTGTACTTCTGCCGTGCCCTGAGGATCCTGTGGAGACTGACTTTGATTTATCAAGAGGGGAAAAAATGTAGACAGTAAATGCCGAAAGAATGAAACTACAGAGTCATAACAGATCATGATATCAACAACAGTTATTGAATAGTGACAAAGTTCAGCACAGATACACCTTGCAGCACAGTTTGTATATGTAAAGTGATTTCATTACAGCAAAAAAATCAAACTTGTTCTCATAGTGTAGGTGTAATTTAGAAAGAATAAGAAGTGCCAGTGGTTTCGCTAATTCATGGAATCAAAGAAATACTCTAGCAGTGTTGCAAATCAACAGGAACAACACATTATAGAGATTCAATCACTCTATATCAAGCCACAACTCATCATAGAAAATAGTATTAACAAAATATGTCTGATGGGAAAGAAGGACAACAATATCCAAGAGTAATCATGGTTCAAAGAGTTAGCAAGAGTCCACATCTAGATATTCAGCATGTTCCCTAACTTTCCTAACACTGACGTAACCGACGAACTCATTAACCATTCAAAGTCTTCCTTATGGCTTCCCATATCATAATTGCAGTAAGCTTCACACACTGAGATTTTAAATGTTTTCAATATATCTCATTAACTAGAATAATAGCCAGCTTAATTAATATGACAAAAAAACACAGGCAGTTCTAAGAACAGGAGATAATGAGAACCAAATCACACAAAGAAAGCAGAAACATCTACTAGAAAACTGTCATTCACAAAAACATGATGCTAGAAAAGTAAAATCTAACCAACAATCTATTGAGTAATTTGAATTGGTTGTAAAAATTTCAAATTTTCTTTTCTTCGTTCCCTTTAAGGTGGCTTTCTGTAAAATTCCAGCTGGATGAGAAGAAAGTTGAGTTTCGTTAGGTATTTGACGGTGATATTATGAAAAAACACACTGAGGTTTGTGATGGAGGTATTTTCATCTTTAGAAATTTACAGATCTACAAGCTAACGGTGGTAGATAATTCGATGGACAAGGCAACCTATTCAATAAAGTATGTTGAATAAATAGCGGGGCTAAAAGCATCTAAATATCTACGCAAAGTAACGCACTGCCTTGAAAAGAATGGCCGCCCGGGATGAAATAATGGTAATCCATTATTAACGGAGCAGCGTTACTGATCGGAGCACTCCATGACATCTACCTCCAGAATTCCAGTTACTAGCAAAAGCGCGATGCTCCAGTTAACAGAGACTATAGATTTTAAAACCGCAAAAAACTATTAAAAGTCGGCAAATAGGAGCACATAAAAAAAGCCTGAAATTATTTAAGAAAAAAAATCGTCGCATCTCAACTCCATTTTCTATCGAAAAAATAATAAAATAGACGGAAATTTAAAAAAAAAAAAAAAGGAAAAAAACAAGACACAAATGTCGGTGTAAAACGACCAGCCATCTTAAGCATCCTGCTGCGAAACTCCAATGGCATTCTCGTTGCCCATCATGCGAAAGATTTTCTCGCATCCAAGCTTACCATGGGATCGATAGAAAGCGAGCGGAGAAGAATTGATAGCTTTCCTAGGGTTTCTTAGAGCTGGCCTCTCTTTCTTTCTCTCTCCAATCGCGCGGTGAAAGGGCTGAAAGAGACGGACGAGCGAGTGAGGAGAGAAGCGAGGGGGGAGAGAGAGAGAGAGAAGAGAGAGAGAGAGAGAGAGAGAGGAGGAAAAGCGAGAGGAAAGATGTTTTTCATCTCACTCCGGTGGGATTTATAGATGCGCGATGATTTCTCTTTTCATGGTATGGTTAGATTTATATTTCCATTTCTGCTGGGATTTATAAATACGCTTTGAATCCTCTACTCACAGAGAGGTTAGATTTCGTAATTCTTTTTTTTTTTTTTATTCTTTTTCCTGGAGGGTTGTGGCAGCTCGGCTCGCCAGCTCACGAACCGGAGAAGGCTAGATTTTTGGAGTTGTGGTGGGGGTGGGTCATAAATTTTCGGCGTGAAAGATTAGATGGGCAGGATCGGGGCGAATTATCCTAGTGCCTCAGTCGTCCAATTAGGTGCCGGCGTTTTTGATCATTTGACGATTAAATGATAAGATTTGATGAGTAAGCAAAAGGCTTGATGATTAACTAAAAGATCAGTCGTCTAATTAGGTGTCTGCGTTTTTGGTCATTTGACCAGTAAATGATAAGGCTTGACGAGTAAGCAACAGCCTTGATGATTAACTAAAAGATTTAATGAGCAAGTGGCTTAGGATCTGTCTGAATTAATTGTTGATTTAGCTGCTGATCAACAACTATTTCACGCACTGTTAGTTAAAACATGCCAATAATCACTTAAAAATATTTCAGCAGGGCTTTAATGAGCTGAAAGGCATACTTGTAAAGTTGGAAGAATCAGAGCATGCTCTTTACATTGAGAGATGTGGTATATTATAGCTTTTGGTATTCAAGTTTTAAGATAAAAAGGTAAATTATTATTTTCTTGTAATGATTTTTACCTCTCAAATCGCATATATTTTAGGTATTCATTCACATTATTTTATTTTTATTTATTTTTTCTATAAATTAAGGTATGCATGATATTTTCTTTTTAATATCAATATTAATTCATTTTCATGCGTTTCCATTGGCTTCAATATATTAAAACAATAGATTTTATTTATTAAAATAAAAGGAAAAACAAACTTTCAAGTGTGCACATGCTGAATGCTATATGTTCTAAGTTAAAATGAAACTAGATTTTGTTATAGTGATTCCAATCATGAATCGAAATTTGTATATTGTAAAAACCGAGGTATAACATTGCATGAATTGAAACAAAGACAACATGATTAATTAATGATATCAAAAATCCTAATACGAACACGACTCGATTATTAGTAAATAATATGATATGATACGATATGTGCATGTACAACTGATTTAATAAATAAATTATGTTGGATTGTTACAGCACAACTCACTTAATATAAATGAACGTGACTCACTTAGTAACTCACTTGACATGAGCGGTCACGATTTACTCAATATTAATCCATTGCTTTTTTTTAATAAAAAATATATAATTTCTAACATAATGCTTAATTGTATCAAAAATTCATTATAATATTAACTCATTTAAATCAAATAATTTAAGTTCCATAATTTACAAAAAAAATAAATAAAAATATAGCTAATTTTAAAATAATTAATTATAATTATGTTATTTTTTAGTTGATAAGAGCAATATATGATATAATATTATTATTTTATATTATAACCATATCGATATTATTATAATATAAACATATATAATTTAAACTCATTTGTTTCGCAGATAGAAACCTTATCCGCATAACGTCTCCAAGTTTACCACCTCTTTGCAATTGTGGCAGATTTTGGAGGGGAGTTTGAGTCTTTTGTCGCATGCGCAGCAAGCCATCGAGGAAGCAAGTCCTGGGAACTTTGCATCCACCAATGCATTGGCCTCGACGAGGAATGATGAGAACAAAATTCAACTGAATGTTCGGCCAAAAATAACCGGAACCTCGCATTTAAAATTCAGTCCAGTGATCCTTTGGAAGGGTGACTTTCAGGAAGAGATATCCTTTTTCTTTTTCTTAAAAAAAAAAAATAGAGATATTAAAAAAAATTAAAAAGAACATAATCAAAGCATCCCCAGAGAGTGGAGGCTACGCTATTTGTTTGAACTCTCAAAACATAAATTGTGGAACCTTCAAAAGTGTTGAAGCGTTTGATAATTTCTGTTCCAAAAAAATTAATCGGTTCAGATAATTTACATTTTACTCAAAAGAGTGCCGTTTAGCATACTTTATTCAAGACAATGGAGGTACAATTCGCTATTTTTGTTACCAATTATATATTATTTTTTAAGTAAATTGAATAGAGATGCTCCTCCATGTCTCTTAGTCTTTTACCAAAGAGTAAACACAAAAGGTGTGTCCCTGAAATGAAAATGTTTATACGAGCAAGATGAGAGATGCAACATTAACGAGATGAACATATGATTTTATACCTAGAGTTCATATTAAGAGAATAATATTATAATTCATATGAGGCTAGTATTATTAGAATAATATTAAGAGAATAATATTTACTAGCAAGATGTGATACGTACATAATAAATCAGTATCTGAATATTTTATAACTTGTAGAAAATTTATTTCATTCATTCATGTTTGTCTTTATCCTCTTGTGTAGGAATTATATCGTATAACATAATTATAATTCATATGGCAATCATATCCTAAACAGATGGTAGAAGAAACTATGAGCATAATCTTTACTCAAGGATTTATTACATGAATGCATTCAATTTTTTGTGTTCACATATAGGCTTAGTTTTGCGCATACAAAAACATACTAATGTAGGCATGTGTATACGTTACTTCATAAAAGATTTATTATGTAAATTAGCTAAATTTGCTATAATGATTATTACCTACTCACAGATAAGCATAATTATAAATAACTTTATAAGGGATTTATTACATAAAATGATTAAACAAGCTATAGAAATCATTATCTACTTACAGTCAATCGCCAAAAGTCTTTAAAAAATCTAAGTTACATCGATTCACATGGCAATCCTTACCTCCACATGCCCTAGTTTTTAACATCTTCAAAAAGAAAGTCAAGCTATATATAAAAGAGTAGATTGTTCCATTAATCAGAGCCAAAAGCTATGCCCCCTAACTCTAGGGCACTCAAGAAAGATTGGCCAATCATCTTTATCTCATCTAAGTAGAGGTCACAATAAGGGGAAATAGGCATGTCGAGGGGACACAGCATGGTCCAATTAGGGAGGCAATCCTCAAACTTCTTTCTATAAAATTAGTGGCACTCTTGGATAGACACCTAGCTTTCAAACCCAAGCAACATCTACTAATATTGCACTATAACCTCTAGAGAGTTTATAAAGATTCCTTGGTTTGATTTTCTGAGCCATCAAGCAATCCCATCCCACTTGATGGTGACATCAGGTGAGACTGAAAGGTGGCATGATGTAGTCAATCAAATTACCGCACACATCCTCTTAAAGAGGGAAGTTCTAATTAGGAAAAACTTTTACCAAAGCTACTTGTTCATTCGGGATAAGTCCCATCAAAGGCATTGAATAATTTAAGCAGGAATCTATTAGCCTATTTGGGAGGGATTTTACAAGATCTATTTATGAAAGACTCCACTAAAGGCACTATCCTATCCAGGGATTTAGCTCATCAGAGTTGTCCATTAATGAGTGGCTTAAACCAAGAAAGATTCATTAAAAATGCCTATCAAAGTTGCCCTAAACTCTCATGTATGCAAAACTCAAGACTCGAAATCTAAGCCTAAGCTTCTAAACCCTAGAAAGCCAACCAAAGGATCTCTAAGGCTCTTTCTTCTACTTTCTAGGCTGACCTAAGCATCAAAGGATCCTTCAGAGATAATTTTTGAACCTCTTTTACTCTTCTTTTTTCTCTTTCTTATAGAAGTAATTATAGATTGGCCAAAGAGTGTTATATCATTCAAGTTATGATAAATCTCCTTCATTGGCATTGGAGAGCTAATTTTAGATATCAAAAGATTGGTACTGTCTATGAGAAATAAGTATAAGCATCCAATCATGCGCTTAGAGATCAAAGAGTAAGCAATATCCAAGTAGACATAAGCCATGTTCTCTACTAGCGGCAACAAACAACTAAAAGCAATTCAATGCCCTCTTTCAACATGTTGAGATGCTAACGAACCTGATCTAGAACTAATTCCTTAGAGATCCAATTCTAGAGGCTAACTAGAAGTTAATCAAAGAGCTCATTGATTTGTCAATAGTGATCAACATCAACTAAAACTTCGTGACGACCCTTAAGTCCCTTAGAATTGACAAATTAAGGATGGGCATCAAGATGGTTGATCTGAAGAGGAGTCTCAGGATCAGTTGTCATGATCGGATAATCATACTAGTTCAAAGACCTTCCAAAATTAACCGATGTTAGACAGATCAGTAACTAAAAGTGATTAACCAAAGAATCGAATTGGTCATGGAGCACATTCAAGGTAGGAGTAAACTTATCCAATGATCTCGCTTTTTTAAAGAGTCGTCGTTTACTAAAGAAGTAATGATCGAGTCTTTGCCTCCTAAATTTAAGATGCCGCAATTAGATCCATATGATTGGACTTCAAATCCTATTGATCACATGAAAAGCTTCAAAACTCTCATGCTACTGCACAAAGCTCTAAATACGATTATGTGCTGAGATTTTTCGATAACTCTGAAGAAGGCTGCTCATATATAGTGCTATAATTGGCCTAATTAGTATGCACCACAAGTTGTTTGACTTGAGCAAGAATCTTACAACCCTTTTGCCTTGGCTTGCACACACTATCCTAGGTTAGAACCAGTAGCCTATGCAAATGCCTATATAGCTCTATAAAAAGTTCTTTATCATCCGCTCCATCTTTCTGATTACTAAGTTGAAGATGATAGTGCTGCTTACCAACTTAATAGACCGACAAGGCACATGATATCAATTTGATAAGAATATCTTTTTTTCTTGATAGATAAGGACCTTTATTTCCACTCTCTATGCTTCCTCCTTGTAATCAGGACCCTATGAAGTCTCATCACACTTCATAATTTCAAGGTGCGATTAATTTGGATAAGTTGTTTTTCACTTTCCAATACTTGAAAATTATATTCAGCTATTTCGAGTTTTAGAGCCATGATAAAATTAATTAGTCTATTCGTAATAAAAGATTTTAAATTTATCGGACTCTCCTAAATCAGCTCATCCAGCTATTTTGCAAGTAACGACGCTAGCTTATTGTGAAGGATGATGAGAAATGAGTTTTTCGGTCGCTTAGCTCTTGAAGCATGTGTTTTTTTTCTTATTCAATCAAAGAATTCATAGACAATTTTTTAAAATCAATTACTCATAATTGGTTGCATATATATATATATATAAGTTTTCTTATACGACGATACAGAAAATTTACAGCAAGGCATGCATAAAAATGTGCAGCCGGAGATAGCTCACGCAAGTGGTAGTAAGTCGTGCCCGTCTAGAAGCAAAATAATCAATCGTCGGGCCTACGAGCACCAGGGGGTATGCTTTCTCATAGTTTCTAGCAGAGACGATATAATGCCGCACATTCCAAGAGGCATTGACCTCCTCCTCTTTGGGATTGGTATCGCAAGTGGGCCTCGCAGGTAACTTATGGCCCGAAACGAAACGAGAATTACGAATCAAGTGATATTTAAATGTAAAGAGAGCATTATTATTTTGAGTTACTTGACAACTGCTTTCTTTCTTTTTCCTAAATATTTGCAACTCCATGCATAAGCAAAGAAAGTATATACACACGCAAAGAAGCGAAAAAAATTATCATATTCCACTTCAGTTGTTTAAAGTTTTTCACTTTTAAAATCTCTCTTGTTAACCAATTCAGCGAGAGATTCTGCCGGTGGGAATCCAAACTCTTCTTTTTAATATTATTTTGGCCTTCGATGTCGCAACAATCAGTCAATCAATTAACTCTTTGAAACATGCTTAATTTGGCGTACATCACGTGGCCGTCTTAGTCCATTCGCATCTCATCTGAGTGTGCCCCACTGTTCCAGAAACGTCGTCGCGTTCCATCGACGCCCACTCGATCGTGGGACCCGAAAAGGATGCGCAGTTGTGGGGTGAATGGTAGAAAAGATCCACCACCTCCCCCACCAAACCAACATCTCCGGCTATCAGCCACTTTCTCCCGTTGATGTTGATCTCCAACACCATTTCTGCTTCAAATTCCACACGAAACTCCTGTGGTCTAAAAGTGGGCTTATTGTTGACCACCCACGGATTAGAACAGACAAAGAACGAGAGAGCGGATTGTTTTGCAGAAGCCCACAGATTGGAAGAGATTAGTCCCAAAAGGCCATTCAAAGATGGCCGGAATAAGGGACTTGGAGGACAACCATGTAGCTTTCTAAGGTGGATATTTTTGGGCTGGTGGGACTCGACGTGCTTTCCCTTCGCCAAATGGAGCAGATATCATTGACGATCGGAAAGCCATTGGAAACACCGGCACACGCGGCCGTTCGTAGTGCCGTGAGGGAGGGATATCGGACGATGTGGTGTTGACAGATGGGATCCCTTCGTAGAGGGATGGGGAACGAGATTTTCTCCCAAGTGACATGAAGACACCCAAGGTTTTTTGTGGGAGCCTCTTATCGCACGTAGGATTAGCATCCATGAGGTCTTCATCCACATGAAGTGTGTGGTATCCGGTCGCCATGACACCTCCTTACGTTTTGAGCTCTAAACTATATATCCCTTGAATTCATTGGTCTTCTGGTTGATTAATTTTGGAAGCAATGGATGCGACGTAAATTTGAATAATTTTGGTACAGAACACTACTTCTAGTCACGTGTGGAGATTTAGTCTGCACGAATGCAAATTTTATCAATTAATTTCATCGACGTCTTGATCTTTTCTCTAATTTCATTATTTTTAAATTAATAAATATCATAATCACTGATCAAAAACATAGAAAATAACATAACCGGCATATGAAAATAACTGTTTAACTTTAATTATTTCACTCTCCATTATCAACCAATGCCAATCATAAACTCAAAGTCATGCACCGGCCATTTACCTGAGATGCCTGCTATCACATCATGAAAGCCACAATACGAGCTATCAAATAACATGTCCAAAAAGAAAATTAAATCGAAAAAAATCATTCTATTTCTAGAGTTTGTACCCACCCCCACCAACCCCCCCCCACAAAAAAAAAAAAAAAAAAAAAAAAGAAGCTATTTCTGGAGTTCAACTTTATATGCTCGGACTAGGGTCAAACCTCGAGCCGGAGGCGCCACTGGAGCCGGCTTTCTTAGCCGGCTCACGAGCCCCATACCAGTTCTGGTGACTGAGAACGCCTTTTATCCGATAATTATTGCTCGAGTGGAGGGCAGCAGCCGGCAGCTAGCCCTTCGACGTCCGATGACACTCCTTTCCAAATTTAGAAATAAATGAGCGTTGGGACCACTTGGCACGTGACTGGATTTCTATTCGTTAAGTCGTTGGTTGTGAAGATAAAACTCAGGTTTAATCACTGTCAGGCACGTGTCGGCGTCGCTGTCGTGCGTCACGCCCCCCGATGAGAACGTTTCCGTGCGGGGTCCATCGCGAGAGAGGGGTTCCATGGCCGAGATCTGGCCACGTGGCAGGTGGAGGGAGAAGAGCGATGTCCGCACGGGGACCGTTCATCTGGGGACGGGATCGAACAGACGGCGCAGGGCGTCGGAAATATTCCCTGGTATCCGGGCCTTCGCAGGCCGCCTTAGACCTGCACCTTAGCCCTCAATTTTGTTCGCAATCGCTATAGCACCAGCAGGGTGAAACCATCAAAGTCGCTAAGTTCTGAATGATAATTCTGAACATAGCCCATAAACAAAACTTGACCTAAAATTAATGAGTTTGAATTAAAATTAAATTAATCTATTAAATATGATCAATAAATAAATCGTATCTCGAATTGATCCGCTAATTCTAAATTAATCCATGATTGATTAATTCATGTAACACATTCGTAGATCTGAACATGATCTATTATATATATATATAACTTGTATATCTTTGTTTAATATATAAAATAAATAAAAAAATATTAAGGATGCTTTGGATATTTTAGCACTTCATCAAATAAAGCCTAAAACATGAGTTAAAAAAAAGTAGAATATGATTCAAGTTATACGATGTGGAAATAGAAACGGATCAAACAGATCGCATCGTATAACCTACATAATATACAGATTTTGTTCATATTTAATTTTTTATATAATAAGTAAATAAATTAAATTTGAATTAAGAAATTTATCGTTATATTTTTAAGTTAACATGATCACTATAGCCAAGTGTTTTTAAAGATCGATGTCCTAAACAACTAGGAACCTTTACCAAGATAATATATCTTGAATGTTAGTTGAAATTTAAAAGATTTTTCAAATGTTCAAGTTGTTAATTTGGATTTTTTTTTTTTTTTAATTTCTAATTTTTTTTTGAAGCAAATAATGGAAAAGCCACCAGCCAATTTATTAACAAAATGAAACATCTCGGTCAGGCTTGTTATGAGCAATCATTTAAGCCGGACCACCTTTCCTTCGATATTCTTGCTATTGCGTTAAAGAGATCGTTTTCTGTGATCCTAGTGTTGTAAGTATCTATGGCCCATCGGATAGGGTGATGGAGCTGACAAAAATACATCCATGTTTCTTTGAATCTGTTGAATCTGTGACAGAAATATTGGGGATATATATATATATATATATATATATTTATTTACACACACACAAGCAGACAAGGGACCACATCGACATTTGACTTTTTCTGTGCATGGTTTTACTCGTTTGTCTTATTTGATTGCCTGTATCATGTGCGTGCCCGTAAAACAAAGCTGTCGTACATGAAGAATTTGCCTACTGGCATGCAAAGCGGCGAAAGTACACTGCATCACTGCAAAATGATTCCGCTTGCTTTAGAACGAGCCCAGTTCCATTCGGTAGCGAGCGATGCACTTCAAAAACGTGGCACTTTTGACATCTCTCCACTGCACAAAAGGTAGATGGATGATTATGACCAAACGCAAGCCCCAGTCACAAATTATTGATCTCACCTGAATTGAACGCTAAGCACGTCGGTGATAAATGTCAGAATCTTTCTCATCTCTAAATCAATCTTCCTATAAATTCAGCATTATCAAAATCTTTAGTAATATCAGATTCACTAACAAATCATCCATCGATCTTCACAACAAAAAATTTCATCAACTTAAACATGATCATTATTTTCTAAAATACAATAGATGATCATTATCCTCAAGATTACAACGAATAATCATTTTTTCCAAGACTATAATGGATAAACATTATCTCTAAGACTGTTACAACAAATGATCATTATCTTAACTATTTATTTTATCTCTTCCTTGTGAATAACACGATTGTTATTCTAATAATTTATAAATATTGTAATATGTAAACACTTACGATTATTCAATACAACAAATATTCAACTTATCTTTCATGGTATCCAATTCTTCTTCGGCCCTCATCACTATCAATGCTGCAGCTCAACTCCCTCTAAAACGTATAAAGTATAATTACTATTCTTAGAAAGCTCAATTTACTGCCTTATTTTTCAGCCTCGATAAAGTATAATTACTGCTCTTGGAAAGCTCAATTTACTACTTTGTTTTTCGGCCTCGATCTCCTTGGCTACCTCGATGGTACATTTGTGTGTCCTGCACCAACCGTAACTCAAGAGGGCAGCACCACTGCAAATCCAACTTTCGTTTCTTGGCGCCGCGAGGACCAGCTGATTCTTCATGCCATTCTTGCTTCATTAAGTGAATATGTTATTCCACTTATCTCGTCTGCCACATCAAGTCATGAAGTATGGTCTCGTTTATCTCGACTCTATGCAAAGAGATCTACTATACATATGATTCATCTCAAGGACAAATTAATCATGATTACTTGTGGAGATCTTTCTGTAACTAATTTTCTTGATTCTATTAAGCAGATTGTAGATAAACTCACTATTCTTGGAGACCCCTCAAGTGATGCTGATCTTCTAGTCTATGCAACTCGTGGCCTAGGCCCTGCCTACAAGGAGCTCATCACTGCTATGCGGATAAGAGATTCTGCGGTACCTTTCGAAGAACCGTTTGATAAAATCATAGATCATGAAACTTTCCTTCTTCATAATGAAAAACAAAATTTTGATTCCATCCCACCCACTGCAAATTTGGCTAAACACAATAACACACCACCTCGTTTTCCTAAGCCTAATTTCTCATCTCCTACGTCTGATCTACTCCCCACCCCTTTACTTAGCACCAAACATTATAAATCCTCCTCTCCTGCTCCATCTTCCTCTATTCCATTTTCTTTTACCCCTATTATCTATCTGCAACAAACGTGGTACAACAAACATTGCCATGCCGCAAATAAATGCTTCAAACTCTTCCCACATCTGCGCCCTCTGCGTCCATCTGCTAATCATGTTGCCATTTCACCTATTGCTCCAAATCTGTGGATATTAGACTCGGGAGCATCTTATCCATTTCACCTACTGCTCCAAATTCGTGGATATTAGACTCAGGAGCATCTCATTATGTTACCTCTAATCTATCCAATTTATCTCTTCATCAACCATATGAAGGTCCTGATGATATTCATATTGGTGACGGTTCAGATTTGCAAATTACTCATATCGGGTCTTCGGGTTTACTTTTATTACTTCATCTTTCAATTTATCTAATGTTCTTTGTGTTCCTTCTATTAAACAAAATTTTATTTCTATTTCTAAATTTTATCATTCAAACCAAATATCTATTGAATTTTTTCCTTCCCATTTTGTTGTTAAGGATTTGCGAACGGGGACTCCTCTTCTCCGCGAAAGATATTGGCATGATTTGTATGAGTGGCCATTAGCTGAATGTGCAAATAAAAGTCCTGTCATTGCTTTATCTATTGGTGTTGCTACTACAGCTTCTCAGGCAATATGGCATAGGCATCTTAGCCATCCTTTCTTTAAAATAATAAATAAACTTATTCAATCTGGATTGGTATCACTTTCGCCATCCTGTTCTTCTAATTTGCTTTGTCAATCTTGCTTATGTAATAAAAGTAACTGTTTGCCATTTGGAGAATCTAGTTTAGAAAGTCGTGGATCTCTTGATCTAATTTACACCGATGTTTGGGGTCCCTCTCCAGTTCAATATGTTAATGGATATAATTATTATGTCATTTTCGTTGATCATTTCACTAAATATATCTGATTCTATCATTTATGTTTAAAATCTGATATTTTCACTATATTTCGCCAATACAAAGCTGTTGTTGAAAATTTTTTTCATCATTCTATTATTTCTGTACATTCAGATGGTGGCAGAGAATATATTGCTCTTAAAGATTTTCTCTGTACTATGAAAATTCAACATCTTAAAACACCACCATACACACCTCAACACAATGGCACTGTCAAAAGGCGACACACCTCAACACAATGGCACTGCCAAAAGGCGACACAGGTTTAACTCTTCTTCATCAAGCAAAAATTTCTTATAAATACTGGACATATGCCTTTCAAACTGCAGTTTATTTAATTAATCGTCTTCCAACTCTTGTTCTTAATTTATCATCTTTATAAAAATTTATTTAATCAATCACCAAATTATAACAAACTTCATGTTTTTGGATGCTTATGTTTTTCATGGCTTAAACCATATACGGCTCACAAACTAGAACTAAAATCATCTCCGTGTATTTTTCTTGGATATTCGCTAAATCAAAGTGCTTATTTTTGTATGGATTTAAAAACACACAAAATTTACACGTCTCGTCATGTTCACTTTATTGAAAATGAATTTTCTTTTTTAAGTTCCTTTACTAATATATCTCCAAAATGCTTTCCTTCATGGTACACTATCAGAGGAAGTTTTCATACAGCAACCGTCAGGCTTTGTTGATCAAGCTAAGCCGAGTTTTGTGTGTAAACTCAAGAAGGCCATCTATGAACTTAAACAAGCTCCGCGGGCATGGTATAACGAGTTAAAGAGGTTCTTACTTTCTTATGGTTTTGTTAATTCTCACGATGACACTTCTTTATTTATCTATCATACGTCCATTATCACACTTTATTTCTTGGTGTATGTTGATGATTTGATAGTTACTGGCAACAACACTAGCTTTCTCAATCGGTTTCTACATGCTCTGGCCACTCAATTTTCTATCAAAGATCTCGGTGATTTACATTATTTTCTAGGTATTGAAGTCTTATCTACTCCATCCAGATTGCTTCTCACTCAATACAAATACAATCGTGATCTTTTGGCGAAAACCAACATAACTTGTGCTAAAGAATGTACTACACCCATGTCATCTTCTCAATCTTTACAACTTCATGATGGTTCTGCACCTACAGATGCTACACAATATCGTCAAGTTATTGGTGCACTCCAGTACCTATCTCTCACTCGTCTGGACGTGTCATTCGCTGTTAATAAGCTAGCTCGTTATATGCATGCTCCAACTGAAAACCATTGGTCTGAAGCTAAGCGTGTCTTACGCTACCTAAAAAATACATTGCATCATGGTGTCTTACGCTACCTAAAAGATATATTGCATCATGGTCTCTTCCTCAAATGCAATCAAAAACTCATTATCACTGCCTTTACTGATGCCAACTGGGCAGGAAATCGTGACGATTGCACATCTACCTTAGTCTACATTGTCTATCTAGGTGGCAATGCAATCTCTTGGTGTTCAAAGAAGCAAAAAATGGTTGCAAGATCATCTACAGAAGCAGAATATTGATCTCTAGCCTCTTGTGCATCTGAAATTCTTTGGATTAAAAATTTGTTACAAGAGTTACATGTTACGTGTTCATCTGCTCCACAAATTTTCTGTGACAATATTGGTGCCACTTATTTCTCCATCAATCCAGTTTTTCACTCAAGGATGAAGTACATTGCTATTGACTATCACTTTGTTCATGCTATTGACTATCACTTTGTTCATGATCATGTTGCTAGAGGATCCTTTGTTATTTCTCATGTCTCTATCAAAGATCAACTTGTTGATGCTCTCACCAAGCCACTTCCAGCTGTCACATTTAAACAATTAAGATCTAAGATCGGTATCTCCAATGGGAGCACCGTCTTGCGGGCCATGTCAGAGAATCTTTCTCACCATTGCAACTCTCAACCAATCTCCCTACAAACTCGGCATTATCAGTATCTCCAGCAGCATCGGATTCACTAACAAATCATCCACCGATCTTCACAATAAAGCAGTCTCGTCAATTTAAACATGATTATTATCTTCAAGATTACAACAGATGATCATTGTCCTTAAGACTACAACGAATAATCATTATCTCCAAGACTATAATGGATAAATATTATCTCTAAGACTGTTACAATAGATGATCATTATCTTAACTATTTATTTTACCTCTTCCTTGTAAATAGCACGATTGTTATTCTAATAATTTATAAATATTGTAATCTATAAACACTTACGATTATCCAATACAACAAATATTCAATTTATCTTTCAATGAAGCCAAGCATGTCCTGCAAGCATGGCTCGTGAAACGACTTTTTTTTCAACGCCAGCAAAACCTGAGTCATAGAAGGATGAAATTTAAGTGTAATTCTATAGGTGTGAGCTGTGCTGTTTGTATCTTTTTCCATCATTTTTTTTAAAGTCAGTTAAGCTTCTACTTAAGCTTTATATGATGATAAATGAAAGAGACAGACACAAACCGCACGATCTTGCTTCCACTGAAAGTTACAAGCTATCATCATTTCAATTATTGCAAGCCATGGCCACAAGAAGCTACAGTTAGCTAAGTAAATTTACATCCAAGAAGAAGAATCAAGTAATTAGGAAAAGAAGGAAGAAAACTTGCAACTTGAGCAGTTTGATTGCAATTTCACTGCTCACGCTTGCAAGCATGCTACCAAGAAAAAAAAATGTCATCCTCTAATGAATGAACTAAACCACAAGCTAGCTTCATCAATGGAACCATATTAAAGGAAGATCACAACCTCCTAGTAGCCGAAGTAGGTTTGTTTGATGGGTCCTACCTGAAAGAACAATATCATGAGCATCTGACTGCAACCCCACAGCTGCTTGCGAGGCCCTTGTGAAGAACAATAATCGAGGCACTTTAATTGGGACCACAGCCAACAAGAAGATCCCATGAGGTTATGATCTGCCATGGGAAAACCATGACGAGCCAAGGCAGCCAACAAGCTATTCGGGAGAAACAATTCATGATCATGTGCGTGCATGCATGGATTTGCCAGCGATGGAAGCTTTGGATTTATCATACTTGTTAACAGGTAATGTCACCCACTTGCAAGAGAATTGTGGCAACTGACAATGAGTAAAATCTTTTATTAATGTTGTTTCGTTTTAAAAAGAAGATGAAGAAGAAAAGACGGCAAAAAGAAAAAAAAAGAAAAAGAAGAAGAAGAAGAAGAGACCTAAAATTCATTACTTTTTTGTTTAGCTTGCCGTTGAAATAATTCTTCCAAGAGGTGGACAAATAATTAATTGATTCATTCAGTCATCTTAGTTAAATACCTACGACGCTCACCCTTTTATGATGGATTAAAAAGAGATTCAGATATCAGATATTGATAAATACAGCAGAGATTCGCTCTCTCTCTCTGGACAAATAATTAATTGATTCATTCA
Organism: Metroxylon sagu; assembly: GCA_017589505.3. NCBI lineage: Eukaryota > Viridiplantae > Streptophyta > Magnoliopsida > Arecales > Arecaceae > Metroxylon > Metroxylon sagu. The sequence continues at coordinate 726,463 of JACVBY030000618.1, forward strand.
GTCATCTTAGTTAAATACCTACGACGCTCACCCTTTTATGATGGATTAAAAAGAGATTCAGATATCAGATTTTGATAAATACAGCAGAGATTCGCTCTCTCTCTCTCTCTCACATACACACAGACATAGTACACTTCATGTTCACATGTATGACTGTAGCAAACTATATGTGGCTCCTAAATGATTTATTGAATACTAAGTAAATTGTTCCTTCAAAAAAAAAAAAAAAAAAAAGCAAAAGAAAAAGGGAAAGAAAAGAAAAGGAAAAAGAAAGGGACCTGGATTCTAGTGGAACCTTATGGTCCTATGTCCAACTACTGGCATCAGGAGGCCACCTTCTGGTTATCTACGTATATCTAACTTCCTGTTAGCATAATAATGACTAAATATATCTAATACATGTTAGTATGTATGGTAGGAAGAAGTTAAAAAAAATAAAAGAAAAACTTATTAGATGGATTGAAACACCACTTTGAAATTCTTAAGGAGCATTGCCACCTAGAGATGGTCACAGAGCGAAAGGCCTTCTCATGCCATAATTCAAGAATCCTATTTTCATTGAGCCTCATGTAAAAAAGCACAAGGAGAAAATATCTTTTTTATCCTTTGCTCTGATTCTCTTCTAATATGTATATTAAAACATCAAAAAAACGAGTTATTTGGGATGGTTTCTGATGGTTTTGGAGATCAACTTAGTAATTTCATTTAGGCTGGCTTAGTAACTCAATAACTCCATTTGGATTTAATTCAAGAGGTCCACATTTAGACTGGGCTAGCTTATTATGGGCGTATAATCCAGATCCAACACATCTCACTCATACATGATGGGCTTAACTTTGCCCAATCAAGTTGTCATCATCTTACATTCATACCGATAAATGGGTCATGTGACTTGCAAGTACTTAAACACTTGAGAGTACAGAGCTTGAAAGCTATACTATGCATCTATAAGGGATAACATAGTATCTTCTACCCTTTTTAAAATATCTCGCCGTGCTCTATATCTATTTTATTATATCAATTTAAGTATCTCTGATCCTTTTTTTAATAGAGACATACTTGACTCTCTCATCTCGTTTTGTATTTATAATTATATCAAAACTATTATTAAGATATATAACTAGTCGACTAATGAACATATGCCATAAATATAAATAAAATAATCTTTCCTCGACCCTTGTACCACTTAATAAAAAACCAGCTGCTTTCCTAAATGTCCTATAAGATCAAATCAATCATGAGCTGTTGGCAACATATTAAAGTAGCAATCATCAACCTATCTCTTTATGACATGGTTAAGGTCACTTAGGGTACCTATCATGCCCCGGATCCAGAGGTGATGGCTCAGGGGTAACAGCTCGCCACATGCCAGGCATCCAGTACAGTATCATTACAAATAAGGAGGAATAATAACTACATGTCATACAAAATTTAAATCCTTCATAATACAAGTTACGTAATGTTGAGCAATAAACCAAAATTCCAAAATAAATCCAAATGGGATTACATGTAACAAAATATAATCTATTTACATCAAGTAGCTCCCAACTACCCCTATTGTTGCCCTTGATAATTTTATGGCTCTGGAAAAACATTATGAGATTTAAATGAGCTCACATTCAGTAAGTAAGCCTACTGTAACATAATATAGCCAATTCAGAATTTTTAAAGAGTCAAATACATGTCATGCTTCCAAATTTAAAAATATTTCATCATATTATAGAATTATGCAAATCTCATGCTTAAATAAATTGGAAGCAAATATTATGTAATAATATTTCAAAATACCATTTCAATTCAAAATCATTGTAAATCTCATTTTGTACTAATGTCCCACGTTCACGTAATAAAACATCTCAAGGATGTAACCTCCCTGTACGCCCCTAGTGAAGGAAGGGTGCCAGAGTCATTTAGTATATAATGCCATATCCTGTCACAACACAACCCAAGAATGTGCATTCTCCACATATTCTCCCTGTGGAGGTGAATCCCGATGTCATGTAACATATAATGTGGACCGTGATGACATATAATAACACAATCACAAATAACATTTATATACATAACTGCAAACATATATCAATTAACTTTTCACATTTTACCAAATTTGGTAATTTCAAATAATCATGTCCATAACCAATTGCATATATAAAATACCAATTTAATTTATAAAAATTAGCAATAATCAAGTCAAATAATCATTTGCATAAATATGGTACCACGCATATCATTTTTTAAATAATACTTTAAATCAATTTCATTATTTCAATAATGACATAATTTAATAATGATTATAACTAGCTTACTTACCTCACAACGCTAATCCCAAGGTGTAAATCAGCTATATGAACCTCTAAGTACCTACAACATAATTTTTCAGATTTTTAAATTTCAAATTTACGATGTCAAACTGACTCCTACATTTAACCCAATTTAATCTTGGGCTCAACTTGGAGCTTGAATATCTCCAAATATAAAAGCCTAAATGGAGAAATAAAAATTTTTCGACAAACTAGGATTCAAGCTGATCACAACCCTATTTTTCTTTTATTGGGCCGGACCCAATTTGGAGCCCAAAAATGAGGCCCAAAAGGGCTAACTGGACCGGCCCAGTCCTCTCTTTTTTTTTTTTTCTTCTTTGTTTCACCCCTGGTTCACCTGAACCAAGGGTGGCTGAGGATGGCCGGCGGCCTAGGGCCACCGCCGGCCCTCCCCGGGGGTTGGCTAGCCGTCAACGACAGGCCCCAGGTCGGCCGCCGTCACCGGCCACCTCCCTTCCTTTCTTTTTTTTTTCCTTTTTCTCCTTCTCCCGCTCCCCTCATCGAACGTTGCCCCAGCGCCGGTGGAGGCCTCTGGCCGAAGCCCAGGCCCGGCGAGCACGCCGCTGGTTCGGCTCCCGCGATAGGGGAGGGCCGTTCGGCCCTCTCCCTCCTTTTCCCCCCTGCCGGCGGCACGACCGGCCACCACTAGCCGACCGGATCTCGTCGGACGTCGCCCTAGCGCCGACGGGGGTCGTCGGCCGAAGCTCGAGCCCGACGAGCTGGTGGGCACACCGCCGGGCCCGAACCAAAAGTCAGGGGAGGGCCATCCAGCGGCCCTCCCCCTCTTTCCTCTTGCCGGCAGCACGACCAACCTCCTTCGGTCGGCCGGATGCCACCGGACAACGCCCCGGCGCCGGTGGGGGCTGCCGCCCGGAGATCGGGCTCGGCAAGCCGACGAGTACGCCTCCGGATCCGAACCAAGTGCGGGAGCCATTCGGCTCCCGCGACAGGGGAGGGCCCTCTCCCTCTCTCTACTACTCTCACTCTCTGCACTCTCCTCGCCGGTGAGAGGGGGTTACCTGACGGCGGCGAGACGACGGGGACAAGTAGAGGCGACAACGGTGACGGGTCGGAGAGGGTGAAGGAGACGGAGGGGACTGGCACAGTCCCCTCCTCTCCCTTTTTCTTCAGCGAGGGGAGGCCTGAGCCCTCCCCTGCGCCCATGTGCGCGCGTGGGTGCGCGCGCACTGGCGCGCATGCAACGCGCCACGTGTCGCGCACCCGCACCGCGTATAGTTTTATTTTAATCCATTTTATGCCCGAAGGATTACAGTACCATATGAGATAATATTTTGCCTTAACGATTTGACACACTTCCTTTTTGTAGGTTGTTTTAGCACGTGGTATGAATCATGTGCTACTTTATAATTTCTCTAATATAGAGCATATGTCTTACTATGATTTTATACCATACAAATCTTAGTTTAGTCACTATCTATCATCTAACTTGAGTCCTGCATATGCTCGCTATCCTCTAACACCAACCAAGTTCTCGCATCTGGCTTTATATAAGTCACGTGGATAGTGGGACATCCATATCGGTCTTTATATTAACATATCATCAAGGCTTCATTTTAATCATCCATCAAGGCAACTTATTAGTCAAGCTATGAATACTCTCATGAAGCATGGCTTCAAGTTGTTTCATTTCTGCTCACCTACTAAGTACCAAAGGCAATTGCTTGTCTGAGAGCCCATCATCAACCTACATGATACTTTTCACAATATCTATACTATGTGTGTACTAATTTTTTTTCATTATTGATTATATATGCCATCACAACATATAGCATGATATTTTTAAGAAAAAATCATCATTTTTTATTAATAATGCACTTTCAATATGTAAAAGCAATTGTGGTTCAAGTACATAACAATTCATAATTTGCATAATTCCAAAGATCTAACATGTAGCGTATACGTATTTCTAGGGATAGGTTTGGTAAGAGGGCTAGCAACTATATGATGCATAAAAATTTACTTCAAGATCACTTCCTTCTATACCATCATATCTCTCACAAAACTATGCTTAGTATCTATATGTTTCGTCCTGCAATGATACTTGGGATCCTTCATATAGGTCATAGCTTCCTCACTGTCACAGTTCATTGTTACTAGTTTCAAGTCCTCAGTCATTCCCAAATGGTGTAGGAATCTTTTGAGCCAAACCATCTTTTGTACTTTTACTAAGGATGCCACAAACTCAACCTTTATTATAGACTAAGTTATACAGGCTTACTTCTTGCTATTTTAGGAAATGACCCTATTATTCAATGAGAATGCATATTTTAGAATTAATTTGCACTCATCTAGATATCTACCTCAATTGACATCAATATAACCAATTAAGCTTGAATCACCTCTGTAAAAACAAAAGGATGGCCCATGTGCCTTTTAGACATTGCATAATCCTTTTGATCACTTTCTAATGCTTCGATCTTGGATTTAACTTATACCAGCTCACTATCCCTGCAACGTAGCAAATATCGACTCTAATACACTTCATAGTACATATCAGGCTTTCAAAGGCACCGTAATGTAGAACTTTTGCCATTTGCTTTACTTCATTAAGAGTCTTTGGCCACAACTTTTGGCTCATGCCTTCATCCTCTGCAATAGAAGTGTCAATGGGTTTGTAATTATCCATATTAATTTATTCAAGATTTTTCCACATATATAGCTCTTATGACAAAGTAAGCAGCTTCCTTTAGTGGTCTCTAAAAATTTTAACCTCAAATACATAAGCAACTCACCCATATCCTTCTTTAAAATATTGAAGAATAGTCATTCTTTAATAGTGACTAAAAACTCTTTATTGATCCAAAACAACAAAATATCATCAACATAAAAGAATAATATTACAAAATTATCCTTTGAATGCTTGACATATATACAATGGTCTTTATCGATCACCATTTACTCGTAAGAAATTATAGCTTGATAAAATTCAGATAGTATTATCTAGATGATTGCTTTAGGTCACATATTGATCTTTGGAGCTTGTAAACTTTATATTCTAGGCAATTTATTAAGAAACCTACTAATTGTTTCATGTATATTTCTTCATTTGATCTCTATTGAGAAATATTGTCTTAATATCCATCTGATGTAGTTTTAAATTTAAATGAGCTATAATGGTTAGTATAAGGTAAACATAGGTAAACTCACTATTGAAGGGAGGGTTTCCTCATAATCTACACACCCTCTTATTGGATATAGCCCTTCGCCACAAGGTGAACATTATATCTTTTAATTGTCCCATTTATGTTTAATCTTAATAACTAATTTAGTCTCAATAACTTTGCATCAAAGTGGGAGATTAACTAAGTCCCAAACATGATTTCATTTCATTAACTCCAACTCTTCTTCTATTACTTTTCTCCACTTATCTATAGCAGGGTAGAGAGAGCCTCTACCATTATTTTAGGCTGATCATCATCTTGTGAAGTAATCATAAATACCTGCACCTCAGTTTCAAATTGATGAGACCTTTACAAATGTTTCTACGTCATCGAGCATCCCATAAAACCAATCTACTTGATAGTGTGCTACTCCTAATTGGTTTATGCCATTGAAGCAATTTCTGATCAACCATAACTTTCTGCTAGTCCATAATTCATATGGCATAAAAGTGACTAACTTTGAAGGCACTCAATTAAACACATAAGCAGCAGTGTTAACAAAGCATCTCCTCTATAAGATATTAGTAGAGTAGCATGTGTCATCATGAACTTAACCATCATCTAAATTTTGAGTTTTTAATGCCTAATTACTACAACTGATTCCCAAAGTTTTAAAGCCCTAATCACTATGACCCATTCCTAGAGTTTTAAGGCCATAATTACTAAGGCCAATCACCAGAAATTTATCATCGTGCCACTAGGTGCCTGCCTTAAAAAAGTCATTGTCAAATATCACTTTTGTTTAAGTTCTTAAAAAAAAGCAGTATTTTGTATATTTGGAATTTGACTTATTTTTGGCTTATGCTTATTTTAGAAGTCAGTTCTCAGATGATGTTGCAAAACACTTCTTTTTTTTTCCCAGAAAGCAATTCTTTTTCTTCACTTTCAAAGGCACGAGAAGACCCTTTTCTAAAGCAACATCAAATGGGTCTGAGGGAAAAAGAGAATGGTGGGAAGGCAGTGGAGAAGTAGAATAGAAGACTGCAGGATCAAGGAATCATTCAAATGAATTAATATTTGGACCTAGTAGTTCATTCCATGACAAATCCTTGGAACAGCTGCCAAAAAAAAGCCTGCTGATCATTATGTCACTAAATAAATATTATTAATAGCAGATATCAAATCTCACCAACTAACTACTAGGCAAAACAAGGTTTTGATGTAAGAGCATCAAAAGCAAAGCCATTCGATGGCAATGACTAAAACTGCCACCAATAGGCATTTTAAGCTGAAGTTCAAAATTCCAGCACTACACTACTATAAAAGTGCCTTGATATCTTAGTTTCATCTTAGTGAAAATAGATCACTGATTAGGATCTAAAATTGGGAATCAACAATTTTGGGTTCAAATATTTAGGAGTTAGGCCCAACTTAACCTGCATGCAATACATGAGACTGATTTCTATTGTCGAAGGAAACAAAAATCGAGACAAGAACCGAGTGTCGAGGCCAAGGTCTAGGCCGGCGACAGCAAGCGAGGTCCTCCGAAGTGCCGCTCACAGAGAAGCAACAGCCACCGCCGCTGCGCTTGACTCCTCCATCATCAATTCCACACTGCTTATGATGAACCAAGCAATGTCAGTTGTCGCCACCAATCTCGCCTCCTTTGTCGTCGATTTCCTGAACCCTTCCCCGTGACATCTTTTGCTTCTAAGACTCCTCTCCTTTTCTTGGAGGGAAAGAGTGACTAGAGAGACAAGCAGAGGGGCAAGAAGGATAAGTTGGGGGACCGCGCTTTGTGCTATGTACGGCCTCCCGCGTAGGATCTACGCTAGTGTAAAATAGATGCAAGTAGATTTAAGGGTTTATAGTTTCAAGTTTAAGGTTTTGGGTTTATGGTTTTAAGGGTTTAAGTTTAAGGGTTTTAAGAGTTTTGGGTTTTGGGTTTTATGGGTTTTAGGTTTTAGGGTTTTAAGGTTTAGGGTTAAGGGTTTTAGGTTTTAGGGTTTTAGATTTTATGGTTTAGGGGTTTTAAGGATTTAGGGTTTAGGGTTTTAATGGTTTAGGGTTTTAAAGGTTTTGAGTTTTAGGGTTTAAGATTTTAGGGTTTTAAGGGTTTAAGGTTTAGGATTTAAGGTTTACGATTTTAGTGTTTAGGGTATTAGGGTTTCTAGGTTTTAAGGGTTTCAGGGGTTTAGGAGTTTTAAGGTTTTAGGGTTTAGGATTTTAGGGTTTTAAGGGTTTAAGGTTCAGAATTTAGGGTTTAGGGTTTAGTGTTTAGGGTTTTAAGGTTTCAAAGTTTTAAAGGTTTCAGGGGTTTAGGGTTTAGGGTTTAGGGTTTAGGAGTTTTGGGTTTAGGGGCTTCAAGTTTTTAGGGTTTTAGGGTTTAGGATTCTAAGGGTTTAGGGTTTTAGGAGTTTAGGGTTTAGAGGTTGAGGGTTTTAGAAGTTAAGGTTTTAGGGTTTTAGGGGTTTAGGGTTTAAGGGTTTAGGATTTTGGGTTTTGGATTTTAGGGTTTTGGGTTTAATGTTAGGTTTTTAGGGTATAGGGGTTTAGGGTTTTAGGGTTTAGGGTTTTAGGGTTTAGGGTTTTAGAGGTTTAAGGTTTAAAGGTTTAGGGTTTTAGGGTTTTGGGTTTAGGGTTTTAAGGTTTAGGGTTTAAGGTTTTAGGGTTTTGGGTTTAGTGTTAGGTTTTAAGGTTTAGGGGTTTAAGGTTTTAAGGTTTAGGGTTTTGGGGGTTTAAGATTTTAGGGTTTTAAGGGTTTTGAGAGTTTAGAGTTTAAGATTTAAGGTTTAGGATTTTAAAGGTTTTGAGGGTTTAGGGTTTTAGGGATTTTGAGGGTTTAGAGGATTTAGGGGTTTTGAGCGTTTAGGATTTAGGGTTTTGAGGGTTTTGAGGGTCTAGGGTTTAGGGGTTTTGAGGGTTTAGGGTTTTAGGGATTTTAAGGGTTTAGGGTTTTAGGGGTTTCGAGGGTTTAGGGTTTAGAATTTTAAGGGTTTTTGAGGGTTTAAGGTTTTAAGGGTTTAGGGTTTTTAAGGTTTTAAGGGGTTAGGGTTTAGGGTTTTAAAGGTTTTCGGGGTTTTGAGGGTTTTAGGATTTAGGGGTTTAGGGTTTTGAGGGTTTTGAGGGTTTAGAGTTTTAAGGGTTTAGGGTTTCAAGAGTTCTAAGGGTTTAGGGTTTTAAGGGTTTAAGGGTTTAGGGTTTAAGGTTTAGGATTTAAGGTTCAGGGGTTTTAGGGTTTAGATTTTAGGAATTTTAAGGGTAAATTTAGGGTTTTAAGGGTTTTGAGGGTTTAAAGTTTAGGGTTTTAAGGGTTTTGAGGGTATAAGGTTTTGAGGGTTTAGGTAGGGTTTAGGGTTTCAAGGGTTTTAAGGGTTTAAGATTTAAGGTTTAGGGTTTTAAGGGTTTCAAGCGTTTTAAGGGTTTAAGGTTTCAAGGGTTTTAAAGGTTTAGGATTTAGGGTTTAAGAAAACATTCCTCTAATGAATTCCCTAGGAACCTTTATAGTAAACGGAATATACAGAATTGTGATCAATCAAATATTGCAAAGTCCCGGTATTTATTACCGTTCAGAATTGGACAATAACGGAATTTCTGCCTATACCAGCACTATAATATCAAATTGGGGGGGAAGATCAGAATTAGAAATTGATAGAAAAGCAAGGATATGGGCCCGCGCGAGTAGGAAACAAAAAATATCTATTCAAGTTTTAGGGGTTTTGAGGGTTTAGGGTTTTGAGGGTTTAAGGTTTTAGGGATTTTGAGAGTTTAAGGTTTAGGTTTTAAGGTTTTAGGGGTTTTGAGGGTTTAAGGTTTTAAAGGTTTTGAGGATTTAGGGGTTTTGAGGGTTTAGGGTTTTAAAGGTTTTGAGGGTTTAGGGTTTTAGGGGTTTTGAGGGTTTTAAGGATTTAGAGCTTTAGGGTTTTGAGGGTTTAGGGCTTTAAGGGTTTAAAGTTTAGGGTTGTTAGGGTTTAGGGGTTTTAGGGTTTTAAGAATTTTAAGGGTTTTGAGGGTTTAGGGTTTTTAAGGTTTAGGGTTTAGGGTTTTTAGAGTTTAGGGTTTAGGGTTTTAAGGGTTTAGAATTTAGGGTTTTAGGGTATAGGGTTTTTAGGGTTTTAAGGGTTTTGAGGGTTTAAGGTTTTAAGGGTTTAGGGTTTAGGGTTTCAAGGGTTTTAAGGGTTTCAGGTTTTGAGGGTTTATGGTTTCAAGGGTTTTCAGGTTTATGGTTTAGAGTTTTGAGGGTTTTAAGGATTTTAGGGGTTTTGAGGGTTTAGGGTTTTAGGGGTTTTAAGGGTTTAAGGTCTTAGGATTTAAGGTTTCAAGGGTTTAGGGTTTTAGGATTTAGGGTTTTTAGGATTTAAGGGTTTATTTAGGGTTTTAAGGGCCTAAGCCTTTTAGCATGATTGAAACAGGGGGAGAGAGGGGGGGACCATAAATATATATATATATATCTTCAAATCAACTAAAAAAAGAAAAATTAAGAATTTTGAGAATATAATAAGTAAAAAAAATATGATATTAAGTTTAGAACTTTGATGGCATTTCAGATGGCATCAATAGGAGATATTCAAAACTTACCTACATCAATTAGCTAACTCAAATACTCTCCAAATCCCTAACCAAAACTTAAAGTAAAAAGTCCCCAAAAATCGAGATCTAAGCTTTCACTTTGGATCCACCACCCCTTTAACTATAGGGAATCAAAATCAAAATTGAAAGATGCCCAAGTGGCATCAGCATCTTCAAGTAATTGGTTAGCGTTTATAGGAAATTCCAAGAGTACTAAAGCAACAATATTAATAGAAAACTTGTAACAACAACAACTACTACTTAGTCTTAATCTAAACTAGTTAAGATTAGCTACATGAATATTTTTTCTTGCTTGATTTAAGCTATACCTTTTGTAAGATGAAGAAAAATCAAGTCTTATCTCTTATCTAATTCTCAATCTATCTCTACCCTTTTTTCCTTTTACATGCATTAATCCACTCCTTCATACTGGTATATCTTTCGGCTTACATTGCACATCTTCAAGCATTTAAGTCGTCCTCTCAATTTATCCAACATAAATCTTAACATTGCCAAACAGAATACAGATAAGAGTTAGCTTAGGGTTTGGTTGAGGGTTAGGATTTTTAACTTACACAAAGAGGTGGAGAGTGCAAGCAAGCAATTTTTTTCTTTCATCATAAACAAGGAGAGAGGAATAGATAGCATTGTCACAATTCAAACTCGAGTGAGTCTTCTGGGACCATCAACTAATACAAGACCTAGAAGCACATTAGAAGCTCATCCATTGAGAATATAGAAACCATCATCTAAATTTTGAGTTTTTAACACCTAATTACTACAATTGATTCCTAGAGTTTCAAAGCCCTAATCACCATGACCCATTCCTAGAGTTTTAAGGCCATAATTACTAAGGCCAATCACCAGAAATTTAGCATCGTGCCACTAGGTGCCTGCCCTACAAAAGTCATTGTCAAATATCACTTTTGTTTAAGTTCTTAAAAAAAGCAGTATTTTGTATAATTGGAATTTGACTTATTTTTGGCTTATGCTTATTTTAGAAGTCAGTTCTCAGATGATGTTACAAAACACTTCTTTTTTTCCCCAGAAAGCAGTTCTTTTTCTTCACTTTCAAAGGCACGAGAAGACCCTTCTCTGAAGCAACATCAAATGCATCTGAGGGAAAAAGAGAATGGTGGGAAGGCAGTGGAGAAGTAGAATAGAAGACTGCAGGATCAGGGAATCATTCGAATGAATTAATATTTGGGCCTAGTAGTCCGTTCCATGACAAATCCTTGGAACAGCAGTCAAAAATAGCCTGCTGATCATTATCTCACTAAATAAATATTATTAACAGCAGATATCAAATCTCACCAACTAACTATTAGGCAAAACAAGGTTTTGATGTAAGAGCATCAAAAGCAAAGCCATTCGGTGGCAATGACTAAAACTGCCACCAATAGGCATTTTAAGCTGAAGTTCAAAATTCCAGCACCACACTGCTATAAAAGTGCCTTGATATCTTAGTTTCATCTTAGTGAAAATAGATCACTGATTAGGATCTAAAATTGGGAACCAACAATTTTGGGTTCAAATATTTAGGAGTCAGGCCCAACTTAACCTGCATGCAATACATGAGACTATGATTTCTATTGCCGATAAATGTGTAAAGCATAAAAATTAGGGCCTACTAATGAATCACTGACATATGAGAATCTAACGTCTTTTTTCTTCACAGACACAACTAATGAACATATATGAATGTTGCTATGCCACTTTAGCAATTACCATTGGTGCATGCGTGAATGATATTCTCTCAAACTCAAGAGACAGCCTTAATTAACATAAAAGCATATCTCAGTGCAAATGAAAAAATTAGATCGGTGTACATATGCATAATATACTCTCAAAAAGTTGCCAATACTAGACAGACATCTAGAATCCTCCAAAAATTCCCATGATGCATGTTAACGGACGGCCTTTTACACGATGGAAACCTAGAGCAAAAATAACTTGGGTTGAAGCAAGACCAAAGCCATGTTCTCTGCAACTCTTAGGATAAATTCACCATGAAAGTTATAGTGAAAGTTTCTTTTATATAACTCAAGCTTCGATAATAGGTAGTTTACAAAGCATGAAAGTTATAATGAAAGTTATAGCTGCTTTAGTTGACAACTCCCACATGTTTTTTGCAATATAAAATACTACAACACTATCAAGAACTAATGAATTGAGTTGCTAATATCGCATCTAACTCTGGGTCCACTAGTTGTTATTTGCGATATCAAATTGTTTTGGCACTTTATAATGACCTATTTACTTAATCTACAATAGTAATTGTCTATCAGAACATATTCCAGTATGCTGCACAAGAGACATTCTTATGGAAAATACATGCAGCATCAACCTTTCAGCTATACTTATAATAATAAAAAAACCTTAATTAAAACTAAGCATAAAAATGAATGTCAACACGGCATAAAAGAAGGCAGGCTGGCTAAACTTACCAGTTACAAAATCATAAAGGATAAAGAAGTGGGACAAACTGAATTTGATAGAAACAACACCAACGGAGCAGCCCAAAGGGGGTTTTAAGGCCTTAAATTATCATTTTGGCATTTCATTGAGCAGTTTCCACATATTTCAGTCCATTGCTTTGAACAAATAAATTAAGATACTTCTATTTAAAAAAAAAAAAGAAAGAAATTAGTATGCTTGCACCTCAATGATGAGATCTTAAATGGACTCAGCAGAATTCATTTTGCCACATGAATAATAAAGGCAAGCCTAACTTAAGATAACCAGAAGTTCAAGAGGTAAGAAATAATAACACAAATAAAGAAGACGTGGCACCAGATAAGGCCACAGCATTACGTCTTTAAAGAAAAGAAAGAGAATCAAACAAAGGAAAATGGAACTAAGACAGTAAACTGATCAGAGAAGCTGAGAAAACAGAAAGCTAGTTCAAGATTCAAAAATTGAAGAGCCAAGAAACACCAACTAAATAACAAAGATATATTATGCCAAAAATTAGGCTCACATAAAAAAGTTAAAGGGGGAAAAAATCCCAACAGAGAAAACAAAAATAAGAAACAAAACTAAATCCAAGAAACAGTAAAACACTAGCTTAACTTTAGGTTCAATAAAAATTTCTAAAAAAATCAGAAGTCAGAAACAATAACCCATATAATGAAAATCTAAGCAAGGTTTTAAGAAACAGGAGACAGCCAGGGGTCTGCCTCGTGCTTAGATGTGAAGCAGGTGCTCAAGCGGGTGCCTAACATTCATGACAATCTCATGCATTAAAAACTACAAATACTCAAGTGGGTGCCTAACATTCAAGACAATCCCATGAATTAAAAACTACAAATATAATAGTACATACAACTGATTAAAGAAACAGAGAAGACAGAGAAATATAATAGTCCATACAACTAAAGATCACAGATGCTGAAAACAACCTACATCTATACAATGCAAATATTGAAAGAAAGAACATGAAATTAAGAAAACAATCTGGTTAGATCAACAAAGAAAACCCAAGTTTAATCAAGATTCACTGGAGTTCAAAAGACAAGAAATACAACACCATACTGACATCAGATAATGAAGATGTTTGCACAAAATCATGCCACAATTTTTTAAAAAATAAAATAAATAAGTAACAAAGGAAACTTGAAAACAAGGAAATAAACTGATAAAGAAACAACAAAAAACAAGGCCAACTTTATGGTAGAAATAGAATAAAGCAAAAAGGAAAGCACAAAAATAAGAAAGTAAATTGATCGAAGAAGTAAAGCCAACAGAAGGCTAACTTAAGATTCATGAAATTTAAGAGGAAAAGAAAAATTATACAAATCAGTACCTCAAAAATGTCAAAATTAAACTGGCATAAATATAGTAAAAATTAAAATAGAAATATCAAATGGAAGGCATAAAAGAAATTAATCAACCAACAAGAAAACCCAGAGCTAAATTAAGATGCAACAAAAAATCAAGAGCAAGAAACAAAACACTAGATTCAACCAAAATAATAAAGACCTCAAACACTAAAATCAAATATTGTAAACAACAAAGAACAAAAAAAATCTGCGAAATGAGAAAAAATGATAAGAATAACAGAGAAACCTCAACAGATAAATTCAAGGAGCAAGAAATATAACACTAAATCCTACTCATATAATGCAGACCTCAGTTATCAAAATTACGATGACAACAACATTTATGTTTAAAAAAAATATATACAACAGCTAAAAAATAAACTGATTAAAGAAACAATAAAGACAGAGAAATATAATAGTACATACAACTAAAGACCACATATGCTGAAAACAACCTACATCTATATTACACAAATATTGAAAGAAAGAACATGAAATTAAGAAAAAACAAATATTGAAAGAAAGAATATGAAATTAAGAAAACAATCCGGTTAGATCAACAAAGAAAACCCAAGTTTAATCAAGATTCACTGAAGTTCAAAAGACAAGAAATACGACACCATACTGACATCAGATAATGAAGATGTTTGCACAAAATCATGCCACAATTTTTTAAAAAATAAAATAAATGAATAACTAGTAAAGGAAACTTGAAAACAAGGAAATAAACTGACAAAGAAACAACAAAAAACAAGGCCAACTTTAGGGTAAAAATAGAATAAAGCAAAGAGGAAAGCACAAAAATAAGAAGGTAAATTGATCGAAAAAGTAAAGCCAACGGAAGGCTAACTTAAGATTCATGAAATTTAAAAGGCAAAGAAAAATTATACAAATCAATACCTTAAAAATGTCAAAATTAAACCGGCATAAATATAGTAAAAATTAAAATAGAAATATCAAATGGAAGGTGTAAAAGAAATTAATCAAGCAACAGGAAAACCCAGAGCTAAATTAAGATGCAACAAAAATTCAAGAGCAAGAAACAAAACACTAGATTCAACTAAAATAATAAAGACCTCAAACACTGAAATCAATTATTGTAAACAACAAAGAACAAAAAACTGTGAAATGAGAAAAAATGATAAGAAAAACAGAGAAACCTCAACAAATAAATTCAAGAAGCAAGAAATATAACACTAAATACTATTCATATAATGCAGACCTCAGTTATCAAAATTCCGAGGGCAACCACATTTATGTTAAAAAAAAATACAGCAGCTAAAAAAAAAACTGATTAAAGAAACAGAGAAGACAGACCCAAGGGTAATTTAAATCGTATAAATCATGGCATTCAAGAGGCAAGATAGATGACATTGCATCTAACTCACATAATGAGGACCTATGATATTGAAACTAATCCTATATTAAATACTTAGAAAATAAAGAATACAAAATAAGAAAAAACAATTCATCGATAGTACAAGATGGGAATGGATGGCAATTTCAATCCATAATGCGGGGACCCACCTTGCCCCACTCACTTCGGGATGGGGATTCTCTATCTTTTGTGGAAACAGGGATTATTTTTATCCCCATTAGCAGGGATGGGGCAGGAACGGGGATAAGATCTCCACCCCACCTCTGCCCCTCTTTCCATTAGCTCCATATAATATCCTCATATATTTTCATATCTACAAAATTATCCTCATAATTTTTACTAAAAATTCAAAAATGTTATTAGAAAAGGGGTGGGGTAGGGTGGGGATAGGAATTTAATTTTCTCTACAGGGTGGAGATAGGAATGAAAAAAATCATATATATATATATATTTTGTCCGTTTACAAGAACGGGGCAGAGACGGGGATTATTTTCTTTAGCAGAGACGGAGATAGGGATTGGGGTCCCCGGCCCAGCCCCGTCTCATTGCCTTCCCTATACAGGAAGCCTTAATCATATATAACACTCAGATTCACACTACAAGAACCATATATATATATATATATATATATATATTATAGAAAAGAAACCAACAAAATCTTAAACCTTATTACTAGTAAAGAAGAGAAGAAACAACCCAATGTTGATAAAATATTAAACAACCAAACCCATAAAAACCAAAGAAGCCAAAGAGTGAAGGGAAACTCTAACAGCTTCCTCCTAGAACCAAAAAAGACAATACAAGTGAGAGGTTTAATGGCAAATTGGCAACTGAAATATTGAGAACATGCATCCAAAAATTTAAGGGTTTTGGTTGGTTCCTTCCTAATGTAGCAGAATGTCAAGAACAAGAACAAATTTGACAACATAAATCATTCTGGATTAAGAATAAAAGTAGAAATCCTAGATGAAATAAATTAGTGAAAGTAAGAAGAAATGGAAAGAGACGAGAGATGCTCACCAAGATGATGAAATTATGGATTCCATTCATTTTTGAAAGAGGATATTGGCGGGATCATGCAGTTCAGACAGATTTTCCTTTGAAGAGGTGTGATTCATTGACTCAAGAGCCTTCCTGGTTTAAGAGAGCTGCTGGGATTCAAAGAACGAAACAGAAATCATTGAAGAAACACAAAAGGAATAATAAACTTTTAAAACAAAACAACTTAAAATCAGGCAATGCAAGATACAAATATAAAGACAAAACCAAATCTTTAGAAAGAGATTTATTGATTATAATTCTAGCAATTCATCAAACTCTAAATCAAGGTCCATATTCATAGGAGCAATAAAGAAAATGTTTTGTTAATTTAATTACAAACACATGTATGCAGGGAGGGAAAAAAGAAGATCAGATGCAATCTCTCCCAACTAAATATTATATTTTACCAATGAGAAAAAATGACACAACCAAAAATGATATCAGAATTTGTGATGCCAAAGCAATAAGAGCTGCACCCTACTACATAACTATTTTACTACATCGAGATTATTTAAACACATCATATCATCCATTCAGGCCCAAAATGAAAACTGTTTGCAAGGTCGAACAGCCAACCATTCAGCATGGAAAAACAGCACCAACAGATTTAAGCAAGAAATTTAGATTGTGGATCGCATATAAGAAAAGGATGGAAGAGTACACCCACCTGATAAAAATAAAGTTTAACTAACCATCAACATTGAAATCCAAGGACAGCTAACCCAAATAAGTACTAGCAACTCATAGTTGTGTATTGATATTAATGTTGAACTCGTGGAAATAAGAACTGAACCGAACTGGCAGAAAACCCCTCTGATTCGGTAAGGCATCCGAACCATGTCAAACTACCCGATTCAGATCAATTCAGGGTGGGGTTCACCTAAATAGAGAGTGAAAAACTAAGAGCCTCCCATGAGATCTCATCTCCTCTCTCTCTCTCTCTCTCTCTCTCTCTCTCTCATTTTTTTAGAAATTTGAAATCTTCTCGTTTTTTTTAGAAGATCTGAGTCAAGATGACACAACATAAAGAGTGAAAGGTGAGCCAATCAATAGAAATTAAATTTGCAATCTGGATTAAAAAATCCTTCATCGATGAAGGAAACTCCCACTAAAATAAATTTTTATTAATATCTTAAAAAGTTGATCTTCACAATGAAATAGAAGAATATCTAGATTACGACTCTAATCCTAATTTGAGCATTAAACCCAGTACAAAAATCATACTAAGAATTAAACTCGATAATAGAGAAAAACGCTAGAATTATTTGATGCAAATTTAGAAACCTAACTAAAATTCAGTCCTATTTCTAATAAAAAATTTAAAAGAAAATCCAGTGAAATTGAAGTCTCCATCCATGAATCCATTGGTTTTTACGAAGTTCAGAATGAACCTGCTGGTCATAACTATATCCTGTGTTGCATCACAAAGAAGGAAGGATTTTAGCAAGTATGGCCCTTTCCATTCTTCTTTTTCCTTTTTTTTTTTTAATTTAAATGGGCTGAAATTGAAAAATGATACGAAAAACCTGCCAAAAGTTAGGATTTTAGCATGATTTCGTAATATGACGTAGATCAAAGAAGATCTACTCATATCAACCAAAATCTTGATTCGAGCATTGGATGCGTATGGTCTTTAACTCTTAACAGGATGCTTGAATCTTTTTCTCTTATTATAAGCCATCTCTTGAATAAATACATCAAAAATATCAAAACTAAACCCACATTTATATATGAATAAATGAAATAAAAATACGGAATGGAGAATCTACGGAGACAGAAAACAAACTGATGAACGAAGCAGAGAAAACCCAAGGCTAAATTAAAACTCCACACACACACACACAAAAAGAAAGAAAATCAAGGGGCAAGAAAGAAAACCCTAGATCCAACCAAAACAATAAAGACCTCAGACACTGAAATTAAGCTCACAGACAGATATAATATAAAATATAAAAAAAATAAATAAACTGATAAGATAATCGCAGAAACCAACAAAAAAAAAATCAAGAAGCAAGAACTGTAACATTATATTAAAATTATTATACCGAAATCAAGACGTCAACAACTTATTAAAAGAATAACCAGCCAACAACCCAAAACTCCAAAAAAAAAAAAAAAAAAAAAGTTATTAAAAGAATAAAAAACAGAGAGAACACAAAAAATAAAAAATGAAAAAAAAAAGGGACTGATCAAGAAAACACAATGACAACTTAGGATTCAAGGCAATGATCTAGAGAAGGGAACAAAAATCGGGACAAGAACCGAGTGCCGAGGCCAAGGTCGAGGCCGGCGATGGCCGGCAAGGTCCTCCGTAGTGCCGGTCGCGGAGAAGCAAGCAACGGCCGCCGCCACCGCGCTCGGCTCCTCCATCATCGGTTCCCCGCCGCTCATAACGGACAAAGCATCGTCAGTCGTCGCCACCAATCTAGCCTCCTTCGTCGTCGATTTCCCGAACCCTCTCTTTTTCTTGGAGGGAAAGAGCGACTAGAGAGAGAGAGAGAGAGAGAGAGCGAGCGCGAAGGGGCGAGAAGGATAAGTTGGGGGACCGCCCTACGCTAGCGTAAAATAGACGCGAGTAGATTTGACGCGTAGAGAACATGAACGCGGACATATGGATCCACCGTCCGCGTTGTCTACGTGCATCCATCGCGTCCGTTAGTACATGGCATTGTAACGGACAAATGCGATCCTGACACTCGACGATGTAGTGTACGGATGGGATGTATCTGAGTATTGTAATTGGACGGTCTGCATTTGATTTGATTTGAACTGATGTGTGCCCAGTGGGGTTTCTTGCGGTCAGAGCCAAGGAAAGGCCTGAGAGGGCGGAGGACCCTCCAAGTGACCTCATCATCGTCCATTTTGAAACGGACCGTGTCGAAATAAGTAACGATGCAAAATGGTGTAGAAGTTCATGTACCTCAAATTATGGCTCGAGCTTTTTAGGTTGCGTTCAATATCCATAAAAACTAAGGACATGAATGAAATAGGTACTTTAACACTTGGCCCCCTAAAATATGCAGATATTGCATGTAATTTCTTTTTGCAAGCATAAATAAAAATAATAAATTATATCAATGAATCAAATTAACTTTAAAATATAATAACAAATAAATAAAATAACTTCTTTACAAACATAGGGAAAATAATATAACTAAGCCGGTTCGTTTTTATTAATTAAATAATATATTATGTTTTTTTTCTTTTTTGATAAAAAATACTATAACTTTTCATTATTTAATTGCATGTCTTAAATATGTGTCACCCCTAACTATATTTTAGGCTCTATTTAATGAAACTTCTGAATCCCATTAAAAAATATTTCCTAGCATATTTATTTATAACTCATCATTCTCTTTATTTGATTGAGGCTGAATGATGACACAACTAACCACATCAACTTATGCTCAATTTCATTTAGATTGATTTTCCTAATTTTTTTTAAAAAAAAGTGTATAGATTGCTACGATGTAGCACAAAGCAGCCGAAAGAACCATGTATGCAAATCAAACATATTTCATAGGTTGTCAAGAGTAAGTTACTAATAGTCAAAAATTACTTTCAAATCAAATTAAGATGAATAATTGAAAATAATAAATATTTCTGAAATACTATTCCAATTACTGTTACCCAATAAAACTTAAGAATAATATGTGACACTGAGCCTACTGGATCAAACATGAAGGACAAGAACAAATTTGACAACATAAATCATTGCAGATTAAGAATAAAAGGAGAAATGCTAGATGAAATAAATTAGTAAAAGTAAGAAGAAATGGAAAGAGATGAGAGATGCTCACCAAGATGATGAAATTACGGATTCCATTCATTTTTGAAAGAGGATATTGGCGGGATCATGCAGTTCAGACAGATTTTCCTTTGAAGAGGTGTGATTCATTGACTCGAGAGCTTTCCTGGTTTAAGAGAGCTGCTTGGATTCAAAGAAGGAAACAGAAATCATTGAAGAAACACAAAAGGAATAATAAACTTTTAAAACAAAAAAATTTAAAATCAGGCAATGCAAGATACAAATATAAAGACAAAACCAAATCTTTAGAAAGAGATTTATTGATTATAATTCTAGCAATTCATCAAACTCTAAATAAAGGTCCATATTCATAGGAGCAATAAAGAAAATGTTTTGTTAATTTAATTACAAACACATGTATGAAGGGAGGGAAAAAAGAAGATCAGATGCAATCTCTCCCAACTAAATATTATATTTTACCAATGAGAAAAAATGACAACCAAAAACGATATCAGAATTTGTGATGCCAAAGCAATAAGAGCTGCACCCTACTACATAACTATTTTACTGCATCGAGATTATTTAAACACATCATATCATCCATTCAGGCCCAAAATGAAAACTATTTGCAAGGTCGAACAGCCAACCATTCAGCATGGAAAAACAACACCAACAGATTTAAGCAAGAAATTTAGATTGTGGATCGCATATAAGAAAAGGATGGAAGAGTACACCCACCTGATAAAAATAAAGTTTAACTAACCATCATCATTGAAATCCAAGAACAGCTAACCCAAATAAGTACTAGCAACTCATAGTTGTGTATTGATATTAATGTTGAACTCGGGGAAAGAAGAATTGAACCGAACCGGCAGAAAACTGGTACAAAAAACCCTTATGATTCGGTTAGGCATCCGAACCACGTCAAACTATCCGATTCAGATCAATTCAGGGGTGGGGTTCACCTAAATAGAGAGTGAAAAACTAAGAGCCTTCCATGAGATCTCATCCCCTCTCTCTCTCTCACTCATTTTTTTAGAAATTTGAAATCTTCTCTATTTTTTAGAAGAGCTGAGTCAAGATGACACAACATAAAAAGTGAAAGGTGAGCCAATCAATAGAAATTAAATTTAGAAATTAAACATGCCAAACTGAAGCAATCTGGATTAAAAAATCCTTCATCAATGAAGGAAACTCCCACTAAAATAAATTTTTATTAATATCTTAAAAAGTTGATCTTCATAATGAACTAGAAGAATGTTTAGATTACGACTCTAATCCTAATTTGGGCGTTAAACCCAGTACAAAAATCATACTAAGAATTAAACTCGATAATAGAGAAAAATGCTAGAATTATTTGATGCAAATATAGAAACCTAACTAAAATTCAGTCCTATTTCTAATAAAAAATTTAAAAGAAAACCCAGTGAAATTGAAGTCTCCACTCATGAATCCATTGGTTTTTATGAGTTCAGAATGAACCTACTGGTCATAACTATATCCTATGTTGCATCACAAAGTAAGGATTTTAGCAAGTATGGCCCTTTCCATTCTTCTTTTTCCTTTTTTTTTTCAATTTAAATGGGCTAAAATTGAAAAATGATACGAAAATCCTACCAAAAGTTAGGATTTTATTATGATTTCGTAATATAATGTAGAACAAAGAATGATCTACTTATATCAACCAAAATCTTGATTCGAGCATTGGATGCATATGGTCTTTAACTCTTAACAGGATGCTTGAATCTTTTTCTTTTATTATAAGCCATCTCTTGAATATATACATCAAAAATATCAAAACTAAACCCACATTTATATATGAATAAATGAAATAAAATATGGAATGGAGAATCTACGGAGACAGAAAACAAACTGATGAACGAAGCAAAGAAAACCCGAGGCTAAATTAAAACTCCACACACACACAAAAAGAAAGAAAATCAAGAGGCAAGAAAGAAAACCCTATATCCAACCAAACCAATAAAGACCTCAGACACTGAAATTAAGCTCACAAACAGATATAATATAAAATATAAAAAAAATAAATTGATAAAAAAATCACAGAAACCAACCAAAAAAATCAAGAAGCAAGAGATGTAACATTATATTAAACTTATTATACTAAAATCAAGACGTCAACAACTTATTAAAAGAATAACCAGCCAACAACCCATAACTCCAAAAAAAAAAACTTATTAAAAGAATAAAAAACAGAGAGAACACAAAAAATAAAAAATGAAAAAAAAGGGAATGATCAAGAAAAGACAGCGACAACTTAGGATTCACAGCAATGATCTAGAGAAGGGAACAAAAATCGGGACAAGAACCGAGTGCTGAGGCCAAGGTCGAGGCCGGCGACGGCAGGCGAGGTCCTCCGGAGTGCCGCTTGCGGAGAAGCAATAGCCACCGCCACTCGCTCGACTCCTCCATCATCGATTCCCCACCGCTCATGACGAACCAAGCAACGTCAGTCGTCGCCACCAATCTCTTCCCTTCGTCGTCGATTTCCCGAACCCTTCCTCATGAGACTCAAACATCTCTTGCTTTTGAGACTCTTCTCTCCTTTTCTTGGAGGGAAAGAGCGACTAGAGAGAGAGCTAGCGAAGCGGCGAGAAGGATAAGTTGGGGGACCGCGCTTTGTGCTATGTACGACCTCCCAGGTAGAATTTACGCTAGTGTAAAATAAACGCAAGTAGATTTAGGGTTTTAGGGTTTTAGGGGTTTTGGGTTTTAAGTTTTAGGGTTTTAGAGTTTCGGGTTTTAGGTTTTAAAGTTTTAGGGTTTAGGGTTTTAGGTTTTAAGATTTTAGGATTTAGGGTTTTAAGAATTTAGGGTTTAGGGTTTTAAGGGTTTAGGGTTTTAAAGGTTTAGAGTTTTAGGGTTTAGGATTTTAGGGTTTTAAGGGTTTAAGGATTTAGAGTTTAGGGTTTTAGTGTTTAGGATTTTAGTGTTTAGGATTTTAAGGTTTTACGGTTTTAAGGGTTTAAAGATTTAGGATTTAGGGTTTTAGGGTTTAAGGTTTAGGGGTTTTAGGGTTTTAGGGTTTAGGGTTTTTAGGGTTTAGGGATTTTGGGTTTAGGGGTTTGGGTTTTGGGTTTAGGGTTTTAGGATTTAAGGTTTTAAGGTTTTAGGGTTTAGGGTTCTCAGGATTTAGGGTTTTAGGAGTTTAGGGTTTAGGGGTTAAGGGTTTTAGGGGTTAAGGGTTTAGGGTTTTAAGGGTTTAGGGTTTTAGGATTTTGGGTTTAGGGTTTTAGGGTTTTGGGTTTAGTGTTAGGTTTTAGATTTTTAGGGTATAAGGGTTTAAGGTTTTAAGGTTCAGGGTTTTAGGGTTTTGGGTTTAGTGTTAGGTTTTAGGGTTTAGGGTTTTAGGGGTTTAGGGTTTTAGAGGTTTAAGGTTTAGGGGTTTAGGGTTTTTAGGGTTTTAAGGTTTTGGGGTTTAGGGTTTTTAGGGTTTTAAGGTTTTGGGGTTTTAAGATTTAGGGTTTAAGGTTTTAGGGTTAGGTTTTAAGGTTTAAGGTTTAGGGTTTTAGGGTTTTGAGGGTTTAGGGTTTAGGGTTTTGAGGGTCTAGAGTTTAGGATTTTGAGGGTTTAGGGTTTTTAGGGTTTTAAGGGTTTAGGGTTTAGGATTTTGAGGGTATAGGGTTTAAGGTTTTAAGGGTTTTTAAGGGTTTAGGGTTTTAAGGGTTTAGGGTTTACGATTTACGATTTTTAGGGATTTTTAGGGTTTAGGTAGGGTTAAGGGTTTTAAGGGTTTTTAGGGTTTAGGTAGGGTTTAGGGTTTTAAAGGTTTTAAGGGCTTAGGGTTTAGGGTTTGTAGGGTTTATAGGGTTTAGGATTTAGGGTTTCAAGGGTTTTAAGGGTTTAGGGGTTAGGGTTTCAAGTGTTTAGGGTTTAGGGTTTCAAGGGTTTTGAGGGTTTAAGGTTTCAAGGGTTTAGGGTTTAGGGTTTAAGGTTTCAAGGGTTTAGGGTTTAAAATTTAGGGTTTCAAGTGTTTCAAGGGTTTTAAGGGTTTAGGGTTTCAAGGGTTTTAAGGGTTTTTAGGGTTTAGGGTAAGATTTAGGGTTTTAAGGGTGTTTAGGGTTTAAGATTTTAGGGGTTTTAAGGGTTTAGGGTTTGTAAGGTTTTAAGGGTTTAGGGTTTAAGGTTTCAAGGGTTTCAAGGGTTTAGGGTTTAAGGTTTAGGGTTTTTAAGGTTTAGGGGTTTTAGGGTTTAAGGATTTAAGGGTTTCAAGGGTTTAGGGTTTCAAAGGTTTAGGGTTTAGGGTTTTAAAGGTTTAAGGTTTAGGGTTTTAAGGGTTGGTTTAGGGTTTGTAGGGTTTTAAGGTTTAGGGTTTAGGGTTTTAAGGGTTTTAAGGGTTTAGGGTTTCAAGGGTTTTAAGGATTTAGGGTTTAGGGGTTTCAAGGGTTTTAAGGGTTTAAGGTTTCAAGGGTTTCAAGGGTTTGAAGGGTTTAGGGTTTAGGGTTTGAAGGGTTTTGAGGGTTTAAGGTTTCAAGGTTTAGGGTTTAGGGGTTTTAAGGGTTTCAAGGGTTTAGGGGTTTAAGGTTTCAAGGGTTTTAGGGGTTTAGGGTTTAGGGTTTAGGGTTTCAATGGTTTTAAGGTTTAGGGTTTCAAGGGTTTAGGGGTTAGGGTTTCAAGGGTTTTAAGGGTTTCAAGGGTTTAGGTTTTCAAGGGTTCAAGGGTTTAGGGTTTAGGGTTTCAAGGGTTTAGCTTTTAGGGTTTAGGGTTTAGGGTTTCAAGGGTTTCAAGGGTTTAGAGTTTAGCGTTTCAAGGGTTTTAAGGGTTTAGGGTTTCAAAGGTTTTAAGGGTTTAGGGTTTAGGATTTAGGGTTTAGGGTTCAAAGGTTTTAAGGGTTTAGGGTTTCAAGGGTTTAAGTTTTAAGGTTCAGGGTTTCAAGGGTTTAGGGTTTAAGGTTTTAGAGTTTTAGGGTTTAAGGTTTTAAGGGTTTTAAGGGTTTAGGTTTTCAAGGATTTAGGATTTAGGATTTCAAGGGTTTTAAGGGTTTAGGGTTTAGGGTTTCAAAGGTTTAGGGTTTGTATTTTTTTTTACACCTTCCATTTGATATTTCTATTTTAATTTTTACTATATTTATGCCGGTTTAGTTTTGACATTTTTGAGGTAGTGATTTGTATAATTTTTCTTTGCCTCTTAAATTTCATGAATCTTAAGTTAGCCTTCTGTTGGCTTTACTTCTTCGATCAATTTACTTTCTTATTTTTGTGCTTTCCTCTTTGCTTTATTCCATTTTTACCATAAAGTTGGCCTTGTTTTTTTGTTGTTACTTTGTCAGTTTATTTCCTTGTTTTCAAGTTTCCTTTATTGCTTATTCATTTATTTTATTTTTTTAAAAATTGTAGCATGATTTTGTGCAAACATCTTCATTATATGATGTCAATATAGTGTTATATTTCTTGTCTTTTGAACTTCAGTGAATCTTGATTAAACTTGTGTTTTCTTTATTGATCTAACCAGATTGTTTTCTTAATTTCATTTTCTTTCATTCAATATTTGCATAGTATAGTCTAGGTTTTTTTCAGCATATGTGGTCTTTAGCTGTATGTACTATTATATTTCTTGCCTCTTGAATATGTGTCTATATTAAGTGAGCCTTGGATTTTCTGTATTTATTTTCTATTGTATTTTTATATTGTCTTTGTTTGCTATCATTTTAATTTATTTTTAAAAAAAATAGATTTGAGCTGAATTGTGGTATATAACTTAACTATTGAGTTGGGTTAAATGCTTTATTTCTTGCCTCTTTATTCTCTGTGAATCTCAAAGTAGCCCTAATTTTTTTTCTTTGATTAGTTTCTTCTTCTTCTTTTTTTTTTG
Source organism: Metroxylon sagu (assembly GCA_017589505.3). Lineage (NCBI taxonomy): Eukaryota > Viridiplantae > Streptophyta > Magnoliopsida > Arecales > Arecaceae > Metroxylon > Metroxylon sagu. Next base: position 752,292 of record JACVBY030000618.1, read on the forward strand.
GTACTCAATCCATCTAGAATCCTTTTGTTTTATTTGTTTCAATATTTTGATCTTGGCTTAATTTTCATAGCTGAGATCTTATTGAGTTGGATTTGTGGTTATACTTGCCTTTTTTCTGAGTGTTAACCTTTCATTTTCTTTTTTCTTCAATTGATTTGTTTTGTATGTTTGATGTTCTTTACTTTTATTTTTTAGGTATGGGTTTAATTTTTATATCTCAATTCTTTGCCATTCAATTTGTCATTTTTTTGCTTCTTGAATTCTTTTTAGTCTTTTCATTGGCCTTGAGTTTTATCTGTTTCTGTAATGAGTTTATTTTTTAAGTTTTATGCCCTATTTGTTTTCCTAATATTATTCATCCTTTTCCAATTTATTTGATGTGGGCTTGATTTAAGCATCTTAGGTCTTCTGTTTTAAAAAGCGCGTTGGGTGCCAACTAAGTGGCTGCCCAAGGTAAATTATGCACCTACATGCTTCTCCCAAGCTTAGTTGGGCCAAATAAGTGGCCTATCACTAAGCGAGTGCTTAGGTGCACATTTATGCTTTGGCGGCTGCTCAAGTAGGGCACCTAGGTGGTTTTTAGTGGGTCAAATTAGCTTAGGCCTAGTATTAGTTTTGGATCCACTATCCGACCCCTAAGCCATCCCAACCATCTCTTTCAAATGGAGCTATTATTGGAACAAGCTCTATAGCCAAACCCGTAAGATGACAAAAAGAAAGATGAACAGTGGTAATCAGCATTCCAAGAGTTCACCGGATATGGAGTTGACGAGAATTGGTGATCGAGAAAGATGTCTGGAATGCCACCAGAGATGGAGTTGATGACAATTGGTGATCAGGAAAGATGTCTTCTTCTGACCTAGTAATGCTGTGGTGTCATGGGAAACAACTGCTGCCAGTGATGGTGGTGCTACTGGCACCACTATTGTTGCTGATGGCGTCTTCTGAGGAATTTATCACTTGTTGCAACAAAAAGAGAGAAGAAAAATGAGAAGAAGACAGATTTGGCAGCAAATCAATATAGTTTACAATCTCCTTAGTTTATCCATTAGCTTGTCATGCTATAGTTTTCATGCTTTTAATGCTATTCTTCATTTTTGTCTCATTTTCTTAAAAGTTCTCATGGTATCGTATCTAGTAGTTCATTGTAATGTTAAATTTAATGCTTTTAATGTTGTGGGCATTATCTTACTTTTAAATTTGGTTACTGATGTATTTTATAGGTTATTAATTATCCTTTATTGGATTTGTGTTCATAAGGTATGACTATTGTTTTATACTGACCGTCAACTTATTGCAACCCCCCTTTATTCAGGCTTGAATGTATAGAACTTTATACCTAGGCAGAGTTATACATATACAAGATGAACGTAGCTGAAATGAGAATGTTAAGATGGATGTATGGTAATACAAGAAAATATAGAATAAAAAATAATGTTATTTATAAAAAAATAGAGATAACACCAATCGAGGATAAATTAGATGGTTTGGACATGTGTAATAGACATAGAGATGTACTTATGGGAAGAGATGATTTGATTTTAAAAGGAAAAAGAGATAGAGGTAAACAGAAAATTACATAGGAGGATGTGATAAAAAAAGATTTAACCTTTGTATTTAACAGAAAATTTGGTAAAATTGAGCTAAATGGAGAAAAAAGAATTCATGTGGTTGACTCCAACTAGTATAGGATTAAAGCTTTATTGTTGTTGTTGTTACGAATCCCAAAGATAGGAAAGGTGGGGTGGCTTCGAGATCCGTATGGATCCAAGGGTAAAGAGGGTAATCTAATCTAAGGCTTGGCTACATGCAAGTGTAGCCAAGTCTAACTCTCTCTCTCTCTCTCTCTCTCTCTCTCTCTCTATATATATATATATATATATATTTGTAGTTTTTAATTCATGGGATTGTCTTGAATGTTGGACACTCACCTAAGCTTCATGTGTAGCCAAGTCTCTTTCTCTCTCTCTCTCTCTCTCTCTCTCTCTCTATATATATATATATATATATATATATTTGTAGTTTTTAATTCATGGGATTGTCTTGAATGTTAGGCATCCACTTGAGTATTTGTAGTTTTTAATTCATGAGATTGTCATGAATGTTAGGCACCCACTTGAGCACCTGCTTCACATCTAAGCACTAGGCAGACCCCTGGTTGTCTCCTGTTTCTTAAAACCTTGCTTAGATTTTCATTATATGGGTTATTGTTTTTGACTTCTGATTTTTTTAAAAATTTTTATTGAACCTAAAGTTAGGCTAGTGTTCTACTGTTTCTTGGATTTAGTTTAGTTTCTTATTTTTGTTTTCTTTGTTGGGATTTTTTCCCCCTATAACTTTTTTATGTGAGCCTAATTTTTGGCATAATATATTTTGTTATTTAGTTGGTGTTTCTTGGCTTTTCAATTTTTGAATCTCGAACTAGCTTTCTGTTTTCTCAGCTTCTCTGATCAGTTTACTGTCTTAGTTCCATTTTCCTTTGTTTGATTTTCTTTTTCTTTTCTTTAAAGACGTAATGCTGTGGCCTTATCTGGTGTCACGTCTTCTTTATTTATGTTATTATTTCTTGCCTCTTGAACTTCTGGTTATCTTAAGTTAGGCTTGCCTTTATTATTCAATGTGACAATATGAATTCTGCTGAGTCCATTTAAGATCTCATCATTGAGGTGCAAGCATACTTATTTCTTTCTTTTTTTTTAAATAGAAGTATCTTAATTTATTTGTTCAAAGCAATGGACTGAAATATGTGGAAACTGCTCAATGAAATGCCAAAATGATAATTAAAGGCCTTAAAACCCCCTTTGGGCTGCTCCGTTGGTGTTGTTTCTATCAAATTCAGTTTGTCCCACTTCTTTATCCTTTATGATTTTGTAACTGGTAAGTTTAGCCAGCAGCCTGCCTTCTTTTATGCCGTGTTGACATTCATTTTTATGCTTAGTTTTAATTAAGGTTTTTTTATTATTATAAGTATAGCTGAAAGGTTGATACTGCATGTATTTTTCATAAGAATGTGTCTCTTGTGCAGGATACTGGAATATGTTCTGATAGACAATTACTATTGTAGATTAAGTAAATAGGCCATTATAAAGTGCCAAAACAATTTGATATCGCAAATAACAACTAGTGGAACTAGAGTTAGATGCGTTATTGGCAACTCAATTCATTAGTTCTTGATAGTGTTGTAGTATTTTATATTGCAAAAAACATGTGGGAGTTGTCAACTAAAGCAGCTATAACTTTCATTATAACTTTCATGCTTTGTAAACTACCTATTATCGAAGCTTGAGTTATATAAAAGAAACTTTCACTATAACTTTCATGGTGAATTTATCCTAAGAGTTGCAGAGAACATGGCTTTGGTCTTGCTTCAACCCAAGTTATTTTTGCTCTAGGTTTCCATCGTGTAAAAGGCCGTCCGTTAACATGCATCATGGGAATTTTTGGAGGATTCTAGATGTCTGTCTAGTATTGGCAACTTTTTGAGAGTATATTATGCATATGTACACTGATCTAATTTTTTCATTTGCACTGAGATATGCTTTTATGTTAATTAAGGCTGTCTCCTGAGTTTGAGAGAATATCATTCCCGCATGCACCAATGGTAATTGCTAAAGTGGCATAGCAATATTCATATATGTTCATTAGTTGTGTCTGTGAAGAAAAAAGACGTTAGATTCTCATATGTCAGTGATTCATTAGTAGGCCCTAATTTTTATGCTTTACACATCAACAATAGAAATCATAGTCTCATGTATTGCATGCAGGTTAAGTTGGGCCTGACTCCTAAATATTTGAACCCAAAATTGTTGGTTCCCAATTTTAGATCCTAATCAGTGATCTATTTTCACTAAGATGAAACTAAGATATCGAGGCACTTTTATAGCAGTGTAGTGCTGGAATTTTGAACTTCAGCTTAAAATGCCTATTGGTGGCAGTTTTAGTCATTGCCACCGAATGGCTTTGCTTTTGATGCTCTTACATCAAAACCTTGTTTTGCCTTATAGTTAGTTGGTGAGATTTGATATCTGCTGTTAATAATATTTATTTAGTGAGATAATGATCAGCAGGCTATTTTTGGCTGCTGTTCCAAGGATTTGTCATGGAACGGACTACTAGGCCCAAATATTAATTCATTCGAATGATTCCCTGATCCTGCAGTCTTCTATTCTACTTCTCCACTGCCTTCCCACCATTCTCTTTTTCCCTCAGATGCATTTGATGTTGCTTCAGAAAAGGGTCTTCTCGTGCCTTTGAAAGTGAAGAAAAAGAACTGCTTTCTGGGGAAAAAAAGAAGTGTTTTGTAACATCATCTGAGAACTGACTTCTAAAATAAGCATAAGCCAAAAATAAGTCAAATTCCAAATATACAAAATACTGCTTTTTTTAAGAACTTAAACAAAAGCGATATTTGACAATGACTTTTGTAGGGCAGGCACCTAGTGGCACGATGCTAAATTTCTGGTGATTGGCCTTAGTAATTATGGCCTTAAAACTCTAGGAATGGGTCATAGTGATTAGGGCTTTGAAACTCTAGGAATCAACTGTAGTAATTAGGTGTTAAAAACTCAAAATTTAGATGATGGTTTCTATATTCTCAATGGATGAGCTTCTGATGTGCTTCTAGGTCTTATATTAGTTGATGGTCCCAGAAGACTCACTCGAGTTTGAATTGTGACAATGCTATCTATTCCTCTCTCCTTGTCTATGATGAAAGAAAAAAATTGCTTGCTTGCACTCTCCACCTCTTTGTGTAAGTTAAAATTCCTAACCCTCAACCAAACCCTAAGCTAACTCTTATATGTATTCTTTTAGACAATATTAAGATTTATGTTGGACAAATTGAGATAAGAACGACTTAAATGTTTGAAGATGTGCAATGTAAGCCGAAAGATGTACCGGTATGAAGGAGTAGATTAATACATGTAAAAGAAAAAAGAGGTAGAGATAGACTGAGAATCAGATAAGAGATAAGACTTGATTTTTCTTCATCTTACAAAAGGTATAGCTTAAACCAAGCAAGAAAAAAGATTCCTATAGCTAACTTTAACTAATTTGGATTAAGACGTGTAGTGGCTGTTATTGTTACAAGTTTTCTATTAATATTGTTGCTTTAGTGCTCTTGGAATTTCAGATAAACGCTAACCAATTACTTGAAGATGCTGATGCCACTTGGGCATCTTCCAATTTTGATTTTGATTCTTTATAGTTAAAGGGGTGGTGGATCCAAAGTGAAAGCTTGGATCTCGGTTTTTGGGGACTTTTTACTTTAAGTTTTGGTTAGGGATTCAGAGAGTATTTGAGGAAGCTAATTGATGTAGGTAAGTTTTGAATATCTGCTATTGATGCCATCTGAAATGCCATCAAAGTTCTAAACTTAATATCACCTTTTTTTTTTACTTATTATATCCTCAAAATTCTTAATTTTCCTTTTTTTAGTTGATTTGAAGATATATATATATATATATATATATATATATATATATGATTCCCCCCCTATTCCAATCATGCTAAAAGACCCAGGCAGCATTTGAACCAGAAAATTCTGAAATATCATCTTTTCCTCCTTTTGTTATTCTGATCCTCATAATGATCTAATAAACTCAAAATAAGATATACTATTCTATACTTTGTAGCCATTAGATATCTGGACAACAAATATTAAGGTCATCCACTTAAGCAGGTTAGTTTGCTAATGTTGAAGTTTACAGCTGAGTTGACATCTATATTTCTTCACAAATACAGCATGCACCTTTGTTTGCCATGTGTTTATCGAATCAGCTGCTTTGCAAGTCTCAATAGCTTGCATATATTACTGATAGAATATGTGCAATTTTTTTTTCATTTGGAAGTTTCCATTAATTTGGCCAGCAATAATTATAGTGCATCCCAAGACTGTGCTGTGATATAAGCATCTCTTTGCATTTAGTTTAGTGGGACTACTTTTTTCTTAATTGTGGTGGAGTTCAGAGATAAGAATTTCTACATACTTCTAGTTCTATGTAACAATAGCTGCATTTTTCTGCTATGGTTTTACATATTTGAAGCCTGAATGTCTTTGAAAATTTAGCCAATATTGATTAGTATGGCATCTTGGAAAGTCTTGATTTATAATTTATCAGCTTGGTGATGATAAATTTTTGATGATATGATTTGCTTTTGTTATATTTACAGTTTTTTCTTTCATGTTGCTTCTTTACCTTCATGATCAAATGTACATGATTTGAGATCTTAGCATTATTCGTTATTGGAGATCTGTGTTGCAATGAAAGTGCCACATTGTGATTACCAATGACCTCAGCAAATAATATGTCACTTAAGTACGCACCATTGTACCCTTGTCCAGTAAGAACCTAGCTTGCTGGCTTGGTGCCTCTTTTATGGCTGTGGTAGATTGACGTATATATATGTTTGCGTGCGTGTGCAACTCTCTTAAGGTTTTTGAGTGACTCTTTGTCTGAATACCTGTTGCCAAATAGTAAATAGGGTTCAATTCACCATCTGGAACCAAGCTCTTTTTAGATCGACAAAGCTATTATCCTATTCGCAGGTGGGAATTGATGGTATGGTAATCAGAAGCAGGTTTTTCATGTGTAAACTCACCTGTCCTTTCTACTAATGTTGCACTTAGTTTTTGTATTAACTAAAATTTTATTTTATCTTTCAGTCTTTCAGATTTACATGTAAACAATAATGCTGAATAGCAAAATGACACTGAATTGCCCCATTCATTTATTTTTGGTTTGATGAGCCAGACTTTGTTCGTATTAGAAAGTTATTTTTTCAATGTACTTAAAACATTTGTAAATTACTTCATTGTGAAATCAAACAAATAGCATTTGTTGCTTAGCAAAAGGGAAAAGGTGTATAACATTTGTTATAAGTAGTAACTTTTAAGTAAAAATATACTTTTAGTCCTCAAACTTTCATTTCAAATTTCATTTTGATCCTCAAACTTTCAGTTGTTTTATTTTACTTCCTCATGTTTTAAGAATGTTGCATTTCAGATATCCTGTTACATGAGTCCAATTAAAATTTATAGCATAGCTGATGTATCATTCTGTCAACTAATCCACGTGCTTGCATTAAGGTGACACAATAACTATTTTATCAAATTTAACTAACCCTATGTAATGGAACATCAGGAATGCAATATTTTTAAAATATGAAGAACTAAATTGTAACAACAGAAAATTGGAGGACCAAAATGAATTTTGAGTGAAAGTTTGAGGACTAAAAGTATATTTTAGCCTAAATTTTAATATAAATTTGATGGATTAATGATGCATTTCAGTATGTGTAAAACAAAGTAGAGTATTTATTAGTTCACAATTGGATCAGTTATTTGTATATTCAACTTGTCTGGATTCTTTGTAAGCTCATTATATTTTCAATGTATTAGGCTTTAGTGGCTGCTAAAACTGCTGGTGGACGGTCCAGCAGAATTTTTAGCTCAGCTGAAAGCCTGAAACTGCACTAAAAGTCTTATGAGTGTCATTGGGGGATAAAACTGCTGCTGAAATATTTGTCAGAGAATTCTTAATGGTGGTCTTGGCTTCTGCTTAAAGAGTGTTTAGCTTTATAATGGTAATAAGGACATATTTTAGTTGCAAAAGTTAACCACTGGTATAATTGGGTTTTAGCGGCAAAAGAAAATGAAATTCAGCCGAATAGTTCAAAGATACATTCTCTATGAGAAATTTTTCAATGTTTTTTTTTTTTAATGAAATCAGGTCTTAAGACAAATGAAGCAAGGCCACATGGAAAGTGTCCATTCTGAGGGCTTTTACTCTGTGCTGGCCTAAAGATAATTCATTTATTGAAGCTTACAAATCCTTATCCACTGCTACAAGTCTTATAATTCATTTTTATGGAGGCCAAGACCATAACTGTATTGAAATTTGAGATGTGTCCAAACTAAAAGCAATCTTCGATAAAGATGGTAGGTGCTCAGCGATTAGATTCCCCCCTTATCTGCTCTTTTAGCTAATATAAACTATTTTTTTTACCGCTCACAGTGCTGTGGAATCTCTTAATGACTTTATAAATATGAAATTGATCGCTTATATGTTGCTAAGAACCTTATATGATGGCTGTTTTTAAGTTGCACAGGGTGCATACGAGGATGCTGCTTCGTGCTAATAGGATATGATATTTATATGTTGTTTATTTTTATACATTCAGTAATAAAGAAGGGTTATTTTGTTGTTTTGTTTGATCTCTTGTTTATGGATTAAATTGATTTATTGACAATAGCCTTTTTCACTATTATCAGCAAACCAATTCAATTTAAGTGGGAAAAATATTGGAAAAGTCTTGTAAAAATATTGTTCTCGAGCTTTAGTTGCAAATCCTTCATTTTTAAGTTCAGAGTTATATTGGCACATCCTCGTTCTTTGAAAGTGATTTGTTTTCTTTCTCTTGTTTGTCCAAAATTGTAAGGTTCCTTCTTAGCCTATGAAAAGAGATAATGGGTTCATCTTTAGCCCCAAAAAAAGGATTGTAAGGATTATTCTTAATCTCGATAAAAAGGATGGTAGAATAGTTTGGTCCTTACTTAGTTAAGAGGATTGGCTTAGTGAAATTCTCAAGAAGGGTATCTTGGGGAGTGGATATAAATAAGAGATGCCGAGCTACTATAAATCATTTATGCCCCATTTATTTTATTTGCACATATACATTCTTGCAAACTCTTATATGGTTTTATATTGAATCCCTTGCAACTAGTTTAAATTGTTCTAACATACTTGGTATTTGAATCTTATTTGATGCACACTCTTACATATTTGATATATTTGGTTATAAAGCACTAGTATTAAATTGTTATCTATTTCGTACTTTAGTTACTTTAGCATTTCGTTTTAAGCTCCACTTATTTTGAAGCACTTAATTTGTGAGTTTAGTTTTTATAAAACTCAATCCACGCCTCTTCCTCTTAGGTTGCCTTGGCCTAACAAATCATCTTTCATGCAATCATAATATCATGTTATGACAAAATCATTTCATGGTAGGAGTTGAAAAGGATTTTCAAAAACTTTATCATTGAATACTTGATGATAAAAGAATAAAATCAGAAAGCTATTTGTAGGAGAGATCTCATAAAGCGAATATGCTTTATTAGTTCATGTAAGATATAAATTTTCTATAAAAAAAAGAAAAATAAGTACCAAATAAATATTTAAAAAAATATTTCTAACCCCTAATTAACTTCTAACCCATTTTACACAAGTTTATCGAAGAAATAAACATAGAAGTTTAGTCAATTTTTTTTAAAAAAATTGACATTTAAGTTATAGGTTATGGAATGGTATTTTTATTATTTTTTGATGTTTGCCAACACCAACATCCTTGATAAATCATTAATATCTCTTTCCATCTTCATTTGGGCAATATGAAAGTGGATTTAGATGGCAATTTGATTCTGTCGATGTTGATGAAGCTTTCTTTTTAACTAATATGCATCGGATTGCCTACCTTTTTTAGTGCGATTGGAGAGGAATCCTAGCAAACTTTTTGAACTTTAGTAATCTACTTTTATATAGGTTGCTCTAGTAAGAATCCTTACTAATGGTCTAAAAATCTAATTTAGATGATCGGTCAATATGAGGACTTTGCTATATCAATTCCTTTCGGGTTGAAAAATTTAGCTCTTGACAAATTAACATAGGATAAGATATAATAATCTTCTTTTTTACTTTATCTCGTCGTAACAATTGAAGGTCATATGCTAGTAGAGATTAGAGCATCCTTTTTTATTAGAGGCTATTAGTTCAACTTTTTCTTGGTGGGAATAAGAAGCTCCTTCACATTGATCCATCCCGTTGATCTTGAATGGGTTTGTGTTAGCCTTTCCTTGATGAATGACATCCATCATAAATCGGAAAACGATTAAGTAGACTATGACTAACATTTAGAGAAAGGATATCATAGCAAGCCTGGTCAATGTTAGTCCTTATCCTATCTAGAGGTGATAAGATACCTTGGTTCACAAGGATCATAGAATTATTAATCTAAAAGACCTTATAGGGCTTTAGATAAGATATCGTGTTCAAATAAATTTCACCTTGTTTTTTTTGGAGGCTACATTCGTTCTACTTCTATCATCAATGATAATAGAAACCTTTTGAACTTAAGATTTTTTTCTTTCTTTCTTCATATTGGTTGCTTTAATGAGAATTCTTAGTAGAAGTCTCTCTAATTTGGATGATTGGTTAATATGAGGACCATCAATTGCGCCAGACCTCCATGGCCTAATACTAACCGTTGTCACCACCTTTGTCCTTCACAAGCTATCGTCAACCATTACTTGCCACTAGTAGCCATCAATAGCTATCATTAGCTATCGCTTATTGTCAACCATCATCACTATTTGCTATCCATCACTACTATTGTTATCATTGGCCACAATTGCCATTGTCTCTACAACCACTATCATATTCATTGCTAAATATATTTTAAGCATTTAGATTTTAGAGAAAAGGGAAACTAGTTTTAATTTTTTGAAAGCTGAAAATCGGCAACCATGCCAAGCAATACCTAATTTTTAAGTTTTGTAACTTGATCAATCTCCCTAAGGGACTTTTTTTTTGGTGGTCAAGCAGGTTGTCCATACTACATCTTCTTGAGGGTGGTAGCGATTAAATAGTGGATGTAAAAGGAAGAAGAGGGTTTGAGGGAAAGTTATAGTCTCACAATTCTAAGATTTTCAAGATATGGAGAATAATCTTTTATAAAAAAATCTAGTATCTTGTGAATATAGAGAATGATGTAAGTGGTGGCCTCTAGAGCCTCTCCATTTAAGCATCCTTGGCAACCTTTACTCAATAACGCCTCCATTAAGTTGGTCTAGCATAGATATAGCTAAATGTTTATAATTTCTTGGCTACCAAGGTAAAATATAAATTATCAATAAATTGGTATGACCGTACTTATACCCAAAAACTAATCAATCATGGATCAACTATGATAGATGGTTACAAATATTAGGTTGATCAATATTTAGTTAATTATTTATGTCATGATGCTTGAATGGCCACTTGTTGCTCACATAAGATGCCACATATGGATGGTTTGCCATTGATATTAACTTAGTAAGAGGAGGCATAAGACCATTATTTGTAAGAAGAATTACTCAAATTGAAATTTATTTGTAAAAAGAATCACCCAAATTGGAGTTTATTTATATATCCTTATTAACCATCAAATTAGTATGAGAAACTACCTCACATAATACCCCCGACAGAATGAAAGATTCCATTGAAGTGGCCTAATCCCATATATATTATATGCACATTGGGATGCACAAATCGCATAGTATCATAAATGGCTATTCTTAGTATTGCCCATTTGCTGATAAAGTTTATAAATAAATAAAGATCCTTAGTATCATCTTCTATATTGAGATATGAAATAACTTACAATCTACATAATAAAAGGAGGAAGAAATAGTAGTTTATGTTTTTTCCTAACATATTTCACATAGTAATAATTCTATCGAATGCTGATTGTATTCTATCCTACAATCCAATATCTAGAATTCTAGGATTTAAAGTCTTTCTTGATAGTGAATGATTTTTCAACCATCAATAAATACAGTTTCAATTTTATCCGAGTGAATCTACTATCACCTTGATCTCGAGTTTCAATTTTCACAAATTAGATGTTCAACTTATTCACACATAGAGGTTGAGTGATATATAGAGTGGAGGGTCAATCTTTTCATGCAAAGACTTCAAGCAATCTTTAGCTGTAAGTAGAGGAGTCAATCAACTCCTTTTATTCATCATCGCTTAGTCATGATTGGACCAATGAAGATGATTTATTCTCTCCCTCTTATCAGGATTAATTCCTTTATTATGTCATATTACAATCATTTTTCAATCACATCTATTTGTTATTCTTTTCTATTTCTCTAATAGAGGCATGAAAGCGAACCTATATGCCTCTGGCCGATCTAAATCATGACTAATCACTGAGGAAAGTGTGTAAAATTTAAAACGGAAAGAGACTAGCAATTTTTTTCAAGATTGTGGTGAGCAAGGTAGATGGGAAAGGCGCTGATCTTAAATGTCAGATGATTGTCTAAGGAGGCTTGGTTGTGAGTGATTTATTGTATGCTAAAAGCCATTTAAGACTAAGCAGTTCGACAGTAATACCTCAAATATTGTTCATTTTTTTTTAGAATCATTTTCTGGAATAACTCAATCTCCACAGCATTGTCCTGGTTTCCAAAATACCAACCGTTTTGACTTTGGGTTGTTATTACCCACTTCGGTTGCGTCGTTTCTTGACTCGCTTTTACTTTTTTTTCAAGTTTTAGATCTATTAGCGCTTCCAGAGCGTTACAAATTGACCATGCGTAGCACTTCACGTTAGTCCTTGGACTAAGAGTTCCTTTGCTTGCATCACAGGTAAAGGTACTGCATCGCATCAATCATATTTTTGCTCGTATGAATTCTATAATATGTTCTACCATGATGTCCATGATAGCACAAATTAGCGTGACCAAGAAAATGACAGGCCAAAGTATAGTTAATGCTTAGAGAGATCGGTGAAACCCGTGATAGGGCTGTAAAATTTCAATAAAGCTGCTTGACTTGTACAGCTAACGTTGTCTTGATGTTTTCTCGCTGCAGCGATTTCTGTACGTTTTTGGCTTTATGGATTTCAACCCAACGTAAACTGAAACTAAGATTTATGAGTTGCACATCCCTTAATTAAGTTCTGTAGAATTCTTTATCCAGGTTTTCCTCCAGATTAAAAAGAAGGGAATTTATTTATACGTGAATCGACTTTGCAACGGAGTTCTTCAGACAACAAGCATCATTAAAAGCTTAAGAAATTAAGACTTTTGAGGATATTTTGCTGATCATCTCCTTCTGTGGCAACTTTTGTGGTGTTTGGTCGCATCGAAGCAACAAAGGAGAGACAAGATGGTTCGCATCCCTTGAAAATGCTGTCGACGTTAGTACGAAAGGTTCCAGGTTCTAAGTTGCAATATTTTAAAAAACAATACAAACTGCACCCAAAGTGTGGCCATGATGGGCTATCTTTTGGCATACTAGAAATTAAGTCTCACTTTAATGTTGCACCTCGAATCAGTGGCGTTAACCTGCCGCATCTATTGATGGTTATGTTTGCGATTAACAAACAAAAGGAGCAATACTCTCTTTTTGATGTAACAAAAGGAGTAAGACGCTCACAAATCTCCCCTTCGATCATTGAAATAGCTGGATTTATATGCTTGAGATTCAAGTTCTTCCAATTTGCGCAACCACCCTTGTTTGGATAACTTCCCAACGCTGCTCTAGCTGTAGGTTTTTCTTTCAGTAGTTTCGTCGTTTTCCCTTTCTTTTTTTTTTTTTTTTTTTCTTCTTTTTAGTTATAACAGTCACAATATCCTTATGGATCTTTCTGTTTGTTTGTTTATTTTACTTTATTGTATTTATTTATTTATTAGTCATGGATGAACTCTTCCTTTTTTTTTTTTTTTTTTTTTTGCGCTTGGTCCTATGCTGGAGTTTTCTAATGTTGGATTGGTCGACAAACTTTGGCGTCTTTCTATATGTCGCACTTTATTAGGTTCGCACCCAACTTTCGGTGGTGGACGCATCTTGTATTTTAGCAAATCAGGGTTATTTATTCCGTTAGTGGTCAAACCATTGCATGTGAATCCTGAATTTAATATAAGATGTGCGAAGATGTGCTTCCGAGCACACCCACACCCTGTACCGTTTACTAGAGCCGTTTGGATTTGGAAGGGCGTCTGCGTTGATATCTTTTTTTCTGTAATATTATTTCAATTCGCTGTTAACATTTAACACCGTCGGTTCGTTGCTACAACTTCCCTTCCTACAATATCATCACCTATCATCACACCATTCCTGCTTAACGTTTTGTTGAGCCTAATGGAATGCCTTGCCCACTTTTCTCTCTTTATCAAGGAACAAGTGAGGGAGGATTTATAAGATAGGATGAAGAAGATTATAAAAAATCTGATGGAAATCTATCATTTTGTTGGGGTTTAGATTGCCTCATAAATTAAAGGTTGCGATGCCATAATGTAAAATCAACATCTAGGGTCTTTTTCTTAAGAAACATTCTTAAATATTTTTACGTCAGATATGCCACATAAAAAATATGACTAATTGTTCCAAATTTTTTATTTACCCGGACACTTTTCTTTCTCCGAATGGAATGCCTTACCTAAGTATCATCTTTTATGTTACTTCAGCTTAAGTATAATTGAATCAGAAAACTTTAACTAGACCTAATGGAGTGTAATACCAAGCCAGTATGTTCTCCTAATGGAACGAAACAATAGGGGCCTTGATTTACTGATTTTTTTGCAATGTGCTATGAATATGATCGCACGTTCAGGAGGGGCGCATGGAGGCTTCTCTGAGCTTGCACTAAAATTTGGGCAGCCGCGTGTGGCCGGGTCAGCCCAGAGCAAGTGACGTTAAGTCACCAGGGATATCGCGATCCAGGCCACGCCGAACCCTATGACATTTCTATTATTTTAAACACGACTTTCCAACAGAGCATGAGCCGCCCCAAAGACCCACCGTCCCGAAGGATAAGAAAGCGTTTCCTAATCTGTTTCCTTTATCCTGAAAACTTAACCCAACAAACCTAACACTGATTCACGCGGCATTAGCTCTGTACAGATTAAGACTTGAGCGATAGAATATTGGCATCTTTTAGAATTGGGTCGTTTTCCAATATCAAATTTTTATTTCTTTATTTTTTGATGGAATTATCATTATATTTCATTCTTAGCCGTTTTGGGCCATGAACCTACTAGTTATATTCCATGAACAAGAGATGATTTGTTAGCTATCCATGAATCTATCAGATTATTCTATGGATAAGAAGACATAATTTGTTCCATATCTAGTCACCTGTTCGATTGGACTGTTTCTTTGTGGTCGCCCGGTAGATGAGAAAGAAGATAAAAACTAACCATTTTCATTTAAGACCATAAAAGCTAATTCCAAACCTACGATTATGATGATTATTATTATTATTATTATTATTATTTTAATTTCAGAGATAGATATCTGCTTTTAAATGAAAAAGTCTTTTGGTCCTTTGGACCTAACACACCTTGATGACTAAAGAGTTTCTGCATGAGGATTATTTATCTGTTTCAACTATGTTATTTTAATGAAACAATCCTCTTGTATCTGGACCAAGTAACGGAATGGCTTTTATAGTTGCATTACCTGCAGTATTCTACCTCCAGTGGAAGAGATTGCGATTGTGCGGAAAGCCATAAACTTTGTCGTTAAACTCTTGAACAATGAACATAGAAAGAAACTGTCTCTTTCTCCATTCTTTTCCATACCTACATTTTGCTTTAAAGCTGCTTGTTACTTGGTGACGCATGTTTCTAGATGTAAATAAAGTCTGTTATTGAGCTAAATACATGGGAATTTTGAGATTCATGCATAGCTCCTTGGTTACCTCCAAGATGTTCTATAAATTGTAATGAGAACTTGTAGAGGACTTAAAACCATTTAGGGATGAAAAAATAGACTGCAATCTAATTCTTACCTGTATGTATTTATGCTATTCAATTTATTACACGGATTGTCTCCCAATCTGCCTAGTGATGTAGAATAAAAGAGTGTATAAACTTAATGAAAAATATATTTATGGAATTTAAAAAAATTCATAAGATATTTTCTTGAGGCATCGAAGGCACCCTCCTCCAATCAATAATCATGTTTGTGTGTCAATATTCTTTGGGTACTCAATTCTAACATATAAGATCGGCTGCACTTTGATGAATAAAGTTGTGACACGTCTGATTAAATTAGTTCGGATTCTTTTCATGTTAGAACAGGCACGGAGAGGTTCAATAGTTTTATCATAATTGTTATGTAAATGCAATGCATGTAATTGATTGATTTCATGCAATAATGGATAACAAGTGGAGAAATAATTTTCTTACCCAGCTCTGAAAAACTTTTAGCTTTTGGAATAAGGTTATTCCATCTTTATGATACCCGGAGAAATATCCCCTCCACTTGCTTAGTGTTGAACAAATAATAGTGTAGATTCAATTTGAGTGTGTCAAAAAAAAAAAATTTATTAATTACAATAATAAGATTATAAACAAATCAAGCAATTAGATAAGTGGACTCACTTAATTCTTACTTTTATTTGAAATAAAAGTAGGGTGCAAAGGCTTGAGAAGAGAATAGAAGAGGTAAAGTAGAGAAGATAGAGAGAGGTTGGATAAGTTACAAAAGTTATTCCTAAGAAAAGTTACAACTACTCCTAAGATAATCTAATTCTTGATTTTAATTTTGAAGTTAGGATATTTTATAAGTGTCATATGCCTCCTTATTTATAATAATCTAATGATAACAATAAGCATCAATAGAACAGCAATTTTTATCAACTTTTATCAATGATTTATAATGTTCAATAATTTCTTCATTCGAATTAAAAACCTACAAATTTTTAATTTTGAAAACCGTAAAAATCTATCGAGATCTCTTCTTCAATTTAAGATACTTCTTTCGAGTCCTAATTAAAAATCTGTTCAATTTTTAGAAAAGATATGAACTTTTCTATTTTAGTTCGAAGTCGACCAAAAATATTTATTGATGCTCGATGAAAGGCACTGATAAGAATTAGTGTAATATTATTTAATCTACATAAACAATTAGGTATATAAAAGTGAGAAATAAAAGCAAAAAATCACCAAATTTAATGCACATTAAATGATATTGTTGTTCCACTTATCTCTTTCTGTTTATTTCTCTAAACAAATTCTAAAAATAAATTATCTTGCAGAATAAATTCATTTCTTCTGCAATATTACACCGTCGGTCGAAAAGTATTACATCGTGCACTTTTAGACGACCGGTATATGACCCCAACCCCCTCTTCATCAAGTGGCGACGGAACGGAACGACTTTCGGAAAAACGGGACGGTGTGCACGCCCATCTCGTGCCCTTAAAGTTCGCACGGGAAGGGACGAAGAACCGTCCTTTGGAATCATAACCATCGGAGCTCCGTAAAATCCGTCCTAAGTTCGTCCGAACATCCGATTGGATTCCTTCCAGAGGGCACCCAACGCGAGGCATGCCATCGTTTTGCCTTAAAATACTCATAGTGCTAACGAAAAAAAAAAAAGAAAGAAAGAAATGTAACAACACGTGGGATCGTGGATCCGAATTTCCCTTCCATCAACCCATCATAAACGTGTATAGCGAAACCTTCATTGGTCTACCGCACGGTTGACAGGTGATCGGACGGTGATGATGTAAAATAACCTGCTCCCCGATTTTTTTTTTTTTTTTTTTTTTGTTTCAACCAAGAGTTGCGGGTGGTAACTAAGCGAGTAATAAAAAAATAAAATTATATATATATATATAATGCAGCAGTAGAATTATCGCATTTTTTTAATAAAATTATATTTCTGCCACTGCCGACATTGGGAATCCGGACACCACATCCGAGATATCCCGTACCAACCTCCACGAGGCGGTGACTGACCTCCCCGCGTTCCGACAGCGATACCAGCAGATCTCACCAGGTGGATGCGAAGCAGCGACGCGGACAAAGCTCACCGCGAGTGCATGCATTCTGGACCAGCTAAAGCGGCAGATAGCGGTATTTCCGTAGATAACGCGGAGAAGCGAGGGCATAGCCAATATAAAGCGGGAGAAGATAACACGGGGTTCGCGAGCGGTGGGCCAACCCGCGATTTTTATATCGTTGCGGGGGCGGACGGTGGAGGCGAGAGCGAGGCGATCAGGGGGCTCAGAGCCGAGGCTCGGACCATCGGGAGATCTCTCTCTCTCTCTCTCTCTCTCTCTTTTCTTCCTTCGGAAGCGAATCGATAGAGATAAGAGAAAGAAGAGAAGCTTCGTCGGGAGAGAAAGAGGGCGGATATCGAGTGTAAGGGGGCGGGGATTGGAGTTTCCTGGGGCGGGAGTTGGGGGGAGGTCGCGGTTTCTCTTCCCCTGGGCTCTTGATTGTTGGTTGCGGGGTTTGGGGTCTTTAAAGCTGGATGGTTGAGATGAACGGCGGAGGGCGGGGGAGGACCGGCGATCGGGCGGCGGGCGGCGGCGCGGTGTGGAGTCTGGCTGACGAGATGAACAGCAACGGACTTCGGGGGGTGGAGTCGGAGTATGTGCGGAATCTCCACCGGCACGAGGCCAGGGAGAATCAGTGCAGCTCCACTCTCTTCAAGCACATCAAAGCTCCAGTTCATCTCGTAAGTTCTCGATTCTTTGTGTATCCCTGGTTTCGAGGCCAAAATCTACGTTTGGCGAAGTTTTTGATTGTTTACTTGATGGATTTTTAGGGATTTCATTTGTGGCATAGATATCTTGGAGTAGATCCGAAGGGTTTCGGTTGAAGAAGTTACTTGTTTTTCTTTCAAGAAAAATCATATGTTGCAGTAATTAAGCTGTATTTTAGGGGATTGCTGTGGTTTCTTTGATTGGTCTGGATCGGCATGGATTTCGATCTCGTTGGTAGCCCTGAGTATACTCTGGTTTCTTTTTATATTCTTTTAATGTCGGTATATCAGCAGATAAAAGAAAGAGAACAGTTCTCTCTTCAAACAGTTGGTAGGTGATACGAGGAATTTTGATTCTAGAGATTTGTAAGGGATTAAGAAACCCGAAGAAGAAGAAATCATCTTCCTTCTGTTGATCAACAAGAACATGATGATTTGATCATCGATATTTCTAATTGAACGGAGTTGTAAGGGCCAATATTTTACATTTTCTTATACTAGTTAAATCAAATCATCGTACTGTTAATATAGGTCCCTCGTTTGGATCACCAATGCTATCTGAATCAGACATATTAGAAATTTATGGAAAATATGCATACCAATGATGTTTCTCTTGCTTCATTGATGGTAGGTGTGGTCTTTGGTGAGGAGATTTGATCAGCCCCAGAAGTACAAGCCCTTTGTAAGCAGATGTATCATGCAGGGGGGTCTGGAGATTGGGAGCGTGAGGGAAGTGAATGTCAAATCTGGGCTCCCTGCCACCACCAGCACCGAAAGGTTGGAGTTTCTTGATGACAATGAACACATACTTAGCATCAAGATTGTGGGAGGGGATCATAGACTCAAGGTCTGGTGCTCATATCACCTGTCTTCTGTTTTACCTTTTCTTCTTCCTCTGTATGTCTCACTGCCTGTTTCTTGATCAATTAGGTCATCATCCCTGAAGGTTGGACTTTTGAATGGGAAATTTGATGGTTCTATTCCTAGGCACTTAGAATTGCACATTGTCTTGAATGATCAGGTTTCCATATCTTCACTACATTAGCATAAGGTCATGCTAAGGTTATGCTAAATAGATGTTTTTCTTACTTCTTGATCAGTTATGGATATAAGAATGGCTGTAAGAATGACTACTGCCATCTGAGTGACTTGGTAGATTGACTTGCATTTATTGAAGCTGCATGTCCTCTTTTTTTCTTTCTTTGTTGCTTTGGTTCCTGAGCAGTTCTTTGTTACTTGGACTCCTACAGAGATGTTTTGCTTTTCGTTCTAAAAAAGAAGGGTGCATTGGATTCTAATCTAGCAAAATGTAGCATATTTAGAGGCAGTGCATTTTTAATGTTTGTGCTTTTTTTTTTTTTAATTTTTTTTTTATAGCGTGTTAATCAGGAATTATCGGGTATTCTATGAAGGTACACTCTGATAAGGTTTCGGATATATCTGCTTCTTTCCTGCCGGCAAAAATTTATAACAGCTGTCTGAAATTTCTCCACTGAACCTTTTCCACGCAACTGAATATGATAAAAAATTTGTGCTCTGTTAACTAAATATTTAAAACGGTCCACTAATCTGTAGATCTCAGGTGTTTATCATCCTTTTCCATTTCTTCTTACATGTAATTTTTCAGATTTTCAGTTCTGACTGCAGTGCAACTTTTGTAATCTAGATTGTAACGTTTTTCAGTTTAGCGTAAAAATATAGGTCGACTGTATCAGGAGTTTTTTTTTTTTTTTTTTTTGTACTTTTCTCTTCACTGGAGCGACATACCTGTATATCTGCGGAACTGTGTGGTTGTGTTTTTATGAATAGGAGAGCTTATTTGCTAAGAGCGATCGTTAGATCTGAGGATTGCGCATCTACAGATATAAACATTTATTCTTTTGTCCTAGTTTAGGTATCGGTTTTGGGTTGAATATCTTGCTTCAATCTGGCAGAGGCTGTAGACAAGCGTAGATAGGTTGTGTTTTTGATATTGTAACGTCTAATGCTCAGTAAACACGGTCATGAAATCAAGTCATTTCATTTTAAATTATATTGTGCCTCATTCACCAATGTGTCACTTGGCAGAACTACTCCTCCATTATTACCCTCCATCCTGAGAGCATTGATGGGAGACCAGGGACGCTGGTGATAGAGTCGTTCGTGGTGGATGTGCCTGAGGGGAACACCAAGGACGAGACTTGCTTTTTCGTGGAGGCCTTGATCAAGTGCAATCTCAAATCATTGGCTGACGTATCGGAGCGCTTGGCAGTTCAAGACCAGACAGAGCCCATTGATTGATGATAAACCCATGGAGTTATCTGCGGAGTAATGAAAATTCCTTGGGATGAAGCTTTCGAGCCAACTTGGAAGCTTATAAGACGGTGCTAGTTTCTTCTTCTTGGTTCCTACTCTCACCCTTCTCCTACCCTTCTGTTTCATTCCCTTACTCTTTCAAAATGGAGGCGATGTTTTTAGTTGTCTGAGTGGCACCAGAACCTCTATTCTCTCGTGGGACTCGCAATTTCAGAGGTTGCATATGGCTAGTGAGTTTTCCTCGCTCGGGTTTTCCTGAATTATGGGCT
Organism: Metroxylon sagu; assembly: GCA_017589505.3. NCBI lineage: Eukaryota > Viridiplantae > Streptophyta > Magnoliopsida > Arecales > Arecaceae > Metroxylon > Metroxylon sagu. The sequence goes on from JACVBY030000618.1 coordinate 773,119, forward strand.
TTGAGCGGTGGTGTGTGTAAATATCTATGTCTAAATCGATGTTTGTATGATGTTAGTGATGAAGGCCAATTTATCTGATGCTGCCGTGGAGATGGAAATTTATAGGACATTTGACTGTATTGTTGGGTGCTTTGGTGCGGTTTGGAGGGATTGTATATAGTTGGACAATGAGTCGAGAGATTCTGGATGGATGTAGTTTTAGTAATAGATTTCATCTCAGGACGTGCCATATTTTCTCTTGTTTGGCGTGTATCTTGTAGGTTCAGATTACTTGTCTGTTTGGAAATTTTGTTTGTCCAAATCTTTTAACTGATTCTTTCCTCTTACGTTCCCCAAATCATAAGGCGTCTAGAGTTCCGCATGCTGTTTTTGAAAATTCTTGATAGTTGAAATCAAATAAATTAGTTTTTTTTTCTTTTTTTTTTCGGACGTGCCCCAGATTGTGGGGTACAGTTGAATTAGACCTCAAATATTGAGTAATAAAAACTGGTAGAACAGTCTGATTATCCGGTCGCCATGTGGTTGGGACTGGTTTTTTGGGCTAATGCCTTGTATCAACCTTCATAAGCTTGATCAAAGAGTATGTGGATTTACAATGTGCTGGTGGAGCCATTTGTTTAGGCCGTGCGGGGGATGCATCGAGACCAAATGCTGCGGTCGTCGTGGTCTGGACGGTGCCCTGCGTGACGCTTCCTCCACTAGACGACAAAGGAAAGCTGAAAGAGACTCTCTCCTACCCTGGCTCTATGTACGACGACGGCGGAGTTAAACTCTGGCTTTAGGGACCAATTTCGTAGGGTTAATGGTACCAATCGCTGCCACGCATTGGTTTCTACTTTGCCCCAGTTGTCTATCTGGCGCGAGGGCCGGACTGGTTTCGGGATATATGTATGGCTGAGGGAGGCTTTGGTTGAAGCCGTTGCAATTTCCTAATTCAAGTGGTTCACGCGCAGGCCATGCGGCCCATTTTTAAGCCGCGGATCAGGGGATGAGACTGGTATATTATTATATAGATTATAATTGGATCTCACCGCGTTACAGGACTTCCCTTTGGCATATTCGGTGCCTGGGAAAGAGATGCCGTGCAAGAAAGCTGCCAGCCAGAGGAGTGCCGTCAACTGATGGAAGTTATTTTGTCTGTATTAAGAACGTCTGCACCAAATATGAGGAGGGCAAAAAATGTGAATCTTTACACTTTTTCAGTTGAGTAATGATTGGTATTAATATCCCAATTCATAATTCTCAAGTTGGCTCTTGGACGTTGGACTATTTGCTTTTCCTTTCTAGCCGTATCTTTCTTCTGCCGTCACAATTGAGTAATGTTAGCGAGCCAGGACTGATTCCATCATCCTGCATGACCGGTCAGTTGTATAGAAAGTATTTGTTAATAAAGTTAGGGTTTTTTCTCTCGCGCTGCGTGATTGTTCATGACCATTCTCCTTGACGTTATCCGTTTGCGTATCCGATGTGTAGGATTCTGGGCACCCAAAAAAGAAATAGACTGCACTGTGACATCACTTGCTCTTTGCAATTTGCACCGGTGAGGTCACCGCCACGTCTTGAGTGGCTGGCTGCCTTTGTAAGGGGACCATATGATGTTCAAGCATGCTATGCGCAAACCTTCCATTTATTCAACCACGCCAGCAGGATGCGATAATATATACACCATTCTACTCCAAGCATGAAGCTTCCAAGAGTAATTTTATTTGTAATACAGAATACGGAACTCCACATATTTCTATCACAGTGGCACTGTATTTTTCATCGCTCAAATTGAAATCTGCATTTTTTTTTTTTTAATACAAGGTATGATAACTTTGCATTTTTCCATGCATATCCATATCAATGAAATTGAATAATCTAGATTGAAATTAAAGAAAAAGAAAAGATGAACAAAATGAAATATATAAATGATGACTACCTCCTAATCGGATGTTTGTTCTCTCTTCTTATGCTTCTGGCTCGTGCTTCGATAAAGTTGCATCATCTATAATAGACCCCCTTCCAATGAAGGCACCAATGGGCGAGGATCATTAATTGACTATAGTCTTTTATATCCATAGCCTCAACCACTACAATACCACTATTGTCTAGCTTAATCAAAAGTTGATGTATGGGCATGCACATTCTCCTACGTTATCATTGCCTTCAATGACTTATAGATGAAATCTCATCATCCTCTTCCGGTGATTGCATATTAGAGGTGGCCGGCAATAATAGCATATCGGATGCTAACTCGAATGGGTAATGTGAATTACTACACTTTAAATATTAATTGTGATGTCATATCCATTGGTGGCACTATAGTATATGGTTCTTGTTGCATTTGCAAGAAGAATAATTATGATAATACTTGTTTATGACTCTTGGCAAGTCTAAATATGTGCATCTCACCACTTAGATCTTAGAAATTTGATAGATACATCCCGCAAATAAGCGTGTCCATAGGTGCTAGCACATTCATGCTTTATGATACTACAACAAAATATCAATATACATCCATTGCACCTAAGAATGCTAAACATGCCTACCAAATATCAAAAAAGTAGATAATTAAGTGTCAAAACCACTTTACTAATATATTCTCCTGAGCTAGTCGGCTTGCATTTATAGAAAATGAAGTTAGATAAAATATGATAGATTATATAATTAAATGAATGAGTGAGTGCCAATTAGAAAATAGTGATCCTTCACATGCCACTATACCAAGGACCGCTTCAAAAGGACTAATCCACCATTTGGTTACCGTATAATTCAATTGTGTCTAAAAAAGAATAATAATCTAGATGACCCTAAAATAACACTCTCATGACAATGCAAGCTGCACAATGCCATATAATCCTACCAAAAGGTCTATGTATATGGCATGTTTGTCTAGCTAATGTAAATCAAATTATCTTTTTAGATCAAGTTCATGTAGTGCATCAGTTTGTAAATAGTCATTGAAATGAGCTATTACGGCTCCAAACTACTGCATCATCTAGTTAGAGTGATACCACTTTACAATATGAGAACATATCATTAGGACAACAATAGCCTGAATACCTGACTGGCAAAGTAGTAATCAAGTAAGCCGATTGCCACATCATTATCATAGGGTTATCAAATCATTTGTGCACAATGGAATGCAATCCAATAATTAATTATTCAAATTCACTGGTATAACGATAATATTTTAATGGTTGATTATTATAAAATAATACATAGTTAGAAATTTGTTACTCAAGTTGATATCTATATTTGACGAGAACATACAAGGATACCTCGATAATGATCTCAGCACCTCTTCATCTAAAAAAAGAAACAATAAGAAATAGTTAAGCATGTATCATATGTTATGATCATATATAATACCCACAGCACTTAATATATATCATTATTCATTAAATAAATATAAGTGTCTCAAGGATCCAAGCAATTATTATAATCCTTCTTCGTTGGTGCTATATGAGAAACCTGTTCGATGCTCAAAGTAATAACAGGAACAATATCCTTCCAATGTTATATGCATTGTTATTAGTGGTATGATAAAAACTTTATATATAACTATAACTATAGCACCCACCTATCTAGAAATCCTTTAGGAGGAGGAAAAAATGAGGTGCGGCCTCGATGAGGAGATGGTAGCGGCTAGCGATGGGGAAAGTCGAATAGTTAGTAGATATACTTGAAGGCAATGTGAAACATTGATTATTCATGTTTAGGCATTAATTAAGAACTTCTCTATGAAATTTGAATGCTGAAAGGCAAAATAGTAGTTTAGTGGCAAAATAGAGGTTCGATGGGCAAATATATTTCTTAGAGGTGGATAGTGGAGAGGCAGTAAGAAAAATTAGTGCAATGGAGTAAAAGAAAAAGAGCTGCCCAACTAGTCAAATAGAAATATATCAAACAAAACTTTGCTAAATAGAAGATTTCTCATGAAGTTGATCATCTATTTGCCAACTTCATTTCAAATATGGTCAGTAACCTAATTGTCTTCACTTTATATAAAATAGATAGATAGTTTGTTGACTTTAATTGCACGCTTACCAAAAAAATCATTGTGTCCCTATTTTGACCCACACTAAGATTAAATTATTACACAAGTGACGATTTCTTCTGAACTTGGCAACTGGCTTGCCGACTTCAAGAGAAATTAATGAAGAATTTCTAAATCCTCGAGCTTGTCAATAGCAATGGTAAATCATCACTTGAAGTAATGATTTCTCTGTAAATTTATCATTATAAATGATAATTTTTCTTTAAAATCGCTATGATTTTAAGCTAAGTAAAATCATCATTTGAATTGATAATTTTTTTTTTTTTAAAAAAACATCTCTTTAGGTGATGATTTCTTCTTTTTAATGGTTTATTTTTTTCTTTCTTTATTGCATGCATTTATTATTTTCACTGAAATAGATGATAATGAGATCATCATTTTAGAAAATATGCAGAGATAAGTATTGACATTGATATGCAAAAAGAGAATTGGTTCCACCAATATGGCGATCATGTGGTAGAAACCATATTATTTATAAAACTGCAAATTATTTCGAGAAAAAAATATCAATGATCTACTAGACTTAAAAGTTTTTTTCCTCCATGTAGTCCGATCTGATGAGCTAATGGAGCGGATCCGGTCCAAAATCATGCATGACTTAATCGGGCCGGGTCTCCAAATCTGCGCAAACTCGCACTACGTCAACCTAAGTGTGCAGACTCTGTTGGGCTCCAGGCTTCTGTGGAGGGTCGGCAGGTATCTGGTGTCAAGGCAAAGAGAGGAGAGGAGGGGATGCCTCTGTACGATTGCCTGCTGCTGGTGAAGCCCCATGCGAAGAAGGAGGCGGTCATGGATCTGGTGGCCCGCGTCGGGCACCGCGTCTACCAGCACAACGGCGTCATCACCGACCTCAAGTCCTTCGGCTCTGTCCAGCTCGGCTATGGCATCCAGAAGCTCGACGGCCGTCACTACCAGGTCCCCCAAATGTTGCTCTTCAGTCTATTCATCTATGTTCATTTTCCTTCCTGTCATTTTCTTTCTTGATATTTTCTTGCTTTTTGCCCATTCCGTTCCTGATGTCTGTCATCGTGATAATTATTGCGCTAAGTCGTTTTTGAGTTTGATGTACGGTTTTGTGTCATGATAGCCCGTGAGCCCGTTCGAATTTACGTGATGTTTTTGACTTTAGATTAATTTCATGGCTCCTTTAGGATGAGGATGACGACGTCAAGATTTCAACTAATCATTAAAAACATTTCGAACTGATATTTGGATAATTTAGCCCTCGTCGCTGTGTTTCTCATTTTGTGGCTTCAGTCATGTGTTTGTTGAAATGTCTGGAAGAAAAAAGAAAAACTGCCATACATGAAAGGGTTTTATTTTCTAGATGTGATTTGAGATGAGTATAACCAAAGTTTAACTTCGTTGGCAACGTTGGTTAGCATTTTTTATGTTATGATGATGATTGCAAAATGCCATAAATATATTTAACTTTCAATTGCAAAATGCCTAACAATTAAGTGGCACCGTGTTAGCCTGTCAGGTTTTTCCTGATTTTTGTTGTTATGTTTTTCTCGACAGACTGTTTTGTTCTCCAAAAATACAAAGGTTTTTTGATGGAGATATACATTTTAGATTGTTTCGAGGACAGCTTGTGGAAGGTGGATAAACAATTAAAAATTGTCTGTTTTTGTAACCATGGCTTAAATATGTGCTGTTTGAATTTCTTTTGCAATTCCACTGAAAAAGACAATGAGTTTGAGGTTTTATCCATAGCTACAATATAATATATTATCTACAAAAATATTAGCACTAATGTCAGTATATTTATTTATTTTATTATTTTATTTCGTTTTATTTATTTTTATTATCATACTTCTTCATCTAGCAACCCTTCTGCCATATTCTCATCATTTTGTATCAGAGAGAGGGACGTAGCCCTTCTTTTGATCCCTTTCCAGATAACTGCCTAAAAGAAGCAGACAAGAGTGTTTGAAGATGGTCTATCACAAACTCAAGACCATTTATCTAAGATGGCACTAATAGATGAGCAATTTAGAAATATTTCCAAAATTCTACAAAGTTCTTTGTTATGCAAGGGAGTACAGCTTGTGATCATTTTCCCAACAATTAATAACTTCTTCACCACAACCTTCTTCTAAAGAAGAGAGCCTATAAGAAGCAGCTGACAAGGGAAGGGATAGCCAAATCCATTTAACTCCCGTTTGGGTAAATCTCAGTATCTATCAATTCAGGCATCAACTAATTATTATATGCTTCCTATTGAGTTGAAATCATTTCTTCCTTGAAAGAAAACTCTACATTTTGTGCAAAATCTTGTTAGCCTCTGGGTCACAAATAAAATTGCTAGGACCAAATGGAACTAAAGTTATATGGTTTGGATCTCATGATCTTTCTGTTGTGAATTGGGTTAATAAGTTAACAAGCTAATAAATGCAATAATAAAAACAATGGAGTGGAGAGTACAAGCATAAGCATAGTTTCACTGGGGTCTGTATGCTTATCACCATATGAAATAAGACAAGCAACACTGGGGCCAGCATTGCATTTAATGTAAGTTGATGGATTTGTAAAATGAGAATCTTAATGTGGGCATCTTGTAGAACTACAGATTCTGAAATGTTTGCATTGAAGAAAGATATATATTGCTCTAATACAGGATAAGTATATTATATAGGGTAGTTTAATCCTGTGAAACACCATAAAAGGGAGCTTGTTTTATGTCATAGCATTTGAGGAGAGAGGAGGCCCGAGAAATCCTACACTGGAATTGTGAAGAAGGATTTGAAGAAGTTTCTGTAAGCAAATTAAAATTCTGATTTATGGATTACCTCTCTTCAGCTTCATTATGCTTTTACATCAAATGGCAGAGCTTATGCTAGAACACTGAATAATTTCAAATGATTCCGCTTATCTTGCTAATCTTCTCATTGTTCCTTAGCAGTTCTTTGTTATCATATTGAAAATCGTTGTTGCCGGTACATGGTAGGATTCATCCTTGGGGCCCTTAAAATATCTACTCTTGGACTTTCATTTTTTGGAGACTAATTAAATTTTATGGAAGATCTGAATATTAGATATTTTCTTTGAGAACTTTAGATTTTCCTGTTTAGAAGATGGATTCTAGTGTATGGGTATTGAAGTATAGAAAAAACAACTTTTGGGAGGCTTGCAACTCACCCTAAGAAAGTGGCTAACCGATGTGTTACAAGTGTATAGACCTGTGGACTGCAAGTTCAGCTCTGATATTTGGAGTCAGTTTTCTACATTCTTGTAAATTCTTCTGAATGTATTGCTGAATAATTACTTAGAATGGGATAGTGGATTATCCTAAAGACATTCAAAGGTTGTTCAAAGTAATCCCTAATCATGCTAGAGCATGGGTATTCTGGGAAGAAATAAATAGGATCAAGAAGATGAGACATGAACTGTACTTAGAAGTACAACAACATGTGGCTGACCAAAAGTAGACTCATGAAGATTAATTGCCATTTCAGTCTGACATTTTCAATGAATAAAATTATTAGTGTGACATTATTTTTTTCAAATGAAGGAAAAAGAAAAGGAGAAACAAAAGAAAAGAAGGGTGAGAAACTGTTATTTCGCATGTATATGGCTGTGGTGACAGATGTTGGTTTCCATTTACAGGTGGATTGTTGTAATGAAGTATACGGAAACTTTACCTAAAAAAGTGCATATATGTCGAGTCAAGATGGCCTTTCACATGCCCTCCATTCCCTTCTTTCCTCTCAATTCATTCTTTTATTGATACAACTTATTTGATATAGTGAACTGACAGATCGTTATGTTGGATGGTAAGGATGTCCTTGTAATTTCACTGATAGGAAATGGAAGTTCTTGATAAACCACAGTCAGCACGAAGAATTTTAAGGAGCATTACTCTGAATACAAATAAATCATAGTATTCACATGCTTTTTTTACTCCTATATATAAGAGAACGAGGCTTTATCACAAGTACGGGGGTTTTCTCTGGGCTTCGGCAATATGAGCAGAGGTTATCCCTGTGTAATGATTTTTGTCCACTTATCTGACATGCATGATTTAGCAAAATTTTCCCATCCTCATGTATACACATGGATGTGTTGAGAGGCTGGGTTGGTCATGGTTTAGGTGCATTCCTGTCAATGCATGCATGAAAAATCTTCACTTGTTACATATATGTTGGTTAATATGCAATAGGTGGTTTGCCTATCATATCCAGTTATGATTTTCTTCCTCATTTATAATTATGCTCTTGTTATGGAAAGCCAGTGTTGTTAAATGGTAACCACTAACCTTTGTGTTCTGTGGAACATTTTTAATGGTTCTGTTTGTGATACTATGCTTGATGCATGTTATGTTTGTGCAGGGCCAACTCATGCAGATGACTATGATGGTTCCACCTACTTTTAATCAGGAGCTTTACTATTTGAAGAAGGAAGACCGTCTACTGCGCTGGCTTGTGGTAAAACACAGGAATGCTGTACATGGACTAGAGTGCATTAATGAGGACGATGGAAAGGATGAACTAAGCATGTTCTGCAGTGGTAGCTTGATAAATAGGAGAGTTGATGAGGAGGATGAAGAAGAAGAAGATGATGAGGAGGAGGAATATAATGCAGACTAGACAGTTTAATGAGTTTCTGCACTTCAATATTCAATCCTCCCATGGTCAAATGCTGAAATTAATAAACTATAGTTGCAATTTTGACAAAGAGGGCAGAGGAAACATATTTATGATTTGGGTGTGGTGATGACATTGAAGAACTGGAGTTCTATTCTCTCCTTTCCTGATTTAGTTTGTAGCTGACTGCTTTATTCTATTGAATGCATGACAGTTTAATTTAGAGCAAATTGTGCTTTTGCAGTAAGCATAGATTGCTGGTTACACCTGCCTCAGCTGCCTTTATTTTTTATGTCTTATTTGTTATTATGATAGATGGAGCAAACTCTAAAGTATACAGACTGAGTACGGTGAAAGCATTTGATAATTCACCTTCCATGAATGGCTTTATGTTACCCTGATTAGACTCGACTGCTTCACGATATTGTTCCAGTCTCCTGATGTCGGTCCCATATTGATCCGTCTTTGGTGGTGAGTGTGCTGGAACCCTTGGTCTTTCTTCTTTTCTAACTTGGTAGGTGAATTGTCTTTCTTTCCTTGCACAGTGAAGTTATTGACTTGAGAATTTTGACTGCTACATGCCGCTGTTCCTGTCTCCTGATGTTGGTTGCATCTTGATCCTTCCTTGGTGCTGGATGTGCTTGAACCTTGATGTTTTTCAGCTCAAAACTATGCAAGTTATTCTGCAGGGTGCCTCTGGTGCAAGGGTTTGCAATATTTTCAATGTGGCTGGCCGAGAGACCTGGCCTCAAGGTTAGAAGTTGGCCGACTGGCTGGTCCATTGCATCCCTACATAGGTGTTAGTCAAGAAGATCATTACAGAAGCTTGTCTCATGAATGAATGCAATATATGAATTAAGATAAGATGATTCTTATTTTCTTGAATAGTGACAAATATATGCAACAGTTCTCATTTGACCAAAATAATCATGTGTCATGTAATTTACCTGTGAAATTAGCTTGTCTCCAACATGCACTCTTGTAAAATGAGATGCTATAGAGAAATTACAATGCAGGAAAGCGTCTATTTGGATGCCCTGTTACCTTCTAGTGGGGTGGAGCCTATATTAGTAGCTCTTGTGTTAGTTGACTAGTTAGCAATTTGCATTATAAGAAATATTAGATTGCTTGACGACAAAAGTTGTCACTGGTTCTTTTTTGGCTGATAATAAAAAGTGATCTTGTCGCCTATAACTCCAATAGAGCAGAAGTTGCCGCAAAAAGTAGCGGAATCCATGACAATTTTTATTTGTCAGCGGCAAGTCTAGTTGTCACAAAAATTCTGAAAGTCATCACAGATATTATAGTCTTGCCATACAAATATCATTGGCTTAAATTGCTTTTAATGACAATAAACAACTGTCATCTCATAAGAGTTGTTTAGTGACATTTTTAATTGTCATTGTAGTCATCATAAAATTGAATTAATGGTACCTTATGTTGTCACAGAAAAATAGAATTGATGACAATAGTATTTTGTCACAAAAGATAGTTTTTGTGGCATATTTAGTTGTCATAAAATCTATGGAAATCACCATCTATATTATAATTTTTGATGATTTTTTTCTATCATCAAATATATATTTTGTCATCACAAAATAACAAGTACAGCTCTCATAGAATATACAAAAATATAACATTTAATGACTAGAAATCTCTATAAACATAAAGCGAAATAAAATTTAAAAGTTTTTAATTAAATTATCATCTAAAAAGTAAAAACAAAAGTGTATTACAGTTCAAATAGTAAATAATTGATCACTACTACAACTTGCTGGCTAAAAGTTTACAATTTACTAAAACTCAAAAGATTAATATGATAAAGCCAAGTATTTAGTCAAAAAAAAAACAAAGTAGTTTAGATCTTCATTAACCCTTCAAAATGATATGATCATATAATTCATAGTAAAAGTAGCCATAAACTGAAACAATTAGAATCAAAATCAACCATCTTTAGTAACAAGTTGCTTGGTAACATGAACAAAATAAGGATAATGAAATATGGAAGATAATTTTAAAAATTTGTCAATTAAGAAACAATTAGTTTTTAATTAACGCAATTTTAATGCAAGCATCTTAAAAGATGGTGAAAGAAAATATAAAAAAGAATAAATCATAAGCCATTGGAAATTAAGAAATTGGTCTATGTACATATATAATTTGCCTCAGATATAGCATTAGACAGTATAAACTTGTCTTTATCTTCTTCATGTATTATACGAGCCATATCTTGCCAATAGTCTTCTTTTCATAAGTCTGTATGTTCCTTTGTCATTTTTTTAGTTATGTGATATTATTATTTTAAAATAGTATAAGTTATATAAAGTAAAACAAATAAATTCTTATCATAATTCTCTTACCATTCTATATTCCACTTCTATTTTTTCCCTGTAAACTTTTATTTCAATCTATACCACTGTATAAGCAATTTCCTGTGCGTTTCTTTCCATGAAAACATGAGCATCTTGGAGTCCATGAGATGTCCTTCAATGAAGAATTATGAAGATGTGAATCATTAGAGCACAGAGATCCATTTGATAATTGCGTCCGCGTCCCCTTCTGGATTTCGAGATATCTGTAGAAAGCCATGCAAAGTCCCTTCCATCCAGCTCTCAACTCTGCTATTGAAATAGAGATAGCAGTAAGTCACAGAAGGCTCTTTCTTTTTAAAAGCAGAGTTTTGCTGGGTAGTTCACTTCATTATCCTTTCCCCTAAAAGGGGTATTTGGCATGGGATAATTCATTCAGAAACATTAATGATACAGATGAAGGTAACAGAATTATCGAGTTTTATTATTATTTTTAATAATTTTATCTAACAGCAATCCTATATCATCTTTGCCTTTAAATCATCACTCAATGCAATGATCCTAACCTTATTCTGGAGGATAAATATTTAAAATCATCTCAGGACAATGATCTTAAATTGTGATTTGAGAACTAAAATACCTTCTATCTATAAAATAAAGGGCATCTAGTATTATTTTTTTATTAATATAATAAAAGTTAATATTATAAAATTTTATTATAATTATTCAATAATATAATATAATAATATGCAACAACAAAGCCTTAATGATATTTTTATAATATTATAATATAACATAATTATAATTATAATATAGTATATTATTATTATATTATAATTATAGCAATATTTATAATATAATGTACTATTATCATGATATTGTATTATTATAATTATATTATCATTTAATTATAATATAATATGATTTAATATTATGAATATTATATTATAATATTTTATTTTTAAAAATATTATAATTTAATATAAATACTAAGTAATATGGAATAATAATAAAGCAATATAATAGTTGCAAAATATATCAGAAATAATTTTTCTATAATATAATCAATGATTTTAGATTTTACGGTATAATAAACAGTTTAATTATAAATATAGAACATCTTCAATCATTGAGACATAACATAACAAATACGGTAACTTTAGATCACTAGATATTATTATCATTATGAGATAATGACCATTACTTATCTAAGATCACTGTTATGATCTCGTTTGGATTACGAACCTCCTAAAAAGTAACGCTAGGTCGTGTTAAAGGGATTCTCTTTCTCTCTCTCTCTCTCTCTCTCTATGTATGGGAGAAAATCTAGCCCCAAACACTGCACGTTTGTTTCCTTGTATAGTTAAGTGAACTTTCATGGGCCTAAGAGGCCCAATTAGATGAAGATGTGAGGGCTAGTTATAGTCTTGCAATTGAAATTGTTGTACGTTAAGTTGCAGTGCATTTTATTTCACTTGTTTGAATATTATAATTTATATCTATATATTACAAGTCAAGTTACACTTAGACGACAAGTGCAGATTAAAAATATATAAATTAACCTGCAGCCAAATTGGCGATAACATAATTTGCAGGGAATTGACTTATAGTTTAAAATATAAAAATAGTTAAATTTAATATTATAACATAATAATATTTTTTGTATAATTATAATAATATAATATAATAATAAAATATAATAAATATTATATGAAAATATTATTATAACTATAATAAAATTATGTAGTATAAAATAAAATAAAATAATATACAAATATTATAATGTTGTATAATTTTATGATATAGTATACTAATATAATATTATTATATTATATTATGTTATAATTTTGTAACATCACTACAATATTATATCTAATACAATTATTAAATAATGATGAAAATGGTATGCTATATTAATATTATATTATTATCATTATTATATAACAATAGTTATACATAATACGATAATATTATAATACTATATAATCTTATCATATAGCATACTAATATAAAATTATTATATTATATCATGTATTATAATATTACTATAATAATATATTATAATGTTGTAATATTTTATTATTAGAATAATAATATTATAATTTTTGATGTTATATTATAATATAATTATTAACTAATAATAAAAATATTGCATTATAGTATTACAATAATATCATATTATTATCATTATTATAGAATAATAACTGTAGCATAATATAATAATATTATATTATGTTACTTTATAAATTTATAATAATATTATAATAATATATCGTAATGTTGTAGTGTTTTATTATTAGAATAATGATATTATACTTTCTAATAATATATTAGAATATAATTATTAACTATAATAAAACTTACATTATAATAATACTATAATATTATTTTATTATAGTAATATTATAAAAATCAGTACATAATAATAAAATATTGTTCTGATAATTTATAGATTAATAATAAATTATAAAAAATAATTTTTGATAATAAATTAATTTGATTTTAGAGCTATAAAATTATTAGTTTGGGTGTAAGGTAATTTAATTGCATGCAACCTAATAATACTGTAACTTGAGTTTGTGTTGAGCAGGACGAAGAATAGCCGCACCCGTCTTCATTTTATCCCCTAAAACCCTGAGCCAGTCTCGGTGCTAACCCTCGTTTTTTTTTCCCCTCCGAGAGTTTCGCCAAACCAATGCTGATAGCATGGAGGAGAACGACTCTTCTGTGTCTTGCCACTAGGCTTCCTTTTGTTAGGGTTCGAAACCTCGCACTCCCTTCTTCCGTCGTTCCCCTCGACCGTTCGCCGTCTGCCACCGAACACCTGATCAAATCTCTCTTGAAGTCCGGCATGATCGTCGACGCCGTCTCCCTCTTAAACCGGGTCCCCGAGGCGAGCTCGAAACCGCCCTCCGTTCTCTCGTTCAACCTCGTACTATCTTTTCTGACCCGAGCTCGTAGATTTGAGTCCACGGTCTCAGTCTACCACTCCATGCGCCGTTCCGGCGTGCCTCCCGACATCGTCACCCTTAACATCCTCATCAATTGCTGGTGCGAGTCGGGCCGTTTGGACCTTGCGCGCCAGGTGTTCGACGAAATAAGATTCTGGTCTTACTCTCCGAATGTGATATCATGCAATACTCTGATCAAGGGCTACTGCATAAGAGGCAGGATATTTGATGCGTTTGGCGTTCTGCGTGAGATGAGGGAGAACGGGCCAACCCCCAATAGCAGGACCTATTCCATTTTGATTGATTTTGTTTGCAGTAATTCGAATTCAGAATTGGGCATGCGTTTGATTTCTGAAATGCTGCGAGTTGGATTGGTTCCTAGTGCGATTGCTTACAATTGTGTCTTGGCTGGGCTCTGTAGTGATGGGAAGATGAAGTTGGGGAAGATGCTTTACACTAGGATGGTCAAATTAGGAGTTAAGGGAAATGTGGTAACGTATACTGGCTTTATAAATGGATTGTGTCAGGAGAGGCAGCTAGTTGAAGCAAAATTGCTTTTTGGTGAAATGTCAGAGAACGGCTTCTCTCCAAATGTCATAACTTACACTGCTCTAATTCATGGATTATGTGAGGATGGGCAGCTGGAAGAGGCCATGGGAATGATCCAAGAGATGGTCTGCCATGGTCTCAGTCCAAATGTGGTCACTTACACAGGAGTCATGGGGAGACTCTGTAAAGAGGGGAGAGTTGAAGAGGCATTGAAGCTTTTGGACATGATGATTCAAAAAGGAGTAGACCCTAATGAGTTCACATACTGTACTCTGCTAAATGGGTTCTGTAAAGGAGGGCGACTTGAGGAAGCAATCAGGCTCTTTTGTCAGATGGAAGAGAGAGGATTTGGTAATAATCTTGTTGCTTATAATATTTTGATCTGTGGATTTTGCAAAATGGGTAACATGGACGAAGCCAGGAAGCTTCTCCAGGAGATTAAAAGGAAAGGGACTGAACCTGATGTGATCACTTACAACACCTTGATGGATGGGTACTGTAAGAGTGGGAAAATTGAGGCTGCACAGGATTTATTATGTGATATGGAAAGGCAGGGTCTAAGACCAAACGTGGTGAGTTATAATATTTTAATGTCTGGTTTTTGTAAGGTAGGTGATCTCAAGCGTGCTGCAAATTTGGTGGACGGGATGTCTGGCAAAGGAGTGGAGCTTGATGTTGTTAAGTTATAGCATACTTTCAGATGGAATGTGTAAGGCTGTCAGGTGCCAAGGTATGGAGAATTTGCTGCATCATATGGTAGAGAATGACATGAAACCCAATGTTATGATGTATTTATGTATATTTAATGCATGCTGTAAAAACATGCACTTACAGGGAACAAAAGTATTATTAGAATGATGACAGAAAAGGGGTTTCACACAAATATGGTAATCTGTAATGCTATTCTGCACAGATTTTGCATCAGAGGTGAGATAGAGG
Source organism: Metroxylon sagu (assembly GCA_017589505.3). Lineage (NCBI taxonomy): Eukaryota > Viridiplantae > Streptophyta > Magnoliopsida > Arecales > Arecaceae > Metroxylon > Metroxylon sagu. The sequence continues at coordinate 788,495 of JACVBY030000618.1, forward strand.
AAGTAATTAAGATGCTCAATGAAATTATTTTGAATGGTGCCACGCCATCTACGGTTATGGTTTCTCTTTTTTTAGAGTATGTTTATAGGTTTAGCCAGCTGGATAAGTTTTTAGACTTGCTGCCAGTCATATCTGATAAGGATGGAGATTGATGTTGCGATGAGTCAGCAAGTGTTTTACAATTCATATTCTTGTGGCAGCTACCAGTTTGGAATATAACAACCAGATGCTTTGAGCACTCCCACATTGTGCTCTTCTCTGTCACAGGTAACATAGTAAAGCAGAGTTAATATGTTGAGAATCTCATTTCTCCAGCATTCTGTATCCACCTCACAGTTTGCAAGATGAAAGGCCTTATTTATCTCAAGAAGCAGTTATATTGTCAAAGCAGTGTTTGCATGTCTCTCACCATCCTTCAACTGACTGGGGCAAAGTAAACCATTTACAATTCCTAAGAAATGAGAAAATATTATATTTTCTGGTCATCCAATTAAAAAAGTAACAATGCTGTTGTACTTGGTAAGAATGCCAGGCCTTACCACGAGTTCAAGTTGCATTGCATGTCAATAGTTGGTTTTCTATTCTCTCAAAAAAGTATGACAGAAGTTTTTGTACAGTTTCTAACTGTCTTTTTGGTGTTTTGTCAGATCTTACTTAGGACTGTGGAAGAGAAACTTAAAGATGTTAACATGCACTTGTTGTTTATACGATTTTCATGATGGCAACAATTTGGTATGAGCATAAGATAAATTCTATATTGATACTCTGGCTATCACTTCTTAGGTCTCTAGTCCCTTTAAAATCTCTGTTATTTGTGAAGGAGTGTGTTTTAACTTAAAGCAACATTGGTTGCCCCTTTCAAGAGAGACAATAGCACAGTATAGAGAAACAAGGAAAAAAGAAAAGAACATAAAAGATTTGGATTTCCATGCAACCTTGTGTATATAAAAGATGCTAGAAACTTGCTAAAATTTAGTCTTCATGACCTCAAGACTTTTTCACTCAACTTTTATCTAAATTAGGATTTTTTGTGCCCCAATCCTAAATAGGATCCTAAAACAACCCTGGTTTAGTCCAAGATATCAACTGGAGTTAAAATAAGAATGCATAAGCTATTCCAGATACTAAAAAAACAGAGGAAAAAAAACCCAAAGGAAAACTTGACAAATTGAAGAACTCATGCAATTTAAAGAAAAAAAATTAAGGGAAGAATATTGTTTATTAAAACAACTAGCCTTCTCGCAACTTCTTTGTTTGCCTATGTCTGTTTGAAGATGGCCCAAAACCTGCAAAAGAGATTTTCTGCACTGGAAGTTAATAACATGATTGAAACTGATATAGGAAGAACCTACTACATGGTGCTCTACAGAATCTGGAGATTTTGTTCCATTGATATAGGGCTGGCCTTCAATATTGTTTTCACCAACCCAATCGCACAACTTTGTTAGGTGAATCCTTGCACACTGTTTGGCATAGGTTTGTTGAGCTTTTCCTGAGTTTGCGATATTTCATTCAACTTTTATAAGCTAGATCTGTTTGTTATTTATTTTTCCCATTAAAACACAAACACATGAGTATGTTTATGTCTGCATGTAGAGAGAGAGAGAGAGAGAGAGAGAGGGGGGGGGGGGGTGCTAGTTTTGCAAGGTTCTAAATTTTAAATTTTCCTTTAAGAATTCTCATGAAAGCATGGAGGTTGGACTTTAACATGGTGTGGGGATTCATCCATGGAAGATGAGAAGGGGGACGGTGAAAAGTAAAAAAGTTTGTTTCTTTTACCATATAGATCTGGTGTGACTGAAGATAATGGTTAAAGGAATTCTGCATTTCATTTAAAATCTCAAAGAGCATTGTTAGTACCTTTTATCTATTGGGTGTGATTCGATTTTCTTTATTTAAAGGATTCCTGTTTTGGTCTCTTACTCTTCAATTATTTCTAGAAATTTCATAAAAGAAATCAAGTATGAGATTTTGGCATACGATGCCTCATGATATCTTCGCTGACAAAATCTGGTATAAATACTTCTTTAATGCTTGCTTTGTGGAGTTATCACTTATAGAGTAGAAATTTTATCTGCATACAACATATGATAAGAATCTTTTGATTCAGAAGTTTTTATATTGTTAATAAAAATATATGAGGCCAAGCAATACTTCAAATGGAACATGGACACAATTTTCTCCCATTGGAGTCTCATATTTCTTGAGAAATGTGGTGGGAGTCCTACCTTCAGGGATCAAACCTGGATTGGAGTGTGATTTTAGCAGTGGTTGTCACAAGTAAATATTCATTATTCTTTCTACAGAAGTGCTACATATCGCATTCAAATTTGTAATCTTCCATTTGGTGTTTTAGTATGTCATTATACTGGTACTCAGTGTGTTCAAGTTGATGAACTAGATGGTGTGAGCGGATTTGTCTGTGCCAGTTCCTTATTAGATTTACATAATTGAAACTATCATGCTTTAGCATTAATTTTTCCACATCCTTTATGTCAGATGAGCATTTTGGTCATGTTTTACAGGTATGTGAATTGTGACCAGACCTAATAAGATGTCTCTCAAGGGGATAAAACTTGAGGTAAATTTCTGGTACCATATGAAAGAGAGTTGAATCTACAAACTTGTACTTTGTTATTTTTGTTTCATTTTTTTTTTAACACCATAATTTGTAGGCTTCAAGACTTTCCTGCTATGTGCCAAGATTCATGGTGGGTTTGGTTGCTGTTCTGGTATGTTGCTTCATTTTGAAATGAATTATTTCCTGCTGTCAGAGATTGCGACAGGTGATTACAGCCATTTCCACTAGCGTTCACTGCCACCACCCGAGCTTTGTCCCCTTGTTGAGAGGGGGTTGGCTATGAAGTGAAACTCTGTAAGAATACTACAGAAAGGAATGAGCGGTATATTATTAGCTGGTTGTCAGCCAAATCATCCACCACAATCATGTAAACAATTTTGTCCTCTCTTTTTTTTTTTTTTTTTTTTTTTTGTGCACTTGAGTATTACATGATATGTATTGGATAATGAAAGCTAGTATGCTTAGGCCTAAAAGTCTAGCACTGAAAAGTCATGAGCCATTTTTTCTAATGTTTAAGAGAAAGGAATGTTATTGTGTTTGTACTATGATTGTATATTCAGTCATAGCTCAAGGTATATTTTTCTGCTCGATCAATTTGATTTATGCTAAAGCCTAAATTCATTGCAAAATTTTCCATGTCTATTGTCTTGATGAAACTTAGTAAGAGGTTCTCTGATTTTCCTTTGTAAGGTTAAAAATCTGATGTCTGATTTCACTTGTTGAACAGCTATTTGTACTTAACAGATTAAAAGTCCTATCTAAGTGTGGTGTGTAGTTGCCAATTTGAATGCATTTCTACAAGATGCTGTTGTTGCTATTGTCATCATCAATACCGTCACCTTCACTTCAAAGTTGTCGGTGTTTCACTTTGGGAATTGTGGGGACAAACAGTAGAAAGTGTAAATCATGCATTGTCATTGCATCTTTCTTTTGAAGTTGTCACTATTATTTCATTCTAGGGGAAAAACTTATAAATGCATGCATTGCATTCTAAAGTTCATGCTCAATGAAATTATAAAAGGTTGTTCTCTGTTCTTAGCACTGATAGTCTGCAATAATAGGGTCTTGCAATGAAAACCATTAAGATGTCTAGCTTCACTTTTTCTGACCATGTATCAAAAATATTTATATTGTATGTGGCAACTACTTGATAGTGAACATCAGAAAGATCATAACATTTCTCAAATCAAAAGTTTGTCGGTTCTAGCCATTTCTGTATATTAAAGTTCTTTTCTTCAATCCTTCTTTTAATGACTCCTTTCTGAGGTAGTCTGAGAGGGCTCTCTCAAGAATCTTCCCATTAGATCAAGCTTCCATGGTTCCTTTGACCTTTGGATGCTCCTTGGACTTTGAGAGATGCTGTATTGCTTTCGAGCACCTCCTAGAGTCAAGACTTCTCATCTGTGAACTACGACTTGAGTTTCCCATCAGTCTTTTCTGTGTCTTGAGTGCCTCCTAGCTGTCTAATCTACAATGCCAGGGCCTGAGTTTCCCATCAATTTTTTCTACAAGTTAAGCAATCTTTAGCCATGATCTCCCATGGAGTTTTCCCCATCCATCGACCGGTTCCTTGGTTTCCTATAAAATGTGCCCATGTAGAGATTCTGCTGGTACTACGTCATCTCACCGAATTTTGTCTGTTCTATTGTTGCTGATAACCTTCTCTTTTTATTATGCATTTTCTCACTCCATTGCATGAACATGCTTAGTTACTTGAACCAGCAGCAGATTCAAGTCTGCGAGCACAGAAGTGGAGCTATCAGAAAAATCAAAATGAGAATATCGCCTGTGTAAGAGCAAGATTTTGGAAAGATCTATTGTGAAGCTGTAGGCAAAAAGTTGTCTATACGAAGGTATTTTCAGTCTGGGTTATGAATGTTCATTTTCATTTGTGAACTAATTCAATAAGAACAGGAACTTGTACCCAGGGCACCACGGATCCTGACAACTTGTCTTTGCCTATCAAATTACATCATCGACAGTATCGTCACGCCATTCACCTGAAAACAAGAAACGCCGTTCACCTGAAAACAAGAAACTCCGGGCATAGATCTGTTCTTAATTTAGTGGGGACTCTTCTGGACCACTCTTACATATTATCATGCCACTGTTAGGTGGCATGCTCAGAAGTGAGTTGACAGCATTACATTGGAGTTAATTAGCACAAAAGAAATGCATCTCCCCCTCCAATAATTGCACAGGAGATGTCTGCCTTCGTACCCAACTCTTGCACAAGAGCTTTCAACTCACTGCAAAGTAGCAGACTGCTAATGTTTTTCATTCAGGTCCATGACAGAGAACCCATATTTTAACCTATTATGCTCACTGCTGTCTACAATCTAAATACAGCATCATGTGCGGCTGTTCTGAGTGGTTGGCTGTCATGGCGTTGCTCAAAGTGGAAATTCTTGTCTTTCTAACCTGGCATTCTCGATGGACCATGTCGCATTCCAGTGCCCAAATTAAATCTGAACTTGGCTATCATCCATTGTGTTAATCATTTTGAGTTTGTGCCACAAGGATGACAATGATTCTTTGAATCAAATAGCCTCCTTATTTCATCTGCACCTGTACTTCAACATAAGTTTTCATTCTCTGCTTTATGAGCTTAAATCAAACGAATGTTTTTTTTTTTCTTTTCTTTTCTTTCTATCAATTTTGTTCAGTTCATCTTGCATTAGTTCAGAGCATTCAGGACAACGCAGAATACCAGTGAAGAGTTCCTACTTTCAACCTCATAATATAGGCAATATAATTTTTTTTAGTCATCCAGTTTAGACATCCAAAAACAAACTTCACTATAGGTGGAGTTGATGGTCACTTTAGTGTTAAGATCATATACGAGTAGCAAGTAGAAAAATCAGGTCTTGAATGCATGGGATAACACCCTATGCTAATGGACAACTATATGTTCGACTCAAGCTAGGACACTAAATTATCTTAAACACTGAGTGCATCCCTTGCAACCGTCATTCTGCCAAGCTGTCAGCTTAGTCTCATTATGACCTGGAAGCATAGCACATGTAAACATACAAACCGGCCTAAGTTTGGATACATGGTGGCAATCCTTGTCTCCAGGTTGTTACACTAATGTAGGAGCTGGGGATTGCTCTGGCTTTCAAAAACTTGAATTAGCTTAATCTTTTTTTTTTTTTGAATTGAATGTGGACCTTACATCAAGCATGCTTTAATTAGTTTTTTTTTTCCTGTCTCCTTCCGATCTTGGATGTGAGCTCCCTCAATAAACCTCGCAGATGAATAGCAATGATCAGCTGAACAGCAGTTTGCTCTTCTGAGCTTCAAAATCAACACGCTAGACTGAGTTTTTGCTTTGTAAATTTAACACAGCACATGGCCAAATCCTCCCACGTCCTCGTTCTACTGCTACGGCTAGATAGTTTATATATATTTAATTGGACCGGATTCAAACACCAATGGAAACTCGAGCTTAACAAAAGAAAAAGTAATGACAATAAGTAAACTCGAGCCTTCAAAGTCTTCGAGCACCAATTGCCAGGTAACGAAGTCAATGAAGACTTTGAAAACTCTACACAGATCCTACTCTCCGGTAGGTTTGACAGTTCTAAATCTTGACTCAACGCATGGCTCCAGGAGCCAAGAAGTCACACTACTAGACTAGACATAGGTATTCTAAGTTTCACACTGCAAGCCCCAGCCAACTCCCATGATGATTATTCTAATACATGACCATATTGTTTTACCTACTCCTAAACTTGCTGGCATTGATTTCATACTCCTTGCGTCTCTCATGGATCAAGCAAGCTCTTGGTTCTTCTCGACGACCCTCACTTCCTTGGCTGATCTCAGGATAGCTGCCTGATGCCATCATAGAATCGTCATCAACATCATATACTTCACTACTGGTGATGTGAAAACTCGAAAAAATATGCTTTAAACCCAAGAGGAATACCTGCTTTTCAGTTATTTCCACAGAGAAACCATCAACAATTGCTAGAGAGGATGTCTTCTTGTAGGTGTTTGGTCGAAGCAGCTTCGCTAGCAGCTGGTCGTGCTTGTTACTCAGATAAGCATCGAGCTCTGCTGAACCTTTCGTCGACCTGTTGAGGTTTCATCACAAGGAAAGAAAAGACCACAAGATGTGAGAAAAAAATTTATCGATGAGAGATCAAGAAAGACCAATGCCTATGCTGGAGAGAATATATATTAGGTTGTGGTTGGGTATGACAAACTGCTTCGCTCGCAGGCGCTCGTACTCAGGATCAAAGTTCATGAAGACAAAATACACTTCGGCTTCCGGGTTCCCCATGGCCACCAGCAACTCCCCTGCTCCTCTAACTCCTCTCTGATCTCTGGAACTTGGCCTTTTCTCCTCATTGCAAGGTTTCTATTTATATTACGAGGAGAGTGTGGTGGCGATTCTATGAAGACCACAAGTTGCTTATCATGGCACATGGGGTCTTACTTCCTTTGTTTTCCACTTTTCCTAGTTTCTCCTGCTAATCAACTCATTGACCCGGTAGCTGTATTAGTCTACATTTCCACCAGTACTTAGAATAGCTTATTTACAGGCGGTCAGGGCATCTTATGATATTTAAGTTCGTGTCTTATTTTCATATATTTAAGTTCGTTTTAGTCGGTGGTGGCTGGTAGGTGCTGCTGGTCGTAGAGCTTTTAATAGGGTGATATGGTCATTCCAAAGAGTGCTTTTGTCCGTGGAGTATACGATTGGAACCTTGGGAGAGAAATTGCATGGAAATGGTCAAGGTTTTCAAGAACTCCGAAGCTCAGATCCAAGTGGGGTGACATCAGAGGTGGAGGGACCGGATCCGGTTGGTTGGAATTGGTTGGGCGGACGGCGATTGGCGTGACGCATGACGCGGGGCTTTGGTCACGGTTTAGGCCCCGCTTTCGGCTTCAGATGGCTACAATCCACATGTAGCCGTCCTGGACGAGAGGAGAGAGGTGGGGGACTGCTTCCTTCTTCTTCTTCTGGGGACTCGGATTGGATCGAGAGAGAGAGAGAGAGAGAGAGAGAGAGAGAGAGAGAGAGAGATAGGTTGCAATGGGACGGATGGGGCGGGATGGAGGATGGAACGGAGATCGAAAAGAAATTAATTCCATTCCTATCTTATTCGCATATATCTGATTTTTTTTTTTTTTTTTTTTTTTTAATTCCGATCTCCACGCGATAAGGAATGATAAACCTCCATCCATTTCTCATTTCCATTTTATCTCCATCCAACCCCGCTCCTATTGGTATATATGAAAATATATACGTAGGGATTAATAGAGAAAGAGGATCTAAAAAATTAAAAATAATAGAATGAGAAAATTAGTATTGAAGAAAAAAATATTAATATACATGAGAATAATTATGTATATATATAATTATATATATTAAAATATATAAGAATATGATAGTAATTAAGTATGAAATCAATGGGTAGAAAAAAAAGATGGGGTAAGGTAGGGATGTACTTATTCATGTCATCACCTTATCTCTGCCAGTAAAAACAAAAATAATCCTCATTTCCATCACTCTCCTTATAAAAGATGAGAAATCTCTATCTTGAAGGAGGCATGATGGAATGCGGTCCTTTTTATGGATTGAAATTGGTATCTCGATGATCAATAACCAGCAACTAGGGATGGCAATTTTTTCCAAACCCACAGGTATCCGCTCGCCTTTGCTTCATTTGATGTAGGTACGGAGGTCAAAAAATGAGTATATATATGGGTATAGGGACATATGGTAATATCTATCATGGGTACTGAGCGAGTATGGACATAAAGATATTGCAACCTTATCTCATTCCGTCCTACCTTATACCCATTATACCCGTTAGTAAATTTAGTTAATTACTCTTATTTACTGGCATAATTCTAATCTTTCAATGAAAAACGTTATAGGTAGCCATATACCATAATTTCTCTAAGCTTGGTTCATTAAAAGTAGCCAAAACTGCTCTTGGCTTGGGCCTGAAATTAAAATTTGAAGGAAAAAAATACAAAACAAATAAAACAGAGTTCAGAATAGATAATGGGTATAGGAGCAGGTATGGATATTAAATAATCTCCATGAGTACGAGTATAGAATTTAAGATTTTACATCCGTAGCAAGTACAAGGCAGATATGGATATAAATATTTTTTGATGGGTACAGATATGAAAATACCTTCCTCATGCTCCATTGCTATCCCTGCGGGCAACTTGCTTAACTGCTTAATTTGCGTTTCTAGTCTCGACTTTCATGATAGTTATTCCTTTACGAGTTATGCTTTGAGTTATGCTATAAGCCTTGTTTCTTCGATATAAAAAGGGTTTGTTGCTATACGTGGCTTGGCATAAAAGAATTAGTGTAACTAGCACAAATTAATATAAAATATTGGAGGTAATGAAATTTTAAGTTGTCAAGCCACTAATATGTGAGATTATACAGAACATATTTAGTTCATCGTGTGAGATTAGAACGGTATAGAATTATCAATCTAATTCTATGGAATTAAGAAACATAATAAGAAAAATAAATTTATCAATTTTATGTTTATAGTTTTGAAATACTGTTGGAATAATAAAGTTTACTTTATTTTTTTTCTTTTTTTCTCTCTTTCCAAATCTAGCATAATGCACCTTATGCTCTGAGAGGCATCAGAGAATTTTCTTTTACCAAGCAAATGCTAATATTTTGATTTCACTTTCCCGAGGCCTTCCTGAGTTCCTAGGATTCCTTTTTGATTAATAGAGAGAATATATTGAGTTATTGATGTCATCATTGCCCTCATCATCATTTATAATGGTTATTATCATTATTACTTATTAATTAATTAATTATATAATTTACGCTTGTACTTTGCTAGAAATGGAGAGTGATTGACTTGCCCTACTTTCAGCCGGTGGAAAGGGATGAAGCCATCCCGTAGGAATTATATCACTAGTACTGGATTGTTGTTGCCTTCAAATATGGTTATTGGAAGCATAAATACTACAGCAAACTGTACCCAGTGATGGTGGATCCATGTTCATGCATTTCACTTGGAAGGAGAACTTATCTCCCTATCATATATGCGTCTTTGCCCTTTAGAGATGTCTTGAGTCTATGGGCTAAAATTACTTCATGTGGCTACTTGGCTGAATCTATGCCATCAAGGAGGGAAGAGTTGAAATGACTACATGCCATGATGTGAAGACAAGTTTAGTCTGATTATAATAACTGAATCTATTTATCTTATTTTTTAAATCTATAATCACATGACAAGCGACGATTGGGATCTAGCCATATTGAATAATTTGAGTTGGCATATATTAGCCCAACCACACTTCTAATCCATCCATTTAATTAAGGACCTACCGATTGAAAGGTTAGTTACAAAAACTTCCTCAAATAAAGCAGTGTATAACTAGGCTATTGCCAGCTTGCTAATGTGCCGTTCTCTCTCTCTCTCTCTCTCTCTCTCTCTCTCTCTCTTTAAGCAATAGTGAGGGATGAGAATTTTCCTTAAGGAGAATTTATTGATGTCTGAAGTATTTAGGGAATAAAAGGAATAAAGAAAGAAGGAATATAATTGAGGATCCTAAGGGAATCCATCCACTTTTCGGGGCAATAGTTATGCCATAAAGTCAAGCTGGCAATAATCTCATAAAGGATTGAAGTTGGAGAAGATTTTTTTTTAAGAAAATTCTTCAATTTTTCTCATTTCACATATACCATATAAATATTATATCCAACACTTTGTTTCTTCTTCACTTCGTCCAAAGTTTATATATGTCAGTAAGCAATTCACTCAATTTAAGACAATTAGCCAGCATTTCCAAGATCACATGCGAGAAAGGGTGCTCAACAAATAAAAGATCCATCACCTCCTGCATAGCTCCACACAGCACAAATCCAAAGCTTATTAACTGCCTTGTTTTTACTAAGACTGCTCTTGCATGCAGCTTGTTAAGTAGGATTAGTCAAAGAACTAGCTTAACCTGCTTGGAAACAAAAATTTTCCAAACTATATCGTAGAATAGGTATTTTAACTTGTGATGGTTGATGAAGCTATAAAAGAAATCCATAACATACTTGTCATCCTTGCATGGCTTCCACAATTGCATATTCACTGATGAAGATAGATGAATGAAAGATAGGAAACTCTAAAGCTGTTGGAACTGCAAGCATTCTGAGGATGTGAGAAGGTTGAACAAATGAATTCCCCATTGCTATGCTCTACTAATGTGTCATTTTCAATACACTAATTGATGAGTCAGCTATCTAATAATTGATTGTAAAGCTTGAATCCAATTCAATGGGGAGGGGGGAAGGGCTCAAACAGATTTCTTTGGAGCGCTAACTTGTTAGGATAGGACTTGCACTAAATTATACATTTTAAGTGTTACTTGCCAGTCTGTTCTGTAGAGAGCCTTATCAGAGGGAACCATGGTTTGGTTGTTCAGGTTGCAGCTCCCCATTTGGTTGTTTTCGTGTATCATTGAGATTTCAGAAGTGACAACCTACTTCAGAGTTCTTAAACTGCATTCAAGCTTATGAAAACTCTAGAAATTTCTTGCTCCTATTTTTTTTTTTTTTTTTTTTTTTTTTTTTTTTTATATGACAGCAATTTCTTACTTCAGTTCCAAAGATTTTAAGACTCTGAACAGCCCAACGAAAGATGAGATCGATTTGTGTCAGCTAGTCAAAAGCTAACAACTAGATCATGCACCCCAGGCCAGCCGTCCATGCGGTACCATCTCAGTGACAAAGTCCGTTGACTGATTTATATAATCCATCAACCCATCCAGGGCCCCTGGCCACAGCTCCCAGAATCATGATATCCTATAACAAGTCACTTCCCCAACCCCCCCCCCCCCCCCCCACACAAAAAAAAAAAAAATGGTTTTATAAATTATCTGGCCGTCCATGAGTCTTTCTTACGTCAGATTATTCTAGCAATCCTTTTCCCAGAGCTGAACAGAATCACCCAAGGTTCCGTTGTCTGTTGAAGGTGGCTTCTTATGAGTGTGGACTCCTTATTTTAGCCGATCAAATTTGTGCAAGTTTAATGCAGATTCATGGATTGAGAGATAACTTGTTAAAGAAATTAAGCATCCCTCTTCCATTCTTTTTCTTAGCAAAGAAAAGTTGAGAATTGTTATATGCCCGCACCACTAGCAGCAACATGCAACGCCCATACGTTTCTTTTCCTGTTGGCCTGCCACAGACCTGGTGAAAATGTGGGATATTTTGTTTTAAGTCACGAGCTTATGGCCTCGATGCTACTGGGTTTGGGTATCTTTTAGAATATGGTAAACTTCGATACGTTCTCACTGGTTCATTTGACAGAGAATCCAGGCACTGTTTTAGCCATGATTTGCTGCAGTCTTGATGCCATGCAACCACTCTGGCACAAGGATGTCTTTATGCCTGAAAGGCTGATAAGCTTTTTTAATGAAACATTGAGAGAGAGAGAGAGAGAGAGAGAGAGAGAGAGAGAGAGAGAGCTTGGTATAAAATCCACCTCCAACTCTTATCGAGTGTCAAATTAAAGCCAAGAAAGTGTGGAAAATATTAGCACATGGGGTCCATTCGAATCAGGTCGGCGAAATAGACAATGTGCAGCAGTCTCAAGTCAACAAAGGCAAACCATGCGCTTGAGATGAGGGAAAGATCCAGTGAATAGAAGAACAGAGCAATCATTGGCTCCATAATGGCCTCAATCATTACATGAAACAATGAGTGCTGCACGACCTAACGCAGCCAAAATAATCATTGTCCTCAACATTTTGAATGCATTAGCTGGGCTGGCGGGCCTACAGAACATCAAAGTCTTTGAACCTTCGCTCCACGAGAACTCTCTCATGCCATGTCTCTTCGTCAGGACGGGGCGTTCGGTAAAGCTTGACATATGGGCGAATAAAGTTAGAAAGTAGGAAACTTCTGGCTTGATGGATGTATCCATTTGGTGATGATCGGTCCGTGTCATCTACAAGCAAGACTTATCCAGCCCGCCTGTGGGCTTCCCTCGCAAAGGACATGGAGGGCCTTGGTGTGTAGGTTGTCACTTGAAAGTGGAACGGTATTCCTGAATAATGTTCAAAATTCAGCATATATAATTGCTCTTAAGTATTGTGTTTGGCTAATGCTGTGATGACAAATGCCATAACTAATATTTTTAATCCTTTGGTCATTTAGAAGGAAACGTTGTGCCCCCGGCCAGCAGGCAATTGTGATCATTCTTTCCCACTTGGATTAAAAAGAGAACAAGAAGGCGAAGAAGAGAAGAAAAAGAGGATACATTATCTTGTTGTGATGCTGTAGAGATGCAAAGGAGCCAGGCCTGGGTGGGTGGTGGGGTTGTTGTTGCATTTATGTATTGATATTTTTGGAACCAATTAGAAAGTAGGTTATGTCCGCGCATGGTGGAAACTCCGTGACTGCAGGGGGCTGAGAGCAATGCACTGTAGGCTTTGAGATTTGTTTTGAGAGTATGATTGCTTTTAAATGCTCTGTCAGTCGTCGTACGCCATGTACTGTTGTCACGGAACCGGATGACATATGACTTGGTGCAATTGGCCTTCAGATAGAAATGGATGCAGGAGTGTGAAGGCATATCCTCTGAGGAAGGAGGAACTACTGGTGAACGGAAAAGGGATTTCCATGTCTATCTGGTGAGCGCTATACGACAAAGAAACCAAGCATTAGTGGTGAAGAGGAGTTGCTGAACTTATAGAGTCCGGCAAGAACACCTTAGAGACTATATCGTTGATAGGAAGAACATTGGGCAGAAGAGTAGGTTTGGACCATTGGCTTCTAACTCTGGAGAAAAAGTGGAAATTTGCAGGCGATTTTGAGGCCTTTCCCATGGACAGTGATCATTTTCATCTTTTGATTTTAGTTGTGGGAGGATTTTTCTAAAGTAACTATCAAAGGTCTCTGAATTGTTGGTGAACTACTACCAGCTCTCGAACCATAGAGACCTAATTTTTAAGGCATCAAGAGATCGTATCAGAAGGGCAGCGATATGAATGAGATTAGAAAAGTTACCTATGGAGTGATAGTGTAGAAATAAATTATTTGAGATTTTTGTTGCTGTGGGTACATTATTGTAACTTGATAATATCTTCAAGATTCTAAAACTTTGAAACTTAACTTTGTCTATGTTCTAATGGACCTGAAGGAGCTATTAGTGCCAGGAGTGGATTTGTTGGGAATGGACGGTGAGGATTCGGTATGGTAGTCATTCACCTTTGAAGGTATATCATTATTCTATTATGCTTGTGAGAGGATCAGACACGGTGTCTTTGACTATTCTTTCAAGAAATCATCCAAACATATTGCTACTATTGATAATTTTGATACATAAGGTGAATTGAAAGGAAAACTAAATTATAAGACTAGTGACTATGCTGATGATCTATAGTTGTAGAAGAAAATTGAGCAGATGTTTGGACCATGGTTAGCATCACATCATTAGAGGAGGGTGTTTGGTGCTGAAATGGGGATGGGTGTTCAAAAGATAAGTTAGTCTACTCAAAGGAACTCGAGTCGAGATCTTAGGATTGTAACAAGTTAACTAGGTATGATGAACCAACCCATATTTAGTTGAATCACAGTTACCAAGAAAAAGGATAATAATAAAGGAAAGGCGTCGACATCCTCTCCTAAGTCAAATTATTAGATGGCTAATAGGAAGGTGACTACCAATCCAATCCTCTTAAAATTACAATTTAGTATCCGCATGAAGAAGAATTTAGAAACCACTGTCATTACGAAAGAGATGCATGAAGATTTAGCGATTCCATATGAGATGGTTCAAATTCGAAATGCATTAGGCTCCAAACCATCTAAGATAGAGTTAGGCGAACTAAAGAAGGGTAAGAGGACCTAAGCCTAGGATTCAAGTTTAGGTGGAATAAGCTTCGAATTGAAGTAGAGGACTGGACCAAGGAGTGTTAGATTAGGGATGGTGAAGCCCACACTAAAACCGAGGGAATTTAAGTCCCAAGCCCACATGGCTTGGACTACCTTGGCATCCAAGAGTTTGGGGCATATCCTAACTAAACCTATTGATGCATCAAGGCTCAACTGAGTAGCTACTAACTTGGCTATTGGCCTTTGGCAGGCCATAGAGTTTTGACTCAAGAAAGAGAAAGGCAAAGCAAAGAATCCCGTTTAGTTTGAACCAGATGCCATGTCAAAGTGAGGAAGGAGGTAGCTTTGAAAGTAGGGGTAATGATGGAAAAACATAACTCATTGGATGGAGGGTGAGAGGAATTGGTTTTAGGTGAGAATATGCTAATTACTAGTGTGATAGATGGGGAATCAACAAATCTAAGAAGTTTACAAGCATAGTTGAAGTCCCAAAGGCCTTCTGTTCTTCCGATTGTAGTGGAGAAGGATGGAGTGACTAGATGCCATAAAAGAAATGGGGTCTACAGATATGGTGATCAATTTGGACATTAAACCCCAACCCCAACACCAAGAAGCACAGCCCTTGGGGTAGGATTCGACCTTCAATCATGGGGTTTCTATGGTCGAGTTGCTATCTCTCTTGAAGAATAACTTGGAAGGGGCATCCATCAAAGGCTCTAGAACTAGAGAGGTTAAATCGGGTTCTACCAAATATCCCATTCGAGGCAGCAAAGAGGTGGGCTCTAGTAATGGAGATGGCAATGGGCCTTCTAAGGTACTTGTCCAACTTCTTCTGCATTATATATGACTATAGTTGCACAGAACTGCTAAGGAATAGGTCCCTTTCATTTACTATTCTGTTCAATGGATCTTAGTCAAACCTCTTCCACTCTGGTATGGGATTGAGACGGGGAATGTCCACTCTCTCTATATTTAATTATTCTTTGTGCTGAAATGCTTTTGATTTCTGAGAAGGTATGTATGGGAGCCATTTTTGATTGATTATAGACCAAGAAGATTTGAGTCCGTAGGTGAGCCGTCTATTTTTTTGTGAATAACTTTAGTCTTTTGTTATCCAGAGCTCAAGTCAATGATTGTTATGTCTTTAAGAAGATGGTTGCTGAATATTTTATCGAATTTGGTTAGCTTGTTAATTTTACTATATCTATAGTTTTATTTGAAAACTCCTCAAAATACTATATAGAGATTAGTTGAAAATTTTGGGATCAAGAAAGAGAACAATTTGAATTCTTATCTAAGGATTCCTCTTCGAGGTACTAAGTTGAGAACTACAGATACTCAATTTTTAAAAGACAAAACCAAGCACCGATTGGCTTCTTAGAAGTGAAAAATTTTAGCCTTTGAAGGCCGGTTAAACTTGTTTTACGCTTAATGCCTATTCATCTTTTGGTCAATAGTTCTATTCCTGTTATATTTTCACAATGGCTTGACTTTATTATTAGAAGCTTTATATGGGGACATGATTATAATAGCAAAGCTCTTCACACTCTTGTAAGGGATGAATTTTATATGCCCAATGAAAGGTAGTCTAGGCATACCAAATTTAAAGTCATAATGGTAGGCATTCCAATGCTAGATTGTAGGTGGCATTGAATTACAACTACTTACTCTTGAAGGTTTTATTAGTGAAGTATCATTTTTCTGAAAATTGATTAGAATATTCATTACCAAAGTATTAACTTAGTATATGGAAGGAGATCCAGAAAGTGTATGAGTATGTATCTAACCAATTTATCTGGTTTATTGGTGATGGTAATCTTATTAATACTAAATCTCAGCCTTGGTCTGATTTTACACTTATTTCTAGAATAGCATTATCATTCAACTCCTAGGCCATCCAACATTTTCCAACCATTTCTACTTTTTTTGCATGCGACATTAATTGAATATTTCCTTATATAATTTGGAGGACCTAATCGAGAGCATAGGTTGGCTTGTGAAATAAGTTATTAGTCCGAAATATCCATTAAAGAAGCTTATAATTCAATTATCTCAGAAAATTATAGCTCAACCAATCCTGTTATATTAAGAACTTGGAAGAGAAAGCTGACCATAGGGCTCTTCATTTTATGCAAAAATTGGCTAAAGGAGGTCTTCCAATGGCCTCTAAAATTATTAGTTGGATTTCATCTATTTAGCTCATATGTAGTAAATGCAATCCTGAGGAGGAGACTAAGATCATTTATTCTACATTTGCCTTTAGTTAAAGTAGTTGTAGGAGATGCTTAAGATCCCTTACCTCAATCAACTCTAGTCCACGAAATAAGCTTTAGACTTTATAACTTCTTCTCTAATGAACCTACGTATGAACTTTATTCAAACTACTCTTAAGTCATTTCTTATGGTAGATTTGGAAGGCTAGAAATGATTACATTTTTTAGTATCTAAATTTTAAGTTAAAATCTATTCTTCATAAAGCATTTGACTAAATATATATAAATTTCAAGTTAAGATCTATTTTTGGGGTTGTTATCTACAACCTTTAGTAAGTATTCATTACACACCTTTTATTTCTTAGCAATCCCGTTAGTTAGGATTTTTGAAAATCAATTTTGATGGTTCAATAAGAGCTTATAGTGCAAGTGTTGATTTCTTGATTAAGGATTACTCTGGAAAGATACTATTGGTTAGATCAATTCCTATTCAAGTACCTTCAGTTTCAATTGTAGAGCCACTAACTATTTAGTGGGGTGTAAACAAACTATTCATAGCCTTCCGACCTTAGATTACATTGAGAAGGATGACTCAACAACAGTTAATATATAGTTAACTAATAATTTCAAAAGCATCCATCCCTTATTGAAGAATCTAAAATTTTTTAACTTCAAAAAATATTAGTTGTCAATATATGCTTTAAAAAAAGCAATCAAGCTATAAATTTCTTAGCAGATATAGCATATAATTTTTAGAAAAGTTGCAATTATAGGCCGTAAATTTTTTATCTTAGCTTAATTTGATAGTGGAAGCAGATTCTCTAGGTACATTATAATGAACTTCTTTTTCTCTCTCTCATGCGCACCAAAAAAAAAAAAAAAAAAAAATCATTCTCAAAAAAATATCATGTCGGCATGGGGATTCTCTAGGTACATTCTTGGGGCGGGGAATAAGGGAGGAGAGAGAGAGAGAGAGAGAGAAAGAGAATAGAGGGCTGGCAAGATGATGAGAGAAGACATTGGAAATTGTAGGGGAAAAAAATGACCGAGGTCTTTTTCTCCTCTTATAAGATTCAGGTCAAGACGGTGTTAGGCTGATATGGGCTATGTTCAAACAGACCGTCCAATCCACGAATCCAGCAGGAGCTTCTAATCTCCTCCACGGTGGAATGCACTTCGCAGTGGGTGTCCATTACTCTTTGGTTTAGCTTACTGAAAATTTGGATTCCCCTTCTTATGTACAGGCCACATGGATGGACTAATGAAGGAAAATGGCCATCTAGCGGGACCTGCATATCTTAGAGTGCCTCACTCTGACTTTTAGAGGCATGGCAAAGCGATGCGAAGAATAACGAGTATAAGCGCCTTAGAACATATCTCCTAGCCAATAGCCCAAGTTGTGGAAATTCCTTATCTTCTATGAGGCATAGAAATTCCTTTTGACATTACCCAAAATCCTCTTTATCTTCTATGCAGTCATAATCTTACAAGAGGTTCCCCATTTGGATATGGACACCACGGCCTTATCTGATCCCGGGCGTTTGTCTGCTTTTGCTTTGGAATTTTCCATTTAAACATGATGTTGGAATCCATCAATGCTAGGATAAGATCACCTTAACAGGAGAGCTTGTGGGCCTTGTTTACCACTGGTTGAGGTGTGACTTATGTGTGGTCTTTAAAATGCAAGAGGAAAAGGGAATGTGCCAATTAGACCTGCCAATGGTCCAACTACAAGCAACTGAACGCATAACGATCCACAAGGTACCGTAAGTAAAAATCATATGAGCACTTTTAAAATGGCATGAGGCAAAAATAAGAAAATGTGACTCCAATTTTCTCGACGTGGCCTTGTTTGTTTCTTATATATATCCTATCCGTGTTTAACTCACAGTTCATAAATCTTAATTATCTAAATAAGAGAGGAAAAGGAATTATTCTAGATGCTTTTTTGCCAACCGATTCTATGAAATTATTCTTGAAAAATCATTCAATCAAGAATAATTTTTATTATTCTAAAATTATAAATAAGTTTTATAGTTTGTACATAGAATATTCATGATTAATGTAGGAAAGACTAACACCATATATATCATCATACTTTGTCTCGTATATTCATTTTTCTTTTTTTTTTTCTCTCCTCTTTTTTGAGGAAAAGGGTCAGCAATGGTGGAGCAAGACCTTTAGTCAAGAGGGGCAAAAACTTAATTTTGCAATTGCCTTTTCCAAATTTTTTGTTTGAGGGGAAGGGCAGTTTCTATTACAAATTTTAAAACATGAAAAAACCTCTATAGAATTTCTCAGAATTTGAAAGGAGAAACTGTTTACCCTCAAATGTACATGGAATTAACCCTTAAGGATGGTTTCATTGAACCAGTGAGATATAGAGATAAAAAAAAAAAAAAAAAAAAAATGCCAAAGACTGGATAGACTCCCATCTCATTGAAGATGAATAAATACATTCATATTATAATAGTCTCACATACTCAGTTTTTGATATCTTTTCTAATTTTCCTAAATATTCTCTTTTGAACTCTGAAAATTGTTTGTGGTTAAATTGTTCCCAGATGAAGAGCTTTGTAGCTATGACCTGTCACTGTACAACCATAAGACATGGTGGCTCGGTTCTTACAAAAAAAAGAGGAATAAATTTAGTCAAAGCTGAGCCCTGGGCTGCATGTTAAACTGGATGCAGCTGGACCAAGGTTTTACTGTATCTGGATCCAGTTACTAGGGCCATGACCTAAAAGCGTTGGGATATAATCTTAGATCGGTCCAAGCGCAATTGGATCAGGGCCAATCTGAAGTGCCGTGGCAAGAGAAGTCACGCTTTGGGCGGCAGCATCAGTTCCCGCGCTCGTGAATCCGTTCCAAGATTAGGGATTTCTTTCGTTCCCCCAAAGGTATTCTTTCCCCGCGTCAGCTCGCATGGCTTCCGAGCCTCCCTCTGAGCCACGCCGGAAGGTCCAGAGCGTGGAGAAGGAGGCCGAGGGGGTTCTGAGGACGGACTCATCGTTTCTCGTGGTCTTCTTGCCGGGGCTCCTTCCAAGTTCTTGCGCCCCTTCCGAAACAACCCAAAAGTTCGCACCTTTAGTATATTTCTTCGACGTCTTTCGACTTCTACAGTTTACATTTCTCCAGGAACCTAAAAGAATGTTTCTTTACGAAATTCTTGGGCGTTTTGTAAGGGGTTTCTCTCAGTGAAAGAGGGTTGTCTTGGTTTTGGACTGCTGCAAGCTCGAATTCCGTATTTCGGATTAATTTGTGTTGTAGTTTGAGGCGTCTGAAGGCGGGGAATCTGTGGCACGTGAGGGTGAAAATTTTACCTCATTTTGCTGAGTTGGGTATCAGGATTGGACCTCATTCTACGAGTAAATATGTTCTACTTTGTACCCTTCGCTTTTTTATGAATTAAACATGCCCGAAGTGGCATTTTAACGTCCGTTGATAAGAGATAAAATTGGATTGGTGTGCAATTTGTCTTCTTGTTTCAGCAAATCCAAGTCATACTTTAACCCTCTTAGGATGAGCTGCCTCCATGCTTAGCAAGTAATTCCTGGGGTCTCTTTAAGGTTCGACATGGGTGCTAAGCGATGACCATTAACCATTATATTGTCAAATATTAACTACTAGAAAGGCAGTTCGGTACTAGTCCTTCTTGCAAATATGCCTGTAACTGCTTTGCATTTCAAACATTAATAGTTGCTGTTTTCAAACTTGAGTGTCTTTCTTCAATTTGCATATCATTGTCTCCTCTCATTTGTGAGAACCTATATAAATATTTATTCCTACGTTTGCATTGAAAAAAAAAAAAAAAAAAAACTTGTGTAATATTAAGAAATTCAAATACTATCTTTAGATAATTTTTTTTTAATTTTATTTTTTATGATATAGTTCAACATTACAAATAATAATAGAACAAACTCAACTTAAAATTTTTGTGAGCTAGAAAATATTATATTTTTTTATTAGATTTGTATATAAACTCTTAACTTAATAAAGACATCAAAGTTTGTGCTCGAAATTATGTGGAAATTCATGCTGGCTAGTGTTTAATTCTATATCGACTATGTATTAGAGAAATGTTGAGTATTTATATAGGATTAAGGAAAGGAATGGTAATTTTATTTTAATTTAAGGGAGATTCATCTTGACCAACCTCAATTAGGATGGGACTTTTAAGCTTTGATTAGATTTGGGGTGAGTTTCAAGAAAAATTAAAAATTTTATGATTGGAGTCAGAGCGGAACTTATATATATACTCTTTGCCCCAAAATTCGTTTCGAACTCATCCTGAGTTTTTGTAAATTATATTTTCACCTTTCATAAAAAAATATATATATATATATAGGCTTGACTACATTCGAATGCAATTAAGTTTAGGATTTGATCATTTTCTTCCTTCTTGAATTCATATAAATTTTGGAGTCATCCAATCTTTTTCACTTTTTTCATCTTTGAAATTTGTAAACTGTGTAAATTCAAAGATGAAAAGAATGACCAAATCCATATTTAGCCACATTCAAATGTATTCAAATTTACATATACATATATATATATATATATATATATATATAACATAATTTTGAAAAAAGAAAATAACTAGGGTGGGGGTAATGAGGTGAGATCAAAGATGGTGGATGGGGACTAAAAGCTTCAACAAAACTTCGAGTGGGGAGGTGGGGTATAAAAAATCAGTGATGAAGATGAGTAGGCAAAAATCAGCTTCGAATTTGTTACCATTTCTGATTAAGGAATAAGGTAATACCTTCTTAGCTAATCTTTTGAGTGAGATTTTAGATTGTGACAATTGAACGATGCAACTTCTATTTAATGCTTCGCATGTATGAGTGCACTCTCCAAATAACCATAAGGATAGGAAATCTGTGCCAACTTTGAAACCTTAAAATTTGTGACCACATTTACCTTATAGATACCTTATGTAAGCACTAGGAAGACAATGCCATGTTAAGATCTTCAGAAGATTGCTTATATTGTTCTTACTTATTCATTTAATTTGTATATGTGCCTTGAACACTTCTGTTCCCTACTAAAATTCTAATCCATATCTACACTAGAAGCACTTTCTAAATGCTCATATCTTTTGTTGCTCACTGCAATTTAGGACATTAATGAGGCTATACTTGATGAGACTTTGTTGCAGCTGAAGACTCCAACAATTTTTGTGCAAGTAACAACATTTGCACTGATGATCCCCTCCATATGCAGAAACTTGTTCTGCTTTGTTGTTAAATTTCTAACTTCAATTGGATTACTCTTGTAGGGTAGTAAAGATTGGAAAAGGACACCAAGAATACGCTGGACTTGACCAGGAAGAAGCTGAAAGAAGAGCTGTCAAGGAATTTGCATAGCTTGTCACTAATTGCATGCAGGAAGTGATTATTGCAGCATCTATAAAATTCTTACCCATAGGCGTATATGAGTTTTTGAATTTTACTTGAGCGTATCAAAATTTTTAGTCTTGGACATACTAAGGTCTTCGTATCCTCAAACGTATCGGAACAATCAATATCCTTAGGCGTACCAAAGTTTTCATGTCCTTGGACATATTGGAAGGATCAACATCCTTGGGTGTACTAAAGTCTTTATATCCTCAAACATACTAGACGATTAACATTCTTGAATGTACCAAGGTTTTTATGCCCTTAAATATACCGAGGTGATTAACATCCTTAGGCGTACCAAGTTCTTCATATCCTTAGACATACCGAAACAATTAACATCCTTAAGCATACCAAGGTCTTTCCATCCTTGGATGTACGAGGGTAATCAATATCCTTGGGTATACTAATCTATTGATGCTGATTTTTGGCTTATCAAATCAGCAAATGAGATTTATTTAGAAAGAAAATTTGAACTCGGCCTTCGCTATAAGAAATCTCTTATAGATGAAGATCTTTGTCCAAGAAATTAAGAACCAGCCTTCAAGAAATCAAGAAAGAAATAAAGATTATTTGCAATCACTTTCAAAAAGTGTTAGAGGATCCGAGGTTTCTCCATCAGGGGTCCCTTCGACATTTAAGTGAGCTCTCAACTATTTCGAAAAGATCACACAATGATGGGAGACAAATTAGAAAGTTGGATTAAGAAGAGGACTTTGCATTAGTTTTTAACCTTTTTGAAAGCTTTTGACGATGTTTTTATAGGTATTAACGGTGAGTTAACTATATTAATTTGAGATTAAGTCTTTTTAAAATTGAATAAGATATAATTTTACTGTAAATCTTAAGTAGAACATTTTGATCTTACTTAATTTGATTTGATTATGAATTAATTAATAAGATATTTATGCATATATATATATATATATATATATATATATTTATATATTATAATTTTATACATATGTTTCGTCACACTGTTAAAACTATACGCTATCGCATACCATTATAAGAGACGAAATCGTGGACGTTCGTCAAGAGGACCAGCAAGTCCAAATGAGGACGACTGCGAGCCCTGGCTTGACACTGGCTCGGGGGGGGGGGGGGGGGGGAAAGAGCTGCGCTTGAGGAGGACGGCGGCGAAGAGGCAGAGGTCGACGTTGATGTGCTCCCACCGGTTGCGGGGCGGCCGGGGTCGTACGCGCGGCTCTCTAGGTGGGCGTGGTGGTGCGGCAAACGGAGAGGTTGTTGCGGTAGGGAGGCCGCGGGGTACCGCTACGTGGCTTCGTGCGTAGGGCTACTGCAGTGGTAAATTACTAGCTTCGCCGTTCGGTTCGTAACAGCATCATCATTTCAATTGCCAATGGTAGCCTTCCGAGAGTTGCCTTCTCCTGCTCTTCTGTTCCATTCAAGCGAGGCCCACGCCTTCTGCAACAAGTTTCTGTTCTTCCATTTTCTGGAAGATTTGTTTAATTTTTAAACTTCTCTTCTTATGATTCATCACCACATCAGTTTGTCTTTTCAAATGACAACCATCCGTATACTCCCGTGGAAATATAAAAAAGAGTTCTTTGTTAAAACTTTTATCAAATAGGCAGTGGGGATCAAACGTGCTTGCATTCGTGGTTATTGTGCTATGTAAGTCCTCACATTGGACATTCTCGTTAAAAAGTGCGAGTTACTGCATCCTTGTCCCCTCTCATGTGAGCGAACCTTTTCATTCTCTCAGCTTGGTCTATTTACATTAGAGGTGACGGTTAGCATTAGTCATTTGAATTGGTTTTAGAATTTTAAATTTAAAACTGAGTTGATCCAATTTTGGAATCAATCCAAAGCTAACCCAATCAAATATACTAAGTTCCGGATTGATTATAGGATGGAACCATTTTTTTTTAAAAATTTGATATAAATATATATATATATATATATATATATATATATATGACATTTAATGGCTAATTTTTTTAGTTATATTCAATAAAATAGATATACATAGTATTGATTAACTAATTTAATATTTAAAGTCTTTTATCTGAGATGATAGATAACTAATGAAGTGTACCTAATGTGTTAAGTTTAATTCTTCATAATACTATATTTTTTAAAAAATCTTATAAAAAAAGGGGTTTTTAAAGTTCCTTTAAAAAAAGAGGGTAATCATTTAAGAATTGAGGAAACGAATCTCAAAACCAAGAACCAACTTAATGGAGATTTTGGACTCAAAACAATTTTTATTTAACACTCAAATCAAATTAATCCAATCCTATCCTAACTAATCAGGTTAGTATTGATTCTCATGTTTTCTTAAACCATTGCTCGAGTAGGAGTTGAAAACAAGATTAAACCTAAACCACTGTAACCCACTCTACCAACTCAGCAATTGGTAGCCCCATTACATCCCTTAATTTCATTTTTATGTTATTGTCAACCTTTGAATAAATAAATTTTTCATTGTATTTTTATGAAAACTATGAAATTTCTCAAGAAAAGGGAAATTTTTCATAGTATTTGCCTTAAGAAATTCCAATGAGCTCGTTAATTCATCCATAAATTATTGGGAGTTGTTCAAATTATCTAAAAGTAAGCATTTTTTACTATGCTTTTCGCTGCATATAGATAAAAGTAAGTATTTTTCACTATGCTTTTCGCTGCATATAAATGATGTCATAAATAATGAGAAGTTTAAGGATACAAGGACATAGAATAGAATAAAGGCTAAAGGCACTGAATGAACGCTTTGAATGGATAGGATTTGAATCCATTTTCAATAAAAATATTAAAAAAAGCACAGTGGCTGCTGAACTTTCCTAACCATGATACAAGGACAAGCAATCTACAAAACAACTGAAGTTTGGGTAGGGCTCAAGCTATGTTCATTCCAGAGGCGAACTAAAGATCTTGTCTTATATGATGATAAAATTGAAGATTCTCCTTATCAAAACTCAAAAAAACTCTCTAGGATATGACGATCGTCACCAAACTTCGTGCTAGTAAGAAGGGGAGAACCCAGATCTTTAGCCTTCAGGGATTAAATATATTGATTAAAGTAAGTCCTGATTCTACGTAGATTAATATGAACATCTTAAAAGTCTTGGTATGGTAACATCTTGATATTCTAAATTATATTCACGCATAGTGACTTCATTATCAAACATCTACCTTCTATCAATTAAGCAAACAGACTTGCACGCATGCATGTCTGCCATTGGTTTGTTTAAGGAGACTGTTTTCTGTAATCCTAAATCCATCAAGAGTTTTGATAGGGTCTCAAGAGTGATCTGTAACTACGTACACCCTAATCCCTTCTCACCTTACTCTCCTCTTCTGGACCATCTGAATCTCTCCATCTCCTTCTCTATCTGGACCTCTCCCTCTCTAGTATCTTTTGTAACCTTTAATAATCGGGTGGGAGTTTTTTCCTCCTCTCAACTTTAATATATATATATATTAAATGAAAAGGTCACACCATAGCATTGGAGATGTTTATATATAGTCAAATGCATGTAGTGAAGATACTAAGCATGCAGGTCCTTGGTAAGAGGAGTTGCACATCGAGCAGTCCTGTGGCATGGGACTTTATTCTCTATATTACAATACCATGACCATTTTTAATCTTCATTTGTGCTTCTTCTCCTTCCCTTCCTTCTGCAATCCAATAGAGAAACCAAAAATACCAAGTCATTTAGAGAGACCATCACATATTGCATGAGAATTTATTTCAGAATCTGCCGAGCACTCATACCTTCTTGCTTGGAGCGTCATCCTCACTTTCACTGCTGCTGCTGCTGCTGCTGCTGCTGCTGCTATCCTTGTTCTTGCTTTTGCTCTTCTTCTTTTCCTTCTTCTTCTTCTTCTTCTTCTCCTCCTTAATCTTATGCGCAGCTTTCATGGGCTTCAGTGATACCATATGAGTACTATGAGTACTACCATATGTCGCAGCAGACAGCTCCTTGCTTGTTTCTTTCTTCCCTTTCTCTTCTGTTTTCCCAGTGACAGTAGTCTGTTTTCCGTACTGCTGCGATGCTGACCCATATGAGTAGAACTCAGTCAGACGGTTCTCACTCTTCTCAACCGCTGCTTGCTTGGAATCTACCTCCTGGTGTTTTTCAGCACTGGTGTGCTCATCATGTTGGCAATTTGCCACAGGGAGGGGTTCTTGGATAGGCTTCCCTTGTTGGAGGGAAGCCATGCCGATAGAGGCAACAGCAGAAGGGCTTGTTTCTTTCCTTGGATTGCTTCAATCTATGTTGGAAGCTTTATAGCCATGGTAGGAGAACATTTAGTACTGAACTATTCCTACTTTGCATCTTAGTGAATAGGCCATGCACCACAATATTCTGCTTCTCCACTCCCGAGTGCTCTGTTTTATCGATGAGCCTTTGCATCATATGATTCTATTCTTCATCCTTTTGACTCAATTGCATCGATCTTCCTCGACTTAAAAAACTTGAGGGCCCATTAATGGGAACCAAAAATTTGCTTAATTGGGAGCCTTAACTGATCAAGCCGGCTATTTGGCTTGGTAATGAACCATGACAAGGTGTAGATGTGAGATGCTGATCAAATTGTCGTCTCTTGCAAATGGCCAGAATCGTAGCCTTGTGGTGATGGGGCTTTATGTGGACTATAGTTTCTGATACCTGGTCTTACGTGCGAGTGGTTGAAGACTAGAGTCGCAGCCGGTCATGGTCTACATTGGGTCCACCAGCCTACGATTCCTGCGTGAAATATTTGGCACCTTATACGATGTGTGGCAAACCAGGGGGTGATTCATGGGCATTTGATGCCCTTGTACGATCCATGGTGCGTCCAATTTTTAACCGTTGCACTGATGCCCATACCAAAGAAGCACCGAATCAAAGGATGACCGAAGGACTTTCCTAAGCATCGATAAGCTACAATATCTCTTCATGTCGTCATACAAAAATTCGAACGCCTTTGAGCACGGATGATTCATGCACTAGGTTGAAAGCCTTAAATCGAAGTACTAAGTATTTCTAGCACACCACATGCGTTGGTTTGAAAGGTTCAAAGTGTTCACGCTCAGCACGAGGTTTAGTGCAATGAGGCATCCGAATCTCCTGCGTGTCACCTAAAATCATGCACGACCGGGGCGATAAATGACCTTGGGCCACGGCCCAGTTTAGATTGGATGTCGGGCGCCTTAAAAAATACACTGTAATTCAAATCCAAAAAGGATGAGATTGCCATACGATTGGCCATGAGGATATTTTCCCTCTCTCTTTAGCATGTGTTAAAAAAAAAAAAAAAAAAACAAATGAAAATGATATTATAAAAATCTCGCTACCCATAGAATCCCAATTTCACTATCTAATTGCCATCGTACTGGCAGAGAGGCTGCAGTACGTACTACACCACCATCCTGAGCTCAGCCTCAGGCTTCAGCCAAAGAAAAAAATCGCTGCAGCGGAGCCTCCACATCGAAACGTCCACGAGCATTTCCATCCGCACAAAAACAACCATTAGGGGAAGAAATTCTACCACCATCTCATCCTCAAAGTTCCACTTGGCGGTCCTCCATTTGCAGTCCTCCTACTCTCTTTCCACGCCATCCCATCCCCTCCTCCTGCCCGGCGACACCAACAGCAATTCTCCACCATCCAATCCACCATCCTCTCCTCTTCCCAATCTCTCGGGTCCGGAGTGTTCGAACGAAGAAGAGAAGCTCCGAAACATATTCTAATCCCGATGGAAACCAATGCGTTTCCATCAATTTCCTGAAACCCCTCTTCCAAATCCTCTCCAAAATTCTCGACGCGAGCGAGGAATTATGCCATGGAGGTCCTTAACGCCGCAGGCCTAACTCCAGTCTCGCTCCACAAGACCATCATCTCTTCCGAAAGGAGAGCAGAACCCAAAAAGCTCTTCCCATTTAGACTCGCAAAGCCTTCCACCTCCGATGCCCGCCCACCGGCCTTGTCTGAGCTTCTTTTTCTCTCCCGAGGTCTTGGCTGGGGTTCAGCCGCTCTCTCCTCCGCACTAAGCGCCGGTGGCCTGGCCAAGGCCCTGACCTACGAGGAAGCTTTGGGCCAGACCAACTTCTCTTTCGGAGGCTCCGCCGATTTTGTTATCGGCCAGTTTCTTGATGGGGTTGTAAAATTTGGGATGGAGAATCCTCTGGTTGTCGGCGGCGGAGTCGTGGTGGTGGCGGTGCCGCTGCTTCTGTCGCGGATTTTGCAGAAGCCCAAGCCTTGGGGGGTGGAGTCTGCCAGGGCTGCTTACGCGAAGTTATCGGATGATGTCGGTGCTCAGCTGCTTGATATAAGAGAAGGGAGGGATTTTAAGAAGGTGGGCAGCCCGGACGTCCGGGGTTTGAAGAAGAAGGCGGTTTCGATCACGTATAGAGGAGATGACAAGCCTGGGTTCTTGAAGAAGCTGGCTTTGAGATTTAAGGACCCTGGGAACACCACATTATTCATTCTTGACAAGTAAGATCACAAACTTGCTTGCTGTTTTGTCGCAAGTGACTCGGTTCTTATCTTATTATTCAAGAAAGCTGCCGTAGTTCTGACTCAAGATTCTATGATTATTCAATTTACGGATTATTAAATTTACTAGTGTTACAGAGCCAGAAATGTTGGAATCGATTCTTCATTGTTTATGTGTGTTTGGTGCATAGTTTTAAGAAAATGGAATTGCTGGCTTTAGTGGTTTTCATGTGTTGGTTGCAACTGCCTGATAGAATGTAATACAATCATCAGATCAGACGCCTCAAGAAACAAAGAGGGAAGTTGGAATATTCTCAAATATCCTACCCTTATATCCCTAGCATTTGAAGAAAATCAATCATGACTAAATGCCTTGATATCTGCTATGCATCTTTTAGGTAGCCCATGTGGCAAATGAACATAGCTTATTATTCAGTTAATGTCTTCACATTGTCTTGATAATGCATAACCTGCCTACAAACTGGATCAGGCCAGAGATGAGGTATAGACATGAATGGTGTTTGGGTGCATTTCTACTAACGCACATAGTGTGGTATTCACCTGAAGCTAAGGAGATATTCATCAGGTTGTATTGTGCAAAACTGAAAGATGTCATGGACTATGTTTTAAAGATGAGTGGAGAAGTCCTGTACCATTTGACAAAGTAGAAAATTGGTGAGAATCTTGAGTGTGGTCAGTCAGTGGGTGTAATGTAGTCTAAATAGACCAAAACTGAATTCTGAAAATTGTGCAATCTTATATGTGGCCATGATGCATAGAATGCTTGTACTATAGCCATGCAAAAAATTGAGTTACTTTAGCTCTTTTGCCCTTGCTGAAGTTAAGTAGTGCACCTCTTATGACGATATACACTGCCTCTACATATTCTTAAAGCATAGATTCATTTAAAAATTTCTTGAGCATCTTAGTAGGGTGTGCTACAGACACAATACCATTTTCTCATGGAAATGATAGATAAAGGTGTATATTTCCATTATCTTTCTGTTCCATGTGAAACAATTTCGTTCTTCAGGACCTATATGGTGGTAAAATTATATTGACCTTTAACGAGAAACTGGACCTTCAGCATTGGCGTTATTTAGCAAGGTTGAAATTAGAAGGTGGATCACCCTTCTTGTCACAATTTGCAGTGAAATAATCATCTTCTTTGATTTCTTATCTGCATACAGCAGTAGTAATCTACCCTCTGTTTCCTAGACCAATTGTGGAACTGTCATGATGGTCGACACTCATGCCATGCACCTAGGTGGTACTAAATATACGACATAAAATCCCTTAATTTTCTGTACTTTGATTGCTAATGTTTCCAAAACTAAAACTGACAATATGAATACTTGAACTTGACCAGGTTTGATGGTAGTTCTGAATTGGTTGCGGAACTGGTTATGGCTAATGGGTTCAAGGCTGCTTATGCAATAAAAGATGGTGCTGAGGGAACTCGAGGATGGATGGTCCTTATTTCCTTTTTTCTGTAACTTCTGTAGTGTATGTTTGAAACTTTTATCAATATGTTATCATTCGCAATTTTACTAGTGCAAATTCCTCCATTACAGAACAGTGGACTTCCATGGTCGCCTCCTAAGAAGGCACTGAATGTTGATTTTGGCGATTTAGGGGATGCAATTAGTAGCGCACTTGGGGTAAGTTGGCTAGCTTGATCCTTTCTGATGGGTATATTTCGCAGTTTGTGTCATTTATCCATGCACCAAAATTTCTTTTATCATCCTTTTTTTTTTAAAGAATACGAATCTTGCCTTTTTTCCTCAATATACATTTATATTAGCAGTTTAGACAGAAGTGGAACTTGCAATTCAAAATTCTGAAACTTATGGTTGCTTCTATTGCAATGTATGTGATGCCAACTGTATACAGGAGAGTACAGATGGTCTGCCTGTTACTCTTGGAATAGCAGCTGCCGCTGGGATAGGTATATTTGCTTTTACAGAGGTAGGTTGTATTTTCTGCTACACTGTGCTGTTTCTTAGGAGAAACCTTCCTGATAAACTTCTGTACAATTTTGTGACATATTTTTCTGCTGCAGATAGAAACAGTACTCCAGCTTTTAGGGTCTGCTGCTCTGATCCAGCTTGTTACCAAGAGACTCTTGTTTGCAGAAGTTAGTGTCTGACAGTTGCCAATCTTTCCTGTGTAAAAATTAAGAATGGACTGGAACAGAAGGTATTTTACATTTGTTTGCTCCACTGACAGGACCGAAAGGTAACTCTCCAACAAGTTGATGAGTTCTTGAACACCAAAGTTGCTCCGAAAGAGCTTGTTGATGAGATAAAGGTACATACCCTCTTAAAATATATGAAGCATTTTGCATTACATTAGAACAAACCATGAGAGAAAAAAATGTGACATGATTTTCCTCATGCAAGTATTGACTCATACATATGCATAACCATTTGTATTCTATACCAGCAAATTAGGGGAAAAAAGATATTTCTATGCCAATTCCTCAGTCTGTAGTGGTGAAGTCATTAGTGTGGAGTTTCATTAGGTCTTAATTTAATGATGTGTGCAGATAAATGTAGATTTGTTTTTCCTTCAGTACATATCAAAAGTAGATGCAGCATTGATATTTGGGAAAATATAATGAAAAATTAAAATCAAGATCTAATGCATAAGTATGCTTTGTGTTCTCCTTGATCCCCTTGCATCTCTTAACTCTATTTGGATCATACTGTTTGCATGAGGAAAAAATATACTTATGATAATCAGAATGAGATGGTTTTAAATAGATGAAGAGATAATCAATAAAGCAGTTGATTTTCTTGCATGCTATAATCAGAATGAGAATACTATCAGTTTTTAATGGTTTGGCATTTTTTTAGTGAGAAGTCAAAAAATATATTTCATTAAATTCTTAGAGAGTTTATACTTTAATTGAAGCTACTGATTGCTTGCTTAAGCTAATTTTTCCTTTGTGCGTTTTCTAAGAACGAAAGGTCTAACTGTAACGAAAAAAGCAAAATATCTGTGAAGATTACAGAATAAGTGCCGTCCTCATGGTTTTTTAACCATATGATGCTAAGCAGTGATCTAAAACAGGCTGTGCTAGGCTGACACGGCCCATGGCCCACGATTTCGTAGGCTGTGCTGGTACAGCCCAGGAAATCCAGACCTTGGCCTAGCACAGGCCAGTCTGTATCAGGCTTTTTTTTAATTTTATGATTTTTTTATATTGGTAAATTGGCCAAAATACTTTCAGAATATAGCTGTTTGTGGCTATTGGAGAGGATATTTTGATAAAAATCCTCCAACCATTAGTAGGTCATGCAGTGCTGGCCCGCGGGCCTTAAACCCCCAGCCTAGGGGTCCGACCTGTACCTGGCATGGCCCGATACTGAACAGTATGAGGCATAGTCCACATCATGCCTGACCGTGCTGGCCCACAAGCAGCATGACCCATTTTACACCACTAATACTATGGCATCATCAACATCTTTTTGAGTAGGATAGAATAAACATCAATAGGGATGAGTGCAAAATAAAATTAAAGCTTAAAGGATTAAACTTTATTTCGATGTTATTCTGGGTAATATGTACTTTCCTAAATTTATTTGGTAGTAGTTTCCTTTGTTGTTAGTTGTTGCTAATAGGGTAAAACAAGTTATATTTTTATTTGTTATGTGTAGAGAACAGAGTTATTGATTTTTATCTAAGAAATGGATATATAATGAGGTTCAAAACATGCATTATCATCATCTGTCCACAACAGTTTATATAAGAACATAAATATGTTTTCCTAGCAGACTAATGGATTAAATAACTATACATACAACTGCAGCTAATAATTGGCACAGAATAGTGTTTTAGACCATGCTATTCATTGACTACTATGGGCACAAGCTGTGATATTGGTAACCTTGCTTATGCCATTTTTTATGGATCAACAAGAATAAAATGATCAGAACCCTTGCAAAGTTTTAAATGTAATATTGAAGACAATCTCTAATAATGATAAACATAGGATTGATTTTGGATTGTGCGATTGCTGGATCCTTTTCAAGCTTATAAGCTATAAAGGCTCCCTATAGATCAGTTTTCCAAAATCATGGTCAATGATTGATTCATTATGTAGTTTAATTCAAGCGGGTGTTGGACATTAGCTACTGATTCTCTGATTTTATAGCTTGATTTTTATGATCCTGTTAACCATGTGGGTTTTTGTTTGTACAGTAGTTATATGTGGATCTTCTTACATCTTTATAGCATGAGGCTATGAACTTGTCACTTTTGTTGATCTTCAATCTGCACACCACAAATCACGTTGTGTTCTACCATCCAAGATGGTGACTCACTGATGTCCCATTGCACTGGCACTAGCATAGTAGGGTTCGGCTTATATCTTTTGCTAACTTATTGCAAGAGGCATAGTGTAATGACTGATGTCTTATATCATCAACAAATTAGTGATTGACAATTAACTATTGAATCTTTGGGAGTTGAAAAAGATCCAGTGATATATGATCATTAATTATGCTGATAGGGACAGCTTTGATCTGCATATAATAAAACTTGTGAGTTTGTTTGAGTTGTTATATTGCTGCTCTTCCCTTCAATAATTCACTAAATTCACAAAATCAGAATCTCTGCTTTTATGTCATGGGAAATAATATATGCCTTCTCGTGGATAATAGATGATTGGCAAGGCTCTTCTACCAGCACCTTCTAGCGTGAAGGCTAGTCTACCAGCACCAGTAGAAGGAAATCCAGATATTTCTACATCTTCCATTCCAGTACAAAAAGCCAATACTGTTCAAGGAACAAAAGCTGAGATGGAAGAAGCATCCTCAACTGAACCTTCCCTAACAGTCAACTCAGTTCCCAAAGCAGAAGTTAGGGAAGAATCACTTCCAGTAATGCCGAGACCTCTTTCACCTTACCCATATGTAAATCTCAATCCTTACATGTTACTTCATTTACTTGCCCGGTTTTAATCATACTCACATTCCAAATTTTCAACAAAAAATATATATTTTTTGGTCCATCCTCATGTAAGATATAGCATACAAAATTATATTTGATGATAGCAAAAAGAAAATTAGATAAACCTAATTAAATTATGGAGGATGATTAGAAATCTAAATAGCCAACTCAGAATGTGAAGTTGGAATTTGTGAATAAACAAGAATGGAAGAGAACATTGAGTCTGAAAAATTGCTAGGTATCTTATTTTCCTATGTCTTATAATTCCTTAGAAATTTATGTAACATAAAGAAAGAAAGAGATTTGAATCATGTAGTGGTGATTGGAGTGTATAGATTGCAAAGTTTAGAACATCAATCTTTCTGATTGTTTAGTCAGAAATAGTTCGGTGATTAATTGGTTGGCATTATGACTTACATTTCCTGCATCTCATTTATGTGTGGCAGTATCCAGATTTTAAGCCTCCATCTTCACCTTCTCCATCACCGCCTTAGAGTCATGGAATTCATGGTCTTCTTTTGTATTGAATTTGTACTGCTGTTTGGCCGTTAACATTCAGCAGCATACCAGAGGAAAGATCACATCAGATGGCGACTCAAACTCTGTAAAAGTTACTAGTCTCCTGGCTTTAGAATAACTCGTGGCACTCCTTACATGTATCCATTGTTTATCAATCTGTGATGGTACTGTCCATTTCTCTCCCTTTTTGGTTTGTATAGGGACTAGTAAGAGGAAAGCTCAAGTGTGTGCATGTAATTGCGTTGCTGTTTTGCTTTGTAATTAACTATTTAATTTATCAGATATTTCTTCCAGTTAGAATGATTACAGTGTATTGCAACGCTGATGGGTTCATATTTATCACTGAATTAGACATAATCTTCAAATTTGAGGAGAAAATAGGGGTAATGTTCTGACATCAAACCCAAGGCGGAAGAAACTTTTGGAGAATGAGTGTTGTAAGAATGAGCATAAGTGTTGTAATAGGTGGCATCATTAATCTGCATTTCATGATTATTTCCTGAACAGGTTAACACTACCTAACACGAAAACTTTAAAGGAGAAACATGGGTGAATGACTAAGTAGTTATTAAGTAATTTGATAAAAGGAGAATGAAGGAGAGAAAAAAAATGTTTGATCATTCAAGTTTCCTTTTCCCCAACAATTCTTTTAACATTGTCATTGAACCATGCCTCTTGCATTCAATTCTTGCATCTTGAGGAGAATTTTGTACAAAAAGAAATCTACTCAATTATTAATTTTTCAGAAAAACAGATGGAATATTTTTGCAGCAAAATATATTTAAGGATTTTTAAATATTTTTGTACTTGGATTAAAATTTGGGATCGGAAATGCCAGTACATTTTGAATATCTGAAACATATTTTGTCTCCCCATTTGTGCTTTGATACAGGAGTGAGGAAAATCAAACGCTCTGAAATGCGTACCGCCTTGCAAAAAGAAACAAATAAATAATAAATAAAAATACAAAATTTAAAACTAATCGTCTTGTTAAATATTTAAATTTCTGAGACACCAACCGGTATGAAACACGCGGGCCTCATCCGTATGGCCCTCATCGCGGTGGCCTTGCTGGATCATCACCGAATCTCATCGTGCTGCTCCTGCTCGGACGGTACGCTCTTTCGGAAACGTGAGTCGGTCTAAAGTTATCCTCATCCCAAAACTCTCCATCTGTCTCATCCCTCTCATTCTTGGGCATGTTTGTTTTTCTTCTTTACTGTAACTGGTCCGTCCAAGAAATCTTTTTGCAGACATCTGTTGTCTTGAGTCCAGCAACAAAATCTCATCGACCGCCGAGAACCTAGTTCTCTGCAACAACAAGAACCCATCTCCGGTACTCCGTTATTCCCTTCGGAGGCTCTCATCCGACGTGCATTCAAGATTGGCGGCATCCTTGTAAACCAGCACGTCCTGATACACGCAAGTGCTTTTTAGGCCGTTTACAACATCGTCAGGGAGGCGGTCTGCTTTCTGACCTTAATTCCTGGTACGATAAGCAGATTAATTTGGGGGAAATTGCGAAGAATGAGACTGAATTGCTGCTCGTGGTTTGGCAACTTTCCCCATCTTCTTAACTCCCTATTCTTGTAGATTGACCTTTTTGTTTTATTGATTCAGATTATAACCTCCTTCATTTAGATTTAGTATTATCACGCTTCCAATTTTTTACATTGATTTTCAAGATTCATGGAATAGACTGGTTGCTTGAATCTAAACCGAATTGGTTTTAGTCTACATACAAGTGTTTATTGTACCTGTACCTATATGACTAACGATTTTCTAAGTTTGTCGCCCTTTAATTATTTGTTTCATGCTCCAACCCACCATGTGAGCTGAACATGTGGCACAGCTGCATAACCTAGGTATAAGACTAAAGATTATGCAAGGTCTCATATTTTATAATTTTTCACAGAAATATTATTTTCAGTTAAATACCAAGTATTCTCTAAATTTACTATAACTATAAATAAGGTCGGGTAAATTTTATACAAATATATTGATATCAAAAGTTCTAAAAAAAAAAATTTATCTTTTGCTTCTCACTCTAGACGTAGTCCATCTTTGATCTTAAGCAACTTGAGGCTTGTAAAAGAAAAAAATACAAAAGAATATGTTATGAGCTTAAGCTCAATAAGAATCTCTACTTATGCACCGGCATGCATACATACACACATGCATGAATTCATGAGATGCAACAATTAAATATAACAATAAAAATATACTTCAACATGAATCAGTATTACATTTCTAATATAGTTTTTTGCAAAGGCATTTATCATATTAACTTATCCAAGATCATGTTCATCATTTTTTTTTTGCAAAGATTCAGAAGAATATTAATATCAAAGATAGGACCATCATTTCTCCAAATACATGACAACATAAATCATCTGATGGATATTAGACTAGTCATGGCTACATTTCAACTCATGATGGGCAATCTAAAAAAACATAGGATCCCGGTTATAGCTCACAACAAGCATTCTACCGTGTCATTGTAAATGATATATAAGGTCACAGTTATAGCCTACGACAAGCATTTTAAGGGAAAACAAGGCTAATCAATACTTCTCACATCAATACCATTTCCTAAATTTTTTTTTTCTTTGATTTATTTATTTAATGTGGTACATAATCATAATGTTAGTAATGGTCCATTTCATGCATTTATATACTCATGTTTGTATCATAAATTTATACATCAATATCATATTCTAGCATCATGCTATCATGAGCAATGTAACAAATACAGACATGAAGCATGTACACCAATCAAAATTCATGCCATAAAATTTGCAATTCTTACACATGTTTAATACATACATGAGGCATATACATAAATCAAATCCATGCCATAAAATATGCAAATTTCATACATATTCAATATTTTACTAGCTCATGTAATATATTATGATCAATTCATGCATCATCAAGCAAATAATAAACAGAACATACCAAAATCATACAAGCGCATGCGAGGGGGATCCTTACCTGTATTCGCAATAGTCCTAGGCTCACTTCCTCGGAGCTTCCATTGCTGTCTGTCTACAATGAGAACATTAATTTTAATCTAAAATCATCCCATCTAATATACGATCTACCTACACTCATCCCTAAGAATTTTAAACCTATGCTCTCATATTATTTCCATCATGCTTCAACCGCCATTTGGGATGGACATGTAACATGGTCACATAAACTCTAACCTTAGAAATTATGTAATGCTTGCGATTTTAAAATTTTCATAGAAATATCAATTTCAGTTAAATACCAAGCATTTTCTAAATTTACTATAATTACAAATAAGGTTTGGTAAATTTATACAAATATACTGATATCAGAAGTTCTGAAATTTTCTTAACTTTTGCTTCTTACTCCAGACACAGTCCATCCCTGATCCTAAGCAATTTAAGACTGTAAAAAAATGCAAAAGAATATGTTATGAGCCTAAGCCCATTATCAAGTTAGGGCGTGACAATTTGAGATGTTGATTAGTAATATATGTATTGAAGAATTGGCTCAGCATCAGACAGATTATACTTATAAGCCCATCCACCACCTACTAGCTTGAGCTGTGCAGTTGGATACGCTAAAATTGTGCCACCTCATCTCACAAAAAATTTGTGAAGTTGCACTTGCTTGCATAAATAAATTTGGACTTTCAACATTAAGTGGTGGTATTGCACATTACATTTCTTGTATTGAAGAATTGGCTCCACATCAGACAGATTATACTTATAAGCCCATCCACCACCTACTAGCTTGAGCTGCGCAGTCGGATACGCTAAAATTGTGCCACCTCATCTCACAAAAAATTTGTGAAGTTGCACTTGCTTGCATAAATAAATTTGGACTTTCAACATTAAGTGGTGGTATTGCACATTACATTTCTGGCCTCCTCAAGGCAATCAGTAGATGGTTATTTTAGGTGAAGGGATTTTCTTTCAGTAAAATTTTTTTGACATGCTGGTGAAGTGATGTGGTGAGTAGTGAAGCCCTGTCTATATGTTTTGACATTTGCTGGTTACACTGGTTTGTCTCTTCTATCGTAGTCAAAAGAAATTCAACAGTTCATACAGCTTCTTGAGTTCTTTTTATTTTGGGGGAAGATTTTTTGTCAAACGTTCCCAATTGTTCAACATGGTTATGAAGTAGAAATTATTGATTGAACTAATTGTTGAATCTGCATGTTGATAAAATATTCATGCCAGGCATTATGGAAGAACATGCGAACTTAATCTGATCCATTCTTCTCTGAGATTCTTGCATTGCTTAGGCAGAGGTTATGGAAATGAACCATTTGTTAAAATGATTAGTTTACTAGAAGAAATGGTGAAACAATATGAGGACCATAAGTTTGAATAAGATTTGTCGAGGAGATCCTTCTGTCTGTACATGAGAATACATGTGACAGAAAATTGTATAACAGAAAGACTTTTAATAACATCAATTAATGAATAAAATAGTGATCAGATCATGCAAAGGATTCCTAGGAATAAATGATGTATTATAGATGACTTGGTTATCTTATTAAATTTCATAATTCTATTGCACTATTAGTTCTTTACATTAATATCATAAATAGGCGCACCAGTCATACATTTGTAGAATAGGCCAAACAGAGGCCTTAAAATCTGCTTTCATAATGGAATGGAACTAGTCTCCCAAATGAGAAATTATCACTATTCATTTTGCAGTTTTCTATCACATTAATGATTTATTTCTATTTTCATTTGTTGTTTATGTTACAAACAAGTGAACACTGCTTTTTAAAGATGAATTTGTTTATATTTTTAAGCTAAGTGAATATGAAATGTTATTCTTCTAAATTAGCTAACCATTCCCTTGACATGTGGGATGATGGAGATTTCCAAATCATTTTCCATTTTGAACACTTTAATTGGCACCAGTTTCTTCATGAAATAAAATTGTTATGATCTTGAACTATTTTATGACCAATATATACAAATGAGCCATTTATGAATGACTCGAGCAAAAATCGAGGGACTTCTTTGGTTTCTTGAAATGCACATTATGCTTGGACTTCTAGCATGGACCTATCTTATTTTGTGGGTGGGAACTCTCTTTTAAACTTTTGGTTTATAGTGTCATACCGGCCAATACACCATTGTACCAAGCATACCTTACTGATACTGGTGCAGGGGCATATTGGCACTCAGTGCAACCCCCATACTAAGCATACCGGGTGAACTAATACTGTTTTAGAATTTTACCGATATGCCTCTCTATACTGAAATGGCAAACCATAGTTTATACATATACATATCCATGCATACTATATGTGTGTGTGTCTCAAGGATGGAGGCAATTCCTAACATCATATTTTGCCTTGTTTTCTAAGTGGCTAGTCTTTTTCCATGACCAGAGGCACTTTGGATGGTTGTTCCTTTTTCTTGCAGCACATGCTTGAGTGCAGAATGAATAAGTTTTGCCTCCTTATCAATCTTTTACTCTTGATGCCTAGCTTTTCTCTTTCTTAAGTTTTCTTTGGTATGAAATTGAAGTCTCTTTGAGAGTTGATATCAAATCTTATTTTAATCCCTAAAACTCCATAGATATGGAGCAATCCCTTTTATTTGACGTCTACTTCTTCTATGTCTTTTACATATGCCGTTTTTTCTCATCCACTCTACCAGACAGACATCTTCTTCTTGCGCTTTGAGGTCTTGGTTTAATACCTTACTTTTCTGTCCTGTGTCAGTTCAATCTTGCAAATTGTGCCAATCCACCTTTTCAAGAGAGAGTAAATAGCTCTGTTTTTCTTATTTTTCAGTTATTGATTGTTGGCCTCTTCTTGTACTCTGGAATATACTCAATTTGCTTTTCATTTTGACCAGTGTGCTGGGTTGTTGATATACTGGTTATTTAGGCCAAACAAAAACCATAGGTGCAGTAAGTTTGGAAGCTAACTTTGGCTCCGTTTTGGGGAAGACTATCAATTGGCTACTAGGTGTGTATTAAAATAATGACAGGTGCAATGGATTGCTACATCTTCATCATCAGCAAATTTCAGCTTTGTCCTTACAACCTGAACATTGCTTCTTTGATCTATATAAAGAGCAAAGTGATTTCAAACTTTGAAAGATTATGAAATAGTGATAGAATTGCAAAACACTTGCACATGTTGTTTAGATTTCTTATGAAGTGCATAACCATGTCCATCTAGCTCATATTATTTATTCTTATGTGCTTCACGTTACACAAGCCCATGCTTGTACTTGCATGCATACATAAATGACCCTTGTGTTATACTCTGCTATCATAGGTGGAAAAAGGATATAAGTTCTATTTCAACTTCCAAGTTTCTTTTCATTAACCTCCTGTAGTTCTGCTGTAACTTTTGCTCCACACTTCTCCAAATCCACTTTGGTTGGGTCTGTGGGAGCTTCATTGTTTTTTCTGTACATGCCATACAGTACCAGTTGAAGGAGGCCAACGGGGCTGCCCAGGAGATTAGGTGCCTGAAACCAAAAATTCTAAGTATAGTTGATATGAAATGACTGATTTCTTATATCAAGATATTATGGTTCTAGTTTACTGACCGCAAGGAAAAGATCCCTTCCTAACAATCCATATGTCATCCACAGAACACTGGCAAGGAAGGAGAAGAATGATAGGTAGAAGGGCATGAACTCCACGCTTTTGGTCTTTATGACTCGCTTCTACAATTGAAAGGATGCAAGTTGTTCTTAAATGTTATTGTCATTTCAAGTTAAATTAGTGTACTTGGATATACATGAATTGGAGCAAGATAATATTATAAAATAGAGGATATTAGAAGGAAGCATTGGCCTAAAATGTATATTCTTTTTTTATCACCACATATAAGAAAAACATTTTGCGAAACAAGCAACCTCCTGATATCTCATGTTGATGCATAAATCCTGACTCTGTAATTAACTGCTTCTAATACTTCTTGGTAATTAGTTTATGCACTTCACCACAATAAATGATAAAAACTTAAAATCATTTCTAATTTGACTTAATCCATGCTTATTGAGAGATTTTATGGTTAATTGTAGATGATAGTCCATTTGGAATATAGTAAGTAGCTTTGGTCCAGATTGTGTTTTCCTAAGATGACTTTAGTGGTTTCTTGCTCGTCATGTGCAGTTACCAACTTGGCAGAGACAAAGCCTATGGTTACCAAGAAACTGAAAGATAACAGAGGGAAAGGAACAAGTCATGTGAAAATAACCAAGATAGAAATAACTCCAAATGTCAACATACTGGACCCTAAAAAAGGGGCTGCCCCTTTTTTTTTTTTTTGAGGAGAGTTCATCATTTCATCTGGTCATCTGAACAGTAGTTAGTAAGCAATCAAGAAGATGAATGTACTTCAGGCCAGTAAAATTCAGCAAAAGAAACCTACATAACTAAACTATATTTTGATAAATAGGATCATAGGAGACGTTTAACATGAGGAGTAAGTGAATAGAAATATGTGGGAAAACCTACCATGGCTACTAGTGGAGAGCTATACATGGATATGGAGGCCACTAATCCAATGCTTCCAACAAGCATTTTTCGATGGTGATGATCATGCAACACAAAGCTTGAGACAAAAGCAGTCATGCTGAATAATACTGTCACTGGAACCACCATCAAAGAAACAAATTTCTGCATGATATGACAAAAAATAACAACCAGTCAATATCAATATTGTTATGTAAAAGAAATACAGGCCTATGGTGGTTCAAGTGCACCTCATATCTCATGCTAATACTTACATATAGATACTCTGGCATTGGCAGGTGCATGGTTAGACAATAAACAATTTTACACATGCTTGAAAAGGGGAAAGAAGTGACATTTAACTTTTTATTGATCATGTAATTTTACTTGCATACACAAACAACTAGTTCCAAGCAGATGGTTAGTCAAGATGGGCATGTGAATACTGCAGAAGAAATTTCTATTGAGGATGCTTTGTTGAGTTCAGTTTTCATTTTATTACCAAAGTAATTTCACTTGCATAGATAAAAAATAATGCGGACCATTTCTTAATTTCTTTTCGAAACATTTTGCATATTGTTGACCACTTTTATGAACAAGAATTCAGACATATATATAATCATATGCTTTTACACGTATAAATTGTTATTGTTATTCACAATTAAATATATTTTGGTGCAACTGTCTTGAAACTATTTAGAAGACAGACTGCAAATATATGTATTATCACCATTTGTCACATTCGATGCAATCTGTTCGCATCTTGCTGCTGAATGCCCTGTAAATTATGGATTTGTTATGTCTGTTAAGCTAACAGTATATAATTTAAACTGTATGAAAACATGCTCTAATTATATTCACATAAGCACTAGAATATCTAATATATCAGTTAATTAACATCAAATATTTGGCTGTGTTTGATGCAACTCTCTTCCTCCATATTTTTCTGGCATCAAAGATACAAAAACATGTATTATGAGCATCAAACATATGTGAACAGATTAACTACAGTGAAGAACATAATAGAAGGATGCCAAAGAAAGGAGTAGAACTTGCCTGTTTTTTGGGCACTGCAAACCATATATATATTAATATGAATGAGCTTTCAAGTAGTATCCCTAAGCCATTGATGGTGATGACAGGAAAGTTTTCCCATCCACGGCTTACTATTGGCAGACCATACCAAGTATATAGAAGGCAATTTAGCAAAGCGATGATGTATGGGACGCATGAAAACTCTTCTGTGCTCCTCTTTCTGATCACCCTCTGAAAAGTTAATCTAAAAAGAGAACGAAAAAGCTTTTTAGTAACAGTATTAAATTGTTATTTCATTTAGGAACGTGAGATATATCTGAGTACATGGGTGCTGCATAAAGGAGCAGAGAGGCTGCATTCCCTGCAAAACCATGTAGAGGTAAGCCGCTAGAACATAGCATTGTGAAATCTTTTGATCAATAATAACATAGAAGAGAAAATACCCATTATTCCTACTACCACATGAATGGTGTCTCGCATCATTTTTTCACTCTGAGAAGAATAGGCTTGCAGAGCACTTGTTCTGGAGATGAAAAGGTTCTGAGAGCCTAGCAAGAGAGATGGTTCTGCCAATAGCGCATGAGATTGGCTTGCACTATGCAAGGTCTATATATATGGTCACAACTAGAATAAGGAACTCCTTTTTCAGTGTAATGGACAGGTAAAACATTGGTGCCCGACTGTATTTCTTGACACGGGCAGCAAATGGTTTGCTCACACCATTAGCATCTTATTTTAGTTGGTGTTCCACTTACTGGCCTATTCATTATTTCATTTTAAATGGTACAAGCTTGAATCAGCTTTTGGAGCAGAAAAAAATATGCTGGAGAACGCACAAAGCATAAGTGTATTCCTCTTGCGTTTCGGTTCTGTAGTGATCGGAACCTGTTGCATTTGTCCACTAACCAACTCCACTTGAGCAACATGTATCTCCTGGGAGAACCATGCAACCTTTTTATTCTCTGCTAGTGACACCTGGTTCTTGGAAGACTAGATAAGATATTTCACGGTGGAACCTAATCTACTAGAATACTCCTCTTGTGCAACCCCAGAGAGTGAATTATATTCCATAGAGCCCCTTGTGGTTGTGAGGCTTGGCTGGGTACTCTTAGGCATGCTTATGAGGTAAGTTCTTTAGGTGAGCGACCAAGGTCTTAGCGTGCCACAAAGGTGGGAATTTATTTTGTTAGATTGATGATGGAGAAAACCATTGGGAGAAGGAGTTGATCCCAGAACAGTTCTTATTTCCTTGTTAACCATTAATTCCATGTGAATGACCAAACTCTGGCCACTTTATTCGATCACGATTCTTGTGCCTGATGCCCGTCATTTCTGACTTTGATGGTTCTACTTCATCTCACCAATGTCTGAGCTATCATTTACTTTGTGCTGAGATCCTACACGGCAATTGGTTGGTGATAGCCTATTAAATTTTAGATTCCTTGTTCAATGGAAAGGTGGCCTCCTGAGTGGAGTTGCTGTGGAAGTTTGGAAGCCATGAATTAATGTGCCTCCCATGTCATGAATGCCTTTTTCTTAGAAGATTATTATGAGTATATGCTTGCTTGATTTCATACATTTCAAGGTAAAACCTGATAGAAGATTATAAGAAATATTGATTGGAATAGACTACATTGTAATCGCTACAGAAGACAATAAGTAAATAAAATGCAATAAAGATATCAATGGTGTTAGGAATCATAAGGTTGAGTGTTTGCAAAATTTCAGGATATGCTGATGACACATTGTTGTCAGAATGGAATAGCCACAAAGCAATGAACTTAAGTTTGTAAACTTAAGTTTGTGGTGCTTGATAGAATCTGAGTATATCTAAATCTCAGTGTTTTCATAGGAAGTTATCTTTTAAGAGTATTTTTTGATTGAAAGAGAAAACAGGGTAGGATAAAAATTATTTTGTCTTGTATTTGACCTAGAACAAGATAACAGCCTTAAAAGATAAAAGAGAGAGAATAAAATTACTATTATCCATTAGTTTATAGCCTAGCTAAACGCACATTAAAGTCTTACGTCACTCA
Organism: Metroxylon sagu; assembly: GCA_017589505.3. Lineage (NCBI taxonomy): Eukaryota > Viridiplantae > Streptophyta > Magnoliopsida > Arecales > Arecaceae > Metroxylon > Metroxylon sagu. The sequence continues at coordinate 832,995 of JACVBY030000618.1, forward strand.
GATTTATTATGTCAAAGATCATGTATGCTTTTCCCTAGTGATTACTTTTTGCTTCCCAATCTGCTTTCAGCCTACCAGCTATATTCTGTTACCGTGTTTTAGCTCAGGTGAACAACACCTTACAACCAAAGACTTGCCAAATGTTGATGATGTCGCAAAAAATATGCACAGGGCTCAAGTGGGACCGAGGTGGCAAAAGGGTTCTCCGTGCCATTATGGGGCTCAAAGCAGAGGTTCTTCGTCCATGCACGAGTTTGATATAGCCAACCGCATGCGTCAGAGCAGTTCGATGAAAAGTTTACATGATCTTATCTTTTCCAACACGAGGTACCAGGCAACCCTTGTAAAGCTCTTTAAAGCTCCAAAAAGGAGCCAATAAGCGCTTCATTTGGATCCGCATCATGCCACTAATTCAGGATAAGTGGCTTACAGTAAACCAAGAGGTTGGTTGGAAGCCACTAATGCTTGCTTGCTCGTCATGGTGAGGACAGCAGCGTGCATATGATAAAGGAATCAATACTCTTCTTGTATAATAAAAGCTTGGGGTTAAGGTCGATTCTCACTTTCACTCCCAATTTACGGTCAAAAAAAAAAATAAAAGAATAAATACTCGATACACCCATTTCTCGCATCGCCTCACTCCACACTTGTCAACAAACACATGGAACCCAAACTGCATGGGCTCCACTTGCAGTGAGGTGTACATTTTGGTTGTTTCATTAGGATGAATCATGGCATCAATGCCTTCTCTTCTCAAGGAAGTTTGGCATCATGAGGGATTTCCTCTGTTATGGGCTGATTACTTTAGCCAATTGGCCATGGATCGGTTGGGGGGCGCACCACTCCGGCAAAATGCCCTTTCCTCTATACATGGATTACCTGAGTGCTGATTGTGGCCGCGTCACTGATTCCGTACGGTAAAAACACTAGATTATTTTTAACATATATTGATGTAGAACCTTATAATTTTCGCATGGCAGCAACAGCAACGAATTTGATCACCATGACGTGATGCTATTGCAAGTTAATTCCTTCGTAAATTTTAATGCATTGCGAGGAGTCTTCCACTTCATAAAAAGTCGGTCATTTAGTTCGCTAGGAAATAGGAAATGGTCTGCAGCCAGGCTGCCTGCAAGGGTCTAAGCCTTTCGGACTTTAACGATGCAAAGATCTTAATGACATGAGAGCCCATGTTTACATCTGTTTGGTCCCTTGATGGGTAAAACTGAGGTGAACTATAAGTCTAAATAATATCTTCTTAACTGAACAAGATGAAATATTAGATGATTACAGTTGTATTGAAGTGTATGTGACCCTTGTTGCAAATGAAAATTATTATGTTTGCCACTTAAAAAAAATGCTTACTGATTTTTCTTTCTTCAATGATCTTTCAGAACAAATGTGCTCAGGCCGATGTAAACTTGGCACAGATAAAATTCGTTTGTTCCAAGCGTGCTTCGCTAGAATTCATATCAGCAATCAATAACGGAAGAAAATGCGGTTGTGAGGACCTGAGGAGGAGCGAACAATATAGGAAAGAAGCCATATCAAGAGATAGAATTCTTTTGTTCCAACCGTGCTTCGCTAGACTTCACAAGTAAAACTTCATGTATGAAGGATGATGAAGAGTGGAAGGACCGAATTCCAAGTTCAGACGAAAGGGGATCCTCTAGAGCCCAATTCCTTAGTCCAAAGAGAATATTTATATTTGAGAAATTGCCAACAGAGAATATTGATGAGGTCATCTAATCAATGGAAAATAATCACTCTTCTCAACCGAGCGTGACCCTCTCTAGAAGAGAATATTGGAGGAATAAACACTACCATTTGAATTTGAAACGGAACCTCTCCAGTGAATGGACATAGGGTGACAACAAATTAAAATTAGTGCTAGAGGCAAAAATGAGCATGACCTCATGCAGCATAGAAAGTATAGATTAGGTGTTAGAGCTATTGGAGGTGGCAATTGTTTGGGAGTATAGTTCAAACTTCACTGTGGAGGTGGATCAATGGCAACTTAGAAGACCAGTTGGTCCCATTTATTAATTCATGCTTGCTTAATCCATCGTATAGCACTTTCTTCATGTGAGATCAACGTCATTCGGATGCATAATTATCCCCAATATAATATCAATATTTGATTAGATATTTATCCTAGACAAGATATGAACGTTGACTTCAAGTTTATCATGGAGACAGCTGGGAGCGGCTCAGATCTTGATATCTATCTTGCCTAACAAGTGGGACCCATTTTGTTCGTCCTTGCCATTTTGAGCTCATCTTTCTCTGGAATGTAGTTAAGTTCGAACATGGTTGGTTCTTTCTCTAATGGTAATATATATAGATTGGTGGTGCAATGGCACCTCTCAAGCCAAACCTTTTTCTTTAAAGAAGCTCAAAGGGGACAACAGATACATAACCCAAGCACCTAGAGTTGGGTGAGAGGGATCCTCCACTTGCACCCCAAAATATAAAAGAGATCCTCCATGAAGGGTTCTCAATTTACGGGACTCAGAAATGTTATGCTCTAACCATGAAGATTAGGTCAATTATGTGAGCTAGCAAGTCCCAAGGCATAGTCCAAGAGTTAGCAGCACATCAATTAAGATCACGTCCATGAGTACCTAAACCTGAGCGAGTGCAAAGATTATAATTTCTGAAAGCCAATGTCCCAAGTATCAAAGCGAAGTACTTTGAATGTCATGTACTTGGATTCAATACTAAAAAAGAAAAGTTTTGAGCTGGACGATCTTGGCTGCCACACAAAAATTACTTCGAATCATTCATGGAGCAGATCGCTTGGTTGTGATTCTATGATCTATAAAACCTTATTGTAGCCTGATGTAATGGATCATAGTGTGAAAACTTGCCATTAATTTATAACGCCTCAATCCCACCCACCTATTAGTCCAACTAATTTCATTAGTGGATCGAAAGCATATGGTCCAAAAAATCGAGTAAAAGTTAATGGGTAGCAAGTAGACTTGAGTTATGCACATAGCACATTTCTCTCTCTCCCATCTAATATAAAACTAAATTTGAGGTATCACAATCTTTCCACCTTATAATGCGATACCGCCTTATAATGTGACATCTAAGCTAACCAGAATCTACTCCGGATCGGATCATCGAGTAATTAGTGCTGTAAGGATAGCTCCATATCATGGTGAAACTTTACCATCACCCCATGGGTAGCTCTTTCCTCATGCCCATCAACTTCTGCATACTCGGATGGATCAAAATCACGTGTCTTAAAAACTCAAGTAAAAGTTAATGGGTAGTAAATGAACTTAAGTTATATATATATAAAAAAATTTGCCATCAAAACAAACAGAAAAGGTGCTGCTTTTATTTCTGTTTAAGTTCTAAAAATTTCATAAAGAAAAAGACAATCATACCAGATGGGGCAACCTGAAAAGTTTCTCTTTTTTTTTCTTTTTTCAAAAACAAAGATTTGTTGGTTCCCATAAACCAGTGTAAATGGAAGCAAGGAATATTGGTCCGAATACTTTCTTCTGCATCAACCAATGAGCAAAGGAATGGAAGCAGCAACAGCGCCAAATCTTTGTCACTGGAGATTGATGGGGTTTGCCAATCTCCCCTTTAAACAAATAAAAAATCTTGAGTGGTACTTGATTAGAGTTATAGTGTTAAAGACAAACTCTGTTAATCCAGGATATCTTCTTGATGGTGAACGGAAGGGGTTCAACTTTTAGGCTATCTCAAACCAGCGGCCACTAGCTCAAAGTCAAACAGGTGTACGAGGAAACAGAACCACATGCAATACAACCCATAAATCTTAGGGAACGACAATAGTTATGTACCATGGCACCATATATTATTTCCAGGACAACATAAATTACTTTTACTCAGCGAAACTAATTGGTGAGTCGAGGAATTGCGAGCTCTCAAGTCGAAGTGCATAACGAAAGAATCACATTAGACATACATTCTTCCCAACAGCTAAATTTATAAAACAAAGAAAATGCACAATTCTCCCTAGAGAATAACACATATTCTATCAAAGCTAAAACAGAAAAGGACAAAAGGTGCGCTTCAGTCCCATCCTAATCTCTTAACTGAACTTCTACTGTTTCTCTTCTCCGCAAATGCTTCCCCATGCCTCATTATCCAGAACCTCTCTATCTCTTCTGGTTTCCGGCCAGGGATCCTGCCTGCTATCAAAGCCCACCTAGGAATAGCACAAAATATTGAACTTAGAAACATATAAAAGTTTGTAAAATTAAAGAAGACAACTGAATATAAATGTGCTTGTATACAAATTTGCCAGCCACATTTGTTATTTCTGATAAGTGGACACTGTCTGAATTCAGTGGAAACTAGTGCATGCCACCACACAAGGATGAGGCATTTCTCAAAGTTAAAAGTTAGAGCGTGGGATCAAATATTTTCTTAATTGCTGGAGGGGAATTTTTGTCCAGTTTAAGTCAGATGGGAAGGATCCCACTCGCCAGCAGCCTTGACCTGCTGGTGCTGACCGAAAGTTGGCAGGCTTAAGTGCCATTCTGGGCTCAGACACCAGAGGACAGCAAGAAGTTCTGGTGGCCAGTGGCCTTCACGAGACGCCACATTCTTTTACCACAGTTTAAAATCCTATGGACCATCAGTGGCAGTGTCATTGATCTCTCTGAAACCCTTGTTTCTTCTTATTTGTCGTTCTTTGATTTCAAATCTTAGCATAACCTCCCGTGAGATGGCGGGATCGCATACCGTCCTAACCATCCCAATATTTCACTCAGCATATCTTTTAATATTTCTATGTGCCAAGTGTCAGATGGACGTGCACCGTTTCTGAGAAAAAACCATACAATCCCATCCCACAAAATTTTAAAATTTGCATCTAAATTTTATATTTTTTTGAAATTATTAGTCGAAAACTCCCTTGCTCCTTTCTAAGATTAAGTAGGTTTAACAACCTCCTGTGAGCTAGCGACAGCACTAAGGACATGGAAACAAGAGAGGGGATTGGATGAGATCGTCCAGCACAAAAGTTGAAGAAGGCGCCATTCCAAGGCTATTCAATCCGATATATGGTCCCGTGGCATGCATCACAATCACCAGTTTGCGGAAACCCGAGGACTGAACCGTGTTCTTTTTAGCTGCACATTGAGTCTTTCATAAAATCCAGAGGGAGAAGACAACTTCTACGAGGTTAGAAATGTTCGGGTTGTTACTTTGGCTGTTTTCAGGGACATCTCAAAGGAAATACCGTGATTTTATATTTACTAAAGAGAGGTCTCTTTTTCCAGCTCCATGCGTGACTAATCTCTGCTTCCAAAGAAAGAAAGTAAAAGAAAAAAAAAAAAAGGAGGTAACTTAGAGGTTAAGCCAAAAAGAGGACAAATAATATGAGAGAAAAGATTGATATAAATGGTTGAACTCGAAGACTAGCAGTCTGGGATTTAGGATAAGTTTGTGGTCGACTTTATTTCATTTCTCCTCTTTGAAACAAAACTCAAAACTCAATGAATTTGACACTCATTTTTTATCCGAAAAGGGAAGCTTTTTTGTCGCAACGTCTAGAGCTGCCTTGTGTAAAAGAATCAAGTTTTACTCATTTTCTTTTTTTTTTAATTAAAAAAATAACATGTTTTCTTCTTGAAAAAGGGAAAAGAAAAAGGGAAAGGAGAAAGAAAACCAGGGGTGGGTGTCCACTTCATGTCATAAAGCTAGGAGGGCAACTTGACCCAACCCAATCAACAAATTTCTGGGCCATAACCACAGCTTATTAGACAAAAATTGACCCCGGATCTGGAATTCTTCCACAAAAACACATTTTGGGTGGAGTTGCATGGTGTCTTGGTAGAGTTTCGATCTTAAGTGTATTGTAATGGAGGTGTAGCTTTGCAATGGGCTGGATTAAAGCTGTGCCATAGATGTGTGGTTTAGGATTTTCTAGTGTCAGGTGAAACTATTTCCGAAATAGTTGGGTTGACAATTTTAAAATGACTCGTTCAGAGTGCTGCACGCTTACCGCAACCTTAGATAATTGTTCAGGTGCAGGTTATGTTTGTTAATCAATAAAATTTGACTTAACTGCGACATATGACACTCTAGTCTGTAACTCAAGTATAATGCCTACAAGGTTAAGAGCAATATAAATACCAATAACAAACCAAATTGGAGCAATCCAGTGAGCATACCGAACAGAAGTCTTACCTCCTATTTCTTTCTCTCTCTTTCTCTCTCTCTAGCTAATGCCTTGCAGCTTGCTAGACTAAGAAGCTCACACATCAGCTATGTAACTTTACTGTGTGAGGCTTGCATCATGAGAGAGGCATCTCTCTTGGCATTATTGCTAGCTAGAGAGACTCATTAACGCCAATGAAAAATGTAAATTGTTTAAAATCAAGAACAAAAAAAAAAATTAAAAAAAAATAAAAAAAAGCACAAACCAACGGTCTAATTTCTCAATGGTTGTGTGCTTCTCTTGCATTTGTATGCACCATTTAAAGAATGTTGTTCTTCGATTTTAAGCAGCATCCATCCATGCACATAATGTTACTAATGCTACAAATGGAACCAATAATAAGGAAGGAAATTTTTACTTGTCGCCCACGAGCCTATACATTCTGTAGATGAGATCCTCTTCTTGTTCGGTCATGTTGATGAACTCCCACTCTATGCTGCTAACTTCTGCCATGGAACAGAGAGTTAAAAACACCAACTCAACACCAAACAAGTAGGCCAAAAGCCAATTAATGGAAGAGATTGGAAAAATTTGCAGACCTTCCGATTCATAACCGCAAGTCTTGGCTTGCTTCCGAGGGCGTTTATCCATGGCTCCTAGGAATATTAAATAGCAAGCTAAGAGGCCCAAAAGAGAAGATAGTTTAGAATGGAAGTAAAGCAAGAACCTAGGTTGGGAAAGAGAAGAAGAGCTCTAGGCTCACGAGCCTTGGATTTGAGTAAAGGAGAAACGGAATGATTTAAACGGATCAGGACCGGGGAGTTGCCGCGAGCAATTGGAACGGCAGGTGGAGAAGCCACCCAACAAGCCAAAAAGTCCGGTTCTGACGAGTAGTTGTAGGGACCTGTAGCCTTGGGTTCTGCGCCCAAGGCCTGGTTCTCCCAACTCCCAACACTGCAACACCCATCATCTGCAGACATAAAAAAAATACTGCAACCTCTGCCATTTTTATCCAAAATAGCCCACCTGTACGTTCAGATTTATAGCTCATAAGGCATCTTCTTGGCCACCAGAAAACTTTGGTTGCATGTCTGAAGGCTTAGGCTGTTATACAAGCTGTAACGACTCAGGCTATAAATGAGAGACTCTTGACGAATTCTGGGATATTGATAGAGTGGCACTGTAGCGGATAAATGATAATGGCCCCACTCTGCCTCTGTTACTGGCCTTATCACACGCTAGAAAAACTTCTTCTTCCTCTTCTTCTGTTTTTTTTGTTTTTGTTTTTGTTTTTTATGAGCTAGAAAAACTTCACTAAACGAGGAGGAACTGGCCAAAATTGTGAAACACATCTCCAATAAATTAACTTTTTTCTCCAAAATAATAATGGAGGAGCATCCAATCATTTCAGAGAAATTGTCAATGATTTATAGTTCACTCAGCTGGCATATATTTCTTTATAGAATTAGGAAAAAATAAAATCTTAACTCAATCTCAGGACTGAAAATTTTGAATTCCTCCAAAACACTATATGTTTGTGGGATTGAATAAATTTAGTCACGAATTCCATGGAATAGGGTCTGTCGCATCAGAGCTACAATGCAATACGTGAATGACGATGATCATCAAGCTAGACCATCAGATTGAATTCTTAAATTTGAGAGGGTCCAAACTCCAATAATACATGCAAGTTGTTTTGTATGTGGGCGGAATGTAGTGGTGCTTATTTAACCATTGAAGCAACTAACACGTGAATGTTTCTGAAGGGTTTTTGACCGGCTGGTTCATAGCTTGTTCCGAAACTATTTAGTCCTCTCTGCAACAAACCCCGTCCGACATTCCTGTTTCGAGAACCTAGACGGCTCCACCGGAATAGGAATCTCGTTAGGTGTGGTTCACTCCTTGTTCATTATATTTATCTAAAGAAGTAAGTTGCTTAAAAAAAAAAAAAAAGTGAATCACTGATTAGAAAATCTTAAAGGATGTGGGAAGGTGATCGATCAGATGAATATCTTAAGAACTTCTCAATCGGTCATCTCAAACAAAATCCAATGAAATCGGGTCTAGATTAAATTATCCTCGTAAGGATATTAAATCAATATCCGACGCCAGTTATAACTTGCACATATATTTATTAGGTTGTGGGATAATAAAATCTAATCAATCTATTTTGTTAATGTTTCATCACGAAAAAAAGGACCATATATATATATATATATATATATATATATCGTTAATGGTCAAATAATTATTATACTAAATAAAATAAGATAGATGATTATCCAAGATAGTTTTTAAATAATTAAAAAATTATGTTTAATAATATGCTACTCCTGGCACGTGTCATGCGTGTGTCTATAGGGCCACAGTCCACAAGAAAATATTTGGAAATTATGTTGGAACTCTTGACCAAAACCAGAGCTCTCAAGAGAAACGTCACGCTTCCCAAGCACTTATCCTGAACGGAAGGGAGGCCTTTTTCCAAATAAAACTGAAAGCTAAAAGCTGAGAGTCCTCATCCGTATTGCCTGGTCAGCTTTTTTTTTTTTTTTTTTTTTTTCATAATCTCCTTTTCTAACAATTATTAAAGCCGAGGTAAATTAATTTTTTATCCCCTCAAATTTCTCTGTCATGCATTTTTAAAATTTTTTAATTAAATTCATAAACAAAATTTAAGGTGATATATCTAATAATAATGTTTAAAATGAATGAGACATATTTACAGCATAGAAAAATTAGTTTTCCTCTAACAGTAAATAGTTTTCCTCTAACACTGAGGATTTCTTCAACAAAATTTAATCCCATCCGATAGCTTCCATCAAAAGTCTGTTTCTTTGATCCCAAGTCCAAGAAACTATTCTTACTTTAAGAGGGGAATCAGATTCCATTACCAGCACTCTATTTTGAAAACAAATTCTTATTATGGGAATCAGTTGAAGGTGCTCGTCACTGTTGAAGCTTAGGTCTCTTACCTTCTGATGTGAGATGGGGAATTTGATTCCTAGTAGCTGTGGGTTTCTCTTTCAATCTGCATTAGTTTCATGGTTGATCCTCCACAAGAAAATGGATTGGTCCTTTGGGCCACATCGCGTCAAATCATGCACGGAGTGCCCTATCGGAAAATCTAACTCATTTCTGTCTTGGTTTGTCCAAAGGCGGCATGCAAGAGCCAATAACATCGTGGCTTTCAAAGAGATGTTTTTGGGTGCGCTGGCAACCAAGAGCTCGGTATACGGATTTGACGCTCCTCGTTCTCCACCCGTGAAGAGTTAGAACTGCTGGCGATGGAGAGCCATCTGCGCGTCTCTCCCTTTTTGTTTGGTTTACGCCAAGTTAAGAATGCGTTTGTTATGAGATTAAAAAAAGTTTAAAAAAACATAGAGAAGCAATAAAGTTTTAGTGCAAATTTGGTGTAAAAGCTCTCTCTTAATTATATTCGATTGTACTTGTAAATAAAAAATAAGAAAATTTTGTTCGTTTGAAAATTATAAATAAGAAAATTCTTCTAAAAAAATTAACTTTACATCAAACAATTTCAAAATAGAATAAAAGATGAGAGGATAACTTTTTATCTGCTTTAACCTTATAGCAAATGCAATCTAAATAGAGTTAATTGAAGCTTTGAATGTTAGAACAAATTATGTATGATGATATGAAGATCAATAAGAAGATGTCATATATATATATATATATAAAAATCTTAAATTTTGCTTACTAAATATTTATTTTATATTTAATAATATAAAATTTTACGATGTTGTTAGATTTATCTTTTGTAGCTACAAATAAAATCAATTTTTTCATAAGTTTGATAGGAAAAATGTAGAGCTGCTTAAGATTTTTTATTTGTTGCATGGAATAAATCTGGTTAAGAATTTGGATGTTAGAAGAACGAGAATATAAGATAAGCAATCCTTACAAGATAAAAAAAATTAGGTATATAGTTAATCTTTAAGGACAATCTGATTTTATTTTTATTTTTATAGAAAAAATATTTGTAAAAAAACATTTGCTAATTAAAAAATATTTTTTTTAAAAAATATAATTTTAAATGATAAAAAAGAGAAATGGCATCAAGTTGTTTTCACTAATCTTTACCATGGTAGAAAACAAAAACTAGGAAATTGAAAAGTATAAAAGTTGATGATATTTATTTTAAGTTTTTTATTTTTTAAAAAAAACATCATTTATAATAAAAAATATAAAATAATTTTTATTTTTACTTATTAAACATATTTTCTACAAGTCAAAAGATAAAAATAAAAATTAGTTTTTAAAAATAAAAAAAAGTAGAAATAAAAAAAAATCTAGAAAATAAAAAGTACCCTGTCCTTCCATGCTCTCTCCCTCTGCGCGCGCGTGCGTTCGTTCCTCTCTCCTACCAGTCCTACTGGACGTACCGGGAGTTTCCAAATAGACCTATAGAAAGGACGGTCTTTTATTCAGCATTGAAAAAAGTTTTCAACCCGAACTCACTCAAGGCTCTTATTTTCACCCGCCGAAGGAACACAAAGGACGCTTCATCATGCACTGGTCAGGAACAGTATTACCAGTGGGAGAATAATGCAATCTCATAATGCAAGGAAAGGAAATACCAGTACATTACTTACTTCCGGATAGCGTCTCTGAAGGCAGAAGAGAAGCTATTACAACATTATGATTTAATAACGATGATTATAGTGATGCAAGAGATCGTGATTTTTTTTATTAAAAAAAAAGAAAAAAAAAAAAAAAAAGAAAACTCAAAGGAAGCCCTAACCTGAAACCCTTTTTCATGTGAAAGGAGTTGCAACTGGAACCGGCAAACTATGAATTTATAAAAAAGTGTAATGATAAATGTATCAATTCGAATTTAATTCATGTCAAAAATTTAGATCCAAATACATCCTATATATTATATAGATTACACATATGATTTATATATTATATATATTACATAATATGATTAATTTAACTTATTAAATAAATAGGTTGTGTTCGAATTAATTCGAATGTATAACTTATTTTTAATCCATATAATCTGAAATAAAATTTTACTTCATCTAATGGATCATATTTAAATTTTGAATCATGCTACGTGAGTTGATATATTTAATAATCAAATCGATTGTAAATTAATTTTGTGTTAGCAAATCGATAATTAGACAAGTCAAATTGGTTTTGATCGAAATTTATTTATGTTCAACTCAAATTTCACTATCTTTCTGTCGATTATAAGTCATGCTCATAGGGCATGTTCAAAATTGCCATATCTAAGTGCAACTCTTAAGCTATTATGTGCTCATAGGTAATAATTAATGTTTTATGTTTTTGCTAACTTATAATAAAATGAATTTAAACAAGTTGAGTGACATTCAAATGGCCGTGAAACTACCGAATAGCTACAATAAGATGGTAAACGAAATAAATAGAATAGTAAATAATACAAAAAGACCTGCACAAATGAGAAAACATAGAAATGCTGATAAGTTATCAGCTCAGCGAACTTTTTATTTTTTCCTTGGGCTCTCGTGACGTAAATTCCGCCCTATTTTTATTTAAACAAACTTGTTTCGCCTATTATGACAACTTTCCAATTCCCCTTCAATTCCCTTGTTCTCAACAGGCAGCTGAACGAACCTTGGCTACTAAATTCAAGTAAGAATGAGATTATTAGCTTAAATATAATGTAATATTTTAAAATAATTTTATATCAAATAAAAAAATCTTATAATTCAAATTTATCTGTAATTAATTAATTTAAACTTAAATGTTTAAGGATCCATGAATTTGATTAGTTAATAGGTTAATTAGATCAATATATTTGAAATATTGCAAATGATATCAAAGTCCACCTAAATGTAGTGGGCATATTTTATATTAGCATTACAAATGATATTAAAACAAACTTGAGTATAAGACTCATCTTATAAATAGTATCAAGCCAATTCAAATATATAAAAGTTGGTAGAAAAGAAAAGGCTACTTATAGGATTGTAATAAAAGAGCTACCCATGGGTTCTAGTGATAGGGCAGGGTAATTTGGTGGGGAGGAAGAAAGATAAAAAAGGCTATCCATAGAAATGGGGCTAGATGTGCAGAAATTGGTGAGCAAAGGGAAAGAAAAAAGAGCTATCTGGGTGTGCAAAAGTTGATGGATAAAAAAAAAAAAAAAAAGGAAAGAGTTACCCATGAAATTATGGTAGGATGTTCAAAAGTTGGATAAAAGGGCTATCCATAGGAGCGTACATTCTGTTTTGGGTAGATTTTGATTAACTTGTAAGGTTACATGAATTTAACCTGCTAACAAGTTAATTAGGCCAGTAGGTGGGCTTGGATGTTCTTAGGATGTTACATATATATAATTTTGAGAAAAATGCTACAAAATCAGCCATCACAGGAGGCTTAGGAAGTGTTTATGTTATTATAAACCCCTGATGGTTGGGCTTCAACCAGTGTTCCTTGTGACTGAGCTTCAGCCTGAGCTTGGGTCTGCACGCACCACAGCTACGCATTCCGTCCAAATGCTATCATTTAGTGGAGCACGGGCAAAACTTTGGTTGGACCAGACAATAACCCAGTTTGGTTCACACCTTCTGTGGCCCAAGTTCAGTTCAAACCACCAAAACCTGTGGTAATTGGTGTGACAATTTTGAATCCCAACAGCCACACAGCGTGTAGAGCACATTGTTGGTTTAAGTAACTATGGCTGATTCTTTTAAATGCTTGCAATCTGCAACAAATATAATGTCCATAAGGTTATAACGTACATGGTGAATAAACCAGTCGCATATTGCAGGCAAAGGCGAGCCCAAATAAGTATCCAGCTTTACATCTCAAGCCCATGGTCAGCCCAGTCAAGAGCTTCAACAAGACTGGTTGAAGACTTCTTGGTCAAGCTAGGATTTCTTTAAACCGGCTATCGTGCACAAAAGAGCAGCAAAATTAGAAAGAGTACGTCAATGAAAAAATTCCTATGCTTTAGTTATATGCTATAACCGAATCTATGAAATTATTAAAACGTTTTTACTTGGTGAAGCAGTGGTATGGTATCCGATGACGTCCTTGGACCCTGATTCAATTGTGGAATGTGGAAAGGACGACATGGAAGCAGCTCCTCTTAAATAATAAATGATATTGCGTACCATACTCGTTATCTACACCTAGGATGATAGGAAAGGAACTACCAGTTAGAGTTCGCGACAGAGGCATCTCCTGTTGCATTCTTTAAATGCCCAAGTTTTTAATCCAAACTGCTGACAGGAAATAGTTTTCTTTTAATTCCAGCAGCCTCCTAAGTTTTTCATGACAAGAACACGTGCTGCCTCTCGTCTGCCTCAAAGGAGCAGAAGAACAAGTCGGTTGTACCCAGTTGCTATTAATCTACTCCAAGATGCGTCCATTTATATATTAATTATATCACCCAAGCTTTGACCTTATGCCATTCAATTCAAGTTGTTCATTTCCATATTCCTTTGCGCTATGCCCTCATTAAATGGAAGTTTTTTTTTTTTTTTTTTTTAAAAAAAAACAACCTAGTTATAAAAAGAAAAGAGGCGAACATATTTTTTTTCTTGTTTCCATGATCTTGTTTCTAAAAATAAAAAATTAAATGTGATATCAAATAGGCCCTAACTTCACTATTGTTGCAGTAGATTTCATCCAAACCCATGAATTTTTTAACATTCAATGGCTCTATAGCCAGTACTAATAATGATGTACCAGGCTGGACTTATGCCGGCTTGTTCAATTTCAAGCAAAACCTAAGAAATTCATGAAGAGTAAAATCTAATTTTCATGTTAATATAAACGACGTTAATATTTGTTTAGATAAATACTTACATTTTATCTATAAGTGTATCATTTGTTAAGCTTTTGAGCTTAGTCAGCTTAAAGGAGAATAAGCTAGGAACGCTTGCTCAGCACATGCGGTCCTCTTTTGAGAAACAAGTGAAGCTCAAAGTATTTGGACTTGACTGCTGTGGAAAGCTATGTGTTTAAAATAACAATACAGTCCATGCACCGTCGAATCATTTCCCATTCTGCTTTGAGAGCAGTGCAGTGGAAGATTGATTGAGTTCAGAGCACTTTTAAGTCCGCGCGGTGGATGATCCCAAGGGAGAGCAGCTGAAAGGAACGTGGATCCTTCTTTCCCATGTATGACGATATATAACCCAATAAAATTATCCAATACCAATGTTGGAGCATTCAGTGTCATTACCAGACGATGGAAACCAAGCTTTGAACGGGTCTTCAGAACACACCTTTTCCTTCCCGTCATTGTCGTGCTATTTTGAATTCAAACTATACTCTAGTGGTGGCTTTTCCTTCTTACAATCAGATCATGAGACCATCTAGATTTCCCGTCCTTACCCATGGTTGACCCTTTGAGAGATGGAGACCGGGCCCAAAAGGACACGCCATATGAAGGCCGTCAGGAAATTATCAAAAGGACCCTTTGATAGAGTGCGCTGCAACGGCGTCTTCCACTTGGGTAACTTTGTCACCTCGAGTCTCCGGTGTAGTCTCTTTGTTGAACGGAGATGGTGGTGACCTGCACCTTATTGGTACAGAGGATTTCACCTCTTCTAGACGGTCCACGCGTTTCAGCAAAAACCGGGTGGTCTTTCGGTAGCCTTTGAATAGTTGTTTTTTTTTTTGTTTTTTTTTCTGAACGGAACGATAGAAAATGATAGGAAATTAACATCGGGGCATAATATTTTATAGCCACTTGTTTTGAAATTGATTTATTGTAAAGTTGATTTGTTTGGACGTAGATTCTCTTTCACTTCTCAAAGTGCTCAAAGTTTTTTTTTTTTTTTTTTTCATGAAAATCTTGAGGAATCAAAGTTTTTATTAAATAAGAAGTAAAGCATATACCTAGAGAGTAGGATAGAATTTAGAAGATATAGAGTGAAGAAAGAAAATGAAAAAGGGAGACAGTTTTAAGAAAAACCAGAACATGTGGAATAGATTTAAAAAAATAAAGTACTAATATCCAAATATATCGTCAGATAGCTGAGACATCGCAATCTAAGAAAGACTTTATATTGTGATTAAATTGTTAGAATTTTTCTATATGCAGAGTAGAATAGTCATTATCTGAATTAATTAAATTAATAGAGTATTTTATAAGTTTATTATGATTTGTGATCATCATTTGTGTTATTAGGTTATTTGGTGCATCTTAGAATAACATAAGCTTATGTTAAGTATGAGCCTTATGAATAAACGGCTCATAATAAGTAGAGTATGTATTCTAAAGTTTGATTGTCAGAAGAAGGGGTCTCTACTCTTACTTTATAAATATTGTGGTAGCTTCATTGAGTCGTAATAGTTTTGCAATGAATTTAAATATAATTTATTTTATATTAAACGTAAATATGTACCCATAATATTGAGATTGTTGAGATTATTGGATTTATAAAATCTCAATATTCTATCAATTCATATCAAAGCCAAATTAATAATCTTATATATGAGTTGTGTATATAAAAAAAATAAATATTAATTTTATTTTATATATGTGAAAGATTAGATGAGATCTGATCTGATCTTTAATTTTTGGAGTTGTTATTTTGAGGATTATTGAAATTATGGATTTCATACATGTGTTCTCTTTTTTGGATTTAGATTTGGAAGAGTGAAAATATGATTGATTTTTCTTCCAAAACTTCAAAAATTTATTTGCAATCCAGGGAAGACTTCATGCTATGATTAAACAAGTTACATCACCTCATCTTTTGGAAGAATAGATGACAGGGCTATGGAAACAAGATGATGGCTCTGCTTGATAGACTTTGCAAAAGTGATCAAAGCATTCTTTTTTTATTTTTTTATTCAGACTACAAGTAGCTGAAATAGTATTTAATTTTCTGACAAACAATCATGCACCTATTTCTTTTTTCATTTAATCTTGTGACTGGTATTATTTCTAGAAACATGCTCATATTTGCGACTCTTATCCATGGAAATTAAGTTGTGTGTCCATCCCTCTTTGCCACTTTTTAGTTGAAATCTCTCTTTATCATGGCATGACTACAGATTCCCACGAACAAACGATATCAGGCCCTCATTGATTTGCATTTACAGAGGACTATGAGAAGAACGAGTGGATCTCAACATGAAGGCAGTACTTTCAAATGAACGAGAAAGGCTGCTCTGGCTATAGAATTATAAAAGGAGTAAGGCAACATTTTCCATCAATTACATAACCGATTATTAAGATTTTGCGCTCTTGCAGGTCTAGTGAATTATTTGGACAGTGATGGAGAATTTTTTAACTTATTTTTATTATTCGTTTCCATACTATTACTCAGTCCATGTATCATTATAATTATGAGCTACATCGTTAATTTAATTCTTATTAATTCAAATTTTTGAGATTAGTTGATTAGTTAACATAGTATCACAATCAAAATTAATCTTTGTATATAAACAGACAAGATTGATGTTCTAAAGAATAACAGAACACCTTTCTAGCTAAGTACTTATCTTTCTGTGCAAGAAAAGAAGACAGAATATTAGAGACTCCAAAGTTCTTCTTTTCGACATTCAAGCCGACTAAAAGTGGATAAAAAAGGTCTTAAAACTCTTGGAAGAGTTACTCAAACCTTAAGCATAAAAGGAAATCTTTTCTTACTTAAGGAGACCTAGACTACTTTTATAAATATTTGGAAATGTGCTACTCAAACCTAAGCACAGAGATAAATCTTTTCTTACTTATGAAGACTTGAGCTATTTTTATAAATATTTGAAGGAGTTATATTTTAAGCTAAACTCTTATATTGGATAGGTCTCATTAATTCTGATGCCCAAGAAATGGGCATCCATAGAGGAATAATCACTGGGCTAAGTTCCATTTGAAGTGGATTTATGCCAGATAAGGAGAATCCTATTTGCATTAGGATATGTCGGCCATCACGAATAAAAGTCTTTCTCTAATAAGGTTCCTCTCTTCACATAGGTATTCCACTCTACCATGTGTTGTTCTAGAATGAGCTAGTCAAATTTGTCTACATCAGGAATTATAAATTATTGATTACTTAATAATAATATGAATGACTCTCCAAAATCATTTTACATCAAATAAAAATTTCTTTTCCTTTTCTTTTTCCAAAGTCTTATAATATCTATTTTTTATAAAAAAGAGAATTTTGACATACGTAAATTTATAATTTGTAAATTTTGAGTATGCTTATATTATTATACATGAATGTCATACATATCATTGCTTTCCCAAAAATCAAACCTTACCCATCCTAGAGACTAGATTGTCATTGTGTAATAGAGTACAAATTACATAGTTTTTTATTACTATGATAATATAAATCAACTTATATATAGAGATGTCAAACAAGTCAAGCGACCTATGATACAATACGATGCGGTCCATGTCAAGCACTTTGTGGTTGCTATAGTAACCATGCCAGGCTAAGCCATGCTAGCCCCAGGCCATGTTAGCCTAGCATGCAATGAGCCACCTATGGCCTGTTTACGTACTTTTTACACTTTCATCCCTTTATAATATCCATAAATGATTAGCTTCATGATAATCTTATCCATTTTTATACAAAAAGACTCTTTTGCCCTTTTCAACAACCAAAAATGGTTAGTTTATAAAGATATTTTTGTTTATTGCTTAAAAGTTTCATTTGTCCTTCCCAACAATTATCTTATACTTATCGCCCTGGCATGTGGTCTACTGATCTCTTCGATATCTATGTAGTATCAGAGCTTATTTTTAGTGCGAAAGGTTGGGTGTTTAATAATAGGAGTAACTGATTAAAGTTCGACATAATGAAAATATTGGTCTGCCTAAAGGACTGATGTGAGGAGTAGGATAAGACACAAGGCTTAATAAAGGATGAAGATGACCCTCCAAATGACTAAAAGACTATAGATGGAAGATGTGAGGAATTATTATAAAGAAGAAGAGGACCAAATAACAAATTGGTGGGATGGTGCAACCACATCAAGCTATGAAAAATGATACGTATATTTAATTAATTAATTTAATTATTACAAAATTAGTTTTAAGAAATCAAAAAAATAAAAAAATAAATAATTGCTTGGTCTGTTGGGGTCAAACCATGTTAGAAGAATGATGAAGATAAAGACTCCTTTTCGAATGATTAGAAGATCGAAAACGAAAGACGAAAAGAGTGACCATAAAGAAAAAGAAGACCGAATAACATAATGGTGGGACAGTCTGACTCCAACAGCAAACTACGAACAAAGGTACACATATTTAATTTATTTTATTTAATTGATGCAATATTAGTTTAAAAAATCAAAAAAATATCTGGCCTACATGGGTCAACATGTTAGGCCGACAAGCCAAGTTGGATCGGTCTAATTAAGCCATGGGCCTAAGAGCTGTGTTCACCCCTCTAGCATTGTGGGCTGTGCTGATATGGCACATAATGGAAGCCATGCCGAGCCAGTACATTATGACATAATATCCATTGAGCCGATCCTTATATAGATCGTGCCAGTATAGCCTAGCCCATTTGACACTTCATTTGTATGTTAAGCATCATGTATAAGGTTTAATCCAATATAAAATAATTAATAAAAGGTAAAAAAATTGATATAAATGAATGAGTGCAAAATTTAACAGATTAACAAGACTGAATTAGATTTTGGCATGTACATTAAGTCCTTTTGGTATTAGAACTCCTTATTTACTTAACAAGTGATATCATAACCGATCACCTAAGACGCAGCAGCGCAAAAACATAAGAATAATATATATATATATATTATAAGTCTTCTGATTATTGTAGAAACTCTTAAAATTGTAAATATATTAAAATTGGTAACTATGATCAAGAACAATGATGTGATAGCTAGTAGAGGGGAGTTATGGTTGGCCACAATGGGATGAATGAGTGTGGTAATTTGACTCGATTGATCAAGGCATGGTAAGTTTGAGCACAGACTCAAATATGATTCTTGAAAGAGCTGGCTATTAAAGTTATGGTTGACTATGGTGTACCAAGTATAGGTACAACAAGTAGATTCGATTAAGCAAGGCATAATAAATTTGACTATGGATTTAAACATGGCTCTCGAAAGTGCAGGGACTACTGTAAAAATATGGTGAAACCAAACTCGTGTTAAGGACTCGTGAGGTAAATTTAATTTCAAGAATCTTGGAGCTCAAAGGCAAGGGAAAGACTTGGTGCTCAAGTAGACAGCTGGAATCTCGGCGTTCAAAGGCAAGGGAAATGTAACGTGGCAAACCATTGAGCGGATCATACTTCGATCGCGTGGCCAACAGACGCGAACAGCATGGGGTCATGTCCACTCTGTTGTGTAATAGACTGGATTAGTGGGAGGGCGGCACTGCTTTCCTCGCTGTCCCGCTCCACTTCCAAAGAAATGGCCCTACGGTAGCGGATCCAAACGACGAAGTCAGGGAGACCCAGGAAGGCTAACTAAGATGAGACCACCTTTTCCTACGTGATATACGTTGAAGGATTCCACTGTTAAACCTAACGCCGCATGTCAACTGCATCCCCGGCTGCTCCTTGGAGAATTAGCTTTGTAACATATTTGGTACGTTGAGAGGGATAGACTGCCTATTGTTTTGTGCTCCAATGACCAAGGTCTTTATGCTCGCGTTTAATGCACACCAACTGTTATTGATTATTATAGTGGTTATGTTGACTATTAGGTGTCCACCCTACATCATTCATTGCAGGTTCACGGTATGTGGCGTAGAAATAACCTGTAAGAAGAGCCTCATACATAAGCTGTTCAGAATTTTTCTTTTAAGTTTTAATTGTGGACACGGCAGCACAAAAATCATTTAGAAAAACAAAAAAATTAACATGGTCATTGTATGCTATTTCATAGTTAATACATTTTTGCAATATGTTTTTTATATAATTAATAGTAATAGATATCACGTATAAAATTTTATTGTTACTCCAATGTGCCGGAAAAAAATATCCAAAATTTTTCTTGGATATAATTCTACGAGGATTCAATGCTCATGAGAATTAATTTTTCATATTCAGAAATGATTGGATGAGAAACTGATATCAGATTCAGCGAACCAAAAGCCCCACTTGCGGTCGGTCGGCAGGAAGAATTGTGATCTGCTGCTGGTCCAATTCGCAGTCCAACGATGGGAGGGGGGGAAAAAAACCAAAAAAAAGCTTCGCTGTACCTCACGGCAGTGCGGTCCCAGCCTTGGATCACCAAAGTGTAAGCACAAAAACAAATGTGGACGTCAGTTCTGCCACTCCTTTCCCTTCCCCCCTTTCAAACGCGGAAGTAGGTTTGAAGATTCTTGGTCAGTTTTTCCACAACTCTTCTCTGACCTTCAATTTTAACGACAAAAAATCTTTTAGAAATAATAAGAAGAAACGGTCAAACTCAGGTTTCTGTGTCCCCTTATGACCGAAGACCGGTCTACGGCTCTCGATAGATTTAAAAGAGAAAAAGAACACGCTCTTTCGGCCAAACTTTTCCCCTTCTCTTCCCTGGTACGAACTTAAAACCTTAAATCCCAGCTCCCCACCCCACCATCTCCTTCAGGTCTAAAAGCCACCCCATCTCCTTCTCTTGTTTATCTCTTCCTTTCTCTATCTCTTGCTTCCATTCAGAAAGAAACAAAGGAAACACTTCTAGCTCTTGCGTTTAATTAGCCTTGGATCGTTCTCTTCGTGCATGCTTGACCAACCTCTGCATCAAGAGTTGGTCACTAAAGCAACCAACCATTAGAACACCACCTCATTTGCTCTCTTCCATTTATGTTTTGCACCAAATTCCAAGAATAGCACCGTTTAGGTCTCCGCATCCTTAGTTACTAAGCTTCGACACCACTTTGTTTGACCCCAACGTTCACTTCCCAACGCTCAAAATACATCAGCAACACTTGACTTCCACTAAAATTACTTCTAGTCCTATAAACAAGAGTAAATTGCAAGTTATGCCCTGATTCTCTTTTGCAATCCAATCTCCTACACGTTCTTCATCTGCCTCTTTCGGCAGTTCTCTTCCTCTGAGAACCGTGATCTATTCTGCAAGTCAAGCAATGGAGAAGGGAACCAGCTGGGACCTCAGTTTGCTTCTCGAGGTGCTAACTCAAGGCGAAGAGCAAATTAAGCAGCTCGAAGCGCGTCTCGGCGAGCCTTTCTCCGCTGAACTGTGCAAGTCTCTGGCACAACAGGTACAACTCGCGTTCAGCAAAGCCATTTCAATGGCCAAATCGATGGACCCCGAGGGCTCGCGGCACCCTCTGTGCCCCAATTACACCAGCTCGGGCTCGCCGCGGTCCGCCAGCGGGAGTCCGCGGAGCGAGAATTCCGAGAGAGCGCACGAGCGGAGGGAGTTGCCCACGAAGAGGTACATGCCAGACAACCTTAGCTTAAGAAACCTTTCAACGTATTTTTTATTATACGCCTTCCATGAAGAAGATTTTGAACAAGATTTTGTGACCAAAATTTCAGGAAGACTTTGCCCAAATTGACGACTCAAGTGCGCATCTCCTCGAACGGAAGCGCTGAAGGGCCGTTAGATGATGGCTTTAGCTGGAGAAAGTACGGACAAAAGGACATCCTCGGGGCCAAGTATCCAAGGTTAGCAGACCTTTCGCCCCACAATAATAGACCTTTCTTACCCTATCTACCTTCTGCCACAATAATTCGCCTCTGTCTAACGAGGGATGTATCCAATCGATATGCGGTTTCAATTCACCCAGTGCCGTTCCTCGGGGTAACAGTTCTTAGGTCAGCTTGCTTCAAACTCTAGTTAGACACCCACTGGTTTGCCCCACCCAATGCTAAGATGACCATTCCTCTCCCGGAGGATCATACTTTGAGGCCCCTTTGTGATGTGGCAAAGAGTCTTGTCGGAGCCTAGATGATCAATTGGTCCCATCGACACTGCATGAAGCTCAAGTGGGTCAACATGACTGTGTAGTAATTGATAGTTGCTAGATACCTTCTCGATGATAAGTCTTTTTTTTTTTTTTTTTTTTTCTCGGATCAATTGTGATGATATTCTATAATTTTTTTGAAAACTAAACTTTAATCCCACTCTTTTTCTACCTTTTTATCATCTTGGACTGTCCCACATATAGTCAGAAGAAAAAAGTTTTTTTTTATTATTATCATTCTTTCCCTTTTACCTTGAAACCGCGTTCTTCCTGAAATCGTCTTCTCTACCGTAACTATCTTGGTCTCTAGTAGGCAAGCGTCGGCGGCCTATCATAAGTTCATTTGAATCGTTGACCGATATTTTTTGCTTATCCTAATTCTTGACCATGCTTAGAAAGTGCGCACAGGCCTACAAAACAGCACACTTCGTACGCTTTGTATTTTACCTTACCGGAGAGGCCATTTGGTTCAATGAATCTTGAAAACAAGTCAATGAATAAATTATTGTAGTTTCCTATCTTTTACTTTTACAAATCTCAAATAAATAAAATTTTCCATCTAGTCCACCTTAGGTAGGTTTCTCTTGGGTAAGAACTCTAACCGGTGATTTTGTTATCTTGGAAATTGTTCTATTAAAGATCTCTCTCTAAGGGATTGGACCATATAAGTACAATGAAAACAATTAATCTCTTAAATAAGCTTCCAGTAAAATACAACAATTAATAAAGTTTTGAACTTTCAATCATGCTTTTTGGGCAAACCATAAATCAGTCCATGCCGGTCGCTTTCCTACTCAAGCACCTGATTCCTGTCCTCTCCTTTCTCAAAAGATCTCTGCACTATAAACAAAGATGCATTCTTTTATTGCTTGATTGAATTCAAAAGGCATAGTTGGCCTCCTTAACACATTATAATGGAATACTTAGCAGCAGTCAAAGTAACCGCTGACGTAGATGAATAATCTGAGGCAATTTGAAGGGCAAAAAAAAGTGGCGTGCTGCCTTCTCTTGCCAAGGATCATTAAACCTTTTTTTTCTTTTGCAGAGGCTACTACCGGTGCACTTACCGCAAAGCCCAAGGATGCCTTGCAATGAAACAAGTGCAGAGATCAGACGAGGATCCAACCATCTTCGACATCACGTACCGAGGCGCACACACATGCCTCCAGAGGCCACGGGCGCACTCAGCATCAGCATCTCAGGAACCGGACATGCAACAAAACCAACAGAATCCTCCAGTTGATCATGAGCAGCAGCATCCTCCACATGATCAGCAGTTGCTTCTAAGCTTCCAAACGGGCCTCAAGGTGAAAACCGAAGGCTTGGCCATCGAGGATCCAGGCCCTACCTCTTCTTCTTTCTCTTTCCCTTCCACACCAGTCAGCAGCCTGAAATCTGAAAAGCAAATCATTTCCTCACCTCCAACACTGGTGAATAACTTCACAGGCAGTTTGTTCTCCACCTTTTTCCCACCAACAACCTCTGAGTCGAACTGCTTCCCAGTTCCATGCCAGAAAGACAGCTATGGAGGCAGACCAGCTCTGCATGCTTTAGAATCTGACATCACAGAGATGATCTCTGCTACAACTTCAGGGACCCCTATGATTGACATTGATTTCATGCTGGAACCGCCCATTGATTTTGAACAAAATTTCCCATTCGATAATTCCAAGTTTTTCCAATAAAATATGTAAACAGAATCCAATCACAGAAATGAATGTTGATGAGCCTGTTACAAATCCTATCTAGTGAAAAAACAAAGATGCAGGCATGTAAGAAAGGAAGATCACTGGAGGACTCCTTATACGAAGGCCTACCCTGGAACAGGCCAAGTTGATTTTGTTGCAGTATTATTCTACTACTAGTGTAGGTAGAACTTTCAATAACTCTTTTTTCTTCCTTTTTTCTGCCTTCAAAATTCCTTCATTGTAGCTGCAGTAATTGTTCATTTATTGAAATCAATATGCCATGTTTCATGCTCAATATCTGCATGATACTTGGTAAAACTTAGAATCGAATTCAGCAAAGACTTATCGTGCAAAGAGGTGACATAATCAGAAGTACATAATGAACAATTTTGAAGAACCTTAAGGCTGTAATCTAGTAGGTTCAAGATGACAATATCTGTCTGAAAGGATAACATGTTTGCATAAACAAAGTTGTGCTGTAAAAACAGCCAAGAGGATAAAGCACCATTGCAAGAGTTGTAATCAATGAATCAAAGATGTAGATGAAAGAATTTTAAACTTCATTTTAGCATAAGATGAACAGAAACAAGCTTTCAAATGGAATTTGTACCTATAACAATTTTTTTAAAGGATTTTTATAATGATTGTCATGACATAAACATATAAACAAATCTGACATAGAAGCACCAACATAAAGCTTTTTTTTTTTTTTTTTTTTGAGTGTGAACGGGGGAGTCTAGCTTCCCAGTTTATAAATTAAAATAATTACAAATAGAGTTGGGAATATACAGAGGCCAATCAATTTGGGTTGGGATTTAATATAGAATTAAACAACTCATGAGCATCCCCGGCCTTGCCAAGAGAAATACAGCTCCAAGAGTTAAAAGAAAAAAAGAACTTTTTAGATAATAACTAACAAGGACAAGGATTTAGAGAAGAAAATTTTAGAGTTCCGCTGCAAAGAAGCAAGAAGCAGTTGGTCCCACACAATCCTCCATGAGCTGGAAATACCCTTTTTCCTCCATGACCTCCAAAGATGGTGAAGATTACAAGGCCTCGTGCGGATGCGCAACAGGTCACATAGCAAGGTCTACAATCTCATGGTGAAAGGACAGGATAAGAAAGATGGGAAACAGTCTCTAAGAGGGTTCTACAAAAGGCGCAGTCCAAGTTGGCTGACAATCTTTGCTTTCAAGAACCTGTTCTGTTTGAAGACGATTGCGCTACCCAAGCAAAGATCTTAATTTTTCCGGAGATGGTGGCTTTCCACATTGGCTTGTAATAAGGCCAGAGAACCCTCCCATGATTTAGGAGTTTGTAAGATGAGTTCACTGAATACGTACCTTTCCTGGAGAGTTTCCAAACTGGAGTTTCAGCACCCCTGGATGGTTTAATAGAAGGTCTTCAAGCTCCAGGAGTTCATCATGTTGTGCCAAAGTTAAAAGGCCTAAACAGTTTGATGCACCATTTCTCATTCCTCCAATTCCATAGATCTGAAGCTGGAATATTCGGTTTGGGTATATCACCATAGAGATCAGGAAATAGCAAGCGAGGAGCGTTACATGGCCAAGTGTCTTCTTAAAATCGGATTCCTTTTCCATTACCAATTCTGAATAAGATGCAGCTCCAAAATCCACTCAGATCTTGATTAATGCCCTTCCACACTGAAGAAAGGAGATAGAGACCTTCCTAATTTTGATGCTAAATTTTTCTCTAGAGCAATAAGCCTGATTAACCAGCTTTTTCCAAGGAGCTTTTTCTAAGGAGCAGATGAGTCAGAAGAGATAAATTTCCACACCCATTTAACAAGAAGGATTTTGTTGCATATATAAATATCCTTGATTTCTAAACCTCCTCCTTTCTTGGATTTGCAGATAGAATCCCATTTTACCAAGCAATTGAAACCATAGATGTTATCCATACCTTTTCAAAGGAAGGCTCTCCTTAAATTAACAATTCTCGAGCACACCCATCTAAGCAACTTGAATACTGACATGTAATAACATGGCAAAGAAGAAAGAACAGAATTAATGAGGGTTAGTCTTCCACCCATAGAAAGAAATTTTTCTTTCCAAGTAGTTAACCTTGATTGCATTCTTTTCAGGAAGGGGAGCCAAGTCTGCTCGGGCAACTTCCAATCACAAAGAGGCATGGCAAGATAAGAGAATGTTAAGATACCCTTCATACAGTTCAAAATGGAGGCAAACTTCTTTTCTTTTCAAAGCTATAGTTGAGGCTAACAACAAAGCTCTTATAAAAGTTCACATTGAGCCTCGCTGCGCCCTCAAAGCCCAACAAAATAGCCTCAAGAACCATTAGGAAAATCTCTTTGACAGCACAAAAGATAAGGGTATCATTAGCAAATTGAAGGCTTGAAATACATTTGAAGCTTGGCAAGCACCCAATTCCTTATATAAGACCATGTGTGCTAGCTCTTTTCAATAGTCTTGTAAGGAGTCAGTAACCAAGATGAAAAGGGAAGATGATAGAGGATCACCCTGTCTGAGACCTTTCTTACATCTGATCCATTCGTTAGGTTTGTCATTAATCAAAGGAGCAATAGAAGATGAAGATAAAAAAGCCTAAACCCAACTAAACCATTTGTTCGAAAAACCTCTCACCTAAAGAAGAGAAAAAAGTCCTAATTCACCATGTCAAAAGCCTTCTCAATGTTAATCTTGTAGAGCACACCTTTTTCTCGAGCTTTTCTACAATGCGCAAAGATCTCGTGGGCAGATAAAAAGTTTCACAATCAATATACCTTTAATGAAAGCTAACTGAGAGTCGACAATTAGGGAAAGAAGAAAGGTAGCAAGTCTAGAAGCCAATACTTTTGCAAGGATTTTATAGAAGCCGTTGAGAAGATTTATAGGTCTGAAGTTCCTAACAAAGAGCATTCCATCTTTTTTAGTAGAAGAATAATATAAGCATAATTCAGTCCTATGAGATCTAGAAAGCGATCAAATAAGCTATCAAAAAGTGCCACGAGATTCTCCTTGGTTAAATCTCAGAATTTGTGGAAGAAAGAGAAGCCATTTGGATTTGGAGCTTTGGACCCTCCAAGAGAGAAGACTGCATTCTTGATTTCATCTAATGAGAAAGGATAACATAAAGGTGACAGATCAAGGAAAGACTCAAAGAATCCATTCCAATCCATCTCAATAATTAGTCAAGTAGATAATTCGAAAAGCTCCTTGAAATAATCATGAAATAAGGAAGCAATCTCCAAGGAGCAAGACAACTCTCTATCATCTTGATATAGTGAAAATCGAATTCCTTCTTTTTCTTGCATAAGTCACCCTATGGAAGAAAGCAATATTATTATTACTATCTCCCTCCTGAGCTACATTATTCTGGTCCTTTGCCCCAATACAACTCTTCCTTTGCATATATGTCCTCCAAGGATTGCTTTAATATTTTCCTAATTGTGATTTCATAACTGGAGAGCTGGTAAAATTCCCCCTTTCTGTTTATAATATCAATATCCCTTGATGACTTTGCTTTAAGAGTTTTGTTAGCAACACCTTTACTGGCCAGCCATTTTTTCAAGATAGCTCTCAAGAGTTTAAAATTTGATACCTATTGTCCTACAAGATCCTTGTTTGAAGAGAGATTCTTCCATTTGGCGCAAACCAGATCTTTAAAGTCAGGCTCAGCGAACCACCACTTTTCTAATCTAAATATCTTATTGAGAAGAAAATGGGTGTTACAGTCAAGAGCAATAAGAGTAATGATGCGAAGTGGAGCTCACCAATGCACATTGGGAGGAAGCAGAAAAGAGGCAATCTCCTCAGTAGAGATGAGGAATTTATGCAATCTGACAAGGGAAGGGGCCTCTTCCGATGGTCCAAGTGAAATCACGCCCCCTAAGCTCTAGGTCCAAGAGCTAGAAGCTGGGAATAAAATCACAAAAGACAAGACTGTCGGCAGATGCTTAAGGATTGCCCTTTCTATTAGAAGAAGATTTTGTGATATTGAAGTCCCTACTAATGGCCCAAGGCCTAGGAAAGGCTAGACAGACCTCCTATATCTCTTGAAAGAAAGATTGACAAGGAGTATCATTTAGGCCATGCACAACTGTGAGAAAAATTTTCTTCTTAGAAGCATAGCATATCGACATGATAGAAAGGAAGAAAGCCCTGGCCGTTTTACATTTGAATCCATACAAGCTGGAGTTCCAACCTAGAAGGATGCCATCTGTAGAGCCAATTGCATCCACTATTGCCCACTCATCAATCAAAGCTCCACAAATCAACTTGAGGATTGTAGGCACAGGGGCTGCCAACTTAGATTCTTAGATCAATACAATATCACATTTTGAAGCTAAGATAAGATCCTAGATTGATCTCCTTTTTGAAGGTAGGTGCGCCCCTCTTACATTCCAAGTGACAACTTTCATTTTTGGAACCCGACAAGAAAAATACAATTCAAAGAATACAAGCAGGCTGTTGAAATATAGAACTTTTCTTTAAAAAAGAAACTCAGAAACAGAACATGTGCTTGTTGGGGGGGCTGCCCACAATATGGCCCCAAGGCTGACACAAAATTAACAAAGCACAAACCAAGCTGGCAAAAAAGACATGGAGCAATAGCCACACACATTGATTAACAGAAAAATTGCAAAACCCAAGAAGTCCCACAACATTAGCAATCTCACATCATCACACCACACAGTACTAGGAAGAATGACCATCAGACAAGCGCCAAAGTAAAGTCAAAAAGAAATGATGGCTGAGATGAACTGCATAGCAATTGCCATCATTTGAACAGAACTAGTCTGCCTATGAGATATCAGCACAGGGATTTAATTAGTTATAAGATTTCTTATCATAGAAAGTAGCTACATAAGTTATCTTTTTACATCCAAATGCTTGTTCAAGTTTTTCTATAGAAAATCCTTGTCCTCCTCATTTCATTTGCTTTGAAAGAGGATATACCAAGATTTCTCTACACTCTACAATGATTCATATCATAGCCCACCATTTGTCCCCAATCCAAGGTCACTTCGTTTGCTCAAAATACATCTTCCAATCCAATGCGATACTTTTATTTCACTTTCTATCTTCCCTGTCAATTTATTGTGAGCAAACCATTACACAACCGATCCAGCCCCATAAATTCATCTATCATTTTTCAGTTTGTTACACTTTCATCTAATCATCTCAACATCTCATCTCCAGTAGACTTATCTACATGGAGGCTCCTTATCACCTGTAGTAGATTTAAATGACAATAACAGCCATTCGGCTGTCACACATTAAATTTTCTCTAATCTCACAGCATTGTGAGAGTGGTCTAGTGCAATATAGCATACTGTAAATGCACGTGATGGAAATTGGACCTACAAAGAAAAAGACAAAGTGAAGAGGATACACACTAACAGAACTAATTATAGTCCAGAATAAACTAAAACATAAGCTTTTGGAATTTAGACAAAAGTCATGGTAGGCCATACCAATATCACACATATTGTATCGTACCGCCACCGAACCGATACTTGTTATGAAGGCATATCAATACTTGTTTTGCCAAACTGAACCGCATATCGAGCATACCGACACTATATTAGTATAGTATTGATATGAAGTCTGGTACTAAGATGACAAACCTTAAATATAACTAAAGAAAATAATTTAATCTCAATAACAAAACTGCAGCATTATAATCTCCCCGCAATAAGTTGTCTTTTCCCTCTATAATTAATTGATATTTATTAGAAAGATAAGACCGAGTAAGCTTCTCCAATGCAAAGCACAGGGGCTCAACTCCACAATCCTATAGCATCAAGATCTGCTCAATTACAGGTATTCCCAAATATATGGATGATGGATATCACCCTAAGGAACAACATCAAGAACCTAACCAGATATATTGATAAACCATCAGATAGCAGTTTTTACTGGTGCAATGATTACTTGCATCACATTCTATGATAAGGCTTCATGGGAAGCCTTGTGGACATTTTCTAAATAAGAAGAACTTTGCCTCTGCCTCCTTTGGAGGCAGAAACTAACAAAATTATAAAGCCAATGGCAGGCCCAACCTCACAATAAATCCCAAGAGGGCTCTGGTTCCCTTCTAGACACTATAAATGGACTCCAATTACCTAACGGGCACTATCTATTAGAAGAAAATGCAGTTACCATGCTTCTTCTAGTAATTTCAATACTATCTATACTTTATTTCAAGGGAGCATGTGCCAACACATTTTCTAGGTTATACATAATTTTAATCCATGCATGTTGCAAAGCATCTCTCCAAAATTCAGCACTCGACCAAATCATTTCTCCAAATTGATAAGCATACACTCTGCCATGATTTTTGCCTTAAATATCCATCTCTATGATGTTATTTGCTTTCTCTCAGAAATTGACTTTATTTAGCTGGTTTGAATGATCCAGGCAGTGCAAAACTCTAGCAAGACCTTCCCTAGTGGATAATGGATAAGATTGTGTATAAAATTTAAATGGCAAGATCAATAGAGGAATTACCAAAAGAAAACTTGACTGAATAATAACCTGCTAGTTCTAAAAGCATTACATGATAATGAGTAACAAGCTCTAAAAACATGACAACAAAATTATAAGAACGGTGCAATTCCTGCAGATTTTCCAAAATAGAACACCATGAAAGAAGAAAGCCATTTGGCAGATCTCTAGCTATATATAAATAGGGGTTAAAAAAAAAGTTCAAGTACCACCCAGACACACAAAATGCCCAAGCATACAAGAAGTATCCATAGATGATCAAATGAAAAGATCAAAAGGATAAGTTGAAATCAAAATCAAACACAAAGCAGCTAACCTTAAGGGAAATAACAACTCTGAGTAACATGGCACCCAAAAGATCATTTTGCATGCATTGCCTGCAGATTTGTCAGAGTGTGGTTAAAATAAGGAGAGAGGACAAAATTGTTAATATAGAATAACAAATGAATATTCACAGACCAGGATGATCAATCCTGTTTATTGCAGATGAACAGTATATGTTACCTACATATGTGGTTTTCTTTGATCTCTGAAACAACTTGGTCTGTGCAATTTTTTGCATCTTCTATCTTCCTCAACTTCAGTGGATCACAACAAATTGACCAAAATGGCAAGACCAAGCATTTAGCATTGTCATCAAGTCAATCAACATTTTTCCAAAGCGAGATACCTGACAGAGAGACAACCAATGAGAGGTATAACTTCAAATCAACGTGAAATATGCCTAAGAAGTTACTAGAATATAATTATTATTAGTTGAGAGTAATTGTGGCAAAAATTCAAGCAGAGATTTTGCGGGACATTGGTCTCTGAAACTCAATTAGAATGCCAAAAAGACAGAATTGGTAGAAGCATAATAACATTAGCCTATCAAGATGATCTACAATCAACCTTGCACTGTTTATAATAACATGAGATGCAGGACCTTGTTCTCTTTTCTTATGAGAGAGAATGATTCTGTGCAATTATTGCTTTCCCAGTGCTACATTTGTATGTTTTGATAACTTCAAATGGATTACAACAAACCATTTTAAGCTCCAGAGACTTCACTAGTACCATGAGGGGATACGTGATAGCTGAGACTTGTGACCGCAATACTTGAGAGACTCTAATTGGCACTATAAACACATGCAACTAAAAGATTCATATCAATCCTCCTCAGTGGTACTACCAATATGGGGAATATGCAAATAGAGTTTAAGCAATATGGATTATATGTCCAAACCTTTGTCAACGTCCACCAATTACCAGTGTCCCTTCAAAATATTTTGTCCAATGAAGAACAACATAAAATTGACCATACTTCTTAAAAGTTGCTCATGAAAATAAGTATTTACAAAAAGAATTTCGTCAACCTTTTCAATCTTCTAAAATTGGATGTAACCTTGTCATTCACAAATAGCACAACTAGAATCCCAGATGATGCAGTAAAATTTGTGTGACCGATCCTTGATTTTGCATTAAGAAATCATCAAAGTGAATTTCTTAACCAAGAAAGGAGGACTAAATTAGATCAAGAGCTATTGTACATTTTATATGCAGCCTGTAACCTCATATCACAGCAAGTACGAAAGTAGACAATAGACTGCTAATTAGGTATGAATATTGGATCACGGTTTAAGCTCCTGAGGATAAGGCTTTAAACTTATTTTAAAATGGACTCTAAGCTTATTAGAGATCCTCAATCTCCTCAGGAAAAAACAATACACCATAAATCCTTGTATGGTGGAATTTTTATAGGAAATGCACTACAATTCGAGAATTTCAAAGCGGGAATCCAACATGACAGTGTCAATTAAATGAAACTCGATAATAAACTGTTTGCTGCATCATATCACAACAAACTGCACGACTCCTTACGGGCACGCAACTAAATTCATGTACCTAAAATAGAGAAGAAACATTAAAGAAAAAGAAGGCTAATAATCGTATATGAGGAAATAAAGAGATGAACAAAAGAATATGCAACGAATGCAACATAAAGCAATCCTTTCAGACCAAAGAGGAAACCAAAGCACACATGATTTTTTTTTTTTTTTACTTTTAAAGGTGCTAACCGAATGGACGAGATGGATAAGAGAACAAGAAATAGAACCAAAAGCGGTAAAAAGGGAAGCAACAGAGACGATGCTCGGGAGAGCAAGGGGTTGGCAGCAGCGTAGCATGCCGAGCCCTAAATCATCTGAAGCCTTTGCCTCGGCCTTCCCCCTTTCGTGCGGGCATCGCGAAAGCATTGCGATGCCGAGAACGAGAGGGCCTTGCCGGGACCAGGGGGCTGGGCACACCGCTTTTGCATTCAGTGGGTTCATCTATAAAAAGCCTCGCACGGTCTTGGGACATGTCTAACATAATGTGAAGGTCTGTACGAATAATCCATTTACTCAGCTATCATTAGAATTTATCACTTAAAAAAAAATAGAATTAAAATCTTTTCTTTGTTATAATTTATTATAATATTATATTATATTTCAAAAATATATCATATAAGATTGTCATTAATGACTATATGGATGTTAATATTAATTATAAATGCATTAAAATTCGTTACTTGTACATAATAAGAATTCAACTATTAAAATATTTTATTTATTATAATTTTTTATTATTATATTACATTAAAAAAAGTTAGAAAATAGAAACAAATCAAATTAAAAGTGTAATGAAAATTATGAAAATACTTTTGTTAAATTTGAATTAGTCAATGTAATTAGAATTCTAAGATTAGTCCAACCATAAACACAATAGTTTCACAGTGTCTAAGAATTTTAATATCATAAATGAGTTAAGTATCCACTGCTAACATCATTAAGAATTTTTAAAGATAACCCTGTCATTTATAAATATCACGTAAAATTATAATGGAAATCCTAAAAGTGCTTGTAGATCTGGTCTATGGGCTTGAAGCATTGGAACTAATTCAAATTAAGCTGTTTCATAAAAACTCTATTATTGTCCTTCCTGCATATCTATCATTGTTGGTCTTCTTTATATGGTCTTGAGTGTATATTCTAATAAATCTAAATACATTTAGAGACTTTTCTTTCTCATGACATGGTATTAGATCTATACAAGAAGGCTCGATGGTCATTATTTGGTGAAGCGATGAAGGAAGAAAGATAAGAAAGAAAAATGAGATCATTTTCTGTAGATTGGTTCATGTTGCCAAAGATAAACTTTAACAGCACATTGAACTAATTCAAAATAGAGAAGCTTGACAACTCCAACTATCAATATTGAAGGCTTTGCATGAAGGCATATCATCAATGACAGGATCTTTGAGAGACTGTGGTTAGAGTCGATGCGGGGATATCGGTTGATGCATCGAAAAATGCAAAGGTTAGAAGAAAATGAAGGAAAAGATGCGGAAAAGCTATGTTCATGTTAAGAGGCCCATCCACAAAGATTTGATGGATCATATTTATCAAAAGTACTGCAAGAGATGTTAAAGCTCTTTACAAGGAAGAACATGGCAAGGCTCTAGTTACTTGAGAATGAGTTAGCCAACATTATGCAAGCTAATATGACTATTACTTAATACTTCCATAAACTAAAGAGAATATATTCTAAAATCTTAAAAATAGATCCAAAAGAACCAATTAGAGAAGCAAGGCTACACCATTTCTAGTTCAATGGATTAAAAAAGAGTACATGCCATTTTTGACTTATACCCAAGGATGGACCGCTCAACTAGCCATAGTTGAGTTGAAAAATTTATTTGCTAATTAAGAAGCGCTTGCTATGCAAATGGCTAATGTTTCAATTTTTGAAAAAGATGATACATTATTTTTTGCAAATCCAAAAAAGGACTTCGGTCACAATTGGAAGAGAAAGAATTTCATGGAGAAAAATAATCCTCAAAATTAAAACAAGAGGGCGATTTGATAGATAATGATAAGCCTCCTTACTATAAAATGTTTGATGATTCAATTATGGAAAAATTGAACATAAAAAGGAGTATTACAATTTCAAGTGTCATGAAAGTAATGCAGGAGCATTTAAAGAAAAAAAAATCATGGAGTTGTTTGTGGCTAGGAGATATATCTTGCTATCATGGCAATTGAAGAATATAGAGTCAATGAAGAACCGGTGCTAACTTTTATAGAAGAAAGTAAAAAGGTAGTAGTATTAGTAGTTATCAACTATAGAAAAGAATGGATTATTGATTCTAGTTGTTCTCATCATCTAGTTAGGGATGACTCATTATTTTCATATCTTCAGAAGTATAATGGCAATAGTGCGACGGTGACAATCGATAATTCCATGCATCCAATGAAAAATGAAAGAAGCATCAAGGTGGCAATTGAAGGGATAGAATCTGGTGGCATCATCTAGAAAAGTGTCTTCCATATTTTGGGTATGACCAAAAATCTTATTTATGTCTTTGAAATTTTTGATTTTGGAAAATACATTTTATTTGGTCTACATGATATCAAAGTTTTAGGAAATATTAGAAAAGTTGAAGCTGATGTTGTTTTGAAGGGAACTAGAGTAAATTTCCTATATATTTTATCGGTTAATGATGCATATGTAGAAAGACTAACCCACATGATAGTGCTTCCATGTGGCATACTCAACTAGCCAATGTTGGCTATTGTTGACGCCAGAATTAGGTCCTTTATGCATTAATTGAGATGAAACATTTAGCTCATCTGAATAGAGCACGTCATATTGATTAATTGATCTTCTACACTCAAAGAAGGATGTTAATGGTATAATGATCTTGAAATGTGAAATTTAGAAATAAATCATTTTATAGTTTAAGTGTATGAAAGATCTTTAAGATTTTACTTATGTCAGCTTTGCTGAGTTAGGAACTGCTTTCATAGCCTGAGTATAAAGTTAAGCTTAACCCACAAAAGTAGGGGGTAAATAATGTGGGCTAATTTGATAGCTCGATTTTATGATGACATATGGCAATGATAGATATTAATACGATACAGAAAATCTCAATCTAAGATCTAAACTCCTCTACATGACAATCACTCTACCCAAGTTCTATCAGGACTCTCATGTGGTAAGCCCACTTTGATAGAGTTAACCTATTAATAAGGAGCAAATCCATAGTAAGGCTAAGTTTCTTCTAAGATAGGACTTAATCAGAGTTGTTCCTCATAAAGAGTCCAACTCATGATAAGCTTCCTCCAAACATTTATAAAAGTAACTCTTCCATTCTCTCTCTCTCTCTCCTTTTCACTTAAACGCTAAAAACTCTAAGGTTCCTCATGGTCCACATTGTTGACTTGAGTATCGAAGAATTTCCTCAAAGGAAACTTCAAAGCCTCTTAATGCCTTTTTCTTTGAGCATAGTAATTTAAGCGAAGCAAGGCGATCATTCGATTGAGAAAGGTGCTTTATTGAGTTTATTCTAAACAAATCTCATCTATTAGTGTGAAAATCAGAAAAAAAGCATCAAAGTTTTAAATCTTATTAAACCCATTTTAGAAGACCTTTAAGGTCTGATGACACACTCCTTTTAGCATCTATTGGTACAGAAAGTCGGTCCTAAACTACTAACTTCTTGGTATTAAAAAGATTATATATATCCATCACACATGAGAACTGAAGCTTATCTCAAGCTTACTTACAGAAAATCCCACCTCTGACCTCCCTTTGTTTCTAACCCTACTAAGATGACCAATGTTGGATTTTCACTATTTCCATCCGTGAAAGAACTCCTGAAACTTTCACTTCCATATGATATCAAAGATATCTATGGTTCTAGAAAAATCACGAGATATGGACTTATGGATGGTCATGAAATGTGAAAGGTGCCTTCTGGTTGCCAAGTAGCTTCCTTATTAGGTTTGCTCAAGCCTAAGATAGATGGAGAGAGATGTACTGATCGACAAATAGTCTTCTATCATGCACCTTTATGAAATTATTTATGAAATCTTTTAAGGTTTTGAAAGATAGTGTACATGACAAAGCTTCTCAAGCTTAGTTAAAAATTGCAATAATTCGTATAATTAATAAACATACTTCTAATTTTAAAAGGTATATTTCTTTTCTGACTCTAATTTGCAAAACTAAATCAAAATAAGTAGAATTATATTTATTCAAGAAAGAGGTTTATATGAGTGGTATGGATTCAATGGACTGCCAAGCATGTAGTTTACCAAATCTGCCAAATATGAGATTGCTACATTGAAAAATGCTTAACGTCAACAAATGAAACAAAAAAAGTATAAAATACACATCCATGATCTTTGTTATCTCATTATTAAAAGGTGCTTTTTCTACGATAGTAACAACAAAGTTTTAATCCTAAAACTAATTCAGATCGGCTATATGAATTCTTTTTCTCCATTCAGCTCAGTTTTAAATTATATTTTTTATAAAAAGTAAATATTTTAAATCTTTCTTTATTACCTTCTCTTATGTAATTTTTAATTTGCTTTTACCTTTTTTTTCTTCTATATGTATCAAATTATTTCTTTGCACAAATGCATCTCTAAGTCTACGTTATACATATCCAAACCATTTAAGTCATCATTTTCTTAATTTATTCTCGATTAGTGCTACCTCTACCCCTTTATAAATGACTTTATTTCTTATTTTATCTTTTCATGTATTACTATGCATTTATCTTATCATTCTCATTTCAATAACATTTTTCTTTAATAAGTGTACTTTTCTAACTACCTAACATTTCATATCATAAAGTATAGTCAGTCTTGTGGCTGTTCTATAAAATTTTTTCTTCAACTTTATAGGTATTCTACAATAACATAATATTCTAGTTGCACTTCTCTATTTCATTTAGCCTACTTTAATCCTATGGATAATATCATCCCTAATCTTTCTTTTCTTATAAATAATCAATCCTAAATACTGAAATCATCATTTTTAAAAACTTCATGGCCTTTAATTTTTACTTTACATTCATTTCTATTTCTAATTATACTAAAATTGCATTTCATGCATTCTATCTTTGTCCTACTTAATTTAAAACCTTTATATTCTAATGCATTTCTCCATAGTTCTAACTTACAATTAACTCCAGCTTTAGTTTCATTCACTAATATTATATCAT
Organism: Metroxylon sagu; assembly: GCA_017589505.3. Lineage (NCBI taxonomy): Eukaryota > Viridiplantae > Streptophyta > Magnoliopsida > Arecales > Arecaceae > Metroxylon > Metroxylon sagu. The sequence goes on from JACVBY030000618.1 coordinate 870,226, forward strand.
TTGCAAATAACATATACTATGTAATATCATCCTGTATATATCCAATAAGCTCATTCATAATTAAACAAAAGAATAAGGATAAAGAATAGATCCCTGATATAAACCTACTAAAATAGAAAATTTACTAGTATTTCTATTAGTAGTTCTTACACTAGCAATTGCTTCATCATGCATATCTTTTATTATGTTAATATATCTAATAAGTACTTCTTTTTTTTTTACATGCATTATCATTAAATAGGTACTTGTCTTATCAGATAAAATTTAGATGCAATTCACTTGGTGTTTGCTATACAATTTCCTTTAAAAGTGACATGTGTCCAACCATTTTTCTTGACCACCAATATGTGTCCATAAAATGTTTCTCACTTAATATTATTTATATTATAAATATTATTTAATATTTAAATAATATAATATATAATATATATTTATAATATTTAAATATATAATATTTTAAAAATAATTTTACAAATAACTCTTTTCTTTTTGTGCAATATTTCAAATTTAAGCCTACCTGCTCAATTAATTCATTAGTAGGTCGAAACTATGTGGTCTAAAAACTCGAGTGAAAGCTCAAGTGGACTTGAGTGATAAGCACATAATATATTTTTTTCTCATATGAGGCTAAATTTGGGAGCACTTATCCATTAACGAATTCGCTTATTTCTTTCCAAAAAAACAGAAAAGCCCAAGGGCAAACATCATCGAAGCGAGAGTGGGATAAATACCCAAGTTCCTTAGAGTAGCATGGACGACATGGCCTTTCTATAGGAGCTCCTTGACAAGCCAAGACGCTAGAAAGCCCTCCTGTGACGCAAACTTTGCTCCTCCTCTCCATTTGGATCGCAACTCTCTCCCTCTGTCTCACTCTCTTGCTGTTTCCCAGTTCGTCGTTTTAAATCCCTCTAACACTTCGGTGAAAGCATGCTCAACGTGTAATACCCTGTTTAGGAAAGCATGGGCAACGTGTGATACCCTGTTCTATAAACAGAATATCTTCTTAAAAAAACAAGCATCACCAACCAGCTAACTATTTCCATTTTCATCAAACAACTTCTTTTTTCTAACAAATTTAATTATCTTTCTTAGCAAATTCTAGATCTTTCATCCTAATCAACTTCAAAACACACAAAAAAAAAAAAAAAAAAAGACTGTTTTTCTAGAATTGGGATTCTTAGGGCAAACGAAGTTGGTTATTTTTCTAAAAACGAGATCGGATTCTTAGGGAAATTTCATTAAATCATGTTCTTAACCAAAACCCATTCCATGTACTTAGAAAATTTCTAGAAACAGATCCTAACTATTAAAAGCCTCGAAGCAGCCGGTAACCTATTTCTTCTTCTCCTTCTCTTCTTCTTCTTCTATCCTGTTCTTTTGTCTTGGAGTCAGCCGGGTCTTCGCCAAGGTCTTGCCGGAGCTTGGGATCCGACGTTCGCCGCCGGCGAGGACTGATCAATCAGCCAGGTAGTCTCTCTTTCCTTCTCTGTTTTGGCTGATTTTTGTTTAGAAAATAGATAGTTAATAAGATGGGATTGGAGCCATTCATCCGCGATTGGATCTCGCCGAAGAGGAAGACCGGCGATGGCATCCTTGTAGATCAAGAACACTTGATCTAAGGCAGCCTCGACTGGTCTTGGATGGGCGTCGGGTGTCGTGGGGAAGGAGAAGACAGCCACGTCTTTTCGGAAAGAACCGGCCGCACCTCACTTGGGCCGTTGCCGGAGGACAGGAGATCGTCGCCGGCCGGACATAGTTGTCACCGGAGGGAGCAAGCGTCGCCGCCGTCGTCGCTTGAGCCAAGTAGGGGGATGGGGAGCTGTTTTTATTAAAGGGGTAAAAAAAATTTTTTTAACAAAATCGGGGCGGAAACAAAATATTGCAAGTAAAAACCGTCATTTCAAATGACATTTTTCAAGCTAAAATCCTGCTCTATCGGTGCGGCATTTGTGGCGTTTTTATTGAATCCCCCCTCCATCGCCCTCCCCTCAAGCCCCGTCCACCGCCCCACCTCCCGGCACCACCCCTCCCCCCCCCCCGCCCCCGTCGCCCCACCTCCGCACCACCCCCCCCCCCGCCCCCGTCCCCCTCGAGTGCAAGCGACCGCCCCCCTCCACCCCAACCCCCCCGGTTCCCCTCGAGCCCTCCCCCAACTCCCCGTCCCCCCGTCCGCACCCCTCTCCCCGTCGCCCTTCTCCCGAGCCGCCCCCCCCCGCCCTCGAGCCCACCCGAGACCGCACGCACCCCACCCCCACCCCGACCCCCCCGGTCCCCCTCGGTCCGCACTCGAGCCCGGCGGTCCCCCCGCTCTCTCTCTCTCGTGCGCGCCCGAGCCCCCCGTGCGCTCTCTCTCTCTCGCACCCGAGCACCCGATCCCCCCTGCTCCCTCTTTCATGTGCGAACCCACCCGGTCCCCCTCTCCCTCTCTCCCGCACCCGAGCAGTCCCCCCTGCTCCCTCTCTCTCTCACGGCCCGTCAGTGGTCCGTCTTGCAACCCATTCCCTTCCCTCTATCGGGCCGGTGGTTTCCCAAGATAAATTTTTTTAATACAGTTAAATTATAAAAATTTAAATATGCTTTGTTACTAACTGCTTTACATTCATCTTTATGATAAAGAAATTGATAACTGAAACAATGATATTTTTTGTTAAAGAATATCAATTAAAAAAATCTTTATTTTGTAACATCAGTTTTAAAAAAATCTTAGATTTTCTAAACCACGGCACCGTTCTTTTAAAATGCATGGTATTTTCGCAAAATTACTTGAATCATAAATTACTTATGTAAATACATTCTCAGTTTCAGGCAAATATAATTTATTTTAAAATTAAATCATATTTGAGCTATTGCCTTGGTTATTTACTGCTGTTAGATTAACATTCATTAGAATAATTCTATTAAATATTTTATTAAAAATTTCATTGTACATCATCGTGGTTTCTATCTTATTATCATTGTAGTTATGCTTTTTTTGTACAAATAAATCAAACTTATTTTTACTTATTATTATCAGTAAACATAAAAATTTTTCTTATGTGATGTTTTTACTTGTTTTGATAGAGTAGTACGAGATGGCTCATAATGTTTTACATCCAGGGCCTCGCGATCCTAGTGTTCTCACTTTGCAAGCCTCGCATAGATCAACCAAAATATTTGAGGGCGAGGTATGCATTATTGATCGATGATTCTTAATTAGTTAGCATGCGTTTATGTTATTGATATGTATTATTGCAATGAATTTGTTGCAGGAATTATCGGTGTTTAGATGCCGTCGACAAACACGCAGATATGGAAGGAGACACCGGGCATGGCACACCCATGAGTGCAATATTATTTGGAGCAAATTGACATGTATGACATATATCGGATAGGCTAGATTCGACTCGATGTCGGCCTTATTTCTGCACTTGTTGAGAGGTGGCGGCAGGAGACCCACACATTTCATCTTCCATTTGGCGATGCGACAGTCATACTACAGGATATCGGTATTCTGAGTAGTCTACGGATTGATGGGTTAGCGGTTACTGGGCTTGATCCGCGTTATATATTAGAACAGTGGCAGGATATATTTGTGAGGTTGTTTGTGGTTGAACCCCCTGCCGAGGCATTTTTAAAGGCTGTTTCCGCTTATCATTCTTCGATCAGTTCTACCGAGACTTCCACTTAGATGATGATGTAGATGATGAGGTTGTTCAGCAGTTTATGAGGGGGCAACTTCTTCGAATTATAGGTGGAGTCATCCTTCCAGATACATCCGAATATTTAGTGAAGTTGATGTATGTGCCTCTTTTAGAAGACCTGGGGGCATTTGCTGCATATAATTGGGGTTCTGCTACACTTGCCGGTTTGTATCGGGCACTCTGTCGCGGAACGAACCCTACTTAGACAGAGATAGGAGGATACTTGTCCTTGCTACAAGTAAACAGTTGATTAAATCGAATAAGTATTGATTTTTTTCTTTTGTATTGTTTACTAATATTGAGCATTATTGAAACATTCAGATATGGGCATGGGAACGATTACCTATTTTTCGTCCCATCAGACTTGAGACTCCGGAGGCTAGACCTGCTAATGCAGATGATGCTTGGCACTTAGGTGCACCGTGGGGGCATAGATGGAATGTGAGATTGAACCAAAAGAATGTTCCAACTCATACACTGCGTGCCTATAAGGACTAGTTCGACGTATTGGATGATAGTTCCCAACGGGTATGACATTATTAAATTTCAAATCATTTTTCAATGTTATTTTTTTATTTTATGTAGGTAGGCTGTGGATTGATGGTTTTTTACATGCAGTTCATATGGTGTCCGTATACGCCCGAGATTATCTCTATTTTGCCACCAAGCTGCTTGTTTGGTTCAGATATTTGGATGGCACGGACCCCTCTTATTTGTTTTGATTTAGTGGAGTGGCATTTTCCGGACCGAGTGCTTCGACAATTTGGTTGCCGCCAGTCGATACCATCACCATGCGATACGTCACTTCAGCTTCATCAGATAGATCTACGAGGGAGGGCATATGACACGTGGGATGTTATACACGCCACACATATTGCTACATGGAATGAGCGGCATGAAAACATCATTATTGGAGAGCCTATCGCTGAGGGAGTCCCATTTACTCCTGAGTACATGGAATGGTTTAGGAGTATAATACGTATATGCATTAGCCATTCCGAGTATCATACTGCGGACTACGAAGGAGAAGGAGCTTCATTTGAATTCATGGTATTATTATAAAATAATTATTTAATATCATTAATTTTTGAGTTATTATCTTTTGTTTTTTGATATTATATTGTCATAAACATGCAGCATGAGAGGTTTCAAGAGTTGTCCTTGAACTTGGATCGAGTTATGCATTCAACATCGGAGGCCGAGCGGCAAAGGATTCATTTAGACATGAGGACGATTTTAGATAACACTTTTTCTATAATTGGCCATCAGCATGTGTGGAGTACACCTGCTGCGGCACGAGTTCATGAGGAACCGGCGATGGCACACGCATATGAGGATCCTGGGACGAGTAGATTTCATTATACACCATCGCCTTCTTGCATGCCGTCGCCATATGCACACGATTTTTCACACATGGGGCATGCAGGTGAGGGTACATCTGGTAGTCATGATCAGAGGGCGTTGCTGATTACTGACATTGCTGATACGGATATCACCGAGGTCGGCGATGATGTCTCCCACTATTTGAGTGACATTAATATGACAGATACGATTCCCGCGCAGGAGGAGGTCTCCCATGTGGTTGATGAGGGCCCTCGATCGATCGCGACATATGCGCGACGCTCTAAACGAGTTCGACGACCTCCTAGACGGGGCTGTGGTACTTAAGCTATGTAAATAAACTAATTGTTGTAAAGACTTTTTTTGTTTAATGTATTAAATATGTTTCATCTGTTGAGACCATGGCTGTTTGAATGATGCAACTGATGATTTGCCAAAGATCTCATATACCATTCCATCTGTTAAGACTCTGTTGTTGTTGTTGTTGTTAAAAGTTTTGCATTTGTCCTAGATTGAAGAGAATTGCTATGCAAATGCATTGCTTATTGATTCTATACTTTCTGTAAGAATTATGTTCAATAGATGGGATGCTTGGAATGGCTGCCACTGCCGGATTACTTCAATTGGAACACCAATTTATATATTGGCAGGCATTGTTGTAGATGATGAATCCTTGCACTTAGAGACTATTTAGTTGCCTGCAATTTCCCTTGCTTATAGAATTTGCTGTTGCAAGTAGAAACATTACAAGGCTGCTTGCAGGTGACTTACAACTAAAACTCCTTTGAAAATTAATTGATGATTAAAATGCAATTAGGTTACTAGCAAACAGTGAAATGATACTGAAAATTACAGAATGATGGCGATCAAGATGGACCAAGTGAACAGAATTAAGTACAAAAAGTTGCAGCCTATGCAATTCAGATCAAGATGGACCAAGTATATAGAATTAAGTATAAGATGGATCAAGTGAAACTCTTCTGAAATACATTTAAAACTCTCTGAAACTCTTCTGAAACTCTTCTAAAACACATTTGGAACTATTTGAAACTCTTCTGAAACTCTTCTGAAACACATTTGAAACTCTCTGAAACTCTTCTGAAACTCTTCTAAAACACATTTGGAACTATTTGAAACTCTTCTGAAACTCTTCTAAAACACATTTGGAACTCTTTGAAACTCTTCTGAAACTCTTCTAAAACACATTTGAAACTCTTCTGAAACTCTTCTAAAACACATTTGGAACTATTTGAAACTCTTCTGAAACTCTTCTGAAACACATTTGAAACTCTCTGAAACTCTTCTGAAACTCTTCTAAAATACATTTGGAACTATTTGAAACTCTTCTGAAACTCTTCTAAAACACATTTGGAACTCTTTGAAACTCTTCTGAAACTCTTCTAAAACACATTTGAAACTCTTCTGAAACTCTTCTAAAACACATTTGAAACTCTTTGAAACTCTTCTGAGACTCTTCTAAAACACATTTGAAACTCTCTGAAACTTTTCTGAAACTCTTCTGAAACTCTACAAAAACACATTTGAAACTCTTCTAAAACTCTTTTGATACACTTTTAAATAGTTTTAAAAGTGTTTTAGAAGAGTTTCAGAAAAGTTTCAAAAAATTTTAAGAAGTGCATTAAAAGAGTATCAGATGAGTTTCAAACTGAATAAAAAGCATATAGATGAACAGGAGTATAAGCACAAGAAACATAAAAATACTAGTGATCCATAATTTTACATGCAGTTGTTTCATACATAAAACATACATAGATAGTACAATTTAGGATCCTGAAGGTCCAACATTTATATTAGGGCAACGGCATCGAGAATGACCCGTTTGCTTACAAATATTACAACGACTTTTACTTCTTGGCTGCACCTCATCAATTTCATTATGAATGCGTATTGACTTAGGCTTACCTTTTTTCTTCGGTCCGAGACGGTTGTGATCAGGAATGCATGTGAATGTGTCCATCCAGTAGTCTTCGTGGGGTAACGGATTAAACTCACCTTCCCATGCATTTATATAAGAGCCAATTGTGTATACTTCATCAACAAAAGGGGTTGTATCCATGGCAATTTCGTGGCATACGGCTAAGACATGTGAACATGGATACTTATAAATTGTCCACTTTCCACAAGAACAATTTCTATCAATGAGTGACACATTCTGAACGTTGCCTCCTCCCCTAAGAGCTTCACTTGACCTTGTAACGACTTCATAGGTGGTTCTCTACATGTTGTATCTAAA